>CM065379.1:30213317-30813317 GCA_033060915.1 Euryodendron excelsum
TATCATACATACAGAAAAGAAAGAAAGAAAAAAAAAAGATGAGTCGGCCTAGGAGTCACATTGATATTTTGAACAAAGACGCAGGTGCTTTGACAATTCACAATAATCTTACAACCTCTAATCCTAACAGTGGAATCACATTCCAAGCATAAAGGAACTGGATATGAGGGAGGCAACCAAAAAAACAAACCACCAAACACAAAAGCTTTGGTGAGACACTAGATGTTCAACTACTCAAAGCTGCTTAGACTTGGATGGAGCCCAATCAAACCCAATATAACAGCAACACTCCTACTCGAACTATTCCTTCCTTTTCATATTATCAACCCCAAAATGAGTGACTAAGAAGCACAAATACTTCTAAACAGGTGCCGTGTCCGTGTTGCACAAGTGACATGTGCCCGACATCGTTGGACACTCCTTGACCCGTGTTGACCCACGTCCAAATGTGCCCTATTACTTTTAATATTTTTAAAACAAGACATGTTTCGGACACTTGAAAAACACATATATCCATTGTTTAGGCACACCCGAAAGTTACACATTGCAAGTTTGAATAATGTGAACTCATACATGTTAATTCCTTCTTTTAGACTTTTTAATTTTAAAGAATTCAAAAACCTAGAACTAACAATTTATCTATGAATAGACCTTTGAAAATAGATATTAGTAACTTTTGTTCATACTTTTTTCAATATGCAGAATGTAGAAAATGGTTTCTTACTATTTGCATATATTAAATTATAAATCCATGCACAAAATAAAGAAAGAGTTATACTTACAAAAGTACATATTTATTTGTTGCCGTGTCTTCAGGTTTTGAATATTTCAGTGTTAATGTGTCCCTGGCATGTCGTGTCATGTTCCAGTGTCAATATTCGTGCTTCTTAGTGCACTGCAATGCATAATCTTCCATGCAACAAGACATGAATCACAGTCTGGTTTATTTTGAAATTATAATGTCCAACTGCTTGGATGTCTCAAATACCACCTTAACTAAGTTGGCAAATATATTAAACCAATTGCTAAAAAATGCTCAAATTCTATGAACTATTCAACTTCTTTGGTCTGTTTTTTTCTTTTTCATTTTTTGTTTTTTGCTTCGATTCTTTTTGTCCAGATATCTAACAGAATCTTCCACCAAATAACCTACAAGTATTTATGTAGATTTAAAGCATAGTTAAATACTACAAAACACCAGTGACAAATTCAGAATCAATATTCACAACAGCAAATACAAAACCTATATAGGCATAGACAATATTCAAGGCATGTATGTGCGTGAGAACATAAGGGAGTATAGAAATGACCTGTCTGGAAGAATCAGCCGTGGAAAACTCCTTCCACAAGTCCTACAACATAGCCACAACAACTAATATGTTATACACCATAAAAACTGAGCACCCACAAGCTCATAAAGCTTAGATCCCGACATTGATACATAAATACATATTTATATACACATGATGACATGTCTGTATATTTGTGAGTGTATGTAAACAGCTGAATAGAAGCCGAAGATAACTTACCTCAACTTTGGAGAGTTTCCCTTCGTCCAATACTTTAAAAAGGGCAAAGCCCGCCGGGGTTTCGAACAACACAAGCATCCTTTAAGCCACAAAACACACCTGAAACAAAAATCAAACCCAGTTATCTTCTAAATCACTCAGTTAACCATCAAATCAATATGTTAAATCACTCTCGTAACCCACCATAACAGTGATCATACAAGACAATCGTTTGTACAGTCAACGTTAAAGATCCGAATAAACAGAGAAATATTCAAAGTATCTATATACCTATATGTGAGGAGAAACAGAGAGAGAGAGAGAGGCTGAGAAAAACCCTAAAATGCTCACCGCTTCTCTGCTGCGTTGCGGAGAAAAAGTGAAGGGGCCAGGGGGCGAGAGGGGGTGGTTTTGAGTTGGTGGGGAGAGAGGGGTTTCTACTTGCTAGGGTTTAAGAGTGTCGGCGTATTATTAAGTAGGCGGATTCTGTCGGGCTGGAAGCCTGTCATAGCCCAGTCCGAAGAACTTAGATGCCTCCAGGACCGACCTAAAATGCCGATCAACTCTGTTCATGGCCAGCCCGACTTAAATTTTGCTTGCTTGGATTAGGCCCGTCTTGTCCAGGCCTGGACCAAATACTCCTTCCACACAACCACATAAACGGCCCAACTGTCCGAGAATCAAAGTCGAACCCCCTATAACACAAAAACAAATTCTTACCAACACACTTCTTTTTATTTTTTCAATGGTCAGGAGTATCCGGACTAATTTACGTATACTTGAACTAATTCTTTTCCTGATTCGGTGAAAAGCATATTATCTATGCGAATTAGGACATTGATAAGGGATAAATCCTTTGTTGCCAATTCTTACACTTAACAAGAGTCAAACACTTTCTTAGCCAACTAGACAGACCCATTTGGTTATATACATACTTACATTTATACTATTTGAATAAGAAAAGACCAGAATTAGTGAAGCCCGCAATTTGAAACGGTGTCACATTTTTATTATGTCAAAAATGCCCATAAAATTCCAACATCTGCACATTTCTTTCAATTTAAGTAATAAAATGCAATTTTGACAATCCAATATTGGTTCCACAACTAATAAAAATCCCAGTTGTGGATTATCATGGGAATTTTCTGAAACAAAAAAAAAAAAAATTGACCAAAGATATTGTTATTCAAGAAAAAATCTCAAACTAGATCATGGAAAAACGATTCATATAACTTCAAATTAAGAATTCTCCAATAAGACCTCCGATTTGACTTAGAACTTTTAAAGCATTGGGATATTATATAAAAATTTATAGTACAATCAGTAAAATATTTTTTAAAAAAATACAAAAACTGCTATTAAATATTGTGATATTGGATCCTCATAAAGTTTCTTTTGGGGTGAAAAAGGTTGCTGACCTAATTGACAAAGATAGGCGGTAATGGAATGAAGAGATTGTTCGAGCTCTTTTTCTAGACTTCGAAGCAAAGCAAATTTGCAGCCTACTTGTTAGCCCAGATCGACCATTGTCGCACCCCGATTTTTGGGTGTCTAAGGTCCTTTCGGCTCGGAGACCCTAAAGTACGGAACTCTGCCACTAGAACTCGTCCCCCCTAGAAGGACAAGTGCGACTAGGTTTGAAAATTTGATTTGACTAAGGGCTTTTAGAAAAATAGGAGTCACCACCTAACTTGATAAAGGTGAGTTAGGGTACCTAAAACTAAGCGTTAATCCGAAGATTAAACTTAGAGTTTTTGAAGAAGGTTTTTGAAAATTCTCTCAAGAGAGGGTTTTTATGAAAATAGGTTGTTTGGCAACCTTTTGAAATGTTTAAGCCCTTTTTTAAAATAACTCCATTTTTTGGTCTTTCGAAAATAGAGATCTAAAGTTCGGAGGTTGGTTACGTGTAGGGAAGATATCCTAAGATCATCACCGTACCCCGCCCTTTCGGTACCTACATGTCTAATCACCATTGGTTCACTCACTAGAATAACTGGTTACCATGATCCACTTTATATCCACTTTAAAATTTTTTTAAAACGGGGTTTAGTCATCACTTTTCTGATGGATAATGCATGATGCAAGTTTTTGGAAAAATTTTGAAAGCAACGGAGGTTTTGAAAGAGTTAGGAATAGAGACTTTGAATTGATTGGAACTTTTGAAAAAGGGATTGGGGATGAAATAAAAGTTATGACCGTACCATTTTAGGTTGCCTACGTATCTCATTTGACAAGAATCAGGTCATTCGTAGTTCGGGTAAGAGCCCAATGGAAAATAGGCGCATTAGGACCTTTGGAAGGTTTAAAGACACTTTGGGTCTTTGAAAAAGTTTAAGACACTTTGAGGTCTTTGGAAAAGTTTAAGACACTTTTAGGTCTTTGGAAGTTAAAGACTCTTTGTGGTCTTAGAAGTTTTGACTTGAAATTGGATTGTGGAGCGTTTTGAAAATGATCTTGGATCACCTTAAAGGAGTTTTGCTAAAAGGCTTTGTCATGACTCAAGAGAACTTGAAAGTGTTTTTGAAGTCTTGTTTTGAAAACCTTGGAGGCATGATTTTAGAATGTTTTGATGAATTAATTTTTAAAAGTGGTTTTTGAAAATGGCTAAGGGTTTGGAATCTTAATATGGACAACCTTAGAGGTTGTTCTTGATTTATCACTTGTCCTTGGAATCTCTAACCATGAGAGGGCTAGGGATACCTTAGGTTTGTGACCCTTTGAAAGCATTTTTGGGAATGTCTTGAAGATGAAATGTAAGAACATTTGAGGAGTTTATAGAGTTATTTTTTTGAAATCATGAGAGTAAGGGGTTTTGGAAAAATAGGTTATGAGAATAGTTTGAAAATTGAATGATCATTTAGAAAAGGGTTCAAGAGTTGGAACCTTGAAGTGTATCAACCTAGGTTGGGTTAGCCTAGGGTTAGGGGTGACCTAAGGTTAACTAACTTGGGTTAGGTTAACCTAGGGTTAAGATGACCTATGGTTAACTAACTAGGGTAGGGTTAACCTAGGGTTGGACAACTAGGGTCAAGTTAACCTAGGGTTGGATAACTAGGATCAAGTTAACCTAGGATTAAGTAACTAGGGTCAAGTTAACCTAGGGTTGGATAACTAGGGTCAAGTTAACCGAGGGTTAGTCAACTAGTGTCAAGTTAACCTAGGATTGGATTGGAAGTTGATTTTGAAAATTGGTTTAATGCATTTTTGGAGAGAATTTTGAAAGACAAAACATGCTATGCAAGGGACTTTGGTGGACAACCCTTTTGAAGATCATTTCCATGAAAATTTTGACTCTAGCCAAGAGCATGGTTTACATGGTTGGTGATTGGAGACCATTCCAAGGAAGGTTTCCTTATGACCATTATAACCACTATCTTGACAAGAGTATAAGGGGTCAAAAATCAACATAATGATGGTAAGTTTTGGAAAATCATTTTTGATGCAAAGATGGAGAGAATGCATTTTTGAAATCATCTTTGGAGAAAGATTTTGAAAACCATTTTTCAAGGGAACCATTCCATCAAGAGAGGGTTCATATGGCCAATAAAAGGGAGACCACTCAAGAGAGGGTTCTGTGGGGCCATTCCAACCACTAAACTTGAGAGAATAGAAACCATAGAATTCAAAGAGTTTGAACATCATTCTTTGGCAAGCATAAAGAGATAAGGGAGCCATTCTAACAATTTAGAGCTCCTACGGCCAATATAAAAGGAGACCACTCAAGAGAGGGTTCCATGGGGCCATTTTAGCCACTAAATTTGAGAGAATGGAAACTTTAAAAATTAAGGAGTTTGAAAGCAACTTTTGTGCAAGTTGAAATGCAATGATGCAAAAGTGTGAATTAGGAGGTAGAGAGGAATTTTCTAAGGCATGACTCCTAAGGTCTCATCCTAGATTTCAAAGGGCTAACTCTTGGAACAATTTTTGAAAGAAATATGGAGTTTGGAAATGGCCAAAAATTAAGAGTAATGTAAGCATTGTGGAGCATGACAATAAGTATAAAATGAAGCCAAGCACACAAGACATGATCAAAATAGCAATATGCAAGGGGTCATGATTCACATACAAGACTTTTAGGCTACACCACATAAACAAAGGGCTCCTAGGCCATACCATCTTAAAGTAGGCTAGTGAGAGGTCCCCCTACATGGTGGCTCTCACTTGTTTTCCTCTAGGCATGATCTAAAAGCCCTCTTGGCTCAAGCATGCAAGAAAGGGGGGTTGAAAATGAGGATTAAAATAGAGAATAGCCTAAGTAAGCTAGGAGGGAGAAGAGAAGAGTGGGAGAGAGCATAAATGTAAAAGGGATACCACCTTTTGCCTTCAACACATTTGTAGTCTTCAATGGATGTCTTGATTGGAGCTTGAGTGACTTTAAGAAGGCTTGAGAGGCTAGAGTGGAGTGTATAAGTGTGTATAAGGCCTTGTATATGGAATGTATAGGCTTAGGGGGGTAGAATCTAGCCTAAGTGTTGGAGGGGAGGAATATATGTAGAGATTCGAGTTTCTGGAGTGATTTCAGCAGAGTTTCGTATTAATTTCGGATCTGGAATATGCAAGGAGGGAGGCCTCTATTTATAGGCAATCTGGAACATGCCTTGCATATGTGCTACATGCGCATGGCCAAATTTTGGCCTTGCGCATGTAGGACATGCGCAGGTACTGTTCCATTGCCAGAATAACACGTAACACTCTGTGTACTGATTAAATCTCGACCGTTGATCGAAAGTCGGTAGATCTAATCAAAATTTGAGCGCATGTAGTATACGCTCCATCACCGGGAAGGTTCGTCTAAACTTTGCCTCGATAATTGAGTCGATCAAGAAGGTTCTGGGGGAATCTGTCATACTCGGAATGTTCTCCTAGTGCTTCCGATGAACTTTCATGTTTTTGAAAAGTTTAAATTATGTTTGGAGGTGAGTGATATCGTCTTGGGAAGTGTGCCAAAAAGGACATTTTCGCGGAGTGTCTGTGATACACTCCGTGGGTGTTCGAAAGTGGCTGTCTTCATTTCGTCTGATCGAGACCTTTGAGAAGCGATCTATTCGATCGGACCGTACCGATGGAAAGTACTCTGGAAACACTTTCTAGAATTCTCAAATTTACGCATTTCTCAAGTCATTTGACGATGCGTTTTGATTAGGGAATCAGGTAAAAAGTCAACCTTGACAGAGCGTCTACAAGACGCTCCAAGGGTTGCTGAAAGTTATGATTTTTGCACCGTACGATGGAGGGCTTCGAGAGGTGATCTACTTGAGCGAGCCATATCGATGGAAAGATCTATGGACGAACTTTCGAGAATTCCCTGATTTACGCATTTCTCAAGTCGTTTGACGGTGCGTGATAACTAGGGAATCGGGGGAAACGACAATTCAGGCAGAGCGTTTGCGAGACGCTCCAGGGAACTTTTATCGCATCGTGTGAGCTTAGTGTCGTAGGGTGCTCCTTAGGTTAAACAAGGACATGTGGTGAAACCCTTTGCTCAAAACCCCAATACTGGTGTTGTTTCGGGGCATTTTTGGGCTTCTAGGGGCAAAACGGTCATTTTGACCAGAGTTGGTTGGAAATGGTCAGGAATGGTTTGGTATGCTGTGTTGAGTGTGTAGGACTGTTCAGGGATGGTTTGAGAGAGTCCTTTATCGTTCAGCGGGGTTTGTGCCGTGCCGAGGCGCTCGGGGGCAAAACGGTCATTTTGACCGGAATGGGCCAGAATAGGACAGGATTTGGACCAAATGGCGAACAGAGGATGCCTAATGGTTTAGTAACATTTTGAAAGGATGGGCTTATCATTTTGAGGAATTTTGAACTTTCTCAAAACGTGCCTGGAGACCCAAGGGGCAGATTTGGTCATTTTTCACCGAGTCGAGCTAGCAGGCGTCGGTGTTGACCTAGGTGTTGGTTCTCAAGACCACCCAGTCTCGGAAAACTACCTGTGCGGTGTTGGTCTCCAAGAACGCCCGTTCTTAGAGAGCTACCTGTAGGGGTGGTGTTGGTTCCTGAGAACGTCTGGTCCTAAAAAGCTACCTGGAAAGGTGGTGTTGGTCTCCTAGAATGCCTAGTCCCGGAGAACTATTGAATAACGGACATTCTACATTAGCAGGCTAGCAGGCGCCAGAAGTGAACCGTCTGAAATTTTTGATGAGGTGTTGGTCCCCGAGATTGCCCGATCCCGAGAAGCTACCTGGATGGCGTTGGTTTCTGGGATCGCCCAATCCGAAAAACTGCCTGGAATAATGGTGCTTAAGGCTCCAGCGGATCCTTGTGGATCCGAGAAGCGACCACTTGGTTGGATTGGAGCTTGAAAGGCTCATCTTGAGCTTTCATGTGTTGTGATGTTGGAAACTGAATCCGGTCGGGCCGGAGATTGCCGAGCGGGCAAAAATGGGGTGCTTACAAACATGTGATACACTAATCTGGCACTATAAAAAAAAATGGTATGTTCTCTGTACGATCAGTGTATCATTTTGCAATAAAGTAAAAGAGATCAACAAATGGCAGTATAGGACCCTCAAATCCAACACTAACCGAAAGATTTTGATCTATGTTTCGGGAAACTAGATGTTCCAAATAAAGTCGTGTTGCTCACATGGAGAGTATGTTCAAGGATTCTTCCTACGAAGTCAAAACTAATCTAACAGAAGGTCACTGCGGATGGAATTAGTGGAAGGTGTGACAGTGCTGAGGACACTATTTCTCAAAGCTTGGTATCATGTGATTTTGCTTTGGATCTCCATTTCAATGATAGTGGTAACCTCATGCATTGGGTAGTGGATCTATGGCAAAAATTATATGAACAACTAGTTAGTCTAGCTATGTTGCTTGCTTGGAATATTTGGCTTAACAAGAACAACTACACATTTGGAGGTAAGTATAGACAACCTCGGGAGATAGCTAGTTTTTCAAGTGACTACTATGCTAAATGCAAGCACAAATGAAAGTGCAAGTTCATTTTAGGAATGAGATTGAAAGTTGTTGAAAACCTGCACGGCAAGAGAAATATAAAATTAATACTGAGGGGTCCTTTCTTCATAATGGAATTACTGGTACAGGGGTGATGGTAAGGGATGCAAAAGATGAGATCATCGTATCTGTGGCCGAATGAATTATTAAAGCCTAGAGTGTGAAGCATATAAAAGCTACAGCACAATGGAAAGGTCTAGTATTTGCAGAAGAATAGGGTTTAAACCATATTCATATTAATGAAGACTCACTGTCCATAATAAATGCTATTAATTGTGAAGATGATGATCTATCTCCAGTGGGGCACTTGAACGCTTGAATTCGAAGAAAGTTAAATGCATTTCGGTCTCGAAGAGTAACTCATGTGTATCAAAAAGGTAACAAAGTGGTTGGCAAAACCGGCTCTATAGCTACAAACAATTAACAATTTTGAGGGAGGAGGTTCCATCCTCCATTGCTCCAGTGGCGGCCGTGGATCTGATATAGCCTTTTCCATTTTTTATATGCCTTTCTTGTTTTTATAGAGAATTGTTGTGTTTACTTTGGATATGTATCCCACCATAAAAAAAATTATATGGAGATATTGGTGTCAAAAAGTATTGTGAGTCTGTAACAACCGATCTATAAATATTTGAGAAAAAAAATCTCTTGTTTAGATGGCAAAGCATTCATTCTAAGTTAAGGCTCAAGTTACAATGGAGTTTTTGTTTTCTTCTTTTTTTGTATTTTTATAATCACATAAAGCCTCCATTTTTAACAATGTTTTTTTTTTGTTTTATTAAAAGCATCTACTTATAGAGGGCCTGAAAATTTTTTGTTCATTCACAATATTTCTAACAAAAAATCTTCTAGATTAAAAGAAAATAGCTCATATCTAACACTAATTTGAGAATGTTTTTGGTCAACCAATGAAAAATAATTATCTCATGAGAAACCTATTCAAGACTCAACAAAGCATTGGAGACTTGGAGTAGCTGGATGCCACTGAACCAAATGGATATTAGCTTGAGAATTCTTTTAGAAAGTAAATATTTATAAGAATCATCGACAAATAAAGGGTTTATGAAGGCCAATTAACACGTGGCTCCTTAAGCATTCGCTAGTTAGTTGGTCAATGCACGTTCGGAAAAGCAAAATCAAGAGTTGCTTTTGATTTTTAAATAATTTTTTTATTTTGCATTTAATTAATAATTCTTTTGTTTCAAATATTAAAAAAACCATATAAGTTATTATATACTCAATTATTGTATTTTTTTTTTATTTAATCTCAAAAGTACCATTTTTTTTTTTATGTCCAAAAGTTCCATTTGATTTCAAAATTTTGTCTTGATTTTTGCAAGGGTGGTGCGTGTGCTAATAATGTTTAGTGTTACATGAGCTCAATCCCAACGTCATCAAAATTTAAAGTAGATGGTTAATCAAATAACATTCTCTTTCTTAAAACCAACAAAGTATTCCTATTCATATAGAAAATTTGCAAATAAAATTAATGCAAAACGATATAGCAAATATTGATTTTTATTTCAAAGTAAAAAACCCATTAAGATAGCCAAATATTTAAAAATATTACTGCCATTACAAGGGAGGGGAGGGGGCTCTAGAGGGCAATTCCCCCCAAATCCCCAATTTCATTAAAAGAAATTAGGAGTAATTATATTATACTATCTAGTGGTTTAAATAAAAATCAAATGACCCCCCTATGGTTTAAAAGCAAAGAAATGGTTCCCTTATGGTTTAGACTTATCTGCAAAATTGAAGGAAACTGTTAAAGTTAACAGCAATTCTATCAGTAGGATATTTTTGTCATTTTATTTCTCTAGAATGAAACATCAAAAGGATAATTTTATCGTTTTACGTAAAAATAAATCTGTCATAATTCTATCCAATTTGTAGATAAATCCAAATCATAAAAGGGTTGTGTATCCACTTTCAAACCACAGGGGAACATCTAATTTTCGTTAAAATTACAAAAAGGTAAAGTCTAATTACCCTAAAAATCTATATACGTCCTTCATTCAATTAATCCCAAAAGAGTGAGGATAGTGTAAATACCTCATTTTTGTCCGCTCGGCAATCTTCAGCTCGACCGGACTCACATTCAAACCGATACAGATACATTCAAGCCCAAAACAACTTTCCAGACTCAATCCAGTTAATCAACCACTTTACAGGCCCGCCAAACCCAATAGAGGCAAAATGACCAAAATGCCTTTAGAGTATTGCTCGGTTCAATTATAGTTGGCACGTCTTCTGAAAGACGGTAAGTCCGTATTTCAAACTCAATTCCAATTCCAATTCTAATTCCAGTCCACACTAGTCAAACTCAATCCAATATGTCTTTCGAGAAAGTTGATCCCTCAGATGGTAAGTTCATCCAGCATGGCACGTGTACCGAGAAAGCACAAAACCCCTCAGAAGGAGAAGTCCCTTCACACTCGTCGACCGAGACAGAACCCAAGTCCCCAAGATGGTAGAATGGTTCACTTCTGGCGCTTACTAGCCTGCCAACGTAGAATGTACATTATTCGACACGTTGATCAGGAAAGTACCAACGGCCCCGAGGCGATAAGACCATCTAGCAGTTTTTTGAGATCAAGAATTCTCCAAAATGAACACAAACCATCGAAGTGACGGAAACACTCACAAACATCGCAACTGTCTGAGCGTTGATCTGAGTGACGGAAACACTTAGAAACAGGTCAACATCGGGAATGCCAACAAACCCCCTATGTCACGGGACGAATATGCCTCTTGACTGTGGCACATTTATCAGAGGACATGATATCTTTGGAAACCAACTCGTCACACACCATCAGAATGATGGAAACACTCAAAACTCAGGTCAACACTAGTGCCTGCTAGCCTATTCCGGTGAAAAATGACCAAAACGCCCCGGCAAGCCCCACCGGTGCGCTTTTCGAGAAAGTACCTAAGACCTTAGTGTAATAAGTTCACCCTTCCAAGATTGTCTCAAAGATAATCAAGCATGTTCTAGTACCTTCCAGTCGCTTTTAGATCGATTTAGAGAGCATAGGTTGAAGTGACCACTTTGCCCCTAGGCATCCATTTGCCTCTGGGAACCACACTGGTTCTGGGCATCAAATCGGTTACCTTTTGAGGATACTTCTAACAGTATTTTCAATCTTCTAGTACCTTTTCGGACCATTTTGAGTCCATTCTGATAAACCCAGTGCGAAATGATTGTTTTGCCCCCGATGGGCCAGTCACCATTTCCAACCATACTGGCTGTGGGTATCAAACCGAAAATCCCCTAGAGCGCTCTTAATAGTGTTTTCAACTTTCAAGTCTTCTCATGGTCAACCCTAGATTGTTCCTGGTATTCCTCATATTAAATGATTGTTATGCCCTTAGTGAGCCAGTCACTCTCTTTCAACTACTCCGGCTCTGGTTATCAAACCTGCTACCTTTGAGGCACTCTTTTAGGGGTTCTCGCCAATTTTTGGCCGAGTTTTGCTACTTGAAACCTTTCGGATTATTCTCAGACTTTCTGGAATTACTTCTAGTGAAGTCAATCTAAAAATTACATAGTAGTCACTAGGTTAGATGCCCAAATCTTCTGTCTTGCATCTGAATGGTCAAAGATATATTTCTTACCGACTTAAAAACTTTCCAAAGGAGGTGGCGCCACTAGTACAGGCGCCAAGCCAAAAATAATCATGGCTCCACTATAACAAGTGCCAAGGCTAACTTTAGCTGCCTATAAATACAAGCCACCCCCTTCTGTATTTTGGGTCCAAAAAATAGCTCCATAAACTTTGCCTCTCTGAAAACAGCTTCCGAGTTTCCCTAAAACCCTAATTCCTTCAAGCCTCTCTCCAAACCCTAGCCTCCATGCATTCTAAACACTTACACACTTGCTTCCCATCACCATTGACGATCAAGTGCATCATATTCAAAATTCTCGAAGCTTAAACAATTCCTCCATTGAAGCATTCAACCTAATAAAAAGACAAGGTAGGGTTCTATTTACTTTTATATAATCCCTCACTCTCTCTCTTCCATCCTAGTCCACTTGGACTATTCTCTATTTTAATCCCATCTTCTACCCCCTTTTCTTGTGTGTTTGAAACAAGGGATCTCTTGGTTCATGCCTAGAAAGGCCTTGGAGGAAGTCACCGTGTCGAGGATTTTCTTCGAGTTTAACCTAAGACGATGTGGGTTCGGCCCCCTTGGTTATGTGGTGAAGCCTAACCTTATATGTTCACGTCCCTATTGCATTGTGGTTGTTATATTCATACATTGCATTTAATATTGCGTTCAAAAGCTTTCTTTAAAACTTGCATTTAAAAAAGCTGTTTTCAAAGCCACATCCCTAAGAGGATTCTAACCATTCAATGGTTAGGGTTGTTTTAGGAAAGGGTTATATCCAATGAGACCAATGTGGTCCATATTAGGGTTTCAAACCCTACTTGTCTTCAAAACCACAACCCTAAGATGATTCTAGTCATTCCATAGTTAGGGTTGTTTTAAGAAAGTGTTACATTCAATGAGACCATTAAAGTCCATATTATGGTTTTAAACCCTAGTTGTTTTCAAAATTAAAACCCTAGAATGGTTCTAGTCTTCTCATGATTAGAATCCTTTTAGGAAAGTAAGATATTTAAGAAACTTTTAGAAATCTATTTTCAAACATTTCTAAAACAGTTTTGCAAATTCACTTCCTAAAAATTCTTCTCAAAGATTTACTTTCCAAAAACTTTGAGTTTTGGAGTCCAAGTCCAAACCCTAGAGTCCATATTTAGGAAACCCTAAGTTTCTCATATAAAATCATAACTTTCTATTTGCATCAAATTATAGATTTTCAAAATCATTTTCTATATGAAATTATAGATTTTCTAATTCAAAAGTCACATAAAATGATAGATTTTCAAAACTAAAGCTTTTCAATTTTAAGTCAAATCAAATCTTGTCCCAAATAGGAAACCAAATCAAATATCCTATTTCTAGAAATAAAATATAATCTTCTATTTTATGAAATAAAAATCAAATCTTTCCTAATTCCAATTTTTCCTAATATCAATCTTTCCTAATTTGAAAACCTTCTCTTTATAAACTTTTAAAAAACAAAACTTTCCTTTTTCAATTGAAATCCAATATTTCCAATTCAAATGCATTGCATAAACCCTAGGTTCTAGGATTGCTTAATTTCCAAGTTACCTCAAACATAGGTCAAACATTTTCAAACTCAACTTTTCAAATTCAATTTTTCTTAAATCAAATCTTTCCAAATTCTGACTTTCCAAATTTCATATTCAAACCTTTCTTAAATCAAATCTTCCCAAAATCAAGTTTTTTCTAAAATGAAAACTTTCCTAAAATAGGAATTTCTTAATTTGAAACTTTTCTAATTCTAAACTTTCTTAAAATCAAGCTTTATAACATCAAACTTGTCAAGTCTTAATCAAACATGTCTATTTCAATTGCATGTTTAAGCACTAGGTTATGAAAACCTTAGGACACCAAAGCCCTAGTTGAACCATAACCCTAAGTTAGGAAACTTCGACTCTTTTCTAAATCCTAAGTCTATATTAAGATGGTTTTCAAACCCCAATTGAAGTTAAGATAATTTCAAAGTTTAATTCAAACTACCAAAACAAGTCCAAGTTCCATTTCAAAGTTCAATTTCAAATTCAAGTTTTATTGCAGAGTCAACTCCAAATTCAATTTTAAATCTTCAAATCAAAGTTCAAATCAAACACTTTTCAAGTCAAACTTTTTCGAAAGGTGCAAGGTGTCTTTTCAAATCAAACAAGACCCCAAAATGTTTATTTTCAAAACCCTGAGTCCGAACTATGACTAATCTAATTCCCAACAAACAGATACGTTGACAACCTTTATGGGTGCGGTCATAACCTTTTTCCAAATTCCAATTTTTTTTTTCAAAATCTCTTCTTAAATTCTTTTTATGCACTTGCATATCTTGCATCACCTCATCTCTAAAATGATGGCTCAAATTTCTTTTCAAAGTAGATAGTAGTGGATTGTTTACAATCGAAGATTCTAAATGAGTGAACCTAGAGTGAAAAGACATGTAGGTACCGCAAGAGCGGGATAGAGTGATAGCCTAGTGCATCTTCCCTATACATAACCAACCTCCGGACCATAGATTTCTGTTTTCGAAATATCAAAAAGGAGTTATTTTTTAAAAAAAAAAGAGCTTAAATCTTTTCAAATGGTTACCAAACAACCTATTTTCTTAAAAACCCTCTCAAGAGAGAGTTTTTCAAATTTTCTAAAAACTGTAAGTTTAATCTTTGGATTGTGCTTAGTTTTAGGTGACACTAACTCATCTTAACAAAGTTAGGTGGCGACTCCAAACATTCTTTCAAAAGCCTTTATTCAAATCGATTTCTAGTTAAAACTTAGTCGCACTCGTCCTTCTAGGAGGATGAGTTCTAATGAGAGAGTACCATGTGTATTTTCCACACTCAAGTGCGAAAACTGAGGCACAATAAATAGCTCCTATACAACTTCAAACTCTTTCAAAATAGTTAAATAATTTTTTAATAGTTTACATTTAGAGTTATTTATATATGTATATAAAAAATGGGATAAATACACTTTAACTATCTAGGATATGGGCCACAAAACACATTACACCCCTGTCTTTTAAAATGAACTCATAATCCACCTGTAGTTTAGAGTGAAGTGCAACTGCTAGTTTTTCCATCCAATTTGACGGTTTGTTAGTTTAATTGAATTTTGGTTGTAAATAAAACTTTTTATAAATTAAAATGACACTTCTATCATTAAATTTTTTTTTAATTTTATTTTTTTTGTTCCTTCCTTCCTCACCTGACCCACCCTTTTCCTCTCTTCTTCTTCCCATTTCTAAATTAGTTACCATGACTCCTAGGGGTGCACAAATGAACCAAAAAACCTAAGAACTGAACTAACTCAACCTCAATACATTGGTTTGGTTCGGGTTTATCAAAGGTTCGGTTTGGTTCCTAGATTTGCATTTTCTATACTCAAACTGAACTAAGAATCGAACCAACCCAACCCAAATCGAGAACCGAACCGAGACTCAATCTGTATATATAACAAAAGTTTGTATATATTGCATATATGATTTTAAATCATTGTTATTTGTACTTCATTATTGCTAATACGTGTTTAGATAGTGCTATTTAATTATTTAAAAAAAATTAAGGATATAAGATTATTCTTATTTTTTTATTTTTAAATAAAGAAATTATGGCCCATGCCCAAAAAGTGAACCCGGCCCGACTTAGCTTGAGCCAAACCAAACTTACCCGAGGCAGGAACCGAACCAAACCAACTCAAATTGGTTCGACTTGATTCCATAAGAGGATCAGTTTGGTTCTGGGCCCAAAATTTTGGAACCGATCAAGATTGGATCGATTTTGAATTTAGCACGGAACCGACCCATGCACACCCGTAACTACTGCATTCCTTTTTTGTCTCTTCTCCTTCTACCTTATTTAGCCACCACTTGTTGACACCTTCTTCTTATTCAACACACACATACGCAGCTCATTAAAACTTCTCGCCACCACCCTTAACACCATTACCTGTCATCCAAATCCTCACCTATACCCCTTTTGCACCCCAGCCATCAATCGTACACCTCTACCAATACAAAATCGCAACCTGCCATAGGCAATCACCGACCCCACTATCTCGACCTGCCACAAATCTCATCCCCTACTCATTTGTGCCCTACCGTAGATAAATTTCCTCACCACTACAAACGTTCACAGTCCCACGCCACTATTGCAATAAGCCACAACTATAGCCAATCCTCTAGCTCTAGTAAAGAAAATCCCCTTCCCCCAAGTTGTCCAAATCCCAGTCGTCTTCATTTCTTTACATAGAGAGAGAAATATCCTTTAAGGTACAAAGAACTAGAATAGAAAAGTCATATAAAGGGAGGATAATTTAGTCATTTTTAGTTTATTGTTAGTTTTGTAATGGTTTGCACTACACTCTGAATCGGGGGTTGTGTGTTCACTTTTAAAATACAAAGAGGTTATGTGTTTTTTGGCCAGATCCGAGGAAGGAAAAGTATATTTACCCCTAAAAAATATATATAATTCTAAAAGAAAAACAAACCAAAAAAAATCTGTAGAAGAAATCAAATAAAGAAGAATGAGAGAGAGAAAATAAAAACAAGAAAAACATGACTACTTTGTATGAAGTGCGACACATTTCAAATTATGTACAAGTGTCAAGTTTTCTCAATCAAATAATAGTTAGGTGTGCATCGAAGGATAATGGGATTATGGTTTAATAGTGGGGCAACCTA
Source organism: Euryodendron excelsum (assembly GCA_033060915.1). NCBI lineage: Eukaryota > Viridiplantae > Streptophyta > Magnoliopsida > Ericales > Pentaphylacaceae > Euryodendron > Euryodendron excelsum. Next base: position 30,230,076 of record CM065379.1, read on the forward strand.
GTTCTTTCCTTTTTTTTTTCTTTTTTCTTTTGTGCAACCAATCACGTCATAAGTTTAACATGATAATAATTCAATTAATCCTATAAAACACACCCAGGAAAGGATGACAACGGGTGAGTTTAGGTTGGAGACCCTATCCCATCCCTGTCCTGCCATAGTGACCCCTCCTCCACCCCTCTCCACTTTGATTAGCCCCTCCCCCATCCTTGCCCTGTCTTGTCCTGCCCCACCTCTTAGTAATTTTTTTCAAACACATCATGGATAAAAACAAAAGTCAAAATCACGTAAATAAAGGAAAAAGTCATACCATTTATATTCTAATATAATATTTATATATATTATAAATGTAATGTCCTGAACTTTTATTTTCTAATTTAATATGATTTTTTAGAATTTTATATTATTTTATTTTGTCCTTAAGGTCAAGTTGACCATTTATGAGCTATGTGATGACGTAGGGTTATGTGTGAAAATCATAGGATTATTTTCCATGTGTGTCTCCTCATAAATATACGTATACACACACCGCACACACACACAAAACTTGCTTGTGCACTTTTACAGTAAAGACAAGAGAAAAGAGGAAGAGAAGAGGAGATTAAGATGAAGATAAAATATTGGGGAGCTCGACCCTAATTAGAGAAGCCATTGTTGAAACTTGAGAAAGTTTTTAAGAGAGGTAGGAACCCTAGTCTCTTGTATGTGTATATATATATGTTTTATGTTGTGATTGGAGACCCTTTGGAGTCCCATTTGGTTAGGTTTTTAGGTTTTGGAAGCATATGTTAGTGGATTTAAAGTTGGGGTTTGAAAACTCTCATTTTTGTATATGCAAGGGTTTGAGATTTAAACCTTAAATCCCTTTAATTTACTTGTTTAAAGTATTTCATTTTGAATTATTGTGGTCTTCTTGAGTCAATATTTAGACCCTAGAAGCATTTGAATAGTTTGGGAAAGTTTGATTGAGTTTGGTTTTGATTTGAAGGAGATTTGGGGATTTTCGAGTTTGAAATATAGGTTTTCATTTTTTTCAGAAAAAGAGTCAACCCCTTTACCCCATGAGTCAACTCTTTTATCCAGAGAGTTCACAGTTTCACTTTTCCAAAAAAAAAAAAAAGTCGACCCCTTTGCCCTATGAATCGACCCTTTTGTCTAAAGAGCTCAAAGTTTCACTTTGTCAGCAAAGAGTTAACCCCTTTGCCTATTGAGTCGACTCTTTTGTCAAAGGTGTCTATCCTTTTGTCAAATGTGTCTACCCTTTTCATCAGTTATGCCAACCCTTTTTTCCCTTGATTTTAACACTTCAACACCCCTTCTTTATGAGTTTACTTTTATTTTCTTCGAGTTAAAGCATAGAGTCAATGTGTTTGTTCATATTATATGTTATATATGTAGGAACACCTTTATTAAGCATAGCCCTTAAGATTAGAGATGAGTAACGGCGTGCCATAAGTAAAACCTATTACTTTCCAAATACTTTCAAGTTCAAATACATGTTATGCATTGTTTTCCACTACTTTCAATGTATCAATGATTATGGTCAAATATAAATATCATGCTTTGAAATGCATATGAAGCTTTACCTATGATGTGAATTGAAGCCCATGAACTGGGATGTTTTAATGAACGAGATGCATGATTTCAAAAATACTAGTGCCAACTTGAGGTCTTTCGTGGCAAGACCTTAAACTAGCAATGATGTTATCCTACGATGGGGACGTGAAATAATCTATCGCCATGTTAGGAGACATCCCTCAGCTTTAAGCCACTATATTATGACACCTTTAAGGTTGCTAATGCTGAGTTTAGCTCTGATGTCGGATTGTAGTGCACGTATGATTTTGAACAATGAGACATAATATGTTCTGACACCATATGAAAAGTTATGCTATATTTTAACAAGGAAAAATGTTACGATGCATCTCACTTTTATGATACTATGATTTGAAATAAGTAAATGTTTCAATATGAAAGTTTATGTTATAAATGGTTTCTCTATTATTTTATATAATAGATATGAATGCTAATCCATGATATTTTACGCTCATGTATCATTGTTATTCACTAAGCATATAGCTTACGTTTTTAACAATATTTTCAGATTGCCAAACTAGGAGGCCTTAAGAGGAGTCCTTTTAGATGGATGTTTTTTCTATGGCCCACGGGCCTTTTCTTATGTAATGTGCTATTTGGGGTTGAACCCAATGATGTTTTGTAAATCACTATAAATGATATATTTGTGGTGGCCTAGAATATGCCTATATGATATGTTTGGTTTTGTGTTAGACACAGCTCTGTCATGTAAGACACACGTATTATTTCAAGTTTATAATTTCATTTCTGCAATTATGTATCATTTTAAATGATTATGCACAGGTGTTCAACCAGATTATGAGATACGACCTTGGATAGCCAACCTACTGGCCGATCATGTACCCTAAATCCGTATATGCTCGATTATAGGGTATGACAATAAATACGTATATATACATGTATAAACATGGTGGGTTCAAAATGGAACGAAACATTACACATTATCCTCAAACTCGACCTAACCCCGATTAGTAATTTTATCTTTTTTTAATTAATTAGTCAGAAATTTTTGAGAATGCATGAGACTTGTTTAAACTAATTAGAGTAGATTAGTTTAAAATTTGACTAATGAAAATATTATAGATATAATACATTTAAACACATGCACATAAATAGAAAACCTGTTTAATATAGCTAGAATACATTTATTTATTGTTTGACTTAGCAAAAACAATTACTAAATTATACAAATCACACAATTACTATTATTATTTTTTGGTACAAGACGAGGCTGAAGCCTAACAACCATGCATCCTTCTTAGACCCTGTTTAGTAATATCCATTACTAACCATTTCTCAAGAGACGGAGGAGAGCCTAGTAGAACTTCCAGGTTTTGAGAACTGCTCAGTGCATCTTGGGCCAATTGATTAGCACTCTCATTCGCTTCTCTACTTATGTGATGTAGCTCACATGTCCAATCTCGATTTATCACCTCTCTGACTTGATGAATCATGTTGAAATTTGCATACAAGGGGTTGGGGTCCTGCATTAAATTAACTGCCTCCCGTGAATCTGTTTTCACCATGACCTTGATCCCAAGCCAGTTTTAGCCTATGCCATAAAGCCCATAACTCAACTGTCAATGCATATGCCCATCCCACCTTCTGTTTGAAACCAAAAACCCAAAGCCCATCACTATCTCTCAAGAGTCCCCCAATAGCCGCAAAACCAGGATGACCTTTAGAAGCACCATCATTGTTCAATTTTGTAAACCCCAAGCAGGGAGGCCTCCAGTTTGCACTAGGTCCCAACTTTTGGTGAGCTCCTAGCATTTTTTGAGCCATAGATTAGTGCAAAGATGAGTAGCATTGTACAAAATTAGTTAGGTAGATACATATGAAGTAGTGGAAAAAATTTGAATTAAAAGAAAGTAGTATATGTTGAAGTTAATGGAGAGGGGATGATTAGCATTATTTAGATTAGTGCAAAATGACATTTGGCACAAAAAGGCTTCCATGGGACGGGATCAAGAGCATGCATGGGCATGCAAAACAACCATGATGAAGGGAAGAAGGTCTCCAAAGCTGGCTGCCTTGGTTGCCAAAATGAGGGGAAGAAAAAGAGAGAAGGGGGAGAAAAGAGGAGAAAGGAGAAAGGGATTGGCTCACCTCTTTCCATACTCTTAGGGGTTGAAAGAAGAGGACCTTACAATGTTGAAGAATCCCATTTCTGTGTGCACGAAAGGGAGAGAAATAGAAAATAGAGAAGAAATGAAAAAAAAAATAGGAAAAAAAGGAGAGGAGAAGAGGGAGAACTTTGGCCAAACAAAGAAAAGAGAAGAGAAGATAAGGCAACTCAGCCAAAGGTAGGTCATCCCTAACCCATTTACACTCCATTAGCATGTTCCTAAACCAAGTTGGTGGCTGGAATCTTTGCCAAAAATCATGTTTTTCAGCAAAGCTTGAAATGCTTCAAAATCTCAAAACATAAAATCTAGTCATGCCTATCCATTTTGGCCATTTGAGAACTACTTAAAAATATTACCAGAAGCTTAGGAAGTGGCCTTGAAAGCCTAGATGCAATAGCCAAAGTATTGCCTAGTTCTTGAAATTTATGGTCTTGTTGGTTTCTTACTTTTAGAACTATCACTCTTCCTCTTTATTATATTTAAGGCATGAAGAAGCTAGTATAGTATACTAAGAGGTCATGTGTCATGCCCACTCCTAATTCAGCGTCATTAACGCCGTCTTAAGGCGAGTGTGATTGCACAGGTTATCAACCTGGGAACGATACTTCACAACAATCCCAAAGATAAGAATCATGTAAGGGATAAACAATATTATCATATATAAAACCATCTTATAATCACTATGCATACATAAGAGAGCTATTAAGACATACTCTCAAATCAATACAAGTAAAGGTATAAACAAACTCCAAAAGACTCTCATCTCCAAAATGTACAACATGTACAAATCCATGACTCAACAAGTAGAACTCCTCAAAACTCTTCAACTCAACACTGACAACAGTGGACTAGACATTTCCATCAACTACTACAAAACAATCTGTGTGCATGTGGGCTATAATCAACGTGCTCACTAAGATAATCAAACTCATAAAGAACAAATGATAAATAAACACTGAGTCATCCACCAATAGATAATGCATCATTATCAATGAGAAATGTCTCAATGAAATGCAATGCCTCTTTGTAATACAATGAATGACATCACCACATATGCTCACCACTTTGAAAACATTGGCCCAATATATCGATGGCTTGTTATCTAAGAATATCCCACGTGATATTCTTTTAGGTTAGTTCCACGTGACTAAACCTTAGGTTAGTCTTGCATGGCCGAACCTTCTCCGTGCAATGCAAATTATGGACACAATGTATGTTGTATGTAATGTCATCTCAACATCAACATAGATAATAAGACATTCAATTCAATATGAATAAGAATATCTTAAACCTCCCCACCTCAATCCGTTGTATAAAATAGAGTTGCGTCATTCCTTTGGTGGAATAGGAGTGTCCTTAGCCGCTTTCAAACCTGTCACACGCCACCATGTCAAGTTTGTGAAACATATGCATAATCAATGCATGTTCATGACTTATGATGCACAATTATAAGAAATGATACATCAATAACACATTAGGAACTCAATTAGAAGTGTTAAAGTCTTCCTGATGCGATACAAGAAGCTAAAACACAAAATAAAGGCAAACTGGCTTAAGGGAGTGCGCCATGGTGCCCCTAGCTAGGGGACTACGCTAATAGGCACACTCTTGGCATGCCCTGGCACCCCTTGTGTAATACCTGGCAATATTTTAGAGATGTTAAAATTATTCATTTCAAATTTGTAATAAATTCATCGATAATAAAAATATTAGACTAATATTTGCATGGATTAAAATTTTGTAGCAAGGAATATATCATAAGTCAAGAGTAAGACTTCAAAATTTGGAGAGTTTAAGATATAAATAAAGAATTTTATTAGGAAAATGTTACTATAATATATTATAATTTTTCCTACACATTACATGTACCCTTGAGGTGTCAATAGAAGACATCTAATACATGTTAGTACAAGAACCAAATGATGGGAAGCTTGTTTGGATAAGAGAAAATGATCGAGAGAGTTAAAAGAAAGAACCACCCCGAAATTTTGAGGCCATTCAAAATGGTTTCGAACTAGATCTATAATAGTTTTATTAAAATAAATATTTAAGTTGGTGAATGTTTTTAGCGAGTGCGTTGACTTCTTTGGCATTAATATGAATTATGGTAATTCTCATGGCTATTTAGCGGAGGTCATTCGGTGTTATGGACTTGGAGAGTCACACAAGTCAATAGGTGACTTCAAGAGAGATATAGGTGAATTGGTGTCTTGGCTTGATGAGAGAAATGCACGTGGCTTTGGCTTGACGGGTGTTTTGTGCTAAGCCTCTGCATGTGATGTGTGTCAAGTGTAGATAATATGTCTTCATGTAAGTTAACAGCTAGTAGATGATTTATCAATAGGAGGCCTCTTCAGCCAAAGGAGTCCTCACAACGCAGAGGAGAGAAAGCATGGGGGAGTAGCGGCCACTCGAGAAAACAAAGAAAGGGAGTTTTGGAGAAGGCTAGAACAAGTAAGAAGGACTAACTTTAGGTATAACCTTTCTCTCCTCTTTCTAAATTGGGCATTGCATGCACTGTTTGTGGCTGAAATAGCCCAAAACTAGCCAATGGGCATGGTTTTTGGCACACCAGTGATTTAGGAAAAATGCTCTATGCGCAGCAGATTTTAGATCTTACTTTGAGTAGGAAAATTCTCTCTGATTTCAATTTTGAAACCATATGTAGAAAGAGCACAAAAAAATATTTGAGTTAGACATAAATTTCATATGATTTGGCCAAGAATTGAGGGAGAAAACTTGGTTCAAACTTACACCCAGAACTGCTACGAATTTTTGCAGAAACAATAACTTTCGAAACCATTTTCAAGCTTTAAACCTTGATGAAAAACTATTCTGAGACCATGGAGAGGTCAAGCTTAAAGAGTAGATAATTTGAGACGCTTGATTCGTCAAAATCCATCAAGAAATAAGAAAGAAAACCACGTTTAAAGACAAAATAAATTTTGGTGCGAATTTTAAAGCCTATAAACTATCAGAGTTTGAGAGAGTTGTTCTAAGTGTATATTCTTAGCATAATAGGCATGTATTTTGGAGAGTGTCATAAGTTTTAGACATGGTTAGCATTATCGGGAGTAGACTCGAGCTACACTAGGAGTTCTTTTTAAACGGTTTCAATTATATTAACCCCTACATTATGGAATTTCACAGAAATACTTCAGGTTGTGATCTTTGCGATATTAGTGGAACGCACTTGAGGTAACCGGGTTGTATACAATATGCTTCCTTTTGAACATTCTTACTCAATATCTTAAATTCCTGATTATCTGATTGTTGACTCTATGATATTCTCTGGCACATTCTTGCTTAACATGCTCGTAGCTTCAACTATAAAATTATAGTCTTGAACATGTCTGGATATGTTTTGGGTGAAGTGCTATGAAACTGATTAGTACATGTCCAAACACATCTGTTGGCCAGGATTAATTCTTGGATGCCCTTATGTGGCAAAGTTTAGTTACTGGATGCCCTTGTGTGGTAATGGTTATGTGGCACAGGTGGCGTTTGGCATGGTACTGAAAAGAGCTGGGTACGAGCCTTATGAAAATATTAAAATACTTGTTGCCGGCATGTTTTGTTTATAATTTTGATTGACAAATGATTATTACTCTGTCAAACGGATTTATTCATTGAGCTTCGCTTTGGTTATCCTAAATATCGCGTTTGTATTCCTGTGTATTGTATACTTCCTAGTTAAATTTATTTTTCAGGTAGAAGCATATAAGGTGCCAGTGGAGCATTATTTTGAGCTTATGAAGATTCATATTTATTTTGGAGACATTATTGTTCGGAGTTACGTATCTTGGAGCCTAGGAAGAATTATTATTATTTTTGTGAGTTATTTCAAATTGTAATTTTAACTCAAGAATTAAATTTGGAGTCACTTATAATGGTACATTTGGGTTTGTAACATGATTAAATTTTATTGGAAGTTAGTTATTTTATTTATTAACTATCTGAAAAATCCGGGTCGTTACACTTTGGCTAGTCGATTGCGCCAGTAGGCGCCCTCTATTGCACCGGTGCGCCTTTCCCCCTTTGGTCTGTCGCACCTCGGTTTTTAACCAAGTCCTTTCGGCTCCAGAAAAAACACGGTACTCTGTCATTAGAACTTATCCTCCGAGAAGGACGAGTGCGATTAATTTGAACTCGAAATAGATTTAATTAAGGGCTTGTTGTTTTAAAAAATAGGAGTCGCCACCTAACTTGATTAAGGTGAGTTAGGTCACCTAAAACTAAGTATAATCTGGAGATTACGCTTAGGGTTTTAGAAAAAGTCTTTGGAAAACTTCCTCGAGAGATGGTTTTTAAGAAAATAGGTTTTTTGGCAACCTTTGAAAAGTTTCAAGCCCTTTTTGAAAATAACTCTATTATGATTTTTTGAAAACAGAAATCTATGGTCTGGGGGTTGGTTACGTGTAGAAAAGATATCCTAAGATCATCACCCTACCTTGCCTTTTCAGTACCTATATGTCTAATCACCCTTAATTCACTCACTAGAATAACCAGTTACTACTATCCACTTGATATCCACTTTAGGGTTTTGAAAACGTGGTTTGGTCATCATTTTTTTGATGAATGATGCATAATGCAAGTTTTGAAAAAATGTTTGAAAATAGAAAGTTTTGAAGAGATTTGAAATAGGAATCTTGAATGGATGAAAAAATTTGAAAAAGGAACCTGGGTTGAAATAAAGGTTATGACCGCACCATTTTAGGTTGCCTATTTATCTCATTTGGCGAGAATCAAGTCATTCATAGTTCAGACAAGAGCCCGCTAGAAAAGAGGCACGTTAGGGCCATTAGAAAGTTTTGAAGACGCTTTGTGGTCATTGAGAGAAGAGGACTTGAGAATTATGATTTGAAATCGGATGTTAGAATATTTTGGAACAGAACTTGAGGGTTTTTGAAAGTGCTCTTGAAATGGGATTTTGAAGTGCTTTGAAATGTTTTTGAACATAACTCAAGAGAGTTTTGAGAGTTTTGAAAATTTAATTATGGACTTGAAAATTATATTTGGACTCATAAGAGCTCTTACGAACTTGACTTGAAATGATTTTGAAAGTAATCTTTGAACACCTTATGAAGGGCATCTTTGATGTTTCATTTACCTTTAAGAGGTTAATCATTAAAGAACTAAACTCCTTTAGGGTAATGAGTTTTGAAAACATGTTTGAAAAAGGGAGGGGCTAGAAACTTCCCTTTAGTTTTTAGAACTTTAGGGTTATTGGACCCCTTTTGAATGTCTCACTTGAATTTGAACAATCCTAACCATGGAAGGATTAGGGTTGCTTCAAGAATGTGATGTTTGGAAATCCTTTTTGAAAAGAGCTTTTGAAAACATTTAGGGTTTTGGAAATCTAATATGGACAATCTTGAAAGTTGTATTTAGTGTATCACCTTCCCTTGGCATCCCTAAGCATAAAAGGATAGGGACACCTTAGAGTTGTGAGTCCTGGAAAGCATTTGGAAAATAGTTTTTGAAAAAAAAGTTAAGTGTCTAGCCATCTTAGTTGAGATAAGTTTAAGAGAACTTCTTGGAGACATTTTTGAAGATAAAGTGTGGGGATATTTGAAAAGGCTTTGGAGTTGGTTTTGAAATCTTAAGAGGGTAGGATGGTTTTTAAGTTGAAGGGTTATTTGAAAAGGGATCTTTGAATTAGCACCTTCAAGCTTACTAACCTAGGTTGGGTTGACCTATGGTTAACTAACTCGGGTTAGGTTAGCTTAGGATTAAGGTAACCTAGGGTTAACTAACTAAGGTTAGGTTAACCTAGGGTTAAGGTGATCTAGGGTTAACAAACTAAAGTTAGGTTAACCTAAGGTTAAGGTGATCTAGGGTTAACTAACTAAGGTTAGATTAACCTAGGGTTTGGTTGACCAAGGGTTAACTAACCAAGGTTGGGTTAACCTAAGGCTAAGATGACCTATGGTTAACTAACTAAGGTTGAGTTAACCTAAGGTTTGATTGACCTGGGGTCAATTTAACCTAGGGTTGAAGAATGGTTTTGGAAAGTGGTTTTGGACTAGGGTTTTGGCATAGTGTTTTAGGAAAGATGGTTTTATGCATGAAACTTGAAAGTATGTTTTGAAAACTATTTTACGAAAGCCACTCTAATGGGTGTTGGGGTCTTATGGTTGATATTTAGAAACCACTCAAGAGAAGGTTGCTTTAGAACCATTTCACCCACAAACTCAAGAGAGCAAAACTTGTGAAAATCAAAATTGAATAGATAGCTTTAAAGACTTGAAAATTAAAGATAATGATCCTTTGGAAGTTGATTTTGGAAAGGGGGTTTTGAAAAACCAATTTTAACAAGTTAAAGACCACTCTAAAAAATAAGGGTTCATATGGTTGATTTAAAGAAAATCACTCTAAAGATGACTCCATGGGACCATTCCAACCACAATATTCAAAAGAGCAAAACTTCAAGGTGAAAATGATAATTTAGGAAAATCATTTTTATGCAAGTTTAAAGAGAGTGCAATTTTGAGAACCCTTTTTGAAGGGAATTGTTTTGAAAACCATTTTAAAGAGAATATAACCAACTCTAATGAACTAGGGTTCATATAGTCAAGATAATGGGAAGACCACTCAAGAGAGGGTTCCAAGGAACCATTTCAACCACAAAGTTCAAGAGAGTAAAATCCTTGGAAATCATCATAGAAGAAGAGGGTTTGAAAGCCATTTTAGTACAACTTTGAAAAGTAATGAAATGTAAAGTTACAAAATAAAGTCAAGGGACTTGAAGAGGGTTTTCTAAGGTGTAGAAATTGAGGGTTTAACCTAGGCTTCAAGGAACCAATTCTAGCACCATTTTTAGGGAATCTTTTGAATATGGAGCTTGAGAATGCCATGGAAATAGAGATAGTGAAAATTTTGAAAAAATAGTTATAAACATGAAAATAAAGCCAAGCATGCAAAACAAGAACTAGATAACTATATGTAAAGGGGTCATGAAATCATACAAGGCTAAAGGCTTCTCCACATAGCAAGGTGCTCTAAGGCTATACCATCTTAAAGTAGATTTGTAAGAAGTTCCCTACACAGTGGCTCTCACAAACTTTCCTCTATGCATGAGCTAAGAGCTTCCTTGTTTCAAGCATGCAAGAAAGGGGGGGTAGAAGATGGAGATTAAAATAGAAAATTGCCTAAGTAGGCTAGGAAGGAGAAGAGAAGAGTGGGGATTGCAAAAATGTAAAGAGAATACTACTTTTTGCCCTCAAACACTTTCAAACCTCCATGGATGCCTTGACTTAAGCTTGAATAGCCTTGAAAAGGCATGAAGGGGTTGGAATAAGGTCTTTTATGACATTAAAGGCTATGTAGGTGTAGTGTATGGGTTAGGGGGAGATGAAATCTAGCCTAAGTGCTTGAAATGTGAGATGTATATAGGAATTCGAGATTCTGGAGTAGTTTTAGTAGAGCTTTACTATCAATTTCAATTCTGGAATATGCAAAGGGAGAGACCTGTATTTATAGGTAAATTTGGAGAGGACTGGCGCATATAGTACATACGCCTGGGCAAAATTAGCCCTAGCGCATGTGCTACATGCGCCAGTATTGTTCTACTGGCAGAATGCCACGTGGCACACATTGTACTGGCTAAATCTTAAGAGCTAAGCGAAGTTTGATTGATCTGATCAAAATTTGGGTGCCAGTAGCATACTCTCTGCTACCGGGAATGTTCATTTAAATTTTACCTCGATAATTGTGCGAACCAGGAAAGATTCAGAAAAATCGGTTGCGTTCACGATATTTTTCTAGTGTTTCTCAAGAACTTTAAATTTTTAGAAAGCTTGAAAGGTGTTTAGAAAAGTGAGACATCATCTCCGGAAGTGTGCACAAAAACACACTTTTGCAAAGCATCTATGATACACTCCGTGGGTGTTCAAGTTACCATTTGTGGGCCATGCGATCAGGACCTTCGGGAAGCAATCTCTCCAATCGGATTATATAGATAAAAGTGCTCTGGAAATGCTTTTAGGAATTCCCTAATTTATACATTTCTCAAGTCGTTTGACGATGCGTTATACTTAAGGAATTGGAGAAAAAGTCAAACTTGGCGGAGCGTCTATGAGACGCTCCAGGAGTTACTGAAAGTGGCAGTTTTTGAGTCATGCAATGAGGGGCTTCGGGAAGTGATCTCTCTAATCGAACCATACCGATGGAAAGATCTATGGACGAGCTTTTGGGAATTCCCTGATTTACGCATTTCTTAAGTCGTTTGACGGTGCGTTATAACCAAGGAATCGAGAGAAAAGGCAACCCTAGCGGAGCGTTTGTGAGACGTTTCAAGGGGAATTTCGTTGAGTCAGGAGTGTTTAGAGTCGTGAGATTCACCTTAGGTTAAACAGGGATGTATGATGAGATCCGTTATTCAATACCTAGGGCTGGTGTAGTTTCAGGGCATGTTCAGGTAGTTAGTGGTGAAACGGTCATTTCGACTGGGATTGGTTGAAAAAGGTCAAAATGGGTTGGAATGGCATGTTAAGTGTGTTAGACTGTTCGAGGATGGTCCTGGAAGAGTTTTCTAATGTTTGGTGGGATTTGTACTGTGCTAGGATGTCGAGGGGTAAAACGGTTATTTTAACTAAAGTTAACCGAAATTGGACAGGATGGCGTGTTGAGTACACCTAACTATTTAGGATCACTTTGGGAATGTGGACTTATCGTCTTGAAGGATTTTGAACTTTCTCAAGTCGTGCCTGGAGGCCCAAGAGGCAAGTTTGGTCATTTTTCACTAAGTTAGGCTAGCAGGCGTTGATGTTGACCTGGGTGCTGGTTCCCAAGACCGCCCAGTCTCGAAAAGCTACTTATGCAGTGTTGGTTCCTAAGACCGTTTGGTCTCAGTGAGCTACCTATAAGGTGGTGTTGGTTTCTGAGAATGTCTGGTCTCAGAAAGCTACCTATAAGGGTGGTATTGGTTTTTGAGAACGCCTAGCCTCAGAAAGCTATCTGTGAGGGTGGTGTTGGTTTCTAAGAATGCCTAGTCTTAGAAAGCTACCTGTGAGGGTGGTGTTGGTCCCCGAGAATGCCTGGTCTAGGAGAACTACCAAATGACAGACATTCCACATTGGTACACTAGCAGGCGTCAAAAGTGAACCGTCTGGAATTTGGTAAGGTGTTGGTCCCCGAGATCGCCCGATCTCGGAGAGCTAGTTAGATGACGTTGGTTCCCAAGACTGCCCAGTCTCGAGAAACTGCCTGGATGGCATTAGTCTCCGAGACTGCCCGGTCTCGAAAAGCTACTTGGAATGCCTAGGGGTAATATGGTCTTTTCAGCTTCCTTATGGGCTTGGGAAGTGACCAATTGACTGGATTGGAGTTTAAAAGAGCCATCTTGGGCTCGCATGTGTTGTGATGTTTGAAAACTGGATCCGATTGAGCCGAAGATTACTGAGCGGGCAAAAATGGGGTGCTTACATGGTCCAAAATATAACTTCCAACATAATTCTAAGCCATCTAAAGCCTAGAATGAAGTTTTAAAGCCTCAAATAAGACTTCAAAATATTAACACATGCAAAACATGAAGAATCCTTAAGTCTTCAACTTGAATCTCAAGTTTCTTGTATTCAGTTATCAATTCTAAGACGTGATATGTCTTCTACATGCAACTATCAATAGAAATACATGCAAGCAAGCATGAATTTGAGATTCCTCACCTCAAACAATGGATGCACAACTTTTCCCTTTAATTTCCTCCTCCTTCTCCTCTTTTCTCTTCTTTTTTTCTCACTTCTCTGTAAGCACCCCATTTTCGATCGCTCGGCAGTCTACACTCTGTCCAGACTTGTACTCAAGTCAATATGGACGTATTCCAATCGAAACCAACTCTCTAAGTCTAAATCCCGTTTGTCCATCGCTTCGTGGGCCCACCAAGCCCAAATAGAGGCAAAATAACCAAAATGCCCTCAGGGGCATTATCCTTTCCAATTCCAATCCCTCTCTCAAGACAGTTTATTCCTTGAGACGATAAATCTACTCCAATCAGGCACGTCTTTCCGAAGACAATAAGACCCCTTTCCAATTCCAATCCCTCTCTTGAGACAGTTTATTCCTCGAGACAGTAAATCTACTCCAATCAGGCACGTCTTTCCGAAGACGATAAGACCCCTTTCCAATTTCAATCCCTCTCTCGAGACAGTTTATTCCTCGAGACGGTAAATCTACTCCAATTAGGCACATTTTTTCGAAGACGACAAGACCCCTTTCGAATTCCAATCCCTCTCTCGAGACAGTTGATTCCTCGAGACGGTAAATCTACTCCAATTAGGCACGTCTTTCCGAAGACGATAAGACCCCTTTCCAATTCCAATCCCTCTCTCGAGACAGTTTATTCCTCGAGACGGTCCAACACGTTTTTTGAAAAAAATCTCTTCGAAACGGTAAATCCCTTTAAACCTGTTGACCGAGACGAAACCCCAAGTCCCCTAGATGGTAGAACGGTTTACCTTTGGCGCCTGCGAGCCCGCCAATGCAGAAATGTCCATTTAGGCACGCCTTTCGAGAAAGTTGATTCTCAAGCGCTAAGTCCCTTTAGCAGCTTCTCGAGATCAGGCAGTCTCAGGAATGATTGCGAACCATCAGAGTAGCAGAAATACTTGCAAACATCACAACCGTCAAAGTAGCAAAAGTACTCGCAAACAGGTCGATATAGGGAATTGCCAACAAACCCCTGTATCATGCGACCGCCGTCAGAGTGGCGGAAACACTCAAAACCCAGGTCAACACTGGTGCCTGCTAGCCCACTTCGGTGAAAAATGACCAAACTGCCCCTTGGGCCTTTTCCAACACGTTTCTCGAGAACACACCTGAGTCTTCAGAACGGTGAGTCCAACCTTCTAAGATTGTCTTAAAAGCAATCCGGTATGATTAGGTGCTTTTTAGTCAGTTTCCGACCAATTTCGAGACTTTTTAGTCAAGATGACCATTTTGCCCCTAGGCATCCAAATGCCCCGGGAGCCATACCGGCTTTGGGTATCAAACCGGTAACCTTCTGAGATTGCTTCTTATAGTATTCTTAACTTTCCTTTACCTTTCCGGATCATTCCGAGTCAGTTCCGGCAAACCTAGTGCGAAATGACTGTTTTGCCCCTGGAGGGCCGGTTGCCTTTTCTGACCACACCGGCTCTGGGTATCAAACCGGAAACTTTTGGGAATATTCTAAATAATGTTTCCAAATCTCAAGTCTTCTTCCGGGACAGTCCGAGTCTGTCCCGGCAGCTTCCCTATCCTATTGACCGTTTTGAACCTAAAGGCCCCGGTCAACCCTTCCAACACATTCTATCCTCATTTTTCAAGTCAAATACCTCCGGGACACAATTCTAAGTGTTCCTGCTCTTTTTTGACCTTCCGGGTCATTCCCGGTCTCCCAAACCCCTTCCCAGATTTTCCGAAGTCACTCCTAGTGAAGCCATGCTAAAAATTGCATGGTAGTCACTAGTACAGGCGCCTAAATCTAATCAAAGATATGTTGCTTGCTAACTTACAAACTTTCCTAACTTGTTGGTGCCACTACTAGTGGCGCCAAGCCAAGAAATGGCCTGGCGCCACTCCTAGTGGCGCCAAGAGGAATTTTGCCATGGTGCCACTGCAATAGGCGCCAGGTCTATCCCACCTCTATAAATACAGAGCCTCTTTCAGTATGAAAGAGGTCCGCAAACTCAGTCTAAAAATCCTATATTTCGATATACATAGCTTGCACACTCCCAAAACCCTAGCTTCCCTAGGTTTTCCAAACCCTAGCCACCATACACAAACTATAGCCTCATAGACACTCATACACACCCCTACACACATATACACTAGCCTCCAAGCCTCCATTGAAGACTTGAATTGCTGTAATTACGAAGATTTGAAGACCGAAGACGAACTCTCAAAGATCAAGACTGAAGTGAAGCGAAGACCGAAGAAAAGCAAGACGCGCAAAATAAACAAGACACAAGGTAGGCTTTCATTTTACGTTTCTGCATTTCCCCCTCTCTCTTCTCTATCCCAACCCACTTGGGTTTTCTCTATTTTAATCCCCTATCTCTTTCCCCCCCCCCCTTTCTTTGCATGCTTGAAACAAGGGGACTCCCGGTCCATGTGTAGGATTAGACTATTGGAGGGTCATCGTGTTGGGGGCTTTCCTTTAGGCTAACCAGAGACCACGTGGGTTCGGCCCCCTTGATTATATGGTGAAGCCTTAACCTTGTGTGTTCACGACCCCAAACTTGGATTGTGCATATCATGATCTTGCATCTTCCAAAAATCGTTTTTAACTCGTTTTCAAAGCTTGCATTAAACTTGTTTTTAAAATTACATCAAAATCTCCTTTTTTAAGGCATGTTTTCAAAATCTTCCTTCTAGAAATTCCCCTCTAGGATTTTCCTTCTAAAAATTTTCGTTTCCAAAAACACACTTTCCAAAAAACACTTTCCTTAGAGCCCAAGTCAAGCCCTAGAGCTAACAATTAGGAAACCCTAATTTCTTTCCCAAAAACATGATTTCCAATCCCCTATTTTGGCCTCAAAACCTAGGTTTCCAAAACTATATCAAAACTATACATATTTTCAAAAACCTATTTTCTACGTCAAAACTATAGCCTTCCAAATCTAGGGTTTCTAAAACTTCCCTTTTCCAAATCCTTGTCAAATCAAATCTTCCTTTTAGGAAACCAAATCAAATCTCCCGTTTAGGAAACTAGATCCTATCCTCCGTTTTTGAAAACAAAATCAAACTTTCCCTTTTAAAAACAAAATCCAATCCCTTCCTAATCCAAATCTTTCCTAGTTCAAATCCTTCCTAATCCTTTACTTTCCTAAATCTTAAGTTTCCAAAACTTGAACATAAAAATCTTTCCTAAAGTTTAAAACTTAACTTCTACATCTTTCCTAATTCTACCTTTTCCTAATTCTACCCCTTTCCAAATCTTAACCTTCCAAATCTAAGTTTTCAAACCTTTCCTAAATTCAAACCTTTTCTAATCTCAAGATTTTCTAAAACTCAAACTTTAAAACTTTCTAAATCTTAAACTTTCTAAATTTCAAATCTTTCCAAATTCAAAACTTTCTTAAGTTAAAACTTTCTCAACCCAAATCTTTCCAAAATCCTAGCTTTCTATATTTCAAATCTTTCCAAATCTAAAACTTTCTAAACTTAAAACTTTCTTATTTTCAAAACTTCCTTATTTTCAAAACCTTTCCTCTTTCAAAACCTTTCTTAAAATGAAACTTTTTTTAATTCAAAACTTTCCTAAGTTGAAACTTTCCTAAAGTCAAAACTTTTCTAAATTGAAACTTTTCTAATTCTAAAACTTTCCTATTTCAAAAACTTTCCTAAAGCGGAACTTTCCAAATCGAAACTTTCCTAAGATGGCACTTTCCTAATTTGAACCTTTCTTAATTCAAATATTTTTTCAATCCAATCTTTTCTAATCTCCTAAACCTTCCAAGTCAAGTCAAATCTTTCCTAAGTTTAGGTTTCTTAAACCTCCATCTTTCCAAAATAAGTCTAAATCTTTCTTCCAAGTTCTATCTTTTCAAATAAAAATCCAATCTCTTCAATTCCAAAAATTCTAAATTTCAATTTCCAATCCTCTATTCTAAGTTCAAATCAAATCCCTTTTCCAATCAAAATCTCTTTCTTTCAATCCAACCTTCTATTTTCAATCGGACTCTTGTCTGAATTACGACTGACCTAATTCCTCCAAAAGGATACGTAGACAACCCTCATGGGTGCGGTCACAACTTCTTTCAAATTTCAAATTCCTCCACATTTTCTAAATCTCAAATTTCACAATCTTTTCAAATCTCCAATATATTTTTAAACTTCCAATTTCAAATTTCTATTTCCAAATCTCTATTTCTAATTTTTCAAACTTTTCAATTTCAAATCTATCATTTTAAATCTTTCTTCTAAAATCAAATCAAATTCTTCTTTTCAAATTTATTTCTAAATCAACTCTCTTTTCTTGCACTTGCATATCATGCATCATGTTTTTCTAAACATTATTTTATAAAGTGGATAGGATTGAACATTAGTTAGTTGAAGACTCTCATAGGTGAATTTAGGGTAAATAGACATGTAGGTAACGTAAGGACGGGATAGGGTGATGGCTTAGTGCGTCTTCCCTACACGTAACCAACCTCCGAACTTAGATCACTGATTTCAAAGACCAAAACGAAATTATTTTCAAAAAAGGGCTAATTGTTTTCCAAAGGTTGCCAAAAAACCCGTTTTCTTAAAAACCCTATCTTGAGGAGATATTTTCAAAATTGTTTTCCAAAACCCTAAGTGTAGTCTTCGAATTATTCTTAGTTTTTAGGTGACCTAACTCACCTTAATCAAGTTAGGTGGTGACTCCAAATCTTTTCTAAAAGCCTTTTATTCAAATCAATTTTCGATTCAAACCTAATCGCTGTAAGCACCCCATTTTTGCCAGCTCGGCAATCTCCGGCCCGACCGAGATCGATTTCCGACATTACAACAGATGAGGGCTCAAGGTGAGCCTTTCAAACCCCAATCCAGTCAACTGGTCGCTTCTCGAGTCCACGAGGACCCGCTGGAGCCATAAGCACCACTATTCCAGGTAGCTTTTCGGATCGGGTGGTCTCGGAAACCGACGCCATCCAGGTAACTTCTTGGGATCGGCCGATCTCAGGGACCAACACCTCATCAAAATTTTAGACGGTTCACTTTTGGCGCCTGCTAGCCCACCAATGTAGAATGTCCGTCATTCGGTAGTTCTCTGGGACTAGGCGCTCTCGGAGACCAACACCACCCTTCCAAGTAGCTTTTTGGGACAAGGCGTTCTCAGGACCAACACCACCCTTATAGGTAGTTCTCTAAGACCAGGCGTTCTTAGAGACCAACACCGCACAGGTAGTTTTTCAAGACCGGGCGGTCTCGGGAACCAACACCTAGGTCAACACCGGCGTCTGCTAGCCTGACTCGGTGAGAAATGACCAAACCTGCCCCTTGAGCCTCCAAGCACATTTTGGAAAAGTTCAAAATCCCTTAAAACTATAAGTCCATCCTTCCAAAATGTTGTTAAACCATTGGGCGTCCCCCGCACGCCATTCGGTCCAAATTCGGTCCTATTCTAGCTCACTCCGGTCAAAATGACCATTTTGTCGCTGAACGCCTCAGCAGGCACAAACCCTGTTGAATGGTAAAAGACTCTCTCAAAACCATCCTTGAACAGCCCTTCACACTTAACACAACGTACCAAACCTTTCTTGACCATTTCCAGCCAACTCCGGTCAAAATGACCATTTTGCCCCTGGAAGCCCAAAAATGCCCCGAAGCAGCACCGGCCTTGGGATTTTGAGTGGAGGGTTTCATCACACGCCCTTGTTTAACCCAAGGAGCACCCTACGACACTAAGCTAACACGACGCGATAAAAGCACCTTGGAGCGTCTTGCAGAGGCTCCGCCTAAATTGTCTTTTCCCCCGATTCCTTGGTTATAACGCACCGTCAACTGACTTGAGAAGTGCGTAAATCAGGGAATTCTCGAAAACTCGTCCATAAATATTTCCATCGATATGGCTCAATCGAATAGATCGCTTCTTGAAGCACTCCATCGTACGGTGCAAAAATTGTAACTTTCAGCAACCCTTGGAGCGTCTTGCAGACGCTTCGCCAAGGTTAATTTTTTCTCCGATTTCCTAATCAAAACGCACCGTCAAATGACTTGAGAAATGCATAAATTTGGGAATTCCTGAAAGTATTTCCAGAGTACTTTCCATCGGTACAATTTGATCGAATAGATCGCTTCTCGACAGCCTCGATCACACGAAACGAAAACAGTCACTTTCAAACACCCAGGGAGCGTATCACAGACGCTCTACAAAAGTAACCTTTTTGGCACACTTCCTAAGACGATATCACTCACCTCCAAACATAATTCAAACTTTTCGAAAACATGAAAGTTCATCGGAAGCATTAGGAGAACATTCCGAGTGCAACCGATTCCCCTGGAACCTTCCCGATTGACTCAATAATCAAGACAAAGTTTGGACGAACTTTCTCGGTGATGGAGCGTATGCTACATGCGCTCAAATTTTGATCAAATCGACCGACTTTCGATCAATGGTCGAGATTTAACTAGTACACAGGGTGCCATTGTTATTTTGGCAATGGAACAGTACCTGTGCATGTCTTACATGGGCAAGGCCAAATTTTGGCCATGCACATGTAGCACATGCGCAAGGCCTGTTCCAGATTGCCTATAAATAGAGGCCTCCCCCCTTGCATATTCCAGGTCCGAAATTGATACGAAGTTCTGCTGAAATCACTCCAGAAACTCGAATCTTTACATATATTCCTCCCCTCCAACACTTAGGCTAGATTCTACCCCTCCTAAGCCTATACACTCCACTTACAAAGCCTCATACACACTTATACACTCCACTCTAGCCTCTCAAGCCTTCTTGTAGTCACTCAAACTCTAATCAAGACATCCATTGAAGACTACAAGTGTAGTGAAGGCAAAAGGTGGAATCCCTTTTACATTTATGCTCTCCCCTATTCTTCTCTTCTCCCTCCTAGCCTGTTTAGGCTATTCTCTATTTTAATCCCCATCTTCAAACCCCCTTTTCTTGCATGCTTGAGCCAAGAGAGCTCTTAGATCATGCCTAGAGGAAAGCAAGTGAGAACCACCGTATAGGAGAATCTCTCACTAGCCTACTTTAAGATAGTATGGCCTAGAAGCCCCTTGTTTATGTGGTGTAGCCTAAAAGCCTTGTATGTGAATCATGACCCCTTGCATATTGCTATCTTGATCATGTCTTGTGTACTTGACTTCATTTTATGCTTATTGTCATATTCCACAATGCTTGCATTGCTCTTAATTTTATGTCATTTCTAAGTTCTACATTTCTTTCAAAAATTGTTCCAAGAGTTGGCCCTTTGAAGTTTAGGATGGAATTTTAGAATTATGCCTTAAAAGAGCCCCTACTAACCCCCTAACTCTTATTTTGGCATCATTGTATTTTAACTTGCATAAAGGTTGCTTTCCATTTCTCTAATTTTCAAAATTTCCATTCTTTCAAGCATAGTGGTTGGAATGGCCCCATGGAACCCTCTCTTGAGTAGTCTCTCTATTGTTTGATCATATGAACCCTCTTTTGATGGAATGATTCCCTTGAAAAGTGGTTTTCAAAATCCTTCTCAAAAGATAATTTTCAAAAATGCATTCTCTCCATCTTTGCATCAAAAATGATTCTTCAAAAATTGCCATTATTATGTTGATTTTTGAAACCCCCACTCTTGTCAAGATAAAGGTTATAATGGCCATGAGGAAACCTTCCTTGGAATGGTCTCCAATCACCAACCATATAAACCATACTCTTGGTTAGAATCAAAATTTTCATGGAAATGATCTTCAAAAAGATTGCCAACCCAAGTCCATTGCATGGCATGTTTTGTCCTTCAAAACTCCTTCTAAAAGTGCATTAAACCAACTTTTAAAACCATCTTCCAATCCAAACCCAGGTTAACTTGACCCTAGTTACCTAACCCTAGGTTAACTTGACCCTAGTTGACTAACCCTAGGTTAACTTAGCCCTAGTTGTCCAACCTAGGTTAACTTGACCCTAGTTACCTAACCCTAGGTTAACTTAACCCTAGTTGACCAATCCTAGGTTAACTTGACCCTAGTTGTCCAACTCTAGGTCACCTTAACCCTAGGTTAACCCAACTTAGATTAGTTAACCATAGGTCATCTTAACCCTAAGTTAACCTAACTCAAGTTAGTTAACCATAGGTCATCTTAACCCTAGATTAATCTAACCCAAGTTAGTTGACCTTAGGTTACCCCTAACCCTAGGCCAATCCTATTTAGGTTAATGCACTTCAAGGTTCCAATTCTTGAACCCTCTTCTAAATGGTCATTCAATTTTCAAACTATCCTCATAACCTACTTTTCCAAAATCTCCTACTCTCATAATTTCGGAAAAAGTAACTCCATAAACTCTTCAAATGTTCCAACACTCCATCTTCAAGGCATTTCCAAAAATATTTTCAAAGAGTCACAAACTTAAGGTGTCCCTAGCCCTCTCATGGTTAGGGATTCCAAGGACAAGTGACAAATCAAGAACAACCTCTAAGGTTGTCCGTATTAGGATTCCAAAACCTTAGCCATTTCCAAAAACCACTCTCCAAACCAATTCATCAAAACATTCTTCCAAGGTTTTCAAAACAAGACTTCAAAAATACTTTCAAGTTTCCTTGAGTCACGACAAAGCCTTTTTCGAAAACTCCTTTAAGGTGATCCAAAATCACTTTCAAAAAACACTCCGCCATTTAATTTCAAGCCAAAACTTCCAAGACCTCAAAGTGTCTTAAACTCTTTCAAAGACCCAAAGTGTCTTCAAACCTTCCAAAGGCCCTAATGCGCCTATTTTCCATTGGGCTCTTGCCTGAACTACGAATGACCTGATTCTCGCCAGATGAGATACGTAGGCAACCTAAAATGGTGCAGTCATAACTTTTATTTTAACTCCAACCCCTTTTCAAAAACTCCAATCAATTCAAAGTTTTTATTTCAAACTCTTTCAAAACCCCCATTAGTTTCAAATTTCTTTCAAAAACTTACATCATGCATCATCCATCCAAAAAGTGATGACTAGACCCTATTTTCAAAATTCTAAAGTGGACATTAAGGGGACAATGGTAACCGGTCATTCTAGTGAGTGAACAAAGGGTGATTAGACACGTAGGTACCGAAAGGGTGGGGTAGGGTGATGATCTTAGGATATCTTCCATATACGTAACCAACCCTCGAACCATAGATTTCTGTTTTCGAATGACCAAAATGGAGTTATTTTCCAAAAGGGCTTAAATCTTTCCAAAGGTTGCCAAGCAACCTATTTCCTTAAAAACCCTCTCTTAAGTGAGTTTTCAAAAACCTTTTCCAAAAACCCTAAGTTTAGTCTTCAGATTAACGCTTAGTTCTAGGTGCCCTAACTCACCTTAATCAAGTTAAGTGGCGACTCCTATTTTTCTAAAAAGCCCTTAGTCAAACCAATTTTCAAACCTAGTCGCAGTTGTCCTTCTAGGAGGATGAGTTTTAGTAACAGAGTTCCGTGCTTTAGGGTCTCCGAGCCGAAAGGACCTTGGACACCCTAAAAATCGGGCCACGACAGTCGCACTCATTCTTCTAGGAGGGTGAGTTCTAACGAGAGAGTACAGTATTTTTCCCGCTTGTGTGTGTATTCCTCGAGTGCGAAAAATCTGAGCGCGACATTCTCCTTTGCCAAACACAAATTACTACACAAGCTCCTCCATTCTCTCTCCTCCCTTGACTTGAAGCCATAATAGATACAAGTTGTATCTATTCATACAAATGTTATACACACACACACACACATACTAGCAATGAAGCACACATCTTATGCACACACCCTGGTGGCTTGAGGTTACACCTCTCACCTAGCATCTCCTTGTTTCACCACACCACTAATCCATATGATTAGCATAATTAAGCATGCTTATGATAATTAATGATGTAATCATCATTAACATCAAACTAAGTATGAAAATTAATTAAGCTAATTAATCATGGATTAAGCTAATTAATCATGCTTACAATACTGCATGTAACATGCTCTCATTAAAACATGCTAATCAAGCTTTTTGATTTAGGAAATCATGCACTACATCATATGCAATCAAGCTAAACATGATGTTATGTAAAGTAGGGTCTCACATCATGCATGTCCATTAGGAAGGTCGAGTAATGGAGAAAAGTTGAGAAAAATCGAGTTGTAGGTCGACCTAAAAATTTTGGGTAGACTTGTTGACTTTGGAGGGATTTTTGATAGGTCGAATGACCTCCTTTACAAAAACTTTAAAATAAAAGTTGTAGGTGTAAAACCCTAACTTTCTTAGCATCATGTTTAGCTTAATTGCATATATTGCTGAGTATGATAACACTAATTGAGGAGCTTGACTAGCATATTTTAATAAGAGCATGCTAAAAGGGGGGGGTTATTATATTTTTTAGCATGGTCAATTAGCGTAATCAGCTTAATTAATCTTCATAATTAGCTTTTGTTAATCATGATTAATTATCATAAGTGTGATTGATTATATTAATCATATGAATTAGTGGTGGTTTAAGCAATGAGGTGCTACCTAGGTGTGTGCTTCTTATGTAAGGTGTGTACATCACTTGTGTGCTTCATCTCATTTGCTAGCATTGTGTGTGTGTGTGTGGCATTATATTATAGATACACCTTATATCTATTGTTGACTTGAAAGCCAAGGAGAGAGGAGTATGTGTAGAGTAAAGTGTTTGGCAAAAGAGAAAGTGAGAGAAAAAGAGAGAAAAATGAGATGAAAGAAGAGAAGAGAAGGAATTTGAAGGGGAAGCTCGTGATTTTGTTGTTGGAGGTAAGAAACCTCATGTTCATACTTAATTCATTGCATTTTTATTGATTGGTATATGCTAGCATACTCTTGCATGCCATGAAAGTGAGATTGAGGTAAAGTAGGGAAGGTTGTATATGATTTCTAAGAGCAAGCCTTGAATCTTGCATATTGTTGTGTTTTGATGTGTTAAAAACTTGTTTGAGACCTTAGAAATTCATTTTAAGCCTTTGGAATACTTGTTGTTGTGTTGAAGTTGTTTGGACAGCTTAGAAACATGTTTTGAGAAGTTGTATTTTTGAGCAAAGGTGTGGGGTTGACTTATTTCCTTGAGGAGTCGACACATGTAACATTTTTCTACACATCTTATTCTCTGTCCCAAAGAGTCGACTCCTAGAGCAAAGGGGTCGACACATTAACATCTTTCTACATATTTTTTCTTTATGCCCCTAGGAGTCGACTCTTGTGACAGGAGGAGTCAACACATTATGCCCAGGAGTTGACACCTGGAGCAGAGGAGTCGACACACTTTGGTAAAGTTGTCATTTCTTACTCTAGAAAACTTGAAATGACACTTTGTTTAAACCGTTGGAAAGTAGATTCATAGATCTTTCTATTAATATAAAGTTTGTACTCTAACTCCTTGTAAATTAAGAGATATTGTAGTTTAAATTTGACATTATATTACACTAGGGGAAGGATTTAACATCCCATTGAGTTCTAATATATCATCGATGTTCTAAATCACATGTTTAAGGAGTATAAGTCATGAGCATGCATTATTTATAATTAATTGTATATGTTTCACAAGTTTGACGTGACTTTGGATGATAGGTTTGGAAGTGGTATAAAACACTTCGGTTCAACCAAAGAAGTGACTCGATTGTGTTTGTAAGCAATAAAAGGTCAGAATTTAAGATATTCTTTCTCATATTGAATTGAATGTCTTATTATCCATATTGATAATGATCGTTAGATTATGAGGTGATATTTACATACAACTCATATTGTGTGCATAACTTGCATTACACATGAGAAGATTCGGTCACGTGGGACCAACCTAAGGTTTAGTCATGGTGGCCAAACCTAAGAGGGTGTCACGGTGGACATTCCTTGATAACAAGCCATCAATATATTAGGCTAAGGTTATCTAAATCACACGCACATTTTGTTGACTCAAGGTTGATCCCTATGTAGATTTTGAAGATAACAAAATCATATGGTTGTTATCTAATGATTTTAATTGAGTGTGCAGGTTAGATTATAATCATTTGATAACAAGAAAATGATTGAGCTGATTAATATCCAACAAGAAAATTACTTAGGTAATCTTATTCTCAAAGATATGGAAGATGCTCAAGAAAGTTCAACAAGTATTAAAAAGAAAGATGCAAGTGAATGAAGATCTTATGAGGATTCAAGAAGTTATTCAAAGAATCAACAAGATCATTTGAAGAGTTTTCAAGTTGACATGGAATCAATTCTTAAAGATTGAAGTGCAAACAAGAATGCTGACATCATGAACTGTGAAGTACTATGGAAGATGTTGTCAACACCTCATGAGAGTACCAAGACCATGCAAGGCATATGAGCAGTTTGTGAAAGATCAAGTCAAATATGTCAGTGTCAGAACCTCAATCAAATTGATGACACCTGTAAAAGAAGAAATAAAGTTTGGATGTGCATATGTTTAGCAACATCCATAGCCAATTTATTTCACAATGAAGACCTTCAATCCTCATATTTATATCTATCTACTAAAGGAGCATGTAGCTTCAACATGCTGTCTTTGAAGCATTGTGAAGGAAGCTCAAAAAAGAAGTTTATCGAGATTGACGACAATACAGCATATTGGTGACACCTGATGGTCTGACTAACCAAAAGACTTCATTGGTGAACATGCTGTCTTCAAAGCAATTATAAAGGAAGAAAAGTTTATTGAGATTGACAACAATACAAAAGATTGGTGACACCTGATGATTTGACAAAGTGAAAAGACTTCACCAGTGCAAGTAGATTGTTGACTTCTAATGGTTTGATGAACAAAGGCCTACCAAAGGATAAATATGTTTGAGAAGTTCAGAAAGCCACCAAAACGGCCAGTACATCTTAGACACATGCTTACCATCGAAGAATGATTGACAAAAGGAACAAAAGAAGCAGGAAGACATATTGGCAACACGAGAAAAAGATTACTAACAATCTTGTTGAAGAGCAACGTCAAAGAAGTGGAAAACCAATATTGGTGACACTAGAAAAATGATAGCAGACAGTCTCATTAAATAGCCGCTGCGAAAGAAAGGAGGAAGCTAGATTGGCGGGACTAGCAGAAGATTGCTTCCAATGGCTCTAACGACTAGTTTCTGTGGAAAGCTATATATATTCAAACATATATATGGATTAGAGGGAAGGACCTAAAAGTGCCAAAATCCAAAAGCCCTAAATATGCCTCACTAATCAATAACTGCTACAGTCCGAGAGGAAACAGTTGTCATGCCCCAATTTTTTGCACTAAACAAAAAACAAGTGAGAAAAACACAGTGTTCTCTCGTTAGAACTCATCCTCCTAGGAGGACAAGTACAACTAGATTTGAATTAAAAATCAATTTTGATTCAGGGCTTTTGAAAAACAATTTGGAGTCGCCACCTAACTTGATTAAGATGAGTTAGGTCACCTAAAACTAAGCACAATCCGAATATTACACTTAGGGTTTTTGAAAAAATATTTTGAAAACTTCCTTAAGAGAGGATTTTTTTGAAAAATAGGTTGTTTGGTAACCTTTGGAAAAATGTAAGCCCTTTTTGAAAATAACTCCATTTGGTCCTTGAAAACAGTGATCTAGGTTCGGAGGTTGGTTACATGTAGGGAAGACGCACTAAGCCATCACCCTACCCCGCCCTTACGGTACTTATATGTCTATTCACCCTAGTTTCACTCATTTAGAATTTTTGATTAATATATGTCCAAAACTATCCACTTTAGAAAAGAACTTTGAAAAAGAAGTTTGACATGATGGATGATATGCAAGTGCAAGAATTTGATTTAATTTTGTAAGTAGATTTGAAAAGACTTGATTTGATTTTGGAAATAGACTTCAAAAGACATGATTTTGAAAGAAGGTTTTAGAAATTAGAGACTGGAAATAGATTTTAGAATTAGAAACTTAAAATAGAATAAGGAATTAAAAATTTGAAAAAGGTTATGAAATTGGAAACTTTAAGAAAAGTTATGACCGCACCCATGAGGGTTGCCTACGTATCCCTTTTTGAGTATCAGGTCAGTCGTAGTTCAGACAAGAGTCCGATTGAAAATAGAAGATTTTGATTGGAAAAAGAGTTTGATTTGAAAATTGGAATGGAAGATTGGAATCAAGATTGAACTTAGACCTGGAAATGAACTTGAAAGAGGATTTGACCCTTGAAAGAGAACTTAGACTAGATTTGGAAAGATAGAGACTTGAAAACATTTTGAAGTTTGAAATTAAAAAACCATCTTGGTTTAGAAAAGAGTTTTTAGAAAGGAGTCGGAGCTTCCTAACACTAAAGGTTAGGGTTGAACTAGGGTTTAAGCCTCCTAGGGTTTAGGTTACCTAAGATTGGAATACGTGGTTGAATTAGGAAGGTTTGATTTAGATTTGAAATTTTTGATTTTAGAAAAATGGATTTAGGAAAGGTTCAAATTAGAAAATGTTCAAATTAGGAAAGTTGGATTTAAGGAAGATTCGAAAAAAGATTTGACTTGATTTGAAAACATTTGACTTGGAATGGATTTAGAAAAGTTAAGGTTTAGGAAAGATTAGACTTTGGAAAGCTTTGGAAAGTTTAAACTTAGGAAAGTTCCGCCAAATTAGGAAAATTTCATTTTAGGAAAGTTTCATTTTAAGAAAGGTTTTGAATTTGAAAAGATTTGAATTTAGAAAGCTTGGAAATTAGGAAAGTTTTGAATTAAGAAATATTTCAATCTAAGAAAGGTTTGGAATTTGAAAAGTTTGATTTAAGAAAGATTTAGAAAGTTTAGAAATTGGGAAAGGATTGAATTAAGAAATATTTGGTTTCTATTTGTAAAAAGATATGATTTAATTTTGTTTCAAAAAATGGAGAATTGATTTGGTTTCCTAAGTTAGAAGACTATATTTGACATGAAATTCGAAAGGATAAGATTTGAAAAACTTGGATTTTGAAAATATGATTTGATATGAAAAAGAGGTTTAGGAAACCTAAGAGTTCGATGTAGAAAATAGAATTTTGAAAAGCTATGATTGGATGTGGAAAAGGAAAGTAGAAATTAGGATTTTGTAATCATTGGCTCTAGAGCTTGACTTGAACTCTAAAAAAAATAGATTTTGAAAAGTAAATCTTTTGAAGGGAGTTTCTAGGAGGGAAACTTGAAAAGGGTTTTTAGAAAGTAGAACTTTTGAAGAGAGTTTTTAAAAAGAGTTTTTTTTTTTTTTTGTTTTTTGTTAGAAAGATTTTTAAGGAAAGTAAGTTTGAAAAGAGATTTTAGAAAGTAAATTACAAAAAAAAAAATTTAGAAAGTAAGTTTAAAAAGAGATTTTTGGAGAGGTTTTGGAAAGGAGATTTTCAAAAAGTGATTTGGAAAGAGAATGGAATATGGACTTTTACAAGTCTATAAAAATATTTCACTTTCCTAAAACGATTCTAACCATAGGAAGATTAGAACCATTTTAGGATTGAGGTTTTGAAAACAACAAAGATTTAAAATATGGACCATATTGGTTTCATTAAATATAACACTTTCCTAAAGCAACCCTAACCATGAAATGACTAAAATCACCTTAGAATTGTGATTTTGACAAAAACAATTTAGGGTTAACACCCAAAACTTATGTAACACTTTCCTAAAACAACCCTAACCATGAAGTGGCTAGATCCATCCTAAGATTGTGATTTTTGAAAACAAATTTGGAAGAAGAAGATTTTAATGCAAGTTTTAAAAGAGATTTTGATGCTAGTTTTTGAAAACAAGTTTAGAAAACGATTTTAAAAAGATGTATGAGTATGATATGCAATATGCAAATAAAATCGTGAACATACAAGGTTTAGGCTTCACCACATAATCAAGGGGCCAAATTCACATGGTCTAAGGTTGAATTAAAGGAAAGCCCCCGACACGGTGACTTTCAACCATTCTTCCTACACATGAACCGGGGATTCCCTTGTTTCAAGCATGTAAGGAGAGGGGGGGGGGGAAGAAGATAGGGGATTAAAATAGAATAAAACCCAAGTGGGTTAGGAGAGAGAAGAGAGAAGGGAAAAATCGCATAAACATAAATAGAAAACCAACCTTGTGTCTTCTTTGATTTGTTCACTTTATTTGCTTTACTTCACCTTGATCTTTGAAAACTTCGAGATTACAGCATCATGAGTCTTCAATGGTCGGCTTGGAGGCTCGTATAGGCGTGTATCGAGTGTATGTATGCCAAGGTTAAAGTGTATCAAGCTAAGGTTTGGAGAAGCCTAAAAGAGCTAGGGTTTGAAGAGAGTTCGAGGGCTGTATATCAAGGGAGAGAGAGATTTTCTAGAGTTAGATTGCCGACCTTCTTTACCCAGGGAGGAGGCTCTGTATTTATAGACAAAAAATTGACCTAGCGCTTGTTGCAGTGGTGCTAGGCTTAAAATCCCTTTGGCGCCACTATTAGTGGCACCAGGCCATTTTTTGGCTTGGTGCCACTTAGGAAATATTTTAGGGCGGCAAGAAACGTATCTTCGACCCTTGATATGCAAGGTAAAAGATTTAGGCACATATCCTAGTGACTACCATGCATTTTTTAGCCTAGCTTCACTAGAAGTGACTCCGGAAGGACCGAGAATGTTTCAGAAGGCTGGGAATGGTTCAAAAGTCCAAAAATGTGTAGAAACCCTTGAAATAGTGTCTCAGGGGTAACGAACTTGAAAAACAAGGTCAGAATTGTCGACTAGGCTATTAGGGGCAAAACGGTCAACTGGACTAGAAAACCACTGGAATGGACTCAGAACAATCCATGAGCGGACTTGAGAGTTGGTAACACTATCCAAAGTGCTCCAAGGGAGTGCCGGTTTAATACCCAGAGCCGGTGTGGTTTAGAAAAGGCAACCAACCCACTAGGGAAAAACAGTCATTTTTGCACCGAATTTGTCAGAATTGACTCGAAATGATCCAAAAAGATAATGGAAGGTTAGGAATACTATTAGCAGCATTCTTGGGAGATTACAGGTTTGATATCCAGAGCCGGTGTGGTTCCCGAAGGTATTCAGATGCGCAAGGGAAAAAATGGTCATTTTGACCGAATAGTCTCGGAATTGGCCCAGAACCGACTAGAAGGCACTTAAACATGCTGGATCATCTTTGGGATGATCTTGGAAGGCTGAACTTACCGTTCTAAGGACTTAGGTACTTTCTTAAGAAGCGTGCCGAAAATGGCCCAATGGGCAATTTGGTCATTTTTTATCGGAGTGGGCTAGCAGGCACTGGTGTTGACTCAGGTTTTGAGTGTTTCCATCACTCTAACGGTTTGTGACGAGTTAGTTTCTAAAGGTATCTTGTCCTTTGGTAAACGTGTCATGGCCAAAAAGCGAGTTCAGTCCCGTGACATAGGGGGTTTGTTGGCAATTCCCAATATCAACCTGGTTACTAGTGTTTCTACCACTCTGATGGTTGCGATATTTACGAGTGTTTCTACCACTCTAACGGTTTAGTTCATTCTGGACACTGCCTAATCTCGGGAAGCTGATAAATGGACTTATCATCTGATGAATCAATTTTCTTAAAAGACGTGCCAAATAATAGACATTTCTTCATTGGCAGGCTAGCAGGCATCAAAGGTAGACTGTTCTACCATCTTGGGGACTTGGGGTCTCGTCCCGATGGACGGGTTTGAAGGGACTTACCGTTCCAAAGAGTGTTTTCAAAAATTGTGCCGAATTGGATGGTCTTATTGCCTGAGGGATCAACTTTCTCGAAAGGCGTGCCAGATTGAGTTTGATTAACTTGGACCGAAATTGAAACTAGAATTGAAGTTGAATTTGAGATTGAAATAGGGACTTACCATCTCTAGGAAGACATGCCAATTGGAATAGAACTGAGCAATACCACAAGGGCATTTTGGTTATTTTGCCTCTATTTGGCCTGGCAGGCCCGTGAAGCGATTGATTGATTAGATTGAGTTTGGAAAATTGATTAGAACTTGAATATGTCTATGTCACTTTAAATATGAGTCCGGTCGGACCGAAGATTGCTGAGTGGGCAAAAATGGGGTGCTTACAACAGTGATCTTGAATCTGCATTATTTCACTTCTAAGAGTGATGCCCATTGTATAACCTTTGTTTATTTTACTTGGCTAGGTTTGTAAACCTGAGAGTTTGAGTGTTCTTGAAAAAAACACTTGTGAGCTTGAGTGTAGCTTAGGTAATATACTTGTAAGATTGAGTGATCTTGGACAACATCACTTGGAATTGAGAGTTTGGTATAAACTCTTATGTAAGAGTGAGCTGGGCACTTGGAGCAAAACTAGCAGTTGTGTGAGGGGCTTTACATGATGAAATACCTTCAAGAGGATCGAGGAAGAAAGGACATAGACAAGGTTGGCCGAACCTCTGTAAAATCAGTGTGCCTCCATTCTTTATTTGCTGCTATGTTTTCATTCACTGCATATTCATAAGCTGCCTGCATATATATCTTGTATTGTGTTGATTATTCCATTGGTGTTTTTTAGTTAATCTATGATTATTGATTAAAGTTCTAAAAACCCAATTCACCCCCCTTCCTCTTTTGGTTAGCTATTTCGGGCCAACAATTGGTATCAAGCAGGTGCTCATTATTAGGTTTTACATCCTAGAGTAAAGATTAATGGCAACCAGCTTTGGAACCTCCCTTTTGGAAGGTCAATCTACTAGCAGACCACCTTTGTTCAATAGAACAAATTACAGCTATTGGAGGAATAAAATGAAAATTTATATGCAATTAGTAGATTATGAAATCTAAAAAATTATTGTGAGTGGACCTAAGGTCCCTACGAAAATAGTTAAGGAAGTGTTGATTATCAAACCAAAAAATGAATGGGATAAATCTAATTTCAAACTAAAGCAACTGAATGCTATAGCTATGAACTTGTTATATTGTGTATTAGATGTTGCTAAATGTAATAGAATATCGTCTTATGAATCAGCAAAAGAAATTTGAGACAAATTAGAGCTGACCCATGAAGGTACAAACCAAGTTAAGTAGTCGAAGATGTGCATAACTATGAGATATTTAAAATGAAACCTGAGGAATCCATTAGTGAAATATTTAGCAAATTTACTGACATTATAAATGAATTAAAATGTCTTGAAAAAGTTTATTCTAACAATGAAAAAGTAAGGAAGGTATTTAGATCTTTGCCGAGAAATTGGGAAGCTAAAGTGACAGCAATTCAAGAAGTAAAAAATCTGGACAGCTTGCCCTTGGAAGAAATACTTGGTTCACTCATAACTTATGAGCTAACATAATGGCAAAATATTCAGAAGAAGATGAGAAAAGAAGAGGGTCATTGCTTTCAATTCCACAACTTCAGAAAATGATCAAGATAGTGATGAAGAGAACGATGAAGAATTTAACTTGATTACCAGAACATGCAAAAGGTTCATGAAGAAGAAATGGAGAAAAAGGAGAAAACCAAAACCACAAAAAGAATCAAGCAAGATTGACAACACTATCATCTGCTTCAAATGTAAGAAGCCTAGACATTTCAAACCTGAATGTCCTTAACTCAAAAAGAGAAGAAAAAGAGCAAAGAAACTACAACAGTGGCAGCAATTCTGTGTGGCAGTGAAGAATCAAGTTTAAATGATGAATTTGACATTAAGAGAGAGCTTATCTCTACTTGATGGCCCAAGAAAAAAAAAATGAGGTATATACTTCTGACTTTACATTTGATGAACTTCAACATGCATTTCATGATTTGATGAATGAATTTAGAAAATTAGGAGCCAAGAATAGTCTTTTAAAAACAATGATTTCATCTTTAACCAAAGAAAATGAAGTTTTGAAATTAGAAAATGAGACCTTGAAAAAGGAAAATGAGATTTTAAAAGAAAAAGTTAAAGATTTGGATAAATCACTGGTCAAATTTGTAGAAGGAGGAGAATACCTGAATACCATTATTGGAAAACAAAAATGTACATTTGAAAAAATTGGTATTGGGTATAACCCTTTCAAAAATAAAAAGGTTTGCAAAAATCAGTTTAATGCCTGTTTTAGAAAAACTCAGATTAGATGCTTTTATTGTCAAAAGGATGGACATTATGTCAACCAATGTTAGTTAAGAAAACTAGTCAATAAGAATGTCAAGAAAACATAGATTCCTAGAGGAACCATTAATACTATCCCCCAAGGACCCAACATAATGTGGGTACCAAAGAACAAAACAAAAATTATTTTCATTGTAGGTTTGCCTACAATTTGATCCGAAGTCAAGAAGGATTGTTGGCATCTGGACAGTGAATTTTTAAGGCATAACTAGAGGTAAAAATCAGTTTTCATCTCTCTCACCTAAAGAGGGATGATATTTGGTGATAATGGTAAATGAAAAATCATTGGGATTGGAAGCATTGGTATTTTTCTTAGTTATTCTCTACATAATGAAGCTTTCAGAGTTGTAGCAAAAGAATCTTAGTGGTTGAAGAAGATATTCATGTCAAGTCTATCTCTCTTGCAAGCAAAGCTAAAAATAATAATGCAATCGAAGCAGAACAAAGTGCTAGCAATATCGATAAAGTGTCAGCACCTGAAGAAGCGGTGGCAAGAAAATTTAAAGAAGCAAATTATGAAGAAAAGAGTCAACTCCAACTATTTCTTAGCAGCAGATTGATGTAAATTAGGGGCTACCAAAAGAATGAAAATTTATATAGAATCATCCTCAAGATCAAATTCTTATAGATGCATCAAAAGGAGTGAGAACCAAGGTTCACTCAAGAAACCTATATGTTCACTCTGCATTCTTATCACAAATGGAGCCAAATACTTTCAAGAAGCTAAAAGAGATAAATACTAGATTAATGCTATGCAAGAAGAGCTAAATCACTTCAAAAGAAGCAAGGTATGGAATCTTATGCCCAAACCTAAAGATCATCCAATCGTAGGCACCAAATGGACTTTCAGAGACAAGATGGATGAAGCAAGGTACTGCAATCAGAAATAAACCAAGGATTAGCTGCTTAAGGCTATAGTTGTCGCACCCTGATTTTTTGCACTTGAGGAAAATACGCACAAGTGGAGAAAACACGATACTCTCTCGTTAGAACTCATCCTCCTAGATGAATGAGGGCGACTAGATTTGAACTAGAAATTGATTTTGAATAAGGGCTTTTGAAAAAGATTTGGAGTCACCACCTAACTTGATTAAGGTGAGTTAGGTCACCTTAAACTAAGCACAATTGGAAGATTATACTTAGGGTTTTTGAAAAGGTTTTGAAAACTTTCTCAAGAGAGGGTTTTTTGGAAAGCAGGTTGGTCAGCAACCTTTGGAGGAACGATTTAAGTCCTTTTTGAAAATAACTCCATTTTGGTCATTAAAAATAGTGATCTAAGTTCGGAGGTTGGTTACGTGTAGAGAAGACGCACTAAGCCATCACCCTACCCCGCCCTTGCGGTACCTATATGTCTATTCACCTTAGGTTCACTCATTTGGAATCTTTGATTAATAAATGTCCAATACTATCTACTTTGAAAGAACTATACGATGCATGATATAGGAGTGCAAGAAAAAAGTTTGATTTTGAAAATAGATTTTGAAGAAAAGATTTAAAGTTTGAAAATAGACTTGAAAAGAAGATTTGATTTTTGAAAATAGATTTGAGGTTTAAAATAAAGTTTTAGAATTTGGAAATTTGGAAATAGATTATGAAATTAGAGACTTGAAAAAGGTTGTGGAATTAGAAATTTAAAAAAGGTTGTAACCGCACCCATGATGGTTGCCTACGTATCTCTTTTTGGAAATCAGGTCAGTCGTAGTTCGGACAAGAGTCCAATTAAAAATAGACACTTTTAGGTTTTGGAAAAGTTTGATTTGAAAAGAGTTTAATTTGGAAAAGAGTTTAATTTGAACTAGGAATAGAAGATTTAAAATTGAACTGGGAATGGATTTCGATTTGAAATAGAACTTAAGGATTTGAAAATTGAGGAGTAGAACTAAGACCCAATTTGGAAAGATTGAATTGAGTTTTGAAAACATCTTAACTTGAATTGAAGTTGGAAAACCATCTTGGTTTAGAAAAGAGTTTTTTAGAAAGGAGTTGAAGCTTCCGAACTTGAGATAAGGGTTAAACTAGGGTTTAGGTATTTTAGAGTTTAAATAACCTAAGGTTGAAGCATACTATTGAATTTGAAGGACTTGATTTAAATTTGAAAGATTTGATTTTAGAAGGTTGGATTTAGGAAAGGTTTGAATTAGGAAAGTTCCGTTTTAGGAAAGTTTTGAATTTGGAAAGTTTAGAGTTTAGAAAGATTTGAAAAGCTGAGATTTGGAAAATTGAGATTTGGAAAGGTTTGAAATTTAAGGAAGATTTGATCCTTATGTCCTAAAATAGAATATTATATTTTATTTCTAAACAGAGATGATTTGATTTGGTTTTTAAAATTGAAAATTTTGATCTAATTTCCTAAATGGGAAGATTTGATCTAGTTTCCTAAATTGAAAGATTGGATTTGAATTGGAATTGGACAGGATGAATCTTGGATTTTAAAAACTATGATTTGGTGTAGAAAAAGAGATTTTAGAAATCTAGGATTTGATGTAGAAGTTAGTTTTTGGAAATCTAAGATCTAAGGCAAAACAAGAAATCATGTTTTTAGGAAAAAGAACTAGGGTTTCCTAATCATGGTTTCTAAGGCTTGATTTGCACTCTAAGAAAAAAAGTTTTTAGAAAGGAAATATTTAAAAAGAGTTTTTAGGAAAGAGGAGCTTGAAGAGAGTTTTTAGAAAGTGAATTTTTGAAGAAAGCTTGAAAAGTAATTTGAAAGCCAATTTTGGAAAGGGGCTTGATTGTGGACTTTTGAATATCTCACTTTCCTAAAACGATTCTAACCATGAAGATATTAGAATCATTCTAAGTTGCTGGTTTTGAAAATAACATGGATTTGAAATATAGACTAATATGATCACATTGAATCACACTTTCTTAAAATAACCTTAACCATGGAATAGCTAGAATTGTTTTAAGATCATGGTTTTTATAAAAAATAATTTAGGATCTACACCCAAAATATGGACCTTGATAGTCACAATGCATATAACACTTTTCTAAAATAACCCTAACCATGAAATAGTTAGAATTACTTTAAGATTGTAATTTTGAAAAACAAGTTTGAAAAAGAGATTTTGAATGCAACTTTTGAAAACAATTTTGAGTGGATGAATGAATATGACATGCATAATGTAAGTAGGGTCTTGAACATACAAGCTTAAGTTTCACCACATAATCAAGAGGGTTGAATCCACACAGTCTAGGGTTGAACTAGAAGAAAGGCCTTGACACAGTAACTTTTAACAGTCCTTCCTACGCATGAATCGGGGATTCCCTTGTTTCAAGTATACAAGAAAGGGAGGTAAAAGATGAGGGATTGAAATAGAAGAAAACTTAAGTGGGTTAGAAGGAAGGAGAGAGAGGGGGATAGTATATAAATATAAAGAGAAAGCCTACCTTATCTTCTTCTTGTTTTGCTTGCTTTATTTGCTTTGCTTTACTTGGGCTTCGAGTCTCAAACTTGCAACACTTGAGTCTTCAATGACTTGCTTTAAGGCTAGTGTATTAGTATATGAAGTGTGTATAAGCTACGGTTAAAGTATATGGAGGCTAGGGTTTGAAGAGTGTCCGCCCTGATTTTTTTGCACTCAAGAAAAACAAATGAAAAAAACACAGTGCTCTCTCATTAGAACTCATCCTTCTAGAAGGATGAGTGCGACTAGGTTTGAATTAAAAATTGATTTGAATAAGGACTTTTAGAAAAATATTTGGAGAGCCACCTAACTTGATTAAGGTAAGTTAGGTCACCTAAAACTAAGTACAATCCAAAGATTGCACTTAGGGTTTTTGAAAAGATTTTGAAAACTTCTTCAAGAGAGGATTTTTAAGAAAATAGGTTATTTGGCAACCTTTGAAAATATTTAAGTCATTTTTTAAAATAACTCCAATTGGGCTTTAAAAATAGTAATTCTAGGTTTAGAGGTTGGTTATGTGTAGGGAAGACGCACTAAGCCATCACCTATCCTACCCTTGTGGAACCTACATGTCTATTCACCCTAGGTTCACTCATTCGGAATCTTTGATTAATAAATGTCCAATACTATTCACTTTTGAAAAGAACTTTAAAAATATGTTGACATGATGCATGATATGCAAGTGCAAGAATTTGATTTGATTTTGAAAGTAAATTTGAAAAGACTTGATTTGAAATTTGAAAGAAGGTTTTAGAAATTGAAAATAGATTATGGAGTTTGAAAATAAATTTCAAAATTAGAAACTTGAAATGGATTATAGAATTGGAAACTTGAAAAAGGTTGTGGGATTGGAAACTTGAAAAAGATCATGGAATTGGAAACTTAAAAGAAGGTCATGGAATTGAAAATTTGAAAAAAGGTCATGACCAAACCCATGAGGGTTGCCTACGTGTCCCTTTATGGGAATTAGGTCAGTCATAGTTCGGACAAAAGTCCGATTGAAAATAGACAATTTGAGGTTTTTCAAAAGTTTGATTTGAAAAGATTTGATTAGAAAAAGAGTTTGATTTGAACTTTGAATAATAGACTTGAAATTGAACTTAGAATAGAACTTGAGGATTTGAAATTAATTTTGATTTGAAAAGATTGAACTTGGACTTGATTTGGAAAGATTGAGGTCTTGAAAATATTTTGACTTAGATTGAAATTGGAAAACCATCTTGATTTAGAAAGGAGTTTTAGAAAAGAGTTGAAACTTCCTAACTTTAGGGTTAGGGTTGAACTAGGTTTTAGGCTTCCTAAGGTTTAGGTTACCTAGGGTTAGAACATGTAGTTGAATCAAAAAAATATTTGATTTAGATTTGAAATATTTAACTTTAGAAAGTTAGATTTAGGAAAGGTTCGACTTCGGAAAGGTTCGAATTATGAAAGATTTGGAAAGAGATTTGATTTAAAAACACTTAAATTGGAATGTTTTGGAAAGTTAGGATTTAAGAAAGGTTGGACTTTGAAAAGCTTTGAATTAGGAAACTTTCAAAATAGGAAAGTTTCACTTTAGGAAAGTGCCAAATTAGGAAAGTTTTGACTTTAGGAAAGTTTGATTTTAAGAAAGTTTTATTTTAGGAAAGTTTTGAATTTAGAAAAATTCATTTTAGGAAAGTTTTGGATTTGGAAAGATTTGAATTTTGGAAAGTTTGAACTTAGGAAAATTTTGAATTTAGAAAGATGTGAACTTAGGAAAAGTTTGATTAAGAAATATTTTATTCTTGTTTCTTAAAATAGAAGATTGGATTTTATTTTCAAAAAAGAGATGATTTGATTTAGTTTCTAAAATTGAAGGATTTGATTTAGTTTCCTAAACGGGAAGATTTGATCTAATTTTCTAATTTGAAATATTGGATTTGACATGGAGTTGGAAAGTTTTGAATTTTGGAAAACTAGAATTTGGAAAATTATGATTTTGTGTAGAAAAAGAGATTTTAGAAATTTAGGATTTGATATAGAAAATAGAGGTTTTGGAAATCTATGATTTGAGGCAAAATTGGAAGTCATGATTTTAGGAAAGAGAATAAGGGTTTTCTAACCATAGAATCTAGAGCTTGACTTGGACTTCAAGAAAAAAAGTTTTCTGTAAAGTAGACCATTTGAAGAGAATTTTTAGGAAGGAAACATGAAGAGAGTTTTTAGAAAGTGAATTTTTGAAGAAAGCTTTTAGAAATTATTTTGAAATCAATTTTGAAACGGGTTTGAATATGGACTTTTTGAAAACCTTTTGAATGTCTCACTTTCCTGAAACAATTCTAACCATGAAGAGATTAGAACCATTCTAAGTTGGTAGCTTTGAAAATAATATGAATTTGAAATATGGACCAATATGATCCCATTGAATATCACACTTTTCTAAAGCAACCCTAACCATGGATCGGCTAAAATCACTCTAGGAGCGCGATTTTGAAAACAAGATTTTGAATGCAAGTTTTGAAAGATGATTTTGATGCAAGTTTTGAAAACAACTTTTGAAAACACTTTTGAAGATATGTATGAACATGATATGCATAATGCAAGTAAGGTCGTGAACATACAAGGTTTAGGCTTCACCACATAATCAAGGAGGTCGAATCCACATGGTCTAAAGTTGAATTAAAAGAAAGCCCCCGGCACGGTAACTTTCAACAATCCTTCCTACATAAGAATCGAGGATTCCCTCGTTCCAAGCATGCAATAAAAGGGGCGAAGAAGATAGAGGATTAAAATAAAAGAATACCCAAATGGGTTAGGAGAAAGAAGAGAGAGGGGGAAGTACGCAAACATAAAAAGAAAGCCTACCTTGTTTTCTTCTTGTTTTATTTGCTTTGCTTTGCTTGATCCTTGAGAGTTTCCAAGTTGCAGCACTTTGGGTCTTCAATGGAGGTTTTGAAGGCTTGTGTATGAGTGTATGGAGTGTGTATAGATATTAGGGTTAAGTGTATGGCGGCTAGGGTTTAAGGAAACTAAAGAGAGCTAAGGTTTGAGAGATTTCGAACTCAGTAATTCGAAGAGCAGAGTTTTTGGACTGAGTTTGCAGATCCTCTTCATGCAGGAGGAGGCTCTGTATTTATAGACACAAGACTGACCTGACACCTGTTGTAATAGCACTAAGGTAATTTTCCTACTGGCGCCATTAAGAGTGGTTCCAGGCCAATTTTTGGCTTTGTGCCAGTCACTTAGAAAAGTTTCAAGGTCGACAAGCAACATATCTTTCAACCCTTGATACGCAAGGTAAAAGATTTAGGTGCCTATATTAGTGACTACTATGCAATTTTTGGTTTGGCTCCACTAAGAGTGACTCCGGAAGGTCCAGGAATGTTTCAAGAGGCTGGGAATGGTCCGAAAGGTCGAAAATGGGTAGAAACCCTTGAAATAGTGTCTCGGGTAATGAACTTGGAAAACAATGTCGGGACGGTCGACCGTGCTATTAGGGGCAAAACGGTCAACTAAACAGGAAAACCACCGAAATAGACTTGAAATGATTCATGAGAGGACTTAAAGGTTGGAAACGCTATCTAAAGTTCTCTGAGGAATTGTCGATTTGATACCTAGAGTCGGTGTGGTTAAAAAAGGCGATCGGTCCACTAGGGGAAAAATAGTCATTTTGCACCAAATTTGTCAGAATAGACTCAGAATATTCCGAAAAGGTGATAAAAGATTGAGAATACTATTAGAAGCATCCTCAGGAGGTAACTGGTTTGATACCTAAAGCCGGTGTGATTCCCAGAGGCGCTCGGATGCTTAGGGGTAAAATGGTCATTTTGACCGAATGGTCTCGAAATTGGTTCGGAACCGACTGGAAGGCATTTGAATGTGCTGGATCATCTTTGGGACGATCTTGGAAGGGTGAACTTACCATTCCAAAGACTTGGGTACTTTCTCGAGAAGCGTCCCAAAAAGGGCCCAA
Organism: Euryodendron excelsum; assembly: GCA_033060915.1. NCBI lineage: Eukaryota > Viridiplantae > Streptophyta > Magnoliopsida > Ericales > Pentaphylacaceae > Euryodendron > Euryodendron excelsum. The sequence goes on from CM065379.1 coordinate 30,270,788, forward strand.
GGGGCAATTTGGTCATTTTTTTACCAGAGTGGGCTAGCAGGCACTGGTATTAACATGGGTTTTTAGTGTTTTCATCACTTTAACGGTCTGTGACAAGTTGGATTCCATAGATATCTCATCCTTTGGTAAACGTGTTACGGTTAAGAGGCAAATTTGGTCCCGTGACATAGAAGGTTTGTTAGCAATTTCCAATATCGACCTGTTTGCGAGTGTTTCCGCCACTCTAACAGTTCGTATTCATTTCAAAGACTGCCTGATCTCGAGAAACTACTAGGTGGACTTATCATTTAAGGAATTAACTTTCTCGAAAGACGTGCTGAATAATAAACATTCTTCATTGGCGAGCTAGCAGGCGCCAAAGGTGGACCGTTCTACCATCTCGGGGACTTGAGTTCCTTCCTGATCAACGGATTTAAAGGGACTTATAGTTTTGAAGAATTTTCTCAGAAAACGTGCCGGACTAGATAGTCTTACCGCTTAAGGGATCAATTTTCTCGAAAGGCGTGCCAAATTTTATTTGAATTGGAATTGGACTTGAAATTGAATTTGAGATTGAAATGGGGGACTTACCGTCTCTAGGACGACGCGCCGACTAGAATTGGACCGAGTAATGCCCCAAAGGCATTTTGGTCATTTTTCCTCTATTGGGCCTAATGGGCCCGTGAAGCGATTGATTGACTAGATTGAATCTGAAAAATTAATTTACACTTGAATGTGTCTGTTTCGATTTGAATATGAGTCTGGGCCGATTGGAGATTGCCGAGCGGGCAAAAATGGGGTGCTTACAAAGAGACAAGAGAAGGCTAGGGTTTGGAGAGACTTCGAGCTTTGTATTTCAAAAAACAGATTTTTTGGACTGAGTTTGCAGACCCTTTTCACGCACAGGGAGGGTTTGTATTTATAGACACAAGAATAGCCTGACGCCTGTTATAGTGGCGCCAAGGTAAAATCCCTACTGGAGCCACTAAGAGTGGCACTAGACCAATTTTTGGTTTGGTGCTATTGCTAGTGGCGCCATCCACTTAGGAAAGTTTTAAGGGTGGCAAGAAATGTATATTTCGACCATTGATATGCAAGGCAAAAGATTTGGCCGCATATACTAGTGACTACCATGTAATTTTTGGCTTGGCTCCACTAGGAATGACTCTGGAAGGTCCGGGAATGTTCCGGGAGGCCGAAAATGATCCGAAAGGCCAAAAGTAAGTGGAAAACTCTTGAAATAGTGTTCCGAGGGTACGGAAAAATGATGTCAGGATTATTGAAATGGTCGACCGAGCCATTAGGGGCAAAATGGTCAACTAGACTGGGAAACCTATCGGAATGGACGTGGAACATCCCATTAAAATGCTTGAAGGTTAGAAATACCCTTAAGAGTGTTCCGGAAGGTTACCGGTTTGATACCCAAAGTCGGTGTGGTTAGAAAGGGCGACTGACCCACTAGGGGTAAAACAGTCATTTTGCATCGAACTTACTGGAATAGACTCGAAATGATCTGGAAAAGTGTTAAAAGATTAGGAATACTATTAGAAGCATCTCCGGAAGATAATTGGTTTAATACCCAGAGCCAATGTGGTACCCGAAGGAGCTTAGATGCCTAGGGGCAAAATGGTCATTTTGACCAGATGGTCCCGAAATTGGTCCGAAACTGATTGGCAGGTATTTGAACATACCAGATCATCTTTGGGACGATCTTGGAAAGGTGGACTTACCGCTTTGAGGACTTAGGTACTTTCTCAAGCCAGAAAGGGCCCAAGGGCTAGTTTGGTCATTTTTCACCGGAGTGGGCTAGTAAGCACAAGTGTTAACCCGGGTTTTGGGTGTTTTTGCCACTTTGACGTTCTGTGACAAGTTGGTTTCCAAAGGCATCTCATCCTTTGGTAAACATGTCACGACCAAGAGGAGAGTTCGGTCCCGTGACATAGGAGGTTTGTTGGCAATTCAAAATGTCACTTGTTTACTAGTGTTTTCACCACTCTAATAGTTGCGATGTTTGCGAGTGTTTCCGCCACTCTGATGGCGTATGTTCATTCCGGAGATGGCCTGATCTTGGGAAGCTGCTAGATGAACTTATCGTCTGAGGAATCAACTTTCTCGAAAGACATGCCGAATAACGGACATTCTACATTGGCGAGCTAGCAGATGCCAGAAGTAAACCGTTTTACCATCTCAGAGACTTGGGTTCCGTCCTAGTCGATAGGTTTGAAAGGGCTTACCGTTCTAAGGAATTTCTCAGAGCACGTGTCGGACTGGATGGACTTACCACTCGAGGGATCAACTTTCTCGAAAGGCGTGCCTAATTGAATTTGATTGGAAATTTAGATTTGAAATTGGATTTGAGATCGAAATAGGGACTCACCATTGTAAGCACCCTATTTTTGCCCACTGTAAGCACCCCATTTTTGACCGCTCGACAGTCTACACTCTGTCCAGACTTGTTTTCAAGTCATTGTGGGCATATTCCAATCAAAACCAATTCTTTAGGTCCAAATCCCGTCTGTCCATCGCTTCGCGGGCCTATCAGGCCTAAATAGAGGCAAAATGACCAAAATGCCCTTAGGAGCATTATCCTTTCCTTTCCGATTCCAATCCCACTCTCGAGACAGTTTATTCCTCGAGACGGTTCCAATCCAGGCACGTCTCTTCGGAGACGATAAGACCCCTTTCAAATCCCTCTCTCGAGACAGTTTATTCCTCGAGACGGTTCTAATCTAGGCACGTCTCTTCGGAGACGATAAGACCCCTTTCCAATCCTTCTGTCAAGACAGTCTATTCCTCGAGACGGTTCCAATCCGGGCGCGTCTCTTCGGAGACGATAAGTCCCCTTTCCAATCCTTCTCTCGAGACAGTTTATTCCTCGAGACGATTCCAGTCCCCTTTCCGATCCCTCTCTCGAGACAGTTTATTCCTTGAGACGGTTCCAATCCAGGCACGTCTCTTCGGAGACAATAAGACCCCTTTCCAATCCCTCTCTCGAGACAGTTTATTCCTCGAGACGGTTCCAATCCAGGCACGTCTCTTCGGAGACGATAAGACCCCTTTCCAATCCCTCTCTCGAGACAGTTTATTCCTCGAGACGGTCCGAGTAGCGAAACTACTCACAAAACCGTTAGAGTAGCGGAAATACTCACAAGTAGGTCGATATAGAGAATTGCCAACAAACCTCTGTGTCACGACGACCGCCATTAGAGTGGCGGAAACACTCAAAACCCAGGTCAACACCAGTGTCTATTAGCCCACTTTGGTGAAAAATGACCAAACTGTCCTTTGGACCTTTTCCGAGACTTTCCGGTCAAGATGACCATTTCGCCCTTAAGCATCCGAACGTCCCGAGAACCACACCGACTCTGGGTATCAAACCGGTAATTTCCCGAGAATACTTTTTATAGTATTCTCAACCTTCCTTTACCTTTTTGGATCATTCCGAGTCAGTTCTGGCCAACCCGGTACAAAATGACCGTTTTGCCCCTAGTGGGCCAGTCTCCTTTTCCGACCACACCGGCTCTGGGTATCAAACCGGTAACCTCTTGAGACTACTTTTTATAGTGTTCTCAACCTCCCCTTACCTTTTTGGATCATTCCGAGTCAGTTCCGGCTAACCCGGTGCGAAATAACCGTTTTGCCCCTAGTGGGCCGATCTCCTTTTCTGACCACGTCGACTCTGAAAATCAAACCAGCAACCTCTGGGAACATTCTAAATAATGTTTACAAATCCCAAGTCTTCTTCCGGGACAGTCCGAGTTTGCCCCGACAGCTTCCTGGTCTGATTGACCGTTTTGCCCCCTAAGGGCCCGGTCAACCTTTCCGACACATCTTATCCTCATTTTTCAAGTCAAATACCTCTAGGACACTATTTTAAGTGTTCCTGCTCCTTTCCGGCCTTCCGGGTCATTCCCGGCTCCTTCAAATCATTCCCGGACTTTTAGAAGTCACTCCTAGTGAAGCCAGGCTAAAGATTGCATGGTAGTCACTAGTACAGGCGCCTAAATCTAGTCAAAGATACGTTGCTTTCCGACCTTAAACATTTCCTAAATGGCTGGCGCCACTAGTATTGGCGCCAAGCCAAAAAATGGCCTGGCGCCACTCCTAGTGGCGCCAGTGTAAACTTTGGCCTGGCGCCACTGCAACAGGCGCCAGTGTATTCCTCCCTCTATAAATACAGAGCCTCATTCAACGTGGAGGGGATCCGCAAACTCAACCTAAAAATCCTATATTTCGATATACAGAGCTCGAGCACTTCTAAAACCCTAGTTTTCTTAGGTTTCGCAAACCCTAGCCACCCTACACTAAACCCTAGCCTCATATACACTCCTATACATCCCCATACACTCATACACTAGCCTTCAACCAACCTTTGAAGACTTGAAGAGCTGTCATCCAAAGCTTGAAGACAACTCTTGAGGATTGAAGACGAAGATCAAGACAAAGACCGAAGATCGAAGACAAGCAAGGCGCGCAAAATAAACAAGACATACGGTAGGCTCCCTATTTAAATTTCCGCACTTCCCCCCTCTCTCTTCTCTCTCCTAACCCACTTGGGTTTTCTCTATTTTAATCCCCCATCTCTTTCCCCCCCTTTCTTTGCATGCTTGAAACAAGGGGATTCCCGGTCCATGTGTAGGATTGGGCTATTGGAGAGTCACCGTGTCGGGGGCTTTCTTCTAGTCTAACCAGAGACCACGTGGGTCCGGCCCCCTTGATTATGTGGTGAAGCCTTAGCCTTGTATGTTCACGACCCCAAAATTACATTGTGCATATCATGACCTTGCATCTTCCAAAAACCATTTTCAAAGTTGTCTTCAAAATCGTTTTCAAACTTGTTTTCAAAATTGCATCAAAATCTCTTTTTCAAAACATGTTTTCAAAATCACAATCCTAAGGTGATTCTAGCTTTTCCATGGCTAGGATTGCTTTAGGAAAGTATTACATTAAAAGTGACTTTTATGGTCTATATTTTCAAATCTTATTATTTTTCAAAACCGCTTTCCTAAAGTGGTTCTAGCCTTCTTATGGCTAGAATCGCTTTAGGGAAGTGAGATATTTTTACACCTTCTAAAAACTCTCTTTTCAAAAAGTCTTTCTTCCTAAAAATCTCTTTTTCAACATACTTTCCTAAAACTCTCCTCTCCAAAATTGCTTTCAAAAACTCACTCCCAAATCTATTTTTCAAAGCTTCCTTTTTCAACTCCTTTTCAAAAACTCTTTCTCCTCAAAATGCACTTTCTAAAAACATTCCCTAAATTCACTTTCCTAAAAACTCTCTTTCCAAAAATCTTCCTTCTAGAAACTCCCCTCTAGGATTTTTCCTCCCAAAATCTATGTTTCCAAAAACACACTTTCCAAAAACTCCTTCTTTTCAAAAATCTTTCCAAAAACTCTCTTTCCAAATTCACTTTCCAAAAACTCCTCCCTAGGATTTCCCTTCTAGAAAACCTTCGTTTCCCAAAAACACACTTTCCAAAAACTCTTTCCTTAGAGCCCAAATCAAACCCTAGAACCCACAATTAGGAAACCCTAATTTTCTTCTCAAAAACATGATTTTCAAACTTTGCCCCAAACCTAGGTTTCTAAAACTTCTTGTTTTCACATCCAAACTATACATGTTTCCAAAACCTCTTTTCTACATTAAAATTTCACACTTTCAAAACTAGGGTTTCTAGAATCTCCCTTTCCAAATCTTTGCCAAATCAAATCTTTCCTTTAGGAAACCATATCCAATCTCCCCGTTTAGGAAACTAGATCTCGTCCTCCGTTTTTGGAAACAAAATCAAATCTTTTCTTTTAGAAACCAAATCCAATCCATTCCTAATCCAAACTTTTCTTAATTCAATTCCTTCCTAAACCATAAGTTTCCTAAACTTAAACTTTAAATCTTTCCTTAAATTTCAAAATCCAACTCTTTCCTAATTCAACTCCTTTCTAATCTTTCACTTTCCTAAATCTTAAGTTTCCAAAACTTGAACATAAAAATCTTTCCTAAAATTCTGAAATTCAACCCTTTCCTAATTTAACCCTCTTTCTAAATCTTAATTTTCCAAATTCAAGTATTCAAATCCTTCCTAAACTCAACCTTTCCTAATTTCAAGATTTTCTAAAACTCAAACTCTAAGCCTTTCTAAATCTTAAACTTTCCTTTTTCAAACCTTTCCAAATTCTAAACTTTCCAATTTTCAAAACTTTTCTTTTTTCAAATCTTTCCTAATTCTAAACTTTCCTAAACTTCAACATCTTTCCAAATCTAAAATTTTCTAAACTCAAAACTTTCTTATTTTCAAAACTTCCTTGTTTTATAAACTTTTCCACTTTCAAAACTTCCCTTTTTCAAAGCATTCCAAAATTCAAAACTTTCTTAACTTGAAACTTTCTAAATTCTAAGCCTTTCTTAAACTAAACTTTTCCTGATTCAAAACATTTTTAAATTCAATACTTTCCTATTTCAAAACCTTTCTTAAAACAAAACATTCCAATTTTTAAAACTTTCCTAAGTTGAAACTTTCTTAAGTTTCGAACTTTCCTAATTCAAAACTTTCCAAAAATGAAACTTTCCTAAATCGGACCTTTTCTAATTCGAACCTTTCCTAAATCCAATCTTTCTTAATCTCAAGTCTTTCTTAGGTCTCCTATCTTTCCTAAGTCTAGGTTTCCTAAACCTCCATTTTTCCAAAACCAAATCTTTCCAAAATCAATCTTTCCAAAGCAAGTCCAATCTTCTCAATTTCAATTTCCAATCTCCTCTTCTAATCTCAAATCGAATCCAATTTTCAATTCAATCTCTTTCTTCCAATCCAATCTCTCTCTTCAAGTCAATCTCTTTTCAATCGAACTCCGATCCGAACTACGACTGACCTAATTCCTCCAAAGGGATACGTAGGCAACCTTCATAGGTGCGGTCGCAATACTTTTCAAACTTTCAACTCCACCTTCATAGGTGCGGCCACAATACTTTTCAAGCTTTCAATTCCACTCTCATGGGTGCGGTCTCCATATTTTCAAATCCCAAATTCCAATCTACTTTCAAAATTCTAATTTCAAAATTTCTATTTCCAAATTTTCAAACTTTTCAATTTCAATTCTATTTCTTCAAATCTCTTTCAAATCAAATCAAACTCTTTTCAAATCTATTTTTCAATTCTCTTCTATTGCACTTGCATATCATGCATCATATTTTTCAAACATTATTTTTCTAAAGTGAATAGGGTTGAACATGTGTTAATTAAAGACTCTCATAGGTGAATCTAGGGTAGATTGACATGTAGGTACCGAAAGGGCGGGGTAGGGTGATAGCTTAGTGCGTCTTCCTTACACGTAACCAACCTCCGAACCTAGATCACTGTTTTCAAAGACCAAAACGGAGTTATTTTTCAAAAGAGGGCTAAATGTTTTCCAAAGGTTGCCAAACAACCTGTTTTTCTTAAAAACCCTCTCTAGAGAAGATATTTTCAAAAATCGTTTTCCAAAACCCTAAGTGTAGTCTTCGGATTATTCTTAGTTTTTAGGTGACCTAACTCACCTTAATCAAGTTAGGTGGCGACTCCGAATCTTTTTCAAAAGCCCTTTATTCAAACCGATTTTTCAATTCAAACCTAGTCACACTCATTCTTTTAGGAGGGTGAGTTCTAACGAGAGAGTACAGCATTTTTCCCACTTGTGTGAGTATTCCTCGAGTGCGAAAAATCTGGGTGCGACACCCACTTGGCAATCTCCGACCCCATAGGGCTCACTTTCACACATCACATACATATTCAGACTCTAAACTAACTTCTAGATTCCAATTTAGTCCACCGGTTGCTTCCCAGGCCCGTAGGGCCCACTTGAAGCTAAATGACTGTAAGCAGCCCATTTTTGCCCATGTGGCAATCTCCGACCTGACCGGACTCAGTTTTCAAACATCACAACACATGTAAGCTCAAGACGAGCCTTTTAAACACCAAATCCAGTCAACTGGCTGCTTCTCGGGCCCACAAGTTCTCGCTGGAACTGTAAGCACCATCGTGCCCATAAGCATTCCAGGTAGCTTTCCGAGACTAGGCAGTCACGGAAACCAAGGCCATCCAGGTAGCTCTCCGAGGTCGAGAGATCTCAGGGACCAACACTTTATCAAGTTTTAGACGGTTCACTTATGGCACCTACTAGCCTGCCAATGTAGAATGTCCGTCATTTGGTAGTTCCCTAAGACCAGGCGTTCTCGGAGACCAACACCACCCTCACAGGTAGCTTTCTGAGATCTAGCATTCTCAAGGACCAACACCACTCTATAGGTAGCTCTTTAAGACCAGGCGTTCTTAGGGACCAACACTGCATAGGTAGTTCTCCGAGATCGGGCGGCCTCGGGAACCAACACCTAGGTCAACACCGGCGCATGCTAGCTCGACTCGGTGAAACATGACCAAACCTGCCCCTTGGGCCTCCAGGCGCATTTTGAGAAAGTTTAGAATCCCTCAAAATGGTAAGTCCATCCTTCCAAAATGTTACTAAACTGTTAGGCGTCCTCCGCACGCCATTTGGTCCAATTCCGGTCCCTTTCTGGCTAACTCCGGTTAAAATGACCGTTTTACCCCTGAATACCCCGAAACCGCACAGATCCCATCAAACAGTAAAAGACCCTCCCGGGATCGTCCCTAAACGACCCGGCATGCTTAACATGACGCTCCAATCCATTCCCGACCATTTCCAACCAAACCCGGTCAAAATGACCATTTTGCCCCTAACGACCCGAACGCGCCCCAAAACAACACCGGTCCTAGGTTACTAAACAGAGCATCTTGTCATGCATCCTTGTTTAACCTACGGAATACCTTATGATGCTAAACACTCACGACTCAACAAAAGTTCACCAAAGCGTCTCATAGACGCTTCGCCTAAATTTTCGCTTCTCTAATTAAAATGCATCGTCAAACAACTTGAGAAATGTGTAAATCAAAGAAATTTCAAAAGTTCATTCATAGATCTTTCCATCGATACGGCTCGATCGAAGAGATCGCTCCTCGAAACCCTTCATCGTATGGCTCAAACACTAGTACTTTCGACAACCACTAGAACGTCTCGCAAGCGCTCCGCCAAAGTTGACTTTTTCTCTAATTCCCTAATTGAAACACACCGTCAAACGACTTGAGAAATGCGTAAATTATGAAATTCTCTAAAGTACTTCCAGCGTACTTTCCATCGGTACATTCCGATCGAAGAGATCGCTTCCCAAAGGCCTTGATCATACGGCACAAAAATAGCTACTTTCGAACTCCTGTGAAGCATATCACAGGCACTCCGCAAAGATGCCATTTTATGCACATTTCCCGAGACTATATCGCACATTTCTGAACACCATTCTAACTTCTCGAAAACATGAAAGTTCTTGAGAAACCTTAGGAGAACACCTCGGGTGCAACCAATGCCTCCAAAACCTTCCTGGTTAGCTCAATTATCGAGACAAAGTTTAAACAAACACTCTTGGTGATGGAGCGTATGCTACATGCGCTTAGATTTTGATCAAATCGACCAAAGGTCGATCAACCGTCAGGATTTAACCAGTACAATATGTGCCACATGGCATTCTGGCAATGGAATAGTACTAGCGCATGTGCTACATATGCTAGGGTAAATTTTAGCCAGGCGCATGTAGCACATACACCAGGCCTGTTCCAGATTACCTATAAATACCAACCTCCCCCTTTGCATATTCTAGAACCGAAATTAATGCGAAGCTCTGTTGAAACTGCTCCAGAACCTCGAATCTTTACATACATTCCACTCCTCCAACACTTAGGCTAGATACCACCTCCCTCTAACCCATACACTTCACCTACATAGCCTTATACATCATTAAGCCACTCCTTCCAGCCCCTCAAGCCTATTTGAAGCCATTCAAGTTCAAGTCAAGGCATCCATAGAAGTCTACAAGCATATTAAAGGCAAAAGGTGGTATTTCTTTTACATTTTTATCTTCCCCCACTTTTCTCTTCTCCCTCCTAGCCTACTTAGGCTATTCTCTATTTTAATCTCGATCTTCAACCCCCCTTTCTTGCATGCTTGAGCCAAGAGGGCTCTTAATTCATGCCTAGAGGAAAGCTAGTGGGAGCCACCGTGTAGGGGGATCTTTCACTAGCTTACTTTAAGATGGTATGGCCTAGCAGCCCCTTGATTATGTGGTGTAGCCTAAAAAGCCTTGTATGTATTCATAACCCCTTTTGCATTTTGCTAACTTGATCATGTCTTGTGTGCTTGGCTTCATTTTTATGTTTCTAACCATGTGCTACAAAACTTGCATTGCTCTTATTTCCATGCTATTGTCAAGTTCAATATTCTTCTCGAAATGGTTCCAAGAGTTGGTTCCTTGAAGTTTAGGGTGAAACCTTAGAAATCATATCTTAGAAAATCTCTCACTAACCCCCTAACTCACACTTTTGCATCATTGCATTTCAACTTGCATAAAAGTTGTTTTCAAACTCTCTAATTTCCAAGGTTTCTATTCTCTCAAGTTTAGTGATTAAAATGGCCCCATGGAACCCTCTCCTGAGTGGTCTCCCTTGTATATTAGCCATAGGAATCCTAAATTGTTAGAATGATTCTCTTCTCTTTTCATTCTTGCACATAAGTGGATTTCAAACTCTTTGATTTCTAATGTTTCCACTCTCACAAATTTAGTGGTTGGAATGGCCCCATGGAACTCTCTCTTGAGTGGTCTCCCTTTGCATGGGCCATAGGAACCCTAACTTGTTGGAGTGGTTTCACTCTAAAAATGGTTTTCAAAATCTTTTTCTTAAGAATGATTTTCAAAAATTAATTCTCTCTGTCTTTGCATTAAAAATGGTATTTCAAAAAGTTGTCATCACCATATTGATTCTTGGACTCCATACTCTTGTTAAGATAATGGTTAAAATGGTCATAAGGAAATCTCCTTTGGAATGGTCTTCAAATACCAACCATATAAATCATACTCTTGGCTAGAGCTAAATTTTCATGGAAATGATCTTCAAAAGGGTGGTCTACTAAAATCCGTTGCATAACATGACTCAATTTTTCAAAACCCTTTTCCAAATGCATTAAACCACATTTCAAAAGCATCTTCCAATTCAACCTTAGATTAACTTGGCCCTAGTTATCTTAACCCTAGGTTAACTTGACCTTAGTTGTCTAACCCTTAACTAACTTGACCCTAGTTGTCCAACTTTAGGTTAACTTGACCCTAGTTGTCCAACCCTAGGTTAACTTGACCCTAATTGTCCAACCCTAAGTTAACCTAACCATAGTTAGTTAATCCTAAGTCACTTTAACCCTGGTTAACCTAAGTTAGTTAACCTTAGGTCACCCCTAACCTTAGACCAACCCAACTTAGGTTAGTATACTTTAATGTTCCAACTCATGGACCTCTTTTCAAGATTCTCCCTATTTAAAACTATTCTCATAACCCATTCTTCCAAAACCTCCTACACTCCGTATTTAAAAATGCTTTCAAGAATTCCTAACCCTAAGGTGTCCCTATCCTTCTCATGGTTAGGGATTCCAAGGGAAGGTGATATATCAAGAACAACTTCCAAGGTTGTCCATATTAAGGTTCCAAAGTCCTAAGCGTTTTCAAAAACCACTTTTAAAAACTTTTTGAAGATCTATTTACTAAAACACCCCCAAAATCAAACCTCCAAAATTTTCAAAGCATGACTACAAAACCTTTCCAAAACTCCCTTGAAGTTGTTCCAACAGCATTTCAAAACACTTCAAAATCCCCTTTCAAGATTTCAAGGTTCCATCTCAAAACATTCCACTACCCAATTTCAAATCAAAACTTTCAAGTTCTCTTTTTCCAAAGACCACAAAGCGTCTTCAAACTTTTTCAAAGATCCCAAAGTGTCTTCAAATTTTTCAAAGACCTCAATGTGTCTTCAAAACATTCCAAAGGCCCTAATGTGCCTATTTTCCATCGAGCTCTTGCCCGAACTATGAATGGCCTGAGTCTCGCCAAATGAGATACGTAAGCAACCTAAAATGGTGCAATCATAACTTATATTTCAACTTTGGTCCTTTTTTCAAAAGTTTCTATCAACTCAAAGTTTTTTTTATCTCCAACCCCTTCAAAACTCCCACGTTTTCACACTTCTTCCAATACCTGCATCATGCATCATTCATCCGAAAAGTAATGATTAAACTCATTTTTTCAAGTTCTAAACTGGATATTAAGTGGACAATGGTAACCGGTTATTCTAGTGAGTGAACAAAAGGGTGTTTAGACATGTAGGTACCGAAAGGGCGGGGTAAGATGATGATCTTAGGATATCTTCCCTACACGTAACCAACCCCCGGACCATAACTTTTTGTTTTCGAAAGACCAAAATGGAGTTATTTTTCAAAAAGTCTTAAATCTTTCCAAAGGTTGCCAAATAACCTATTTTCTTAAAAACCCTCTCTTGAGGGAATTTTCAAAATCTTTCCAAAAACCCTAAGTTTAATCTTCGGATTAACACTTAGTTTTAGGTGCCCTAACTCACCTTAATCAAGTTAGGTGGCGACTCCTATTTTTTTAAAAAGTGCTTAACAAAATCAATTTTCGATTCAAACTTAGTCGCACTTGTCCTTCTAGGAGAATGAGTTCTAGTGACAGAATTTCGTACTTTTGTCTCCGAGCCGAAAGGACCTTGGACCGAAAAACTGGGGTGCGACAATGACCATTTTGCCCCTACATATCTGAGCGCCCCGGGAACTACACCGGCTCTGTGTATTAAACCGGTAACCACTCGAGGATGTTTCTAATAGTATCCCTGGCCATCCGATGCATTTCTGGATCATTCCGAGTTAGTTCTAGCAAACCTAACGTAAAATGACCGTTTTGTCCTTGGTGGGCTGGTTGCCTTTTCCGACCACGCCGTCTCTGGGTATCAAATCGGCCACCTCCTAAAACATTCTAGTTAATGTTTCCTAGCCTCCAGTCTTCTTCCGAGACATTCCAAGTCCATCCCGGTAGCTTTTCGGCCCAATTGACCGTTTTGCCCCTAATAGCCCGGTCAACCCCTCCGTCACATTTTCATATCATTCTTCAAGCTTATTACTCCTGAGACCTTGTTCTAAGGGTTCCTATCCCTTTCTGGCCTTTCGGGCCATTCCAGGCCCTTTAAATCATTTCTGGACTTTCTGAAGTCACTCCTAATGAAACCAGACTAAAAATTACATGGTAGTCACTAGTACAGGAGCCCAAATCTTTTGAAGATACGTCACTTGCCGACCTTAAAACCTTCTTAAGTGGCTGGTGCCACTAGTAGTGGTGCCAAGCCAAATTTTTGCATGGCGCCACTGCAACAGGCGCCAGGTCAATCCTCTCTCTATAAATACATAGCTTCCTCCAGTGTGAAAAAGGTCCGCAAACTCAGTCTAAAAACTCTCCTTTTCGATACACAGAGCTCGTTGCCTCCCTAAACCCTAGTCTTCTTTAGATTTTCCAAACCCTAGCCCCCATACACTAAATCTTAATATACATACACTCCCATACACTCACATACACTCATATACACTCCTATACTAGCCTTCAAAGCCTCCATTGAAGATTTGAAGTGCTACAACTCCAAAGTTCCCAAAGATCCAAGCAAGCTCTCGAAGACCGAGGCAAAGCAAAGCAAAGATCGAAGTAAAGAAAGCAAACTGAGCAAGCAAATAAAAGAAGACACAAAGTAGGCTCTCTATTTACGTTTACGCAATTCCCCTTCTCTCTTCTCTCTCTCCTAACCCACTTGGGTTTTCTTCTATTTTAATCCCCTATCTTCTCCTCCCCTTTCTCATATGCTTGAAACAAGGGATTTCCCGGCCCATGTGTAGGATTAGGCTATTGAAAGTCACCATGTCAGGGGCTTTCTCTTAGTCTAACCAGAGACCACATGGGTTCGGCCTCCTTGATTATGCGGTGAAACCTTTAAACTTGTATGTTCACGACCCCAACTTGCATTGTGCATATCATGATCATGCATCTCTCCAAAAATTATTTTCAAACTTGTTTTCAAAACTTGCGTCCAAAATCATTTTCAAAACTTATGTTACAATCTTCTTCTTCAAAACTTGTTTTCAAAATCACAATCCTAAGGTGATTCTAGTCATTCCATGGTTAGGGTTACTTTAGGAAAGTGTTACATTTAAAGTGATCAATATGGTCCATATTTTCAAACCCTTTTGCTTTCAAAACTATAATCCTAGAATGGTTCTAACCTTCTTATGGTTAGAATCGTTTTAGGAGAGTAAGATATTTTTAGTGGCTTACAAAAGTCCATATTCAAATCCTTTTCGAAATCTCTTTTTAAACTTACTTTCCAAAACCTCCCTTTAAATCCTCTCCAAAATCTCTTTTTACATTTACTTTCTAAAATTTCCTCTCCAATATACTTTCTAAAAACTCTCTCAAATCTCCTTTCCAAAATTGTTTTCTAAAAATTCCCTTCAAAAACTTACTTTCTTAAAAACTCTTTTCCAATCTCCTTCCTAAAAAGCTCTCTTCAAAATTCACTTTCTAAAAACACTTCCTAAGTTTCTTTCCTAAAATCTCCTTCCTAAAATCTCTTTTTAAAAATTCTCTTTTCAAATTCACTTTCTAAAAACTCTTTCCAAAAATCTCCCTTTCCAAAATCTTTACTTTCCAAAATCTCTTTTCGTGGAGTCCAAGTTAAACCTTAGAGCCATGGTTAGGAAACCCTAATTTTCTTTTCTAAAACACGATTATTTCAAAATCTAGGTTTCCAAAATCTCCTTTTTTTATATCAAAATTATAAATTTCCAAAACCTATTTTCTATCCCAAAATCTAGGATTTTCAAAACTTCATCTCCCCAATTCCATGTCAAATCCAATCTTCCCTTTAGGAAACCAAATCCAATCTCCCCATTTAGGAAATTAGGTCCAATCCTCCGTTTTTGGAAATAAAATCAAATCATCTTTTGTTAGAAACAAAATCCAATCTTTTGTTTTAGGAAATAGGAATCTCAATTCTTCCTAATCTCATACTTTCCTAAATCTTAAGTTTTCAAAACTTAAACTTTCAAATCTTTCCTTAACTTTAAGCTTCTTAATCTTTCCTAATTCCAACATTTCTTAATTCCATACCTTTTCAAATTTCAACTTCCCAAATCTAAAATTTCAAAATCTTTCTTAAACTCAAACCTTTCTTAATTTCAAGTATTTCTAAAAATTAACTTTGAATCTTTCTAAAATTCTAAACTTTCTAAATTTCAAAACTTTCCTAATTCAAAATTTTCTAAAGTCAAAACTTTCTAAATTCAAAACTTTCTAAGGTCAAAACTTTCAAAATTCGAAACTTTCATAAGTTCAAACTCTTTCTAAAATCAAACCTTTCCTATTTCAAAACTTTCCAATTTCGAAACTTTTCTAATTCAAAACTTTCCTAAAATGAAACTTTCCTAATTCAAACCTTTCCTAAATCTAACTTCCTTAATCTTCCAAGTCCAACGTTTGAGTCAAATCTTTCTTAAACCTCAAGTCTTTCTTAAATCCCATCTTCCCTAAGTCTAGGTTTCCCAAAACTCTATCTTTCCAAATCTAGTCCAAGTTCTCTTCCAATGTTCAAATCCTCTTTCAAGTTCAATTCTAGGTCTAAGTTCAATCCTGATTTCCTAATCTTCCAATTCAAATTCCAAATCAAAATTTCTTTCTTCCAATCAAAATCTTCTATTTTCAATCAGACTCTTGTCCGAACTACAACTGACCTGATTCCTAAAAAAAGATACGTAGGCAACCCTCATGGGTGCGGTCATAACTTTTTTCAAATCTCCAATTCCACAATCTTCTTAGGTTTCCAATTCTATAATCTATTTCAAGTTTCTAATTCTAAAATCTATTTTTCAAATCTTCAATCTATTCTTCAATCTTTCTTTGAAGTTTCAAATCAAGTCTTTTCAAATCACAAATCTCTTCTCTAAGTCTATTTTTAAAGTTAAACTCTTTTCTTGCACTTGCATATCATGTATCTTTTCTTTTAAACATTCTTTTTGAAAGTGGATAGTATTGGACATTTATTAATCGAAGACTCTAATGGGTGAATCTAGGGTGAATAGACATGTAGGTACCGCAAGGGCGGGATAAGGTGATGGCTTAGTGCATCTTCCTTACACGTAACCAACCTCCGAACCTAAATCACTGTTTTCGAGAGACCAAAATGGAGTTATTTTCAAAAAAGGGCTTAAATATTTTCTAAAGGTTGCCAAACAACCTATTTTCCTAAAAACCCTATCTTGAGGAAGTATTTTCAAAAACCTTTTCCAAAAACCCTAAGTGCACTCTTCGGATTGTGTTTAGTTTTTAAGTGACCTAACTCACCTTAATCAAGTTAGGTGGCGACTTCGAATGTTTTCCAAAAGCCCTTTATTCAAATCAATTTTCAATTCAAATCTAGTCACACTCATTCTTCTAGGAGAATGAGTTCTAACGAGAGAGCACAATATTTTTTCCGCTTGTGTGTGTATTTTTCGAGTGCAAAAAATCTGGGTGTGACAATCGTCTATAGGAAGATGTGTCGACTGGAATAGGACCAAGTAATGCCACAAGGGCATTTCGATCATTTTGCCTTTATTGGGCCTGACGGCCTGTGAAACGATTGATTGATTAGAGTGAGTCTCAAAAATTGATTTAGACTTGAACATGTCTATGCTGGTTTGAATACGAGTCTGGATAGATCGGAGATTGCCGAGTGGACAAAAATGGGTTGCTTACAACAATCAAGAGAAAGAATTTTGCCAAGTGTATGCAAGTGGAAATTGAGATAAACATGATAACAAAATTGACATTCTTCCTTGGTCTTCAAATCAAAGGATGGTATATTTATCAACCAAGCTATATATGTCAAGGACTTGCTCAAAAGGCTTGATATTGAAAACTTGAAGCTAATTGGAACCCTTATGCGTACCTCAACAAAAATAGATGTTGATGATTGAGGCATTCCTCTTCATACTAAACTTTATAGAAGCATGATAGGATCCTTATTATTATATCTTACTGCTAGATATCATGTTTAGTGTGTGTGTATGTATGCAAGATTTCAAATCATTCCTAAAGAACCACATGTATTGATTGTTAAGAGAGTTAAGCATGTGCAATCCTTTAATTTGATTATTTTGATGATATATATGTTATGTATTTCATGTTAGCATGCTTATATATGTGTTTAAATCTTATTTTCATTGATCATATGCATACATTTCATGTTTGACAGACTTAGTGTCAATGCTATGTTAAAAAGATGTACAAACACCTATTTTACAAAAGCCATTTTCTGACAAAAAAGTGCTGAAAATTTTATCTAGTATCAGCAATATCATCTTAGAAAATCTTTATTTTGCATAATAGTGTTGATAATTTGAAAACTAATTCAAAACTATTTGAGCACGGAAAAATGATGTCGACAATTTTGGAAACAAATTCAAAACTGTTTGAGAATAGAAAAATAGTGTCAACACATTAACAAGTAGTGTCCATACATTGACATGTGCATACATTATATTTCAATCGTTGTTTTCAACTGATTTGCTACATTCCCAAACACCTATAATGACTTTTTCCTCTCATTCTACCTATTCAAATCTATTATATTAACTATTGCCTACCCAAACCTCTCACAAAGAAGAAAGAGGTTAAGGAGAAAGTTTTGAAGAAAGAAACTATAAAATCTGGTACAGCGGAAATGAGAAGCAAGAAAAAGGAAATAAAAGGTTGAATCCTCTCACATGTCAAAGAAATATTGTTGAAAAAAAAAAAAAGAATGATTGGCTAGAAAGTGATCCCTATTTTGAGAAGATATTTGCAAAGGAAAGGTATGAACTTAAAATACTTCTCTAGAAAAGTATTTCTGATATTGAACTATTCTTTATGCCCACTTATCTGGTTGAGACCAAGATCACTTTGGCAATATATATTGATGGCTGAAATTGAGAAGATCTTACTTTCACTATGAAATGATCTTGATCAAGATTTTTAAAGTTCTTTAAAGTGGATTTAAAAGAGGAAGCAAAGGAAGATAGAAGCAGCTTTGATCCTTGAAGTGAATGAGATGTCAGTTGAATGAAGCAAGAAGAGTTTGGTTCTTGAAGCAAGAAAGAACAAGAACTGAATATCATTTTGAGAGGGAGGATGCTCCCATCAAGAGGAAAAATCTGAAGCAAGAAGAAGAAATATTAAGAGCTGCAAAGATCATCCTTGTCATGATGAAAATTTATAGAAATTGACAAATAGATGTCCTAATGGGCATGATGATGGAGATGAAAGAATATCAAGAGCATATGTTCACTCAATTGAACACCAAAGTGGATAATGGATTTACAAGGCTTATGATTGTGGAGAACAAGGTGATAAGTAAGAAGAAAAATTGTGGCTGCCAGTAACAAGATAAAGGAGGAGCTTGAAAGAGCTTATACTACGAACTACACTTCAGTAAGAAGGGACTCAAGCAGAAATTTCTCTGAAGACAGCACTTCATCCTCAAATAGTGAGAAGGGTACAATGGATGATGAGGAATTGATAATGAGTCACCTGTTGAAATTCAGCAAGCCATTCCTACTCAAACTTGTCCATCATCTACTCCCAAAACATTCCAAGAATATTCTCTTAGACCAAGAACCTTCACTTCCAAACTCTCCAAAGATCAAATTGATATGATCAAATCCCCACTTGCACGATTTTGCATTAGCATTACATTACTACATTCTAAATTTTTTGATTTCATGGGTTGTGATCTTAAAGAAAATTTATTTTGGTTTGCAATGTTTTATGAATGTTGAATGATTATCTTTAGTGTTGAATACTTTTTATGCTAGTATATGTTTAGATGCTTATCATTCTTTTTTATTTTGATGGATTAATGTTTCAAATGTTTGAATACACTTTCTATGTTTCTGTCTATACTGCTTGCTTAGTTGCTGTCTGGTTGCTTGCTTATTGGTTGTTCATTGCTCAGTTGCTTGCTGATTGGTTGTTCACTGCTTGGTTAATTGCTGATTGGTTGATGATTGCTTGCATACTAGAATACAGTTTTAATTGGATGTTTGCTGCACTTTTGCTATTACCTGTCATAATTCTTTCATAACTTATTTTTGATTACTTGACAAAAAGGGAGAGAACTTGTAGAATGGTTGTAGTTGTATAACAAGAGAATGATTGTATGTTGAAAAAAGAGAAATCCTCTATTAAGGGGGAGAGATAATCTTTATGAAAACATGGGAGAAATATTTGAGTACATGATATTATGTCTTCCATAGGGAGAGAAGTATTTTATATTTGGGAGAAAATCTGAATTATGAATGAATATTTTATATTCTAAATTTGCATTCTATTTTGTTGGTCCTTTTTGACTAATTGACAAAAAGGGGGAGAGAAACTCTATAAAAAATATATGAAAAAGGAATCCTTATTCTAATATAGTAAGGGGGAGCCTTATATGAAGTATATTGCTTTAAATTCTTTAATCCTAATTATTCACTTATATTGAGCTTAAGTGCATATATTTTTAAGGTTTTGTCATCATCAAAAAAGAAGATATTGTTAACTTAAGATTGATCCCCATGTTAATTTTGATGATAACAAAACCATGTGATTGTTATCTAATGATTTCAATTGAGTGTGCAGGTTAGATTATAATCATTTGATAACAAGGAATGATTAAGCTGATTAGTATCCAACAAGAAGATTACTTAGGTAATCTTATTCTTGAAGATATGAAAGATGTTTAAGAAAATTCAGCAAATATTAAAAAGAAAGATGCAAGTGACTGAAGATCTTACAAGGATTCAAAAAGTTATTTAAAGAATCAACAAGATCATTTAAAGAGTTTTCAAGTTGACATGGAATCAATTCTTGAAGACAGAAGTGCAAACAAAAATGCCGACATCATGAACTGTAAAGTACTATGAAAGATCTTGTCAGCGCCTCATGAGAGTATCGAGACCATACAAGGCACATGAGCAGTTTGTGAAAGATCAAGTCAAATCTGTTAGTACCAGAACCTCAATCAGATTGATGATACCTGCAGAAGAAGAAATAAAGTTTGGATGTGCATATGTTTAGCAACATCCATAGACAATTTATTTCACAATGAAGACCTTCGATCCTCATGTTTATATCTATCTACTAAAGGAGCATGTAGCTTAAACATACTGTCTTTGAAGGATTGTGAAGGAAGCTCAAAAGAGAAGTCTATTGAGATTGACGACAATACAGAATATTAGTGACATCTAATGGTCTGATTAACCGAAAGACTTCATTGGTGAACATGTTATCTTTAAAGCAATTATGAAGGAAGAAAATCTATCGATATTGACGACAATACAAAAGATTAGTGACACTTGATGATCTAACAAAGTGAAAAGACTTCACCAGAGCAAGTATATTGTTGACATCTAATGGTTTGATGAACAAAGGCCTACCAAAGGATAAATATGTTTGAGAAGTTCAGAAAGCCACCAAAAAGATCAGTACAGCTCAGACACATTCTTACCATTGAAGAATGATTGACAAAATGAACAAAAGAAGCAGGAAGACATATTGGTAACACGAGAAAAAAGATTGCTGACAATCTTGTTGAAGAGCGACATTAAAGAAATGGGAAGCCAGGATTGGTGAGACTAGAAAAAGGATTGTTGACAGTCTCGTTAAATAGCCACAGCGAAAGAAATTAGGAAGCCAGATTGGCGGCACTAGCAGAAAATTGTTGACAATCTCGAGTGACGACAAGAATTCGCTCCAATGGTCAGATTTTTGAATCTGTCTTAGCCGTCCGCGCTGTCAATGCGCTTCCAATGGCTCTAACGACTAGTTTCTATGGAACGCTATATATATGAGGGTTCAAACTTATATATGGGTTAGAGGGAAGAATCTAAAAGTGCCAAAATGTAAAAGCCCTAAATATTTCGCACTAATCTGCAACTGCTACAGTTCGAGAGGAAATAGTGAGCTTGAATCTGCATTATTTCATTCTAAGAATGATATCCATTGTATAACCTTTATCTATTTTACTTGCCTGGGTTTGTAAACCTGAGAGTTTGAGTGTTCTTGAGAAAAACACTTGTGAGCTTGAGTGTAACTTGGGTAATACACTTGTAAGATTGAGTGATCTTTGGCAACATCACTTGGAATTAAAAGTTTGGTGTAAATTCTTGTGCAAGAGTGAGCTGGGCACTTAGAGCAAAACCAGCAGCTGTGTAAAGGGCTTTTCATAGTAAAATACCTTCGAGAAGATCGAGGAAGAGAGGATGTAGGCAAGGTTGGCCGAATCTCTATAAAATCTGTGTCTTTACTCTTTATTTTCTACTCTGTTTTCATTTACTGCATATTCATAAGCTGCCTGTATGTATATCTTGTATTGTTTTGATTGTTTCATTGGTGTATTTTGTTAATCTGTGATTATTGGTTAAAGTTCTAAACTCAATTCAACCCCTCTCTTGGTTTGCTATTTCAGGCCAACACATTTGTGGTGTATCATGTATTGCATCACATGAGATATAACATTTCGTGATGGTGGTTTAACTATTGGTAGATTATTCATTGATTATCTATTGTTTATTCTTTATAAGTTTGAATATCTTGTGAGCACGTTAATATATAGCTCACACCCATACAGATTGTCTTGCAGGTAACAATTGAGATGGATTATTAGTTCACTGCAATTGTCATTGTGACCAAAGTGGATTTCGTCGTTGTGGTTAATGTCGAGTTGGAGAGCTTCGAGAAGTTTTTATTGATGTGTTGGTGGTCTATAATCATATTGTTTATGAGATGAGAGTTTGTTGAAGTTTATTTATATTTGGTCCTATATTATTATGAGTTTCATTTCAATGGTTTTTATCTTTTTTGTATGATGGATTATGGGTTTATATATAAATATATATATACATATATATAATGTTGTGTTTATTCCTATAAGATTTTTATCTTTGGAATTATGTTGAGGTTTCGCTTACAAGTAGGTGACTTATGTGATCACATTCACCCCAAGAAGGTATTAATGACGCTTGATTAAGAGCGGGCGTGACAATAGGTCTCTTCGAGATATGCATTTTAGCTTAAAAATTACTCAAAAAGCTTGAGAAATGAGGAAGTTGTGGCCAAAATATGAGCAAAGGTCAAATTCGGCCGAAACCCTAGAAAGGAAGACAATGAATAATGTTTTTCACACACGCAAATGCGCGCGAGTGGCGTATGGGGGCGCTTGCAACATTGTTCAGAGGTGAAAAAACTATTCATAGTATTTTTTTTTAGTACAAAAATATTCATAATTTTTTGATACTTGTAACTATTTTTCATTCATTTTTAAAGGGATATATTTTAAAATAAATACTAAACCAACACCAAAAATTCTGAAAAATTTATGGGAGCTTCCCAGAATATTAGCATTGTGGAAGGAGAGTGCAAAATTTTTTAAGAGTTTAAAAGTTAAATTGAATTTTCAAGGTTGACAACTAGAGGTTGTATTATCCATATACAACGCCTTAAGACTACTTAGAATCATTTTATATATTTTTAAGAATTTTCATGAATTAATAAGTATTTTTTTTATAGAATTTTGAAGTTATTTAAAAGAAAATAATTATTTTAAATATTAAGAAAATTATTCGAAACTGTTTTAATAATTTTGAGATACCAAAATTCTATGAGTATGATATTTTCAAGGATTTTAATATTCATTTAAACATTTTAGAATTTTTAGAAGTCAAAATACAACAGAGACCATAAGTTCATAATTGTTAGGTCCTACATCAGTTCATAACTTTTAGGTCAAAAGGCGCTGAAGGGCATTGTGATCATTTTATACCAATGATGAATTAATCTAGGATCCTTAGTGCTTAGGTTAATGCCAACAACGACAGCGTTTGACAGACTTGCATGTAAATCGAGATTATCTCAAAAAGAAAGAGTCAACTTGGACTGTCAGGTAGAGGGTCCTAATCTACTAATTACAATGTGATTATTTTTCATCGATATACATACTTTAAACGGAATTTACTTTGAAAATATGTTTTGTCTCATTTTTCTCACCATATATCAGTATATTTACTTTCACATGAGATAATTGAATGAACTGTCTTATTGTTAATACTGAAATATCAAAATATGAGGATAAATAGAGAGTTGATGATCGTAAGTCCCATACCCATGTGGATTTAGTCGTGAGTCCAAACTGATGTGGACTTGATCTTAGGTCCAGACCTATGTGAGTTCAATCTTGAATGTAGATTGATACGGTTTGGTCTTGACCCGGACCTTAAATAGGATTAGAGAGCCGTGTTACCCGACTTAAGAATTGGTATGTAGAAAGTGGAGATAAGGTATTAACATGAGCATAGTAAATAAATGAATAATTGTTTACTGAGATAACATGATTTTGTGAGTTTTGCATGACATATGCTAGAAATTTGAATATATTATACAAGTTTCTATCTTATTGAATATTGCAACACTTGTCATGATTTTGAAATATTATTTTTATCTGCTATCTCAAAAATTAGTTAAATATTATTTTATTAAAAGCTTAAACTTATTGTGTATTCGATAATACACTGATGCTAGGCTTTACAACTCACCTTGTTTTATTGATAATATTTCAGATGATAGGGTAGTAAACGTAATAAGAACAACAATAGAGATTTTCGAAACTAAATTACAACGAAACAAAGGTCGCAAGTGAAGCCGTCAAGATCAAGCTGTCTTATTTTCAATTTAGTAAGATTTTGAAATTATTTAGATTTTAGTTTAAATGGTGCATAGCAATACCGGTAATGAGATATTGTGATGATGTATATATTTATTGTGTTATTTGAGCTATTTTTAAACTTAAGTCCGTTTGATAAATGTTTTTTATTTTTATTTTTTTTATTTTTTAAAAATTAAAAATTAAAAAACACTAAAATGAGTGTGTTCTCTGTTTCTAAAATATTAATTTGATATTGTTAGCAGAACGGTAATCTACAATTGCCATAACTAGATTATAAAAAATAAAAAATAAAACTACACACTACTAATATAAAATAAAAAAAAACAAAAAAATTGATGACACTTTTAAACGGACCCGAGATATGGAGTTTTTGCCATCCCTACAGCCAGGCGGATATGAGCATTGTTCACAACTACCTTCACCCAAGTGAGAGAAATTGATGGAGCAATTTCCAAATTGCTACTCTCTCTCTAATTGCCTTAACCCAAACCACCAATCCAATACTTTTGAAAAGGCGCGCTTTTTTTGGTAAGCAAATGGAAGTAGCTTATATGGTCTTGGAACACTGAAATCGGAAGCTATAATTTTCTTTTCGCATGAATCTCATCTATATGCCTTATTCATTTCTTTATTTCAATCTCTTTGCTCCCAAAATACTCTTCAGACTAGTCTCCTCCTCTTCCTTCTCAACCTATATTTCAGCAGCCAGACGTGTCCAATTCAACCAATCTACCCCCCTTGTTGACAAACTCTTATCACTCTTACAAGAGCTCTCACAATCCCTTATCCGGGTTAAGTCCATTCATGCTCAAATCATCACCAATTCCCTATCCGCAGACAAATTTGTGGCCACAAGACTGGTAAAGGCCTACTCTGATTTGGGTAGTTTGGACGCTGCCTGCCGCGTGTTCGATCAAATTTCTCACCCAGAAGTGCTTTTATGTAATGCCATGATGAATGGGTATCTAATAAATGAGCGGTATGACGACACCCTCAAGTTGTTCTGGATGATGGGTTGTCGTAATTTCAAAATTGATAGTTGCACTTGTACTTTCGCACTCAAAGCGTGTACGGGCTTGTCAGATTATGAGAGTGGGATGGGAATAATCAGAAGTGCTGCGGAAAGTGGGATGACAAGCGATCGGTTTTTTGGAAGTTCAGTGATTAATTTTTTGGTCAAGTTTGATCATATTAATGAGGCGCAAAAGGTGTTCAATGGGATTCAAAATAGGGATGTTGTTTGTTGGAATTCAATGATTGGAGGTTACGTGCAGGCTTGCCTTTTTAATGAGGCTGTTGATCTATTTTTTAAGATGCGTAGTTGCGGAATTAGGCCAACTCCAGTAACGATTGTGAGCTTGATCCAGGTATGTGGAGGGGCTGGAAATTCAGAACTTGGAAAATGTATTCACGGATGTATACTTGGATTGGGAATGGGTAAAGATATTCTTGTGCTCACTTCATTGGTTGATATGTACAGCAAAATGGGTCACATTCAAAGTGCTCAATGGGTTTTTGAGAGGATGCCCGCGAAAAGTTTGGTATCGTGGAATGCAATGATCTCAGGATGCGTTCAAAATGGTTTGGTGAATGAATCATTTGACGTATTTCATAGATTAATCAACACAGGTGGTGGGTTCGATTCAGCAACTATTGTTAGCCTCGTTCAGGGTTGTTCACAAACTGCTGATTTAGAGAGTGGAAAGATTCTCCATGGTTGCATCTTGAGAAGGGGTCTTGAATTAAATCTCATTTTATCTACTTCACTTGTTGATTTGTATTCTAAATGTGGTGCCTTAGAGCTGGCAACTTCTGTGTTTAACCATATGAAAGCTAAGAATGTGATTACATGGACTGCTATGTTAGTAGGGCTAGCCCAAAATGGGCAAGCAGAGGATGCCTTGAAATTATTTCATCAAATGCAAGAAGAGGAAGTTGCTGCCAATTTTGTGACTCTAGTTAGTTTGGTCCATTCTTGTGCCCATTTGGGCTCTTTGAAGAAAGGAAGAAGTGTGCATGCTCATTTAATTCGCTGTGGCTTTGCTTTTGATGTGGTTAACATGACAGCCCTAATTGACATGTATGCCAAGTGTGGCAAAATGAACTCTGCTGAAAGGGTATTTGATAATGGGTCCATCTATAAAGATGTTATTTTATGGAACTCTATGATAACAGGCTATGGCATACATGGTCATGGGAATCAAGCTATTAGCGTGTATAGTAGAATGATAGAGGAGGGAGTCAAGCCAAATCAAGCTACCTTTGTTTCTCTTCTAGCTGCTTGTAGTCACTCGGGGCTAGTGGACGAGGGGATCAGTCTGTTAAACACCATGGAGGCAGACCATAACATCAAGCCTAATGAGAAGCATTATGCTTGCTGTGTGGATCTTCTTGGTCGAGCAAGTCGTCTTGAAGAAGCCGAGGCATTTATTGGAAAAATGCCTTTTGAGCCAGGTAGTGCTGTCCTTGAAGCTTTGCTGAGCGGGTGCCGTACTCAGAAAAACATCAATAGGGGTGTAGAAACTGCATATAGATTGCTTCAGTTAGATGCCATGAACCCTGGAATTTATGTTGTTCTATCAAATATATATGCGGAAGTGAAAAGATGGGATGCGGTAGATTACGTTCGAGGCCTCATGAGGAAACGTGGGCTAAAGAAAAGACCTGGATATAGCTTGATTGAAGTAGGAAACCAGATCCACACATTTTTTGCTGGTGATGATTCACATCCAAAGTCGGATGAAATTTACCGATTTTTAGAGACTTTAAGGCCAGAGGTGGAGACTTGTGGGTATGTGCCTGATACTAGTTGTGTTCTCCGTGACGTGGATGAGCAGATGAAGGTGAATTTGCTTTGGGGCCATAGTGAGAGACTAGCAATAGCATTTGGACTTTTGAGCACACCAGCTGGAAGTTTAATTAGAATCACTAAGAATCTTCGTGTTTGTGTTGACTGTCATAGTTTGACCAAATGTATATCAAAGATAGTTAAAAGAGAAATTATTGTGAGAGATGCTAATCGTTTTCATCACTTCCTGGATGGCAATTGCTCTTGTGGTGATTACTGGTGATGAGGTCCTTCTACAAAAGATATGGCTAGTAAGTGAGACCTAATATCGAGTTATATTAGGACCTCATGGTTATCACTTATCACTGATCTGACACGAGATCGACTTTCAATCTCCTTATGCTCCCTGGATTACTGCAAAAGACCAAAAACTCTCAAAGTACAGAGGTAACACAGTTGTTCTTCTTTTACTTGCTTCACTCAAATATGGTAGTATGGAACAAACATATGATCATTTAAAATTTGTTTCAATATGCTGCTGCTCCTCTTGGAAAATGATAGAAATTGAGCTTGTTTTGTTGCATGTATGGTCATTTTATTCTCTGATGTGAGCGATGTTTACACTGCAAAATTTTTTAGTTTGGCAGTTCTTTGAGATGAAGAAAAGAGCTCCTTGTGAAGA
Source organism: Euryodendron excelsum (assembly GCA_033060915.1). Classification (NCBI taxonomy): domain Eukaryota; kingdom Viridiplantae; phylum Streptophyta; class Magnoliopsida; order Ericales; family Pentaphylacaceae; genus Euryodendron; species Euryodendron excelsum. The sequence goes on from CM065379.1 coordinate 30,297,927, forward strand.
GCACAGGTTGGACATTCTTGAGTAGCCATTGGGATGGCATCGTTTTGTTGCCATTGGATGCAAGTCACTCCATCAGTGACACACATGGCATGTTTTGGTTTTCCAATGAGTGGACACAAGAGTGGGACTTTCACATTAATTTGATCCTGTATGCCTCAACACTTGTATCCCTTTTCGAGACTTTGGTCTAAGCATTGTTTGTAAGCAGCAGGAACTACAGAGAACGCTATTGTACCTTACTCCCTACCTAACAAATAAGAGGGAAATGAATTTACTTATACATATTCATATTTTATAGGTAAGTTGTAACCAAACAAAAAGATGGAATTTTTTGACAAATGCCTATTGATATTCTTAAAACCAAATAGAAGGAAAAAAAAATATCGCTTCTTTTGCTTCATTTTTGTCAACTATCTTTTCCCTTTCCTTTTTCTTTCGCTACACAAATCCAAGATCCAAACATAGTGTAAGTAGTGTTTAACTGTTCGTTTAGCAGTAGGCTTATATGGCCTTGCAGTTCCCTAGTTTTGCCCTTTAAATGCTGTTTCTGTACGTCCTTGGTGTTTGGGAAAATTGTATTAGACTGTTGGCACTTTGCAGCAGCAGACTTTTGTGTTTGTTATTACCATCAGTTGCTATGTAATTACCAGAAGACCAGCATATGAAACAAGTCGACTACTAACTTGTAAGTTATTCATTTCATCTGTTTTTCAAGATATATCTGCCAACTGATTTCAGATACAAGTGATATATTACTTTGTGGAGGGTCAATATAGTAGCTAACAAGCTTTGTGATCTAGTAAATATTTCCAGAAAATATTGATTCACGATAATGATTAAATTTTTGTTGACAGTTAGCTTTTTGCCCAATATTAGGTCCCATTTATCCGAAGTGTCATATAAAATTTTCTGTAGAAGTTTCTTTCAGTTCAAAAAAGACTGTACGTTGTGGGAAATTGTTATTTTTCGTTCTCACCATTACCTTGAAAACAATCTAACAAATCAAATCTATTCACGGGATACGGAAACGGGGTCTTTATAGGTACTATTATTTTTCTAATTAAGGTTGGTTGGTGTATTGCTTGATTACAGTGAATTTATGATAAATTGGCTTATGTCTCTGAAAGAAGACCATTACACTGTTCTACTTCTGCCAATGCAGGGTGCTAGGAGAGGCATGGGTTTTACCCAGGGCTAACTTTCACTTCTAGCATTATTTGCAAAAACTAGTTAACCTCAGACTCAAACCCATGTTCTCACACTTCAGCAGCTTGAGCTTTTAAGAAAGCCCATATAATGAAAATTGAATTACAAAAATAGAGAAGAAGATACTGCAACATAGGTTTAGGATTTAACTGTTTTTTATCAATGAACTTTAACTGTAAGTCTGATTCTTCAGGATTAGGTCAATGCAAGGGGTTTTTATCAGTTATTTCTGTGAGCTGTTTTCATTTCAAAATTCATATGTTCACATCACTGGATAGGTTTACTTAGTTTAATGGGTTAAGAGTGGAGGCAGGGGAAGCAAGTTTGGGTTAACGCTAGCTGTAACCAAATTGGATATAAATGAACTCTTAATAGGAAAAACACTTGAAATGGGACACTTGAAGTAAACAAACCTCCATCGACCACCACCACTGCTTGTGTTACAGAGTCCGCCGGAGGTGGCTACAACTTATTGTTTGGAGGAGAGATTATTCAGTGCTCTTGGAGCACTGCGTGTTATTGCTTCTCCTCTTAGATGGATGGTAGGTCCCCCACCTGCTAGATGGGTATTCGAGCCCACTTAACAGGGATCCATCACTTTGTGATAGGTAAAGCAAGGATAAGTGGTGCTCCAAGAGCTCTAAATAATTTTTTCTAATTGGAGGCTCGACCCTCTCTAATGTCTACCTTGGGCTTCTTAGCCAAGTTAAGGTGGAAAATGTGCTAGTGACAAATATTAGGTTAGGGATCAATGAGGCTCCTGCTCCACCCACTCTTGGTCATGGCTATCAATTCAATGTGTTCTTGTCAAATCTGTGGTTTCATTTATCCCCTCCTACACTACGCCATCTTAAAGCTCATGTAGTTCCTTAAACTCAAAGATTTGTAAATTTTGATGGGGCTTTTTGTCTCATGACCGATATATCCAATAACCTTGTTTTAAAAGCTTGGAACTCAATCTGTGCTCTTAAAGAAGCAAGAGGTTTAGGTTTTTTATATGCTTATTGATTAGACTACATAAGTGCAGTCTATCGCCGCTAAACGACCTTTGCTAGCCGTAGATTAGGGTTAATTATACTCTCTTTGCTATATATTGTATCATATTTCAGGTATTTAAAGCGAAGGGAGTTGATTTGGAGTCAAAGAAGTAATCCGGTCTACGGGCATGGCTTGTCGAGGAACGTTGCCGGGGTCTTGTCTCGAAAAACGTGTAAGTTTTTACTTGTAGCTCAGAATGGGATGAATGATACACCGTTGGAAAGTTCTCTTCAAGTTACACATATTTGCATCTAATGAGAGTCACCGAATTCTAACTCCAAGAGTCTCAAACAAATTGAAATCGAAAAGGGTGAAATAGGGGTTCAGAATTCAAACACCAAATTTGTTATTTAAACGGCAAGAGACAAAGCAGAAAACAAAAAGAGGAAAAATGACCAGGCATTTGAATGCCACAACTCAGCGTTCGAATGGCCAGAGAGCATGCAAAATCAAATTTGCCTGGTGTTCAAACGCTGGGTCTTGGAGTTCGAACGGTGAAGAAGAATTATCAGAGGCGTTCGAACGCCCATTTGGCTGTTTGAACGGCAAGGCAAAATTCTAATTCGTTCTAGGGTTTGGACTACGATTCCTATAAATACCTACTCGGTTTATGTTCGAAGGAGGTGGCCATTATAGAGGGTTTCTACATTTTTTACACTAGAATAGCTTAGATTTATTAGGTTGTTGATTCTTTGTAATCGGATTCACTTCAATACAAGTTTTTTAGATTCCTTGCATTTAATTCGAGATTTCTTTTGTTTCTTTGCACTAAATCGATATTTTCAGTATTCATTCAATTATTTTAAAATTTTTATAGATAGAGATGAGTAGCTAAATCTTCCCATCATGGGATTGATTGTGAAGACCGATTAAAGGTCTTGGATGAACAAAAGAGGTGAGATTTTAGGTTTTAAAGTTCAATTTTCTGTTTTTATCTTTCTTTTTCTTTTTTCGTTCTAGAAATCTTTGATGATTTGGATGTTTGATTATGTTTGGTAACGTTTATACAAGAGTCTATATTCAGTATAAGCACTACACGAATTGATGGTATTCATCCTTAAATCTAATAACCTGATTTATTCTAGAAGCTGAAGTTTTGAAGAACACTTGGTTTTTATCGCTAAATCTTCTGAATCCGAGACTTACGATATAGATGAAGGACTTGAGTTACAAAATTACCTCCTTTGAAATTTCAAGAGACACAATTGGTTGGATCGATTGATCCCGAGACTTGTTCTAATTACTTTATAATCAAACCTTGTTCAAGTTATTTATAGTTGCTTGCTAGTTAGTTTAGATAATCAAACCTTTTTCAAAATAATCAGAATTTTATTTTCTTTTAGAGGCAATTTGTTCGGATTTTTGTGAGTGATTGAGAGAATTGTTCTAGTTCTTTCAGTCCTGTGTAAATTGCTCCTTGTGGGAACGATTTCGTACTCCGAGTATATACTACTTTGTCATCCTAAACTTAGGATTATCTCAAGCACACGAGGATGCATGCCCTATTTTTCAGGACAACGCATGTCTTCGGGAGGTTTTACTTTTAAAACTCTTCCCATTCACTCTAAAGGACAGAGCCAAGACGTGGTTTAATTCATTAAGGCTTATGTCCATACATTCATGAAATACACTTCAAAGGAAGTTCTTTCTTGAAAATCGCACTGAGGCACTACTATGTGCCGTCTCTCAATTTGTACCGGTTAATGGTAAAACTTTTTTTCAATGTTGGGAGAGGTTCAAGGACCTACTATTCGCATGTCCACATCACGATTTTTCAGAATGGCATATCATAAACATGTTATATTCTTCGTTGACTCCTCAATTGAAGATATTTGTAGAATTCATGTGCGCAGAAACTTATCTAGACAAAAAACCCATAGAGGCATACAATTACTTCGACTATCTAGCCAACTTGGCAAGATATTGGGCTAGTACGGAGACTCAAAATCACATGCACAAACTCACTACCACACATGTCAGAGTCAAACACTAATTAGGAGAAGTAAAAGACCTACAAGTTAGCGTCACGTCACTCATGCACAAATTAGAGGCTTTGAAAATTTCTAAGGCCACTACTGTCGTACCGGTTGAGACACCCTCACTATGCTTAGTTTGTGACGCATTGGATTATGATACTACATCATGTCCAGTTATACTAGGGCTAAAGGAAGCACTCTATGGCCAAGTAAATGCGGTTGGTCAATTTCAAGGGGGATACCAAAATCAGAGGAGTAAGAATAATCCCCATTCCAGTACATATAACTTGAGTTGGAGGAATCACCCTAATTTTGGGTGGAAACAAGAGGATCCTCAAAACCCTCAACCATTTCAACAACCTCCACAATCTTTTTAACCACCACCGCAAACTTTTCAAGGTCAATCAATACCCTATTCTACACAACCGGTATCACAACCATACATGCCTCAACAGGCATAATACCAACTTCCTCATAGGAGAAATAATGAGGACAACCAAGTAACCAACGATCTAAGAGCACTCACAACTAGGGTCACAAATCTGAAACAACCACAAGGAGAAACTAATATTATAGTCAAAGACATCCACAAGATGTTGTTGACTAAACAGATAGGGCGATTTCCGGCCCAACTCGAACCAAACCCTAAATCTGCAAATTACGTTGACACTACACATGAACAGGTTTAAGCCATCACTAAACTTAGGAGCAAAAAACAACTAGATAAAATCATCACTCTTAAAGAAAAAAACCAAGGGAATAAGGATGAGTCTGTAGGGTTAGGACATGAACAAGAGAGAGAAAAGAGTAAGAAAAACCATGAGAGTGAAAGAAAAAAAAATGAGAAACATTCTGAGTTGTGTAAAAAATTAATTGATGCATTTGAAGGCGTGGGCATTGAGGATTTGAAGCACGCTATGTTTCTCTATAGATTGACTAAACCTAAGATAGAGTCTCTGAACTCTGAAATCTATGATATATTTAAACAGGTTTGAGTCAATATTTCGTTCTTAGATGCCATCAAACAAATACCTTCCTATGCCAAGTTCTTGAAAGACTTGTGTACTGTGAAAAGGAAGTTGCACGTAAAGGAGACAACAATGATGGATGAGAGCCAAAGTGCCATCCTTCAATGCAAAACCACGCCGAAATAAAAGGACCCCAATTGTCTTACTATTTCTTGCATCATAGGAGGCTATAGAATTGATCGAGCCCTTCTTGACCTAGGTTCTAGTTTGAATATTTTCCCATATGCTGTTTATAAAGAACTAGGTCTAAGAGAGTTGAGCCCTATCCGAGTTACATTAGAGTTGGCTGATTGTTCTGTTAAGGTCCCTAGGGGAGCCATAGAGGATTTTCTCATTCAAGTGGATAATGTCTGTTGATTTTATTACATTAGATACCTAACCAATAGACATTGAGTCCTCTAAGCGTCGTATCCCTGTCATTCTAGGACGACCCTTCCTTGTAATGGCTAATGCTATTATTCACTGTAGGAATGGGTTACTGAAGCTTTCATTTGATAATATGACCTTAGAGATGAACATATTCACGGTGCGTAAGCAAAAGAGAGAGGTAGATAACATTGAGGAGGTAGACTTCATTGAGTCTATTATTCAAGAGCATTTGGACCGCAAGTTCATAGAGGATCCAATTGAGAGGGCTCTAGTTTGGAGTGAGCCTAATGACCAATTGAAATCTGAGTGTACAAGTTATAGGGACTCATCTAGAGTTGGGGAAGGGAGTGAGCTTTGCATGCATATGGGTCATTGGACACCCCCTTTTGAATCCCTTACCCCAAGTGCCATAAAGCAGGTTCCTTCTAAGCAAAAGTCACCCACTCCAGAGAGGAAACCTTTATCTTCTACTTTAAAATATACGTGCTTAAGTGAGGGTGAATCCTACGCAGTTGTTATATTCTCTAGCCTATTTGAAGGCCAAGAGGAATCGGTGTTAAAAGTGCTTAAGAGTCATAGAAAACCTCTAGGTTGGACTATAGTGGATCTTCACGGTATTAGTCCTTTAATGTGTACTCATTGTATATATCTTGAGAAAGATTCTAAATTGGTGTGTCAAATGCAAAGATGCTTAAACCCTAACATGAAATAGGTCGTAAGAGGAGAAGTACTGAAACTTCTCAATACTGCTATTATATACCCCATCTTTGATTCTAAGTGGGTTAATCCAACCCAAATTGTCCTTAAGAAGTCGGAAGTTACGGTAGTAAAGAATGAGCTTAATAAACTAGTTCCCACTAGAAGTCAAACAGGTTGGCGAATGTGTATAGACTATTGTAAACTCAATGCATCCACTAGGAAAGATCACGTCCCACTTCCGTTCTTGGACTAAGTTCTGGAACGAGTAGTGGGCCGAGCATATTATTGTTATCTAGATGGGTATTCCAACTATAATCAGATAGAGGTCACACTAGAAGACCAAGATAAGACTACATTCAAGTGCCCATTTAGCACATATGCGTATAAGAGAATGTCCTTTGCCCGATGCAATACACCGGTTACCTTTCAAATGTGCATGATATCTATCTTTAGCGATATGGTTGAGAAGATCCTCGAAATTTTCATAGATGACTTATCAATTTACGGGATACTTTTGAGGCTTGTTTAGAGCACCTTGAGAAAGTTTTAGAGAGGTGTAAGGAGAGCAATCTAGTGTTTAATTGGGAGAAGTGTCATTTTATGGTGACACAAGATATAGTTCTTGGATTTATAGTGTCCAACAATGGATTAAGCCAAGCTTAAGTTAATCCAACGCCTCCCTACCCCTAAGAGTGTCAGAGATATTCGATCTTTTCTTGGGCATGCCGAATTCTACCGGCGATTCATTGAAGGATTTAGTGCTATTTCTAGACCTTTATGTCATTTACTTTCACATGAAGTTCCATATATTTGGACATCTCAATGCCAAGAAGTCTTTGACAAGCTCAAAAGACTTCTAACCACTGCACCTATTATTAGATCACTCGATTGGTCTTTACATTTTGAGTTGACGTGTGATACGAGTGATTATGTGGTGGGGTCTATTTTAGGGCAAAGGATAGACAAGAAGCCATACGTAATATATTATATTAGCAAAACCCTCAATGAAGCCAAACTGAACTATACCACAACAGAGAAAGAGCTTTTCGCCGTGGTTTTTGCATTAGACAAGTTTATGTCATACTTAGTCGGATCTTTGGTTATCTTATATACCGATCATTCCGCACTTAAGTATTTGTTGAGTAAGCCCGATGCAAAACCACGATTCATTCGGTGGATTCTCTTGCTTTAAGTGTTTCATATAGAGATTAGAGATAAGAAAGGGATCGAAAATGTAGTTATCGATCATCTCTCGAGGCTTCCTACTGATGGGGATGCCCAAGACCCCCTTTCAATCAATGAATACTTTTCGGATGAGCAACTCTTCTATGCTCATGCACTTACACGGTTCATGACACCATGGTATGCCGACATAGCTAACTACTTAGCTACCGGTAAGATTCCCTTGCAATGGTCTAGTATTGATAGGAAAAAATTCTTTAGACATGTGAGGTATTTTTCTTGAGAGGATCCATATTGTTTAAATATTGTCCAGATCAAGTAATCCATCGGTGTGTTACTGACGATAAGGTGAAAAGTATTATCGAGTTTTGTCTTTCACAAGTATACGGTGGGCACTTTTCCTCGCGTAAATCCACTGCCAAGATCTTGCAAAGTGGTTTTTACTGGCCTACCATGTTTAGAGACGTCCACATCTTTTGTATATCTTGTGATAGATGCCAACGTCTAGAAAGTCTTTCTAGAAGGCACATGATGCTTCTTACCCCTATCATCATTCTTGAGGTTTTTTATTGTTAGGGTATCGATTTCATGGGACCCTTTCCTAGTTTGTGTGGGTATCTTTACATTCTAGTGGCCATCGACTATGTCTAAGTTGGTAGAAGTTATATCGGTACGTACCAATGACCATGCTGTTGTGGTCAAGTTCTTGAAGGAATATGTCTTTTCTAGGTTTGGTATGCCGCGAGCTATAATCAGTGATGGTGGCTCTCACTTTTATAATAAACCTGTAGCTCTATTGATGAGAAAGTACGGAGTGATACATAAGGTTGTTACACCTTATCATCCCCAAACCCAAGGACAAGTGGAGTTAGCAAATAGAGAAATTAAGCAAGTTCTCGAGAAAACTATTAACCCTAACCGAAAGGATTGGCCCTTGAGGTTAGTAGATGCTTGTGGGCATATAGGACAGCTTATAAGACCATCTTAAGGTTTTCTCCATATAGGCTTGTGTATGAAAAAGCGTACCACCTTCCGGTAGAAATAGAACACAAGGCTTATTGGGCAATCCGCCAATTCAATGAGAATTTAGATGTGGCGGACTCACTTAGGAGATTGCAACTCAATAAAGTCGATGAAATCTGGAATGATGCTTATAAGAATGCAAAGATCTCTAAAGCAAAGATGAAATCATTACAGGACCAACACATCTTTCGTAAATCTTTCGAGGTTGGTCAAAAGGTCCTTCTATACAATTTCCGGTTGCATTTATTTTCGGGTAAGTTTCAGAGTAGATGGTCCAGACCTTTTATAGTATGGGATGTTTCACCTCATGGGGCAATTGAAATAGAAAATTTCAAGAATGGAAATAACTTTAAAGTCAATGGACAGCGCCTAAAGCCCTACCTTGAGCTGGAGTCTGGAGAAGTAGACTGTGTAGATTTACACGATCCATCGCCTTTCGGGTAAATCATATTGCCTTCTAGTATGTTGTATAGTAGTTTTTAGGATCGAGTCAGTTTGGAGGTAGTTTTACCCTAGTTTTTTTGTGGGGGGGGGGGGGGGGGAGTGGGTATTGTCCCGTCCTTTCGTCTTCCCCACCCGTTCGTCGCCGTGTCTTTTCGTTTTGTTTCTTTTCTACGTATCGCAGACTATGCTCATCTCTAATTGAGGAGAGGTCTACTTCGTAGTGTGTGTTTTAGGTGTTCATAATTTATTTTTAGTATAGATACATAGGTTATGTTAGATCTGTATTTAGGTTAAGTGTTAAAAAAAAAAAAAAAAAAAAAATTAAAATTTTGGAACTGGCGTTCGAATGCTTGGCTAGAGGCTTGTTTTGAAATTTTAGCCTGCCGTTCGAACTTCCAAATGGAGCGTTCGAATGGCCAGAGAGCATGTTTTTCAATTTTGTCTTGGCATTCGAACGGCTATCCCAGCGTTCGAACGGAAAGCTTCGTGAGAAACCCCAATTTTAGCTTAGCGTTCGAATGCCCGTATTGGCGTTCAAACGTCGAGTAAAACTTGGGTTAAATGAGGCTAATTGGGGGTTTTTGTTTCATTTCCTTTTATTCCGAGCACGCGTGAGAAAGAGTCGAGAGAACCAAGAGAGACTTGAGAGAAAAAGGAATTGAGAGGGAGAGACTTGGCACTCGATTTACTCATCAATCCGAGGCTTCCTAGGGCATTTGTGGGCATTTTCTTCCCTCTCCTAGCTTTCAACCAAGGTAAATGTCCTTTTTTTTTTATGCCCTACATCCTTGGTTTTCTCATTGCATACAAACCTAGGCTTCACATGATATTGATTGGGGATTTGGACTTCGCTTGCATGGGTGTGCAAGGGTGTGCAATTGGGTAGTTGAATCCCTAAGAATCATGTTCTAGACACACTAGCAAAACAGTGCCCACCATGTGTTCGATAAAATACCCCTTTGATATTTACACTTAGAATAAGGGTGCAATTGGGTTCCATTGGATCCCAAAGGCTCTCTAGCCTTCACTACGATATTGGGGGAGTTCTTGTCTTAGAAAAATTTGCATGATTGAAACCTCACCAACACATATGCACACCAAGTGTTTGACAAAATGCTTGGCTGGCCAAGGTGACATAATTCGATAGAAATGGGTACTTCTTAAGGCATATAGGATATCATGGGCCATTTCTAGGCATAATAACCACCCAATTTAGTCCGTTGGCCATTCGGCACGCACCTCCCATTACATGCGCGTATTGTTGGACCACGTTGTGATAGGATGTCGTGTTATTTGTTTGTGTTCTGTTTGCAAGTATTGGGGTGTTTGTTGGGTTGTAGACATAAGTGACAAGGCTAGTACGAGTTCGGGCAAAGCCAAGACTACAGTAAAAAATCCTGCTAAGTCTAGGGAGGCTAAGGGGAAGGCTCCAGTGGCGGGTGCTTCTAAGGAGGTCTATGATGCCACTCGATTCTTAGGAATCCATGAAGAGAAGGCATATAGAAAAGTTTGGGTCCGAAACAGAACAGTTATTAAGCGAGAGATAAGGCTTAATGCCTTTAGCGAGTTTAGGTGGGAAAAAGAGTTTACTGATAGAGGTTGGCTAGAGTTGGCCACGTATAAGGGGGAATGCATTTTGACTCTATTCGTTGAGTTCATGGCTAACATCTCTTCCCCAATAGCTGAAAAGGGAAGTGAGCGGATCAAGACTTGGGTCCAGGGGAAAGGAAATAATTTTAGATCCCGATATGTTCTCGAGATACTTCGGGCTTAGGCAGGTAAAAAATTCCGAGTTCGAGTATCCCGATGTAGGCTCCCCTCCTTTGTCAGTCATTTGAGAGGAATTGCTCAAACCGGGAGAAACTTATGATGGGGAGGTGTAATACAGTAAGTTAAAGTTGAGAGCCAAATACCTTATCCTGTTTTTGTTTTCCTGCCACTCTTTGTTGTCATTAAAAAGGACCGTGGACATGAGTCTGAACCAAGAGCAGCTGCTTTGGGCCATTGGGACGGGGAAGTCCATTGACCTGCCCTGATATATGTTCATACAGATTTACTATGCTTACACTCATCCTAATCCTCGAGAATCGATTCCCTTTACATGCATGCTTACTGAGTTGATTAGGGACTCGAAAGCAATGATTTTTCGGAATCTCATCACACAGGATCAAGAGAGTCCCATAGATGATAACATTTTGAGCTGTTCTGAGGGCCAAAAGAAGAGAAAGAGAGAGCTGGAGGAGTTGAAGAAAGATGTGAAGGATGGGAGAGTGCCTTGACAAGGAGAGAGCTCGGGGGCCCAGGGTGTTAGTTTGCAAGCCTTTGTGGAGTAGCAAGGGCAAAAATTAGATGCCTTGATTACTTTGACCGATACTCGGTTGAAGAATATTGAGGATCATATAGAGAGGCATACTGCTATCTTTTAGGAGATGCTTGCCATGATGATGAGGGGGCAGCTGTCAGCCGAAGGGCCTGATGCTGCTGATGATGATGATGATAAGGATGGCCTTTAGGAGTTTAAACTATGTCTTTAGTTGATGTATTTACTTTCTAGTCTAAATCTCTCTCTCTTTTTTTTTTTTTTTTTGTATGTATGGCTGTTTTTGGATGTTATGGATTATTGGTTTTTGGAATTGGATGGATAGAACTGTTGTTTTAAATATTTTGATATAATTTATGCATAGTATCAATTGGATTTAATGAGTTATTGAGACAGATTGTTATGTAGCCAATGCACGTTGAATTCATTCGAAACGGGTTGGTTTTTTGGTTTTTTTGTAACGGCATATGACTTTTCACATTCTGAAGTTAAATAGATATATTTTGCGCTAAGGATGTGTTGAGATTTTCTTGGGAACTGGGACCATATAAAAAACATTGTGTTTTGTAATTGTAGAGGCTGAGACAACTAGTGACCATTGCTTTACATTGTTGAGCGGATTGTCATGGTGATGCTACAAACTTGCATATTTTAATACATGACTGTTAGTATTACATCGAAAGAGAGAGGATAGCTTGCACTGTGCACGGGTTATGTCATTGAAGTAAAATTATTACAATTTCATGTAATTTTATCCAAGAAGTGGAGATTGAAATTCGTGACCTTTAAAGCCTAATAATCGCCTTTGTGAGTTATTTACATTTACTCGAGAATATAATTATTGAAATTCTGTTCTTTGAATAGCTTCATTTATTATTTAATTGTGGTTTACGTGTAGAGTAAGGAGTCGGAATTATGACACCTTATACATATTTAAAGTTTTAAACTTATTGTGTTTCGCCGACTATTCCTTAAGGCCAATTCACTTCTCTCGAGTCCTTTAAATTTATGTTTTGGTAATTGTATAGATATGATCTCAAAAAGCGTGTCAATGTTGAATTGTTCCCATAAGTAGGGGAGTGGTGCATTGCTAGTTAATTTGTGAAGTTGTTGTGTACGGAGTTGAAAAAAAAAAAAGAAAGACATGAAGTTGTGTCGAAAAGAAAGAAAAAAAAAAATAAAGACGTGATGGAGTGGAGCTAAGAAGTCATTGATGTTGAAAAGAGAAAAGAAAAAAAAAATTTTAGAAGTGAATGTTTACTAATCATCATGTGTAGTGTGCAATGCACGTGTTGAGATCCTTTACCACTCACTTTCTCTTTATCCTTTGACTCTTCTCTTATTCATACGGCCTTTAATGTCTGGGATCACATAAGTTTTTAAATTCTCACATGTATAAGTTATCATGTCGAATTCTTACTTGTTGCTTTGACTGTAAATATTCTTTCATGAAGCTATGCCAAGTCGATACACTACTTATCTAGCAGTTTTTAATGTTTTGGAATGGCTCTATTGCATGTACTTTATATTTACTCGTAAAACAAGCATTCCACTAAGAGAACCTATGTGTTTAAAGGTTTTTAAGTGTGTGACTAGAGAGATTTGAATCAAAACTGTAGGATGTGATTATTGAATGCGTAATGGTTGATTTTCGCTAACACGATTGTATTTAGACACTTGAGTCTCTCAATCGTAGTTCACTTGATAGTTTTGTAATTTGTATGTCGAGCAAGGGTTGATTTGAATTCTTTACATTGTTATGTATTTGGGAACTATTGTCGTGAATTGTTTTTGATGTTTGATATTTGTGGGTACCATTTCTGAAAATCCTTACGAGGCATAACTCGTCCACTAAGGTAACCTAGTGGTTTAAAGGCTTGTTGTGTTCGCTAAATACACCCGGGACTCCTACGAAAGTGGAGATGATGTTTTCTTTTCTTAGTTTTGCTAGGAACTAGCAAAAGGTTAGTTGGGAGGTGTGATTAGACTACATAAGTGCAGTTTATCACCGCTAAACGATATTTGCTAGCCGTAGATTAGGGTTAATTATACTCTCTTTGCTATTTATTGTATTTAATCTTGTACTTAATCATATTTCAGGTATATAAAGCTAAGGGAGTTGATTTGGAGTTAAAAAAGTAATCCGGTTTGCCAGCATGACATGTTGAAGAACATAGCCGGGGCCCTGTCTCGGGAAACATACAAGTTTTTTCTTGTAGCTCAGAATGGGATGAATGATATGCCGTTGGAAAGCTCTCTTCAAGTTACACATGTTTGCATCTAATGAGTATTGCCGAATTTTAACTCCAAGAGCCTCAACAAAGTTGAAACACCAAAAAGGGTGAAAAAGGGGTTTAGAGTTCAAACGCCAAATCTGCAGTTTGAACAGCAAGAGACAAAGTAGAAAACAAAAAGAGGAAAAATGACCTGGCTTTCGAACGCCAAAACTCGACGTTCGAATGGCTAGAGAGCATGCAAAATCAAATTTGCCTGGTGTTCGAACGCTGGGTCTTGGAGTTCAAACGGTGAAGAAGAATTATCAGAGGCGTTCGAATGCCCTCTTTGCTGTTCGAACGGCAAGACAAAATTTTGACTCTTTCTAGGGTTTGGACTGCGATCCCTATAAATATCTACTCGGTTTATGTTCGAAGGAGACTGCTATTGTAGAGGATTTTTATAGTTTTTACACTGCAATAGCTTAGATTTATTAGGTTGTTGCTTCTTTGTAATCGGATTCACTTTAATACAAGTTTTCTAGATTTCTTGCATTCAATTCAAGATTTCTTTTGTTTCTTTGCACTAAATCGATATTTTCAGTATTCATTCAATTATTTCGAAATTTTTATAGATGGAGATGAGTAGCTAAACCTTCCGATCTCGGGATTGATTGTGAAGACCGATTAAAGGTCTTGGATGAACAAAAGAGGTGAGATTTTAGGTTTTAAAGTTCAATTTTCTGTTTTTATCTTTCTTTTTCTTTTTTCGTTCTAGAAATCTTTGATAATTTGGATGTTTGATTATGTTTGGTAACGTTTATACAAGAGTCTATATTCAGTATAAGCACTACACGAATTGATGGTATTCATCCTTAAATCTAATAACCTGATTTATTCTAGAAGCTGAAGTTTTGAAGAACACTTGGTTTTTATCGCTAAATCTTCTGAATCCGAGACTTACGATATAGATGAAGGACTTGAGTTACAAAATTACCTCCTTTGAAATTTCAAGAGACACAATTGGTTGGATCGATTGATCCCGAGACTTGTTCTAATTACTTTATAATCAAACCTTGTTCAAATTATTTATAGTTGCTTGCTAGTTAGTTTAGATAATTAAACCTTTTCCAAAATAATCAGAATTTTATTTTCTTTTAGAAGCAATTTGTTCGGATTTTTGTGAGTGATTAAGAGGATTGTTCTAGTTCTTTTGGTCCTGTGTAAACTGCTCCTTGTGGGAACGATCTCGTACTCAGAGTATATACTACTTCGCCATCGTAGACTTGGGATTATCTCAAGCACACGTTTTGTGCGAGTCACTTATATGGCATCGATGGCAAGCTATATTGACGTCGATGAATATTGACATTCACCCTTTGGCTCAACTTCTAGTCTTCTTTGCACTAAGTCCCTTAAGAAATTCTCCTTTCTAGAAGCCCATATCTCTTAAAGAGCTTCCTAGTTTTGGTATAGAACTCTACAAAAATAGATTAGTTTATTTCCTATACAGAAATTTTACAAAATCCATGTTTTTACAGCCACTGATCAAGAAAAATGTGAAAAGCAGAGATGCGCCTTAGCTTGTCAGCCACTCGCTCATCTCCGTCGCCATCTCACAAGCCTATCTGGACAATGATAGTGGACTTGTGCCTTAACTTGCCGAATGCTTGAGCTTTTTTGTTCATCACTCATCCAACTCAACAACTGGGATGTGCGGATCTCTTTTTCTATTACTAGGCTAACACTAAATTTATTCATGATAGCTGTCATTTATAGTTCATTATTTATCAATATTGTTAGGAGGCCAATAGACAAAGCATATGGAATCTCAAATCTCAGTATCCAGCAGTGATTTAGTCTGAGGCTGAGCAGTTGTGGGTGCTAACTACAGATGAAGCACAGGTTGGTGACATTTTAGGCTTCAGATCTCTGGAGTCTGCAAAAACTTTGCACAATTGCTACTAACACATTTCTAGATTTCGTTTTTTTCCCCAGTACTTTATTCTGGATTTGTGCATTGTAATTACTAATGTAGTTTAATTGTGCCTCCCCTTTCTTAATTTGGTTCTTACATTGATTTTGGGGTTTTTGGTCTCATGTTGGTTGTTAATACCACTAGCCATGTCCACTTTTCTAAAACTCTAGATTATTGGGTTATAAACTTGGAGGATTGATAATAAACATCTGAAGATTTTAGGTATGGACATACCTCGCTAAAAATAATATTGATCAGACTCGAGTTTTTTATTCTTTTGTTTGATGAGGTTTTTGGTTGTTAATGTTAGTTGCTGTGGAAAGTGAAGCGATAGCTTTGGTTACCTTTTGGACATGAATTGGGAAAAGATGATTATGAAGACTGATTTCAACGTTAGGGGTCACATGGATTGCAGGCAAACACTTCATTTGTAAGTTTTAAAAACCACGAAAGCGATTGCAATGGAGCTCATTCCATAAAGCCATCTACATTGCAAAGCATGCGTATAGTAACAGCAGACTTGAACCAAAGTATCGATCATTTTTTGAGGTAAAATGATTTAAATACATTCTGTAATAGTTATTTTCCCGTTACTTATCTGAGCAAATACAACTTCATAAAGTGTACAACAGCATATGTGCATGAGAATATGTTTCACCATATAGAGATAGCTAGAGAGTTACATAACCTATGCATGTGAATATGTTTAGTTATTGTGACAATTCTCTGCAACAAATGACAATGCAGATGCTCTAGCATTGTACAGGAATCTGTGATTTGCCTGCTGAAATGCCCCCAGAATGTTTGGTCCTGGTTCATTAGTGGACAGGATATTGAAGCAAACCCATACTAAATTGTACAAAGACAGCCTTATTATCCAGGACAAGGTCAGCTCTCCTTCAAAGTGAAATGTCATTGATGGCACTGTAACACCCCTAGATGGCTTTCTATAGCAAAGATCTTATGGGGTTCGCAATCTCCTAACAGGATTCATGTTATACTGCTGAAAGTACTGAGCCATCACCTGTCGCAAACCATCATATGCACCCCGAACAAGAAGGGTGTGTCCACAGCCCGAGTTGATGACAAAGCCACCAGTACCACCAGGTCTCATCCTAAACAGTGCTGGATTTATTTGGAGACTCGTTCCTTGAACGCTAATGCCAGACACTCTCAAGTGGTATGCTGGCACATCTTGTACTAGTGATGTTGTTTTTACTCTGAGCATTGCCTTTTGTTTGTGCATCCTCTCCAAAACGCAAGAACGTGTAGGTTCCTTGTCTTGCAGTCCAGGATGGCAGGCAACAAGAGAAGCGCCCTTGTGTATGTTGGTCTAGTTGTTTTAAGAATGATCGAATCCCCGGTCCTAAACCAAAGACTCCTACTATCACGTTGTTAGGTCCATCATTTTTGTCGAATGACATAGCATTATGATAGCCACAACCAAATGCCAAGCCACAGAAGCTTTGGGAGGTTCCGGTTGGAATGTAATGTTTTTCGGTTCCCACCACACCTCTGCTGCAGCTGCGAAGGTATCTAGCTTCATAAAGGCAATTTCCATCATGGAATATTTTGGGAACACAAAGTGGGTGGTTACAAGGTAAAGGCTGGTATGACCGTGACTCTTTGAATTTGAAAATTTCCTCCTCTAACATGAAAACACTTCTTGTAGCCTTCACAATGCATGCATGTATCATCACTACCTGAATCAAACAACAGGTAGGGCTGGTATAGTCTTGATCCAATGAAAGTCCTCATTATATCGATACTACTCAAAGCAGCCTTCAAGGAAGGTTGTATCATATCGGGACCTGCTTTCTTTCTCTTTAACATCAAGTTGATTACCGGTGCAGTAGTCATGGATCCGAGATGGAGAGCACGGGCCTTTGAAAGTTCAGCAATTCTCTTATGTCTTTCCTATAGAGAGATTTTTTAGGAACAAGGATGATTCAACTGAGTCTCCTGCTATGAGCTTGATGCTAAAGCCACAAGTTCTGTTAGGCCTAGCAACATTAAGGATGCAACTGACAACGGCAACAATGGTTGCATGTTGTAGGTATAAGTGTCCAACTCTCCTCCGTACAGGGAAACTTAGGTGACTCACCACTACTCTGTACTACTTCTCTTCGCGCTTGGCTCTACATGGCAGCCTGCCGAGACGACGCGTGCACCAAGTCAGCTTGTTCACTAAGGATAGCGCGAAGAGTGCCTCCTTCGAGTTAAGATATCGAGAAGTCCTCGCCTATAGGTGACCTTGGGACATCTTCTCTACGGCATTCGCCCATAGCTTCACACTCGGCACCTTCTGGCATGGCCATGGAACTTCTTCGTCGAGCGTACCTCCACATTGAGCATAATTTTCCACACAAGTATGTCTCCATAACCTAGGTTGAGAGCAGGATCTAAAAGCCTCCCCACAAGACCATAAAGAGAACAAGTAAATTGGAAGTTAGAGTTGAGGGTTTACGGAGGGGTCTCGCCCCTCTAGTCAGTCTTAGAGATAGAGGGATCTCTACCAAGTCAAGCAAACGACAAGCGCATTTAATGCAAGTCAACAAACACATTTAATGCATGCTGAACTTTGAGCTTCCTAAATCACTGCCACTCATAGAGGTAGAGGCGCAAGTTGACATTCAGAATGTCGGCATTTAAGAAGCCCTTAGACCTGAGGAGCCAATCACCAAGGAATCTACGTTACAGGTTTAAAGAGCTAATCACTAAAGACCTCGATGGCTGAAGAACCAATCATGGAGGGACTCCTTACCTGTATAAAGTGAACCCCCCCTTTCTCCATCAATAAGGCATTCACTCCATATTGAATGCTCACCATCAACCCTTAAGAATCTTTCAAAGTCTCTCCAACTCCTTTGGAGCACTGCCACTCTCTCTGTCTTTTTAAGATTGTCTCGACTCTCTCTTCTCCACTTCCGGTGGTCCTCCACCTGGACAAGCGCCTACTGTTAACTTCCCAGAGGATCACCCTCTACAGGTTTGACTATTCACTCCACGCATAACACTACACACAACACCCTGCTGGGGAAGAGTGGTACTCGTTGTCCATGGCACCAAAGAAGAGTACTCATGCTACCTCTAAAACACCCAAAGAACGGAGACTTCAACTTAACATGATCTCGACTCTCCTCCTCTAGTGGAACAACTTGTCGCATCTGATTGTTTCCCCTCATGCTAACCAGTTACAATCCTTCATAAAAACTATGGCCTCGATACAACGATCTTGAGACCTTACAGTCGATGCAAAAGGGTACTCCACCCCTGCGAGCCCATCCCACGGTTCCTTTGGCGCCAGCTGACTCGAGCAACCTCCCAAGCCAACGAGAAGGGTCCGAGGTCAACCCAAAACTCACCAACAGCAACCCTCCTCTGGTTCGTCCCCTCCCTGTGGCAACTCTCGGCATTGCCTTCGTTGCCGCTCTAACAACAAGGGTCGCCTCAACAGGCACCCTAGCACTAGCTTAGACCCATCTCATTGAGCCTTAACTCATAATGGAGCAGATAAAGGAACAGCTTCGAGCTCTTCTTGAACAAGAATGCTCCAAACCCTCTATAATGCCAGATGTTGACTTCCAGCCTCCATACTCCCTTAAGGTGGCCAACTTTTCCATACCCCGAGGGATATCTTGTTTCGAAGTTCACCCACTTCAATGAAAAAAGGGGTAATGCAAGAAAACATGTGATTCGATTCTTATAAACTTTGGGTCCTCGACTCTTATGTATGGCCTCGGCCTTTAGAACCATCGCTCTGAAGTGAAATGGCTCACCCGGATGCATGCTTGCCTCGGCGATGAGTACCCTCGGCCTCAAGTGAAATAACCCAATTCGGCTTTGGGCGCTCATGCCTTCAAGTGAAATAAGTCGCCTCAAGGCATGCTCACCTCGGTCTTGGGCATTCTCACTTGCAAGTGGAATGACTCGCCTTAACCTTGAGCGCCCTCGGCCTTAAGTGAAATAACCCACCTCAACCTTAGGCGCCCTTACCTTCAAGTGAAATAACTCACCTCAAGGTATGCTCGCCTTAGCGCTGAGCGCCCTTGGCCTCGAGAGAAATAACTCGCCTCAAGGCATGCTCGCCTTGGCGTTGAGCCCCCTCGAGCTCAAATGAAATAACCCGCCTCAACCTTGAGTGCCCTCACCTTCAAGTGAAATGCTTCAACTCAAGGCATGCTCACCTTGGTGTTGAGCACCTTTGGCCTTAAGTGAAATGACTCACCTCACCCTCGAGCACCCTCACCTTCAAGTGAAATGACTCACCTTGAGGCATGCTGACATCAGTGTTGAGCACCCTCGGTCTCAAGTGGAATGACTCGCCTCACCCTTTAACCCCCTCGCCTTCAAATGAAATGTCTTGGCTTAAGGTATGCTCCTTTCAGCCTTAAGCGCTCTCACTCTCAAGTGAAATGACTCACCTTGAGGCATGTTAACCTCGGCATTAAGCACCCTCGGTCTCAAGTGGAATGACTCGCCTCACCCTTGAGCGCCCTCTCCTTCAAATGAAATGTCTCGGCTCAAGGCATGCTCCTCTCAGCCTTGATCGCTCTCGCTCTTAAGTGGAATGACTAGCTTTACCCTTGAGCGCCCTCGCCTTCATGTGAAATGACTCGCCTCCAGACATGCACGTCTCAACCTTGAGTGCCCTCTCTCTCAAGTGGAATGACTCACCTACTATATGTGCTCGTTCTCGTGGCCTCAACAAGTTTCCCTTGCCTCGCCTTACTTTGCCTCGGTCCCCTCCTTAAAGGTCATGGCTCGTAGTGGATATCATTCTCTTAAAATGACAAACTTCTTCACACCCCCCTTACAAGTTTCTTGAAAGGGGAGGGAGATAAGGCTTATTCACATTAGCAACATCCTCCTTAACTTGACAAGGTGGAGTGACGCTTGTATACTTAGTACTCATTATTACTAAACTCTAAATCCCTCAAGAAAAAGTCACCCCTCAGCAAACTCAAATAACAATGGGTGCTTTACTACTGCGAGCCAAATGACCTTTTGGCTCGAGACGTAGACTTTAAGGAAGAGCCAATGCTTTAGTCCTTGACTCGGCTTAGGCATGCAGTGTCCTAGCCTCGAGCTATATTACATTCGAGGGGCAATCTCCGGTAGCCCCGGGCAAGCTCGATCTCCAGCTGAGCACGTCCACCTCCATTTGTGATCTCTTTTAACTAGGCTAAGCTCCCGTGCAGCTTTAGCCTTGAGTATTACGTATCTCCATATACTCTCCTCAGGGGGTCGAGACATCTTCATTTGTTATTAACTCGGCTAAACGCTTATATGGGTTTAGCCTTGAGTATCATATATCTCCATATGCTCCCTTTAGAGGTCGAGGTTCTCCAATTGCTCCCCTCTGGAGTTAAGGTTCTCCAATTGCTCCTCTCCGGGGTCAAGACATCTCCATTTCTAAACAACTCGGCTAAGTGCCCGTGTGGGCTTTGCCTTGAATATCATATATCTTCATACGCTCCACTTCAGGATCAAGGTTCTCCAAATGCTCTCATTCGGGATCAAGGTTCTCCTAATACTCCCCTCCGAGGTCTAATTTCTCCAAATACTCCACTCTGGGGTCGAAACATCTCCATTTGTGATCTCCAACTTGGCTAAGCGCCCATGTGGGTTTAGTCTCGAGTATCATATATCTCCATATACACCCCTTCGGGGTTAAGGTTCTCCAAAATGTTCTATAACTCGGCTAAATACTTGGGTTTAGCCTTGAGTACCATATATCTCCATACGCTCCCCTCAGGGTTGAGGTTCTCTAATTTCTACCCTTTGAAGCTAAAGACATCTTTAATTGAGTTCTCCTTTAACCTCAGCTAAGCACCCATATGGGTTTAGTCTAAAGTATTATGTGTCTCCACACTCTCTCCTCTGGGGTTGAGACTCTCTGCGCAGATTTTTTTTTTTTTTATTCGGCTCAAGCATGAAAAGCCTTAGCCTTGAGTTACAGTTCTCAAGGGGCAATTTCTGCCTACCTCAATTACAGCTCCCCATGCTTATTTCAATGTTTGAGCATTGTCATGTTAAGAATATCACACGTTATCGTACCTTTGAGCTCATGCTTGTGAGGGTGCTTTCAACCAAGGCTCATTTAGCAAGCACAGCCTTAACAAGAGTTCCCTCATCCACGAGGTCCCCTTAGTAAAGCTTTAGGTTCCCTTAACCAAGAGGTTCCCTCATCCGAAGCTACTTTAGCAAGAGGCTTCCCTCAGTCAAAGCTCCTTTAGTAAAAGGGTTCCCTCAACCATGAGACCCTCTCCACTCGAGCTCCCTCAATAAGAGTGTCTTTAGCCACGAGGCCCTCTCAACTCAAGCTCGTTCAACAAAAGGACTCCCTCAGCCAAGAGGTTCCCTCAGTAAGATGCCCTTAGACAAAGATAACTTAGCCAAAGCCCTTCAGCAAATGAGACCCTCAACTACGAGGCCTCCCAGCTAGAGGATGCCCTCAGCCTCGAGGCTATCTTAAAATCGAGCTCTTTTGGCCAAAGCACCATCTCAACTTCGAGGCTCTTCCAATCGAGACCCTCCAACGCAGAACCTTGGCAAAAGCAAGCCACGATGAACTCGGCAAAACCTCCTCACGGCTGCTCCCTCGAGCCTCAGAAAGCTCAAGTTTGGCGACTCGAGCCTCGGCGTGGGACCTCGCCATGGTGAGCTCGGCGACCTTAGTGAAGAATCGACCTTGGCAAAAGTAAGCCGCGATGAACTCGGTGAAACCTCCTCACGGTGGCACCCTCAAGCCTTGATAAAAGCAAGTTTTGGTGTAACCCATCTCTTGACAAGAACAAGCCACGGAAAACCTCTTTGGTAAAACCTAAGTTTCGGTAAGACCCTTCCTCGGCACCCAATCTTAGCAAAGGACAATAGAATCCCACTTCGGCGACGTTTAATTCCCAACAATCTTAGCCTCAAAACCCAAGCCCTCCACAAACCACAATGACCTCGACATGAATGTCACCTCCGCAAATAACTCGTAGGAGCTCGACGCCTTCTACAAAGCCACCTCGACGAAATCCTGAATTTCTGTGAAAATAACTTTTAGCTAAGGCAAAACCACAACAAAGCTAGGTCACCCCAGTGGTAATGGCCTCAGCTAATCCCACCTCGGTGGAGCTAGATCACCTCGGCAGCAAGTCTCACCAAATCCCCTCTTGGTGCCTCAATCCCATAGCAAACGAACCCAAGTCTGGCGACAATGCAAGAACACGACACTTTGGCAAACTCAGCAAGTCAAGGTAAAATGGTACCTTGGCCTTTGCCTCGACAATTGGTGCCTTGGCGAGTTGCACCCAGACCTCGGCACAATTTCTTCACTAACCCAAGTCTTGACACCTTTCCTTGGCGTCTTGCAAAGGCCTCAAAACCCCTCAACCCAACCTTGGCAAGGCTTCAGCCGAAATTCCTTCGCGACGAACCCTTGACGTTGGCGCCACTCCACCCACTGCCTCGGTGGAACCTCACCTCGGCCCCTGCGCCGATCTTCAACCTCGGTGAGCTTTTACTGCGTTGGCCTTGACCTCGGTGAGCGCCAATCTTGGTCACCACATTGATCTCGACCCCTGCTAGCCTCTAATTGTGGCGCCCCCTTGGTCAAGGCATCTCAATCAAGCCCCTTGGCCTCATGGTGCAACCCTGGACGAAACACTCAGCGAAACAACTCACGGTGGAGTTGGGTTACCCCAGCTTTACAGAGACCTTAGCAATGTAGACCCGACCTTAGTGAACCCTCCTTTTGTCACCTCGGCAAGACGAATCCTAAGCAGGAACGAGGCCCCAGCGAAGGCGAAGCCCGCAGTGAAGCTTGATTTAACTACGGCAAACCCCTTGGTGTCAGCAACCTCCGGCACTATCGACCCAATCCACTGCAGCTCTTCGGTAAAGCATTCCTCAACAACGAAAGCCCTCGACCTCGGTGAAACACCCAGCTTCGTCACAGCCTCACGGCCAAACCTAACGTCCACTGCCTCAACAACGGTCAAAGCCTCGACAAAACCCAACTCTAACAAGGGCCGATTTCAGACGCACAGTCCCGCGGTACTTAACTTTATCTTAGCAAACCCAAGACCTAATTTTAGCGAAGACTCTAGCTCGACCTCAGACCCACCCTCAACATGCCTTGATCTCAACCTTAGTGAGACTCACCCTTGCCAAATTAGAGTCACGGCGCAAATAACAGTAAAGCTAGAGGGCTCGGTGAGAACCCAGCTATCGGCGACCCAGTATCAAGATGTCTTGATTTCGTGGCAAGTTAAAGTCTAAACCTTAACCGGCAACCCTCAGTCGAGACCCCTTTTCGGCAAGTCTCAGCAGAGCTCTTTGGCTTGACCTTGTTGCTCGACCTCGCCACTTGACCTCGCTTGACTTCGCTGTTTGATTTCGACAAGTCTCGGCAAAACTCTTTGGCTTGACCTCGCCGCTTAGCCTTGCCCTCGCTACCTCCCCCTCGCCGCGGCCAACACTTGGTCTTGGCCGCGACCTCTTCCTCACCCACGGCCTCACCTTTGTAGCATCACCCACCCCTCGGTGACTTAGCCACGACCAAACCTCGCCTCGGTAGCAATCTTCTCCTCGGCAAGAGGAATAAAAAAACATCAAAGAACCTTTTGAGAGAGAACTTGAAAGAGCTTGAAAATTTTTGTGAAGGGGCAGAACAACTAAGGCTCATAGTTATAGTGGCTCAAGGGGCACCTTGAAGCATGGGTTATTCACCATTATACCTAATGGGATTACAAACAACCCAACAAAGGACACTGCATCCTTTCACATCACCTCGGCAAACATTAAATAGCTCCAGACAAAATGCTACTACCTCTAACCCTCCAATTGACAGATTGATCAAGTTATCTCCAACAAGAATATAGTGTGTACGTGCACTCTCAATATTAGTTAGGGCACACACACAAGAGGCATATTGTAGGTATAAGTGTCTAACTCTCCTCTATATAGGGATACTTAGGTGACGCATCACTCCTCCGTACCGCTCCTCCTCTTCACGCTTGACTCCGCATGGTAGCATGCCAAGGCAACACCCGCACCAAGTCAACTCACTCACCGAGAATAGCGCGAAGAGTACTCCTCCGAGTTAAGACATTGAGAAGTCCTCCCCTATACGTGACCTTGGGACATCTCCTCCACGGCATTCACCTATGGCTTTACGCTCGGTACCTTTTAGCACGGCCATGGAAATTCTCCGCCGAGTACACCTCCACACTTAGCATAATTCTCCATATAAGCATGTCTCCATAATCTAGGTTGGGAGCAGGACTTAGGGACCTCTGCGCGGGACCATAAGGAAAACAAGTGGATTGGAGACTAGAGTTGAGGGTTCGCTGAGGGGCCTCGCCCTTCCAATCGGTCTTAGAGAAAGAGGGATCTCCACCAAGCCAAGCAAACAACAAGAGTATTTAATGCACGCCGAACTCTAAGCCGCCTGAATCATTGCTACTCACAGAGGCAGAAGCGCAGAGTTGACATTCAAAATGTCGGCCTTCGAGAAGCCCTCAGACCTGAGGAGCCAATCACCAAGGGGCCTTCATTATAGGTCTGAGGAGCCAATCACCAAAGACCTTGATGGCCGAAGAACCAATTGTGAAGGGCCTCCCTCACCCATGGATCAAAATTTCATTTCATTTCGTTGGAAACAATCGAAACATTTTGGTTTTGTCGGAAACCGAAGTGAAACAGTGATGAATTTACGAAATTCCAATGATTCGATGGAAACAACATCGTTTCGGTGTGTTTCGAACGAAAGGACATAGTTTTGTTGGAAACCATGTTGTGATTCAAAACGTAGCAGAGAATCTCTGCTACTACAGTGTGAAACCCATGAAATTTGAGAAAAAGAAGCAATATTTGACAGCAAATTTGACACCAAAGCAAAAAATTTCAAAGAAAGCTAGAGAAAGAGATAGAGACAAACCCAGATTGAATCTTCTTCCTCCTCTTCTTATTTGCTTGAATCTTTTTCCTTCATTGCAGAAAATCAGAAAATCCAAATTGGATTTGGGCAAACCCAGATCTCTTTCCCCCCCCCCCCCACCCCCTTCTCTCTCTCTCTCTCTCTCTCTCTCTCTCTCTCCGTGCGGCAGTCAGATTGTGGTCGGTGGAAACTCTGCTTCTCTTCCTTTTGCCAAAGTTTTAGATTTAGATTTAGATGTGGACTTATGTTTATGTTTTATGTTATAATTAATTTGTTTAAAATATAAAAATGAAGCTTTGGCCTTTTCAGCTATTGAATAAAATATATATATATATATATATGTCTATAATATTATAAGAGGTTATAGGTTTAACAAATATAAGCATTATTAGATTATTACTAATTTGAATTAGAGTAAAATATAGATTTTTTGTTAAAAAAATATTTATAGTTGTTATTGTTATATATATATGCACTAAATAAATGTATTATCTTTTTTATTGAACTTTTTAAATTTTGATTTATTAAAAAACTCAATTTTACCCCTCAAACATGTTCTATTATTGATATATTAACATTAAAGTTGCTAATTAATTAAAGTTGCTAATTAATGGATTTTAAGTTAAGTTTCCAAATGTTTTCTTATGTTTCCATCATGTTTTTGAAACGTTTCCGAAATGTTTCCGTTTTCGAGCCAACCAAAATGACTCCTCGAAATGAAATTTTGATCCTTGCCCTTACCTATATAAAGGGAACCCCCTCTTTCTCCATCAATAAGGCATTCATTCCACATTAAATGCTACTCACTACCAACCCTTGAAAATCTCTTAAAGTCTCTCCAACTCCTTCAGAGCACTGCCACTCTCTCTCTTCGTAGGACCGCCTCGACTCTCTCTCCTCCATCTCCGGTTATCCTCCGCCTGAACGAGTGCCTACCGTTAATTTCTGAGAGGGTCACTCTCCACAGGTTTGACCACTCACCCCACACACAACACTACACACACCATGTATAATGGGTCTGCAATAAATTGTTCTTGAAGCCATTTTTTTCCGTCTTTCTTTGGCTATGTATGCAAGGTCAAGGTATTTATAGCTAGCTACAGACCTTTACAGATGTTGGTGTCTCAAATGTGTAATATATGTAGATCTTGTGACTTTCAAGAAAATTTATGCATTGAATCTTGTTGAGTGATTATGCAGATTTTGCTTGTTCACTTTTGGTAAAATGGAAGATTTTCTTGAGTAGGTGTCCATGCGGAAGCAATCACACCTACACCAAGAAGCAGAAAAGGGCATGACTTTTGTGTTATCACAAAAGTGGAGGGTGGATTGCATCTAGATTTGCATCTTCAAATGGTGATAGGCCTGTACAGAGAATGGTTGAGTAACCACGTCAAGTACTCAACAACTTTGGTAATTCTGCAATCATGTTTCTAAATAGATGAAAGCATTGTATTGTTTGGTTCTGATCATAATCACAAGAGATGAGAAGATTTTTGTTATTAATTGATTCTTTGTATCATCAACATACACTAAAAACAAAAAGGGTTCAGAAAAACTAGTGATTTTAGCATCAGGTAGAGCTTTTAACATTCCTTATGCCTTTTCCCCTTAATATGCACTTTCCATGGCAATTTTACCAATTAGTGTTCTGCTGTAAGGATATCTCACTGATGTTAACTTGTTTCCTCATTTTAAAATTTATTTCCTTAGTCTTAGTGGTGCTGAGCTGATTTCATGAATGGATTCTGAATTCCTACAGGTTCCAGAGAGTGGTTTGTCTTGGTCAGCTGCACAGCAATGGAGACATTTACGTAATTGGTAAGCTGGCAATGTAGAACTGTATCATTGGCTATAAACTTGATGTGAAGTGCCTTCTGAACCTTGTAAATGTTGGGATAATTTAATAACTTTAAGAAGTTTCAGAACTTTATTTGACTTTCTAATTTTCTGTAACAACTGTAATTCAATTTTTAATGCCCATTTAGTTCAGGCCATTACCTACAGAGTTTAGTACCTTTTAATTTGGGTTGTTACATCACATAATAACACTCATTATATGTTGGACTACTACGAAGTTTTCAAAAGCATACATGTAAAACTATATGTTCTTGGGAGAGAGTTGATACAACACTTACAGATATTCGGATTCTATTGTATTGCATATTCTGTATATATTTCTCTACATTTTCTGAGCAACCAGAGCTGGGATCCGCTGATGTCCGAATGCACCTTCATGGAAGGAGGCACAATGACTTTGACCTTAAGACAGTGGCATTGTCGTGCTTCTCAATCTCACAGGTTAGCCTATTCCATTCTTTATTTTGTATATTGATGCTATATTTGTTTAGTTGATATTTTCATAAATTATTGTTAGATTATAAATATTGCAATCTTCTTGTTCTACATATTTTATTTTTTGCTGTTAGACTACCACTAAGTTTAATAGTCCTTCAGGATTTCTAGAGATGGTGAATCATGGAGAGAGAGAGAGAGAGAGAGAGAGAGAGAGAGAGAGATTTGTCATCTGAAATTTAACTTAGATGAATCTTACCGAGATTATGGTTCAGAATCTATACAATTTTTGAAAGAGCATTGGTTTATCTCACAGCAACTCTACAATTCACCAAGGTAAATGTGGTAGCTTCATTCATAGCCTTTTCCTGTTTATTTCTTCTTTAAATTCAAGGAAGTCATTTCTGGTCATAAAATCCAGAACACCTGTTCAACTACAAACCATAGTAAATTATTTTTTTCAGCGCCAGCCTTGTAATCAAATCACCGTGGATAGAGATATGAGTAAGAGGATAACAGAAAGTAGGGAAAAATATACTCCATTAGTTTATATTAATTGCTTTTTCTTTTATTTGTCACACACTAGGATTTTACATATCATTTGTTCCACAAACGGTTATAAATTGCCCTCTATCAAAGACAACAATGGTTGCCTTTACTAGCAAACCTTATTTTGCTAATATCAGGACATAAACACCAAAAGACATAAGATGAAATGCTAAATCATGTCTGGATTTTTCATCTTCACGACGCTGGGCTCAATATCTTCTTGCAGCCTCTCTACTGTCCATGGATCCTGTGTAAGTCTCTCCTCCTCGGAATGGCCTAGATGATAGATTGAAATTTCCATACCTCCTTGCAGCCTCCATGCTGCCGATGGTCTCGGTGTAATTATCTCTTTTTGGAACTGTGGAGGCCGGTCCAGTGAACCATGGTTGTGGTGCAGTAGTGACCAGAGAGGACTTTACAGCTTCCTTCAGGACCTCTACAGCTTTACCAATGTCATTTGTTGGTCCGGAAAGTGTGGTGTCATAACTAGGTGGCGCAGCCCACCCTTTACGGCCAGGCCTTTCCCATCCATATTTGTTGATTATAGCGGGTTCTGTATAACCATCATTTCTACGGTAATAGTCTTTAGGATTCTCATCCCGAACGCTATAACCATTCGGCTTGTTCCAATCGCTGTTGTTGTAGTTAGTATATTCACCATAGCCAGTGTTGCCAGAATTAGGTGGGTTGCGCCAATTTGTGGGACTCTGCAGGAGACCAGGCCTTGCTGGTCGGCTGGCATCGGTGATGAATTCCTCAATCCTTTGCGGCTGATCATAAATTGGACTTGTAGGCACATGCCGTTTGTCATTGTAGACTCCATAATCCTTCGCTGGTTCCACTCTTGTCGGTGAGCTATACCCGTATTCAGTGACCACAACAGGAGTACGAACACGCTCAACAATTCTCTCTGCACTTGTGACGTAGCTATCTGGGCGGCTCAGATAATCTGGATAGCGATTTCCACCAGAACTTGATTTGGTCGAGTCGTTGGTATAGCCTCTTCTATTCATGTAACCATTACCGTACCCTTCCATTGCTCAATTCAGCTCTTAGAACTTCTTTTCTGCTAATGGAACTCCTCAAGACTTCTTTCTCAGTTATTAAAGAGGTTACAACTGCAACTTATATAGAGTATCTATGTTCTCTTTTGCTTCAATAAAGTAGTTATAATGCTAGAGCATCGAATTCTTCTTTTTCTCAAATGCTCACTTAGATTCCATTTGGGTTTACCACTGAAGTTATTGTTAAAAGAATCAAATTCTGCTCATACATAGATGTGACTTCCATTAACTTTCCGTAAATATTCAAAGTTCTGCATTATATAACAGACAGGGACCTGCCCTTTCCTGTCCTGTGGTTACAGCTAGTTCTTTGGTGAGAGAATTCACTACAACCACCATTAAGGGAATAAAGAAAAGTAGAAGAATCACTCGAGTACAGGAAATCTATTCTGGTAACTATTTCATTCTCTTTTGACAATGCAAGAATTGGAATATATATATATATATATAACTGTTGCAACTCAATCTGAATCAATGGTATTGGGACATATATATAGCAGGCTTGTGAGTGAATTAATGAAAGAATCTCTATCTCCACTTTCAAAGAGACATTATCCAACACTTATAGGGAATGAGTACTTTCTTGGGTGAGTGGGCATCCATATGCAGGCAACCACTTGCTCATAAAAGTGGAGAAAGTTTGAGAGAGGGATCCAATACTCTGGCAATTTTTTTTTGTTAATTTGCAATTACGTTTTTAATTAGATGAAGGTGTTTGCATTATATCATTCTAATCATCATCACAACTGCAGGGAAGAAGATAGTTAAATTATTAAATGACTCTTGGTATCATCCGCGTGTGCCCAAAACAAGAAAGGTTGAAAGACCGGACTGGACTTCAGCAGCAGGTGACAAAACATTCCTCACGTTCTTTTTTACTATTTTTCCTACGCATGCACTTACCTCTGAGTCAAATGTGCAATTTAGATGGAAAAAAGTTCTATCACGGATAGTGTTGGCCTTAATTTGTTCAATTCCCCCCATTCCCACAGGGACACCAAAAAAAAAAAAAAAGAAACAAAAATGGTGGTAACCTTTATTTATTGATTCTCTGTGCTACCACCTTATGAATTTGAAAAGGTAGCATACGGTAGCTGCAAATCCTGTGATATACCAATACAAAACTAATTTTACACTGATGGTATCTCTTAACGGGAATCTCTGGGATAGATCGATTCCTTTTCAATACATCTGATTGCTGAAATATCACCTCTTTTCCTATTGTTTTATTTTATTGGAGTCGTGAAAATGGTAGAAGCTATGAAGGAGATCTAACAGGAATATTGAGCTCCAGAAAATACCTAATAGAAAGGGTAGAGACTTAACTTGATTGTGATTTTCTAAAGATGATAGCCCCTCGAATGTATCTCCTCCACCCAAGCTTGTTCTACTCTAATGGAGTTATCTGTGAAAGAAAGAGAATATCTGTTTTCTAAACAATATAAAACTAGGTTTTTTTTATAGGTTATTTAGGAGACCTATATATTTATGTCTTACTTAAATACTCACAAGGATACTATAGAAAATAAAATTAGTCTCTCTCTCTGTCTCTCTCTCTCTCTCTCTCTATTTTAATATTATTTTATTTTTGAAAACATGTGGGTATTACAACTTATAGTTCTTCATAGTTTCTAAAGATGGCGGATTATGGAGGTGGGTGTGAGGGGGCACTCACACACATACACACACACAGATTTTGTCATCTGGACTATAACTCAAATGAATCTACCTAAGCAACAGAACACAGAACATCTACCATTTGCCAAGTGAATGCGGCAGCTCTTTCATTCATTCCCTTTTTATAGTAATACCAATTAAAGGAATTCGGACCATCACATGCGTCCATTATTCCTACTAAATATCACTTTCGTCTGAAAATTTTTAAAAAGATCTGTAGCTAAAATCCTATAGTTATACGTATCTGTTGCAATTAAATATGTTGGAGCAGTATGAGACTGCCCACCTAAGTTTGCCCACTATAGGGGCCAAATCGCGCTCTAGGTTGCGATTTAAAGAAAACACATAGGGAACATAGAGTCAAATCATTAAGGGTCTTTTAAAGAAAACACATTTTTTGGTGACATGGTACATCTCATGTGGCGACTTCGAAGCTTTTTTGAAACTTGCAGCCGTTTTAAATCAACCAAACCATGCAGACAAGGATGAGGACCCCTTCCATGAAACTGGAGGCACAAAATCTCCAGGTCACACAGAAAGCCTAATTTGGGATTCTGTCTTATTCACGAGATATTTTAGGTGGTTCAAAACTTGGTTGTGACAATCACACATTAAGATTTTACACACTATTTTTCCACAATAGTAAGATTATTCTCGGGCAAGACAAAAATAGTTGCCTGTAATGGCAAAGCTCATTGTATTAACTAGTTGAACTGGCCCGTGCAATGCACGGGCGGCTGTGATTTTGGTAGTTTGTATGTGAAAATATGTTTTTGTGGGAGGTATTCATTAAAAATAGAAATAAATTGAGAACATTGGTGGATGGCAATGGGAGCTTTAAAAACTGTGTCAAGAGTGCACGTATGTAATCGATTTAATAATAATACTGATGCGAACGTCAATAGAATTTCAAAGTTGATGAACATACAATTTCTTGTAGCGCTTTTGGAGTTCGAATGAATCGATGGACATCCATGCGGAATGATTATTTGAACAAAAGATAACACAAAATATATATTTTCATTCATCTCCGAAGACAAGATTACATCTTATTTGCCTATGGAAAGAGAGAGGGTAAATGAATATTAGGATAAACTCTACCTCCGAATCGTGTAATATGAGCCTTTGGTTATTTTTTTGGATTTCCCAGTGACGAATGTGGGAAACCTTCTTCCATAACTCCCATTTTCACTATCCAGTTTTTGGTTTGAAGATCGAATACTTGTGTAATGAGCTTCAGTTGCCTTGTCATTTTGTGAATCCTATAAAAAGTTAGATCGTTAAAATAAACGTAGTAGAATATTTGGAATGCAGGATTGCATATAATTGATTATTCCAAGTCAGTGTACATTATATTTTTCAAAATAGATCCGCATTGGGCAGTAGGTGTATGACATTTTTGAGTTGATTTTGAAACCCATGTATATTTGCACCACTGAATTCAAATTCTAGGCGAGGGGTGATTCCCATATAAACTGAAACAAGAGAAATAATATATGAATCAACTAACATGGGTTCTTTTGAAAGAAAAGTGCAAACATTTGAAGAAAAAAGATGTTTTACCAACCATTACCAGACATTGAAGTGTCAATGAATAGAATTTCTTTTCTTCTTAGTTCCTTGTAATAGATAAAAAGTCAAAGCCAATCTATTTCATGCCTTGTTGACAGGGGGTTTCACAACTCCTCTTCTTTATTCTTAAGGTGAAATGCATTGTAACTTCAGAACAAGAGTAATGAAAAAAAAAAAAAAAGAAAAGTCTTCGCATGCTAAAAACAATTATGATTGCCAACAGAAAAAAGAACAATTTTGCTCCTCAATGTCAATGCATCAGAATCAGTCCCATAAAAGAACCCCATGCTTTGAAAACGCATTCAAACCTCTAAATGGGCAGCACCTTTCCATAAAAAAGAGCCGAACAATTATAAAAATAATTAGCTTCCTGCAGACATCGTAACCAGGTCTACTTTTAACAATGATTATATCTAACTAAAGAGGGTGTATAATCCAAAAGTTTTGTAGTTGTATTGTCTTTAGCGTATACAAAGGATCTATACGCAAAATTAAGGTGCTCCTTAGATTGTATCTAATGTTGAATTAAGAGCTAAATTCTCAGTTTTGAAAGCTGCAATCAGAAGCAATCACTTTGAAGGAGCCATTTTTTTCGGGGGATGAATTTTGAGTTAGTTTTACTTTCCTACTTTTTTTTTTGGGTCTTATGGCTTATCTTTTCTTAAAACTATGTTCTACTTTGTTTAGAAAAGAAAATTCAGATGGTATCAATTTGATTTAGCAGTGTAGGACGTGGCAGGACATTTAGAAATTTTCGCAGAGAGATTGTTTGTTTTGGGTTTCATGACATCGAAGAAGAAAACAATTTCTTTTCTTATGAGAGTATAACTTTTTTCTTTTTCTTTTGAATAGGGAATAGGAGTATAACTTAATAGGTCTAGGCTTTCTGAAGCATTAGCATATGAGCACAATTGCAAACGGGTATAGAAAATGGTTTAAATTAAAAAGTCAAAAGTAGAAAATCGAAGAGTGAGTACAAGAGACAGGGAAAGAGGAAGAGGAAGAGAAAGAGAGTACCTCTGAAATGAAGATTGAGAGAGTCAGCAGGTGGCAGATGAGGAAGAACCGAACAGAGAACAACTTCGGAAGTTTACATATTTTGTGAGAGTTTTGAATGTATCTGTACTCTGTGAAGTGTGGATCCCACATCTTCTTAGCCATGTGTATTTTTTTTTTTTTTTTATTGCTTTGAGTTCCATGTATTCTTCATTCCTTGTGTCAAGCACGCCATTTGTAGAGATGGGGAACATGAAAGCAGGAGGTGCAGTAGAGGAGCAAGCAGGAGGTGGAGGTCCCTTGAAAGCAAGAGGTGGATTGTGTCTTGAAAATATGAAAGCAGGACGTGGGGACGAAGCAGGAGCCGCTTACAAGAGCGGAGTGAATTTGAAAGTAAGCCACCAGTGCATTGTAATTTTATTTAGCTTCGGGGTTAAAAGTGGCAAAGAGAGCTAAAAAAGAGTTGAGGAAACCAAAGAGAGGAGCAAAGTGGCTATTGGTATAACCATTCGGTTTGTCCCTATCACTGCTGTTATACTCACCATAGTCGGTGGTGCCAGAATTAGGTGCGTTGCGCCAATTTGTAGTAATACTCTACATGCAGGAGGCGTGCAGGCCTTGATGGTCGGCTGGCATCAGGGATGAATTCATCAACCCTTTGCGGTGCGCGAACCTGCTCAACAATTCTCTCTCTCTCTCTCTGAGCGGCTCAAATGATCGGCATAGCCATTTCCACCGTAACTTGAGATTTGTTCCAATCATTGGTGTCGCCTCTATTCATATAACCATACCCTGCCATTGATCAATTCAGCTCTCGGAACTTCTTTTCTTTGAATGGAGAACTCCTCAAGACTTCCTTCTCAGTTTCTAAAGAGCTCACAACTTCACCTTATATAAAGAACCTATGTTCTCTTTTAACAAACACTCTTCACATTCCTTTTTACTTTTTTCCCACACATGCACTTTTCTCTGAATCGAATGTCGAATTTGGATGGAAAAAAGTTTTATAACTGATAGTCTTTGCATATAATTTGTTCAACCCTCCATTCCCACAAGCAAGGACAAAACTAAGAATTTTGTTGAGAGCGGGCTTACGTAAAAAAAATTTGAGTTTGAGAAAGTCTAAGATAAAATTTTCAGAATTTTAGATAGGACCAAGGTAAAAAAAAAAAAAATTAAATTTTGGAAGGCCGAGATAAAATTTTCTTACCATGAGCACTCAACATTTTAGAACCTAAATAGAATTTTGTAAAAGGGTCCTGGCCCAATGGTGGACACAAGAATTATGCTTGGAGGGCCAAACTCAAGGGCCGTCAATGGGTTGGGTTAGGCAGGGCCGAGTCGGGCCATGGGCCAAAAAATGAGATTAAGGCTTTGCCCATGGGCCAGGCTGGGCTTACGGGCCTTCACCTTTTTTTTTTTTTTTATACTACATTAAAAGACTAAAAGTATCAAAGATAAAGAAAAAAAATTTATTTATAAAAATTAATGCGAAGTTACATGAAATCATCCATAGATATTAGATTCTTTACATGTAAATATTGTAAATAATTGAAGCTAGGCAGAAGGACTGCATCACTACAATATAAGTATATCCTAAGTAGGTTG
This sequence comes from Euryodendron excelsum, assembly GCA_033060915.1. Lineage (NCBI taxonomy): Eukaryota > Viridiplantae > Streptophyta > Magnoliopsida > Ericales > Pentaphylacaceae > Euryodendron > Euryodendron excelsum. The sequence goes on from CM065379.1 coordinate 30,333,095, forward strand.
GCACATACACATCTATCAATCATTTACACAACTCTCCCAAAACAAAACAAAAAATAGTTACTAATTTCATAAGATTGATAAAGCTATACATGAAGTAAAACATTAGTTGTCACTATTATTCATCAGGTGAACTATCCTCAATCTATGATGATCTTAATAATGTTAAGTTTTTCATTTCAGCTTCAAGTTCTGTTACACGCTCTTCTTCTTGTTGTCTACAATCTGCCAATGACCAATCTTTCACGCAAATTAGTGCTTCAGGGGTTTCTGAATTTAGGCTACTTCGCGTCTCAGATATGATACGACCACTAGACTAAAAATAGCTCTTGATGCAATAGTCGAAGCAGAAACGGTTAGAATATCAAGGGCCATGGCAGAAAACATAGGACATCTAGGTTCTTGTGTTTTCCACCAGGCTAAAAGATTAAAATCGTCATCTTCAATATCAAGTATGAGTTGATTAAAATAGCGTTGCAATTCTGAATTAGAAGATATAAAACTTGTTTGTATTTTTTTATTCTTAAACATTTTTAAAGCTCCTCCTCTTAAGGACGATAAAGAAGATGAAGAGCTACTTGCAGGAGTAAATACAAATGGTTGATTTTGACTAATGATATTTTTATAATATTCATACAAGTCAAATAGAATTTTTCTTAGCAACGTTATCCATTCCCTAATTTTGTCTCTCTTATTTACATAAATAACTTCTAAATAATTATCTAAAAGTTCAAATTTATACCTAGGATCTATTACAACAACCATACCAAAAATAAGTGACATTGTCCCACTATTTATCATATTTTAGTGTTATTGCACGCAATACATCATCAAATGTTTCTAGAGCTTTATAATGATTAAATACCAAATAAATATTAGTCAATTGAACAAGTACTTTACAAGCGGTTGGATAATAAATACCACAAAAAAATTTTAGTTGAAATGTCAAAAACTTCTTAAAAATTTTTTACAACATCAGCAACAGTCCAATCATAGTAAGAAAGGGGTTGTACAAAACAATGGCGAATGCTTTGCAATAATTCCAAACAATATAAATCCAAAGCTCGTCTTTGTTTTAATACTAATTTCAAAAGTGTATAAGTAGCATTCCATCTATGATGTATATCAACATTTATATTTTTTCTTTTCAAATTTTCAATTGCACAATATTTTCTATAAAGTTCATATCTAGCAAGAGAAGAATTCATATTACGTACAACAGTTCTTATCTTTTCAACTGATTCATAAAAAATATGTAAACCGTCTTGTACAATTAAATTTAAAACATGTGCACAACAACGCACTTGAAATAATTTTTTAGAAAAGGGTAAATTCAAACAATGTATAAGATACTCTTCAGCCACATCATTATTTGAAGCATTATCAAATGTGATAGAAAATATCTTATCGTTTAAACCCCATCTTTGAAGTTCATCAATAATAACACTCCCTATTGTAATACCAGTATGCAGACTTCCGACCACTTTAAAAGAAGCTATTTTTTTATTTAAATTCCGATCACTACCAATATAATGTACAATTAATGACAAATAACTCATGTGTTGCCCTGATGTCCACATATCAGACGTTAAACAAAATTTTCCTTCATAACTTCGAAAAAAAAGTTTTCAAGTCGTTGCATTTTTTTGAAAATTTTTCATTATATCTCTTTTTGCCATTGATGATGAAAACCCTTTAGATAGAAGATTAAATCTCTTTGTACCATTCCAGAAAAATCATGTTTTTCAATATATGTAATTGGAAATTCGGCTCTAACCATATAATCAGCAACTTTTTGACGAGCACATCAGTCATCATAACTAAACAATCCTAGATTTTCACTTATATTTGTATTTAGCTGCATTTGAGTTCTAATATCTACTTGAGTATTATTTTCATATTTCCTTTTGTAATGTCTTATCAAATGACTAATTCCATGTGATGGATCACCACTAAGAAATTTTGAAGAAATTTTACATTTTGTTTTTATATCATCTGTATTGTTTGGTTTTTTAAATACTACTTTATCAAAACAAGTGTAAATAATAGAAGTTGTATTACATGTTTTAGATAATGGTCCCGCTTCAGTATTAGTAGGTTCATTCCCTAGTGACTCTTGTTGAATTTTTACTATTAATTCATTTTCATCATCAATAGTTACTGAAAAATTTGTATTTGTCATTTTAAAAATAAAAATATAAATAAATAATGCAGATACGTAAACAACCAAGTAATAAATTAAATTAAACAAATATTGAATATATATGTAGAATAGAAAAAATTAAATTAAAAGATAATATTTGAATCCTTCAATTAATTATAATATATAGAACTGTTGGAGTCTAACTAATACGATGAGTTAAAAGACGGAGAGCTCCAAATTAACTGGTAGTCATGCCAGTTGACATTGGTTATTGGTAACAGTAAAAAAAAACTTTTAAAGCCATGGCAGGCTACTAGGCTAGAGAGAGAGAGAGAGACTGAGAGAGAGCCAAGGAGAATGCATGACTTGCGTTGATGGGAAATGGCATGGGCAAATTTCCCTGACCAAGGGAAATTTTTTGCTTATTTCCCAGTCTGGGTGCGGTTTTAACTTATTTCCGCAACTTAGGTTTGATGCCTTTTAGAATAGCGTTTTCGTTAAAAACGCCTTTTTAAAAAGCGTTTTGACGTTGTGTTTTGACAATTAAAATTAGAATACAAATAGGGAAATAGAGACGTATAAACGCTTTTGTTAAAAGCGTTTTTTGGCTCATATAAGCGCCATTCAAAATGGCGTTTTTTTGCCTGATAGAAGCGCCATTCAAAATGGCGTTTTTTTGTCTAAATAAACGCCTTTAAGAATGGCGTTTTTTGCTGAATATATGCCCTAATATCGCGTCTCCCTCTCTCGCAGCTTTCTCAGTCAGATTCAACTCCCTCTCTCGCGGCTCTCTCAGTCAGATTCAATTAGATTCAAGACAACAAAGATTTGGTCGAAGCTCTGTCCCACCACGTCTCTCTCTCCCTCGCGTCTCTCTCTCTCTACCACAAGGTATGTATATACATATATATATGTAGATATCTGGAAATAGAAACGTATAAGCTTTTTTTTTTTTTTAAAGTCCTTCCCACCCAACGCACTCAGTAGGCTCCAACCAAATACGAACAAAATATGAGTTTTTTTATTGTTAATGATGGCTCATGTCTTGCTGGTACCTTGGTTAGTTCACATTCTCAATCTTTAATGACACTCTTTTTTTAATTGTTGACTGTTAAACTAAATTTGTTATTCTTAAAACCAATTTAAATACATCAATGCTTTTTATTTTCATTTTTATTATAGTTATGATGTTCAAGGCTAGTTTACACGTATGTTGACTGCTTTTTTCTCTAATCAGATCAAAGATAGGCTAGTCACACTAAGATTATGATATTTACAATTACGATGTTTAAGAATTTATACGTTTTATACATTTCTATTTCTAAATAAAGACTTTAAATGATAATTATGTCTTATAAATTATATTTGAAAAGAAAAAAAATATTTAGGTTCTTGAAAAATTGTAAACAAGAATATAGGTTTTGCCAGGGCTTGTCACATTATTTTAGAAGGATTTTCTGGAAGACTTATGCTTTTCTACGTTATATATATATATATATATAGAAAGAACAATCATATACAGAACAATACCTATGGTTATGTAGTCAAGTTGAACAATACCTACGTTAATAGTTTATCTCAATAAACATCTTGATAACAAATTGAAGAAATTTTTTTTTTTTTTTTTGCTAAAGTATCATTCCCTATTAAAGTAAAGGTAAAAAGGAAAATGTTTAGTTTTGTTTTAAAGAAAAAAAAAATATAAGATCCAAACAGCAATAGGAAAAAATAAAATCGGAAAAAAAGTTAAAGAAAATAAAAATGGTAGAAAATATGATTGGGTTTTAGGACAATTGTATATGTGTGTAAATGACATAAAAAAAAAAAATTAGTTCGTCATTAAACATCTTCTCAACGAATTGAAGAAATATTATTTTTTAGCAAACAATGCATTCATGTAAGAAATATAAAATTGTAGCCCTTGAATTTGTAAAAGCAAAATTATTGAGTTATATATTATTGTGACATTGTTTATGTCATTTGTAAAAACAAAATTATCGTAGTTATATATTATTTTGACATTGTTTATGTGCTTGTACTTAAGTACTGTGTTGTAGGTTCAACAAGGTTCATTTTGAAATTATCGAAAGCATGACGACAACGGTAATGTTTTTTTTTTTGGGGGGGGGGGGGGGGGAAGATAATACGAGATCACAGAGAAGGTATAACTTATAATAGAGAGAGTAGTGCATGTTATGATATAGAACTGAAAACCTCACTTGATGGGTTGCGGGACATGATCATTCCTATGATGGATGAGTATGAAGAACATGCAACTATAAAGTTCATATGTAGATACCCTTTGAGACGAAATGGAGAAGTATTAATATATAAGAAGTTGTCGGTGAAGGACGACAGGACATTGCAAACTGTCTTAAATCTGCCTTCCAAATTTCCTGACTTGTATTGTGTTGAGATTTATGTTGTGAAGGAGGAGAGCACAATGACCACAAATATCGGTCGTCAAGCTGTCAATTAGGGAGATGTCCAGTCCTACGGTGAAATCTTGACCGGGAGGGGTGATGTGTCGGCCTTGGAAACATTTACTGAAATACTTATAGTTGGGCATAGTAGTCAAATAGCCTTCCCAAATGATGCGCCGAGGCAACAAATGTCTAACATTTTCACCCCATACGAGGATTACTCACAGCGTCGGAGTAATGTTGAACAATTACATGACTATCAAAGTCCACCCAGATATCATCAACAATATGCTTCGGGGCTAGAGGTGGAGGTCTCAGTGCAAGTATGGATCCCGTAGAACGGCTTGTGGGCCTTGATGATATTGGTAAACGGGTAGTTGAAGATGAAGATGAAGATGTAGATGTAGATGTAGATGTTGTTTAATCTGATAAAGAAGAGGAAGATATTGATGTTTTACTGAGAAATAATGATAATGATGACTCTGATGACGATGGGCAAGAACAAGTCAATGTTCTTGAATTGAATGACACCCCGGTGCCCTTTTTTACAAACTTGGATGGGATAGATCATTCTGTAGCTGGTCGAGACTTATACCAGCGCGGTCCGACATGGTCAGATTCTAATCCAGAGTTTGCAATAGGGATGGTTTTCAAAGATAAAGATGCAATAATCCGTGCATGTAATTAGTATCATGTAAAGAGGAACAAACATTATTATGTTGTGGAAACAAATAAAAAGATTTGGAGCACGAGGTGCAGTCATGATTGCCCTTGGAAACTGTGTGCTTGTTTGAAGAAGAAGCATACTTTCTTTGAGATCACAAAATACCCGGGGCCTCATACATGTTTACATGGGATGGAGAGTTTGGATCACCGCAACCTCAATTCGACATTCATTGCTCATATGATTAAGACACAAGTGGCGGTAAGTTCGTAGGTATTGTAAACTGAAAGTAAGATGTTTTGATATTATCCAGTAATGGTATAATCTAGTGGAATTTAAAGTTTTCATTTGTTGTCGTGTACAGGAAGACCCTGGATGGAAGATAGCTTCCATAGTGGAGAGTGTAAAAAATGGGGCAGGTTTCACAGTATCGCACAAAAAAGCATGGCTTGGAAGAACAAAAGCCATTGAAATGGTTTTTGGGGATTGGGATGATTCGTATGAAAAGCTGCCAAGGTACATGAGAACGTTGCAGTTTAAGAACCCGGGCACAGCTGTGATTTTGGAAACACGTGACTTTCGAATGTCAACCAATGTCGCGCTTGACAGAATTTTTTGGGCATTCCGGCCATGCATTGAGGGTTTCAACCACTGCCCGCCAGTGATATGTATCAATGGTACCCACCTTTATGGAAAATATACTGGAGTGTTGTTGATTGCTGTGGTCAAAACTGTTGCCAACAATATTTTTTCTCTAGCCTTCGCTGTAGTTGAATCGGAAAACTATTGTGATTAGTCGTGGTTTATCTACCACCTTAGGCATGTTATTGTGCCAGAAAAAAAGTGGATCACATTGATTTCTGATCGGCATACAGCTATATTGAGTGCGGTAAAAGATTACTGGGAAAGGGCATGAGACGGGCAACCAGCTAGGGTCCATCGATATTGCCTTAGGCATTTTAAAAGTAATTATAAAAAAAAGTTCAATAACGCTAAAGTTAAGGATCTTATATGGAAAGCTGGAACTGCCCATCAAGTGCGCAAGTTCGACCAAGCAATGGATGAAATAAAAAATTTACAAACGGAGTCGGTGGCAAAAGCATATCATGACCTGTGTAACGAGGACCCCAGTAAGTGGACATTGGCGCATGACGGAGGTTATCGTTGGGGAGTTTGAACCACCAATGATTCAAAGTGCTATAATAATGTCTTAAGAGGTGCACGAGACTTGCCTATAACTACATGTGTTCAGGTTACTTTCTACCGTTTGGTGGCAACTTTCACCAAGCAACGATTACAAATCGGTCATGCCATAGAGAATGGGTTGAGGTAAACATCGAAAGTGTAAAGGAAGATAGAATCTTATCAAGCTCGATCAGCAATGCATTGCGTTAATGTCTTTAATTGGTAATTTCACATAATTTATACAGTGTTTTTAATTCACATCGCGTATTCATATATTTGTATAAGTCTCTATGTCTATTGCAACCGCCTTGTAATCATATTCCAATTGCAGGGCTCAGGGTTCTGCTGAGGTTATTTCAAATCCAGTAGGCACGAAAGGAAACAATAGACATCCGGTGACTTTGAATCCTCCTTCGTGTGACTTCGGCAAATGGGTCATTTATCATTATCCTTGTTCGCACTTGCTGGCAGTGTGCGCAAAAACAGGCAGACAGCCATGGGGCTTAATTGCTCCTCAGTATAACCTCGATGTTTATGGTCACGTGTATGTAAACACCCCATTTTTGTCCGCTCGGCAATCTACACTCCGTCCAGACTTGTGTTCAAGTCATTGTGGGCATATTCCTATCAAAACCAATTCTCTAGGTCCAAATCCCGTCTGTCCATCACTTCACGGGCCTGTCAGGCCCAAATAGAGGCAAAATGACCAAAATGCCCTTAGGGGCATTGTCCTTTTCCTTTCCGATTCCAATCCCACTCTCGAGACAGTTTATTCCTCGAGACGATTCCAACCCAGGCACGTCTTTTCGAAGACGGTAAGACCCCTTTCCAATCCATTCCAACCCAGGCACGTCTTTTCGAAGACGGTAAGACCCCTTTCCAATCCCTGTCTCTGGACAGTTTATTCCTCGAGACGGTTCCAATCCAGGCACGTCTCCTCGGAGAGGGTAAGCCCCCTTTCCAATCCCACTCTCGAGACAGTTTATTCTTCGAGACGATTCCAATCTAGGCACGTCTCCTCAGAGACGGTAAGACCCCTTTCCAATCCCACTCTTGAGACAGTTTATTCCTCGAGACAATTCTAATTCAGGCACGTCTTTTCGAAGACGGTAAGACCCCTTTCCAATCCCACTCTCGAGACACTTTATTCCTCGAGACGGTTCCAATTCAGGCACGTCTTTTCGAAGACGGTAAGACCCCTTTCCAATCCTTCTCTCGGGACAGTTTATTCCTCGAGATGGTTCCAATCCAGGCACGTCTCTTCGGAGACGATAAGACCCCTTTCCAATCCCTCTCTCGAAACAGTTTATTCCTTGAGATGGTCCGAGTAGCGAAACTACTCACAAAACCGTTAGAGTAGCGGAAATACTCACAAATAGGTCGATATAGGGAATTGCCAACAAACCCCTGTGTCACGACGACCGTCGTTAGAGTGGTGGAAACACTCAAAACCCAGGTCAATACCAGTGTCTGTTAGCCCACTTCGGTGAAAAATGATCAAACTACCCTTAGGACCTTTTCCGAGACTTTCCGGTCAAGATGACCATTTTGCCCCTAGGCATCCGAACGCCCCGGGAACCACACCGGCTTTGGGTATCAAACCGGTAACCTCCTGAGATTACTTTTTATAGTGTTCTCAACCTTCCTTTACCTTTCCAGATCATTCCTAGTCAGTTCCGGCTAACCCGGTACAAAATTACCGTTTTGCCTCTAGTGGGCCGGTCTCCTTTTTCGACCACACCGGCTCTGGGTATCAAACCGGTAACCTCCTGAGATTACTTTTTATAGTGTTCTCAACCTTCCTTTACCTTTCCGGATCATTCCGAGTCAGTTCCAGCTAACCCAATACAAAATGACCGTTTTGCCCCTGGTGGGCTGGTCTCCTTTTTCAACCACACTGGCTCTGGGTATCAAACCGGTAACCTCCTGAGATTACTTTTTATAGTGTTCTCAACCTCCTTTTACCTTTCCGGATCATTCCAAGTCAGTTCCGGCAAACCCGGTACAAAATGACCGTTTTGCCTCTAGTGGGCCGGTCTCCTTTTCCAACCACGCCGGCCTTAGAAATCAAACCGAAAATCTCTGGGAACATTCTGAATAATGTTTCCATATCCCAAGTCTTCTTCTGGGACAGTCCGAGTCCGTCCCGGCAGTTTCCCGGTCCGATTGATCGTTTTACTCCTAAAGGCCCGGTCAACTTTTCCGACCCATCTTATCCTCAATTTTCAAGTCAAATATCTCCAGGACACTATTTTAAGTGTTCCTGCTCCTTTCCGGCCTTCCGGGTCATTCCCGGTTCCTCCAAATCATTCCCGGACTTTTCGGAGCCACTTCTAGTGAAGCTAGGCTAAAAATTACATGGTAGTCACTAGTACAGGCGCCCAAATCTAGTCAAAGATATGTTGCTTGCCGACCTTAAATGTTTCCTAAATGGCTGGCGCCACTGCAACAGGCGCCGGTATTGTCCAACCTCTATAAATACAGAGCCTCCTCCAACATGAAAATGATCTGCAAACTTAACCTAAAAATCATATAATTCGATATACAGAGCTCGTGCACTCCCTAAACCCTAGCTTCCCTAGGTTTTCCAAACCCTAGCCACCATACACTAAACCCTAGCCTCATATACACTCCTATACATCCCCATACACTCATACACCAACCTTCAACCCTCCTTCGAAGACTTGAAGAGCTGCAATCTAAAGCTTGAAGAAAACTCTTGAAGATTGAATACGAAGATCAAGATGAAGACCGAAGATCGAAGGCAAGCAAGGCGCGCAAAATAAACAAGACATACGGTAGGCTCCCTATTTAAATTTCCGCACTTCCCCCCTCTCTCTTCTCTCTCCTAACCCACTTGGGTTTTCTCTATTTTAATCCCTCATCTCTTTCCCCCCCTTTCTTTGCATGCTTGAAACAAGGGGATTCCCGGTCCATGTGTAGGATTGGGCTATTAGAGAGTCACCTTGTCGGGGGCTTTCTTCTAGTCTAACCAGAGACTACGTGAGTCCGGCCCCCTTGATTATGTGGTGAAGCCTTAGCCTTGTATGTTCACAACCGCAAAATTGCATTGTGCATATCTTAGTCTTGCATCTTCCAAAATTCGTTTTCAAACTCATTTTCAAAATCGTTTTTCAAACTTGTTTTCAAAATTGCATCAAAATCTCTTTTTCAAAACATGTTTTCAAAATTACAATCGTAGGGTGATTCTAGCTTTTCCATGGTTAGGATTGCTTTAGGAAAGTGTTACATTTAAAGTGACCAATACGGTCCATATTTTCAAATCTTGTTGTTTTCAAAACCGCTTTCCTAAAGTGGTTCTAGCCCTCTTATGGTTAGAATTGCTTTGGGAAAGTAAGATGTTTTTACACCTTCTAAAAACTTTCTTTTCAAAAAGTCTTTCTTCCTAAAAATTTTTTTTTCAACATACTTTCCTAAAACTCTCCTCTCCAAAGTTGTTTTCAAAAACTCCCTCCAAAATCTATTTTTCAAAACTTCATTTTTCAACTCCTTTCCAAAAACTCTTACTCCTCAAAATTCACTTTCTAAAACACTCCCCAGATTCACCTTCCTAAAAACTCTCTCCAAAAACCTTTCTAAAAAACTCTCTTTCCAAAATCTTCCTTTTAGGAACCTCCTCTTTAGGATTTCCTTCCAAAATCTTTGTTTCCAAAAACGCACTTTCCAAAGACTCTTTCCTTAGAGCCCAAGTCAAGCCCTAGAAACCACAATTAGGAAACCCTAATTTTCTTCCCAAAAACATGATTTCCAAACTTTGCCCCAAACCTAGGTTTCCAGAACCTCTTGTTTTCACATCCAAACGATACATGTTTCCAAAACCTCTTTTCTACGTTAAAATTCCACACTTTCAAAACTAGGGCTTCTAGAATCTCCCTTTTCAAATCCTTGCCAAATCCTATCTTCTCTTTAGGAAACTAAATCCAATCCTCAGTTTTTGGAAACAAATCTCAAACCTTTCCTAATTCAACTTCTTTCTAATTTCCTACCTTCCTAAACTATAACTTTCCTAAACCTAAACTCCAAATCTTTCCTTAAATTTCAAAATTCAAATCTTTTCTAAATCGAATCCTTCCTAACCCTCCACTTTCCTAAACCTTAAGTTTCTAAAAACTTAAACATAAAAATCTTTCCTAAATTTTAAAACTCAACTTTCAAATCTTTCCTAATTCAACCCTTTCCTAATTCTATCCTCTTTTCAAATATTAACTTTTCAAATCTAAGTTTTCAAACCTTTCTTAAACTCAAACTTTTCCTAATTTCAAGATTTTCTAAAACTCTAAGACTTTCTAAATCTTAAACTTTCTAAATTTCAAATCTTTCCAAATTCAAAACTTTCTAAATTTGAAGCTTTCTCAAGTTAAATCTTTCTAAACTTAAATCTCTCCAAATTCTAAACTTTCCAAAACTTCAAAATCTTTTCAAATCTAAAATTTTCCTAAACTCGAAACTTTCTTAATTCAAAACTTTCTTAAGTTGAAGCTTTCTTAATTTAAAACATTTCTAAAATCAACACTTTCCTATTTCAAAACCCTTCTTGAAACAAAACTTTCCGATTTTCAAAACTTTCCTAATTTAGGAACTTTCCTAATCTTAAAACCTGTCCTTTTTCGAAAACTTTCTAAACTCGAAGCTTTCCAATTTCAAAACTTTCCTAAAATGAAAACTTTCTTAATTTCGAAACTTTTCAAAAATGACGCTTTCCTAAAACGGGCCTTTCCTAATTCGAACATTTCCTAAAATTCAATCTTTTCAAATCTTCCAAGTCCAACATTCCAATCCAATCTTTCTTAATCTCAAGTCTTTCCTAGGTCTACTACCTTTCCTAAGTCTAGGTTTCCTAAACCTCCATCTTTCCAAAACCAAGTCTTTCCAAAATCAATCTTTTCAAAACAAGTCCAATCTTCTCAATTTTAATTTCCAATCTCCTCTTCTAATCTCAAATCAAATCCAATTTTCAATTCAATCTCTTTCTTCCAATCAAATCAATCTCTTTTCAATCGGACTCCGGTCCGAACTATGACTGACCTGATTCTCCCAAAGGGATACGTAGGCAGCCTTCATAGGTGCGGTCACAACACTTTTCAAACTTTCAATTTCACCCTCATGGGTGCGGTTTCCAAAATCTTTCTAAATCTCAAATTCCAATCTATTTTCAAAATTTCTATTTTCAAATTTCTATTTCCAAATTTTCAAACTTTCCAATTTCAATTCCATCTCTTTAAATCAATTTTCAAATCAAATCAATTTCAAATTAATCTCTTTCCAAATCTATTTTTCAGTTCTCTTTTCTTGTACTTGCATATCATGCATCATGTTAGTTTTCAAGTATTATTTTTCAAAGTGGATAGGATTAGCCAATAGTTAGTTGAAGACTCTCATAGGTGAATCTAGGGTAGATTGACATGTAGGTACCGAAAAGGCGGGGTAGGGTGATGGCTTAGTGTGTCTTCCCTACACGTAACCAACCTCCGAACCTAGAATCACTGTTTTGATAGACCAAAAAGGAGTTATTTTTCAAAAATTGCTAAATATTTTCCAAAGGTTGCCAAATAACCTGTTTTCTTAAGAACCCTCTCTTGAGGAGATATTTTCAAAAACCTTTTTCCAAAAACCCTAAGTGTAGTATTCGGATTATGCTTAGTTTTTAGGTGACCTAACTCACCTTAATCAAGTTAGGTGGCGACTCCAAATCTTTTTCGAAAGCCCTTTATTCAAATCTATTTTCAATTCAAACCTAGTCGCACTCATTCTTCTAGGAGGGTGAGTTCTAACGAGAGAGTACACCATTTTTTCCGCTTGTGTGAGTATTCCTCGAGTGTGAAAAATCTGGGCGCGACAGTGTACGAATCGAATTTCGAACCGATGGTGCACGAGCATTATTGGACTTCATACAATGGTCCAAAGGTCATTCCAAATCCCACCCGTAAACGAGAAGCCACTCCCGGGCGACCAAAAACCAAACGAATTGAGAATGATATGGACGTCTCTAGAAGACGTCAAATCAATAATTGTGGCATTTGTAAGCAACAAGGCCATTATAGGCGTAAATGTCCAAACCGGATTGCCTGACTTATGTATTGCAAGGACAATTAGCTGGCTAGTCAAGACTTATTTGTATTTGTAATTCAAATAATGGGTAGTTCTATCTGTATGTGAACTTAATTATATTACTATATGTTGCATGGGCTTATCATAATTTTCCGAGCCAATCACTTCTGTAGAGTTGATATAAGTTTGCAAGGCTGAATATAGTTGGCATTCAATAATAGCTTTTTCAGGCTGAACACACATAATGCCTTCACATCCTATATTGAATAGTTGTAGTCATAATAACTAAGCTGAAACTACTCAACTCATTCACATGGCCTGCAGAGATTAGCCTTCTCCGTGACATGTTATATTTATCCATCAGCCTTACCTGATTTTGTAGACAATGTAGACACTTTACATTATTGCTTTACTTTGTTCTGGACAATCATATTTTACACATGTGCTAACACATGTCACAATGCAGGGGCTATGGAGACAGGATTGCCAAGGCTAGTCGATACCACGGTGCTGACGATGCAGACCCATCATCGCTCGACGTACATATGGGAGCATGGGGTACATCAATTTACATATTACATTTATTTACAAGCGCATTTTTAAGTTTTTAACATTGAGACCTTTGACTTCATACTCCAATTGTCGCACAGGGTACAGAGGCTCTACAATGCAGATGCAGTGCCTCCCATCCGTATGATGTGCAGTTAGACCCGGGTGTGTTGCAGTATGTAGTACAGGCTGGTTTTTATGGTGTCTACCGACTTAGGCCCATTCGTTTGGACCACAGTTTGATTACCACTTTAATAGAGCGCTGGCGGGAGGAGACACACACGTTCCATCTCCCTGTAGGCAAGGCCACCATCACATTAGAAGATGTCTCTGTCCTGTTAGGATTACCTATTGACGAGGACGCCATCATACGGCGATACCTGCCTACTACAGTGGTGGACTGCCAGGAGCTTTGTCTACGGTTATTGGGCATTGCCCCTGCCGCAGATCAATTCAGGAAGGGCCGTCTCAGGCTTGGTTGGCTCTATGACACATTCCAGGTGCTTCCAGATGATGTCGATCAGGTTACAGTCCAGCGGCATGCACGTGCATACATTATGCGACTGATTGGGGGGGATATTATTCCCAGATTACTCTCAGACCTATGTGCAAGTGGCTTATCTTGCATTTTTAGAGCACTTTTCTATTGCGGTGAGATATAGCTGGGGCAGTGCAATCCTAGCCATGCTTTACAGGTATATGTGCCGATCCGCGAGGACCGGTGCTAAGCAAATTGCAGGGGCACTCGTACTTGTACAGGTAAAAAGGCTGGCATAATTTACAGTGTTTTATAATAATGCCTATGTTACTTAGTTCGCCTTAGTTATTGTGCGAGTGACACACCCATTTTGTATAGCTATGGGCATGTGAGCGGTTCCCACGCATGTGCCTGCATCGCATGGAGGACCCTACTCAGGCCCAACAGTCATTACTTGTAGGAGGGGTGCAGTTCCTTGCCGGACCATGGGGGGCCAGGTATGAAAAAATTGCATACGCTTCTTTACCTATAATCATTAATACAATATTTATCATTCATACAATATGTTTTCACATTGTTACAATATGTTTAATGTATATGTCAGGTGGAGATCTAAATTTAGCACAGACATTACTTCCACCCATGTTGTCCGTGTATATAGAGACCAGCTAGACCGATTGCGGCCAGATGAGGTACGTATAACATGTTCGAAATTGTAATTCATATTACTTAGTTGTCCTATCACTGGTTACAAAACAAGTACTATCAATGTAAACGTTTGCAGTTCACGTGGAGGCCATACGATGCGATCATGCATACACTGCCAACTTATTGCCGAGCAGGGAAGGTTATATGGCTGACTCGATCTCCTTTAGTACGCTTAGAGGTCATTGAGCTACATTTACCTGATCGTGTCTTACGACAGTTTGGGTTCAAGTAGGATGTACCAGATGAGTGCTATACCTCGCCTAGGTTACATGCTATTGACATGCGCGGGAGACAACGCACCACTGATTGGAGCGACATTCATACCGAGTATGTCAACCAATGGGAGCATAGGCATGATCATCTGGTAGCTGGGGTTCCTGATGTTGCACAGATGCGATATGACGATCCATACATGGGGTGGTACCGCCGTATTACACGCCCACTAGTGGGCAATCCTGCTCATGTGCCTGCTACTAGATATCTTGAGGTCGGCTCCACAGTAGAGATTGCAGTTAGTATAGCCATAACATTTTCATTTGTTTCAACATCACTTGTATATATCAGTTAGTTATACATGCTTTCCCTCATTTTTGCAGGCCCGCCATGTCATATCCATACATCAGCACTCAGATCGTGCCATTTATACGTACGGCACGCCAGCTGCATTGCAGGATCTACATAGGGTACGGGACATTAGTGCCACATTACTCTGTGTATTACGTGAGCATGAGCGGATTGGATAGTCAGCAGCTCCCCCTCCCGTGCGTGCGGCCCCCCCCCCCCCCCCCCCCAGGATCATCAAAGCATCACCTGCCACAATCCTGCGATGCTTTTAGACCATCCTTATCGCATGTGACTCCAACGATGCCACCGTACACATATCACGGTGAGTCACGGGATGTACCATCTTCATCACATACAACTACTTACGAGGTCAGACCGAGTCGCCGCGCTCCCCGTCACATTAGCTCCCCTATTACGTATGACCAGGAATCTGCTTACTCGGGACTAGGCGATGATGAGAACGCTGACGCATATGATAACCCATTGTTAGCATTAGGACAGCGTACCGAGACGTCCTTTATGCATATAGAGGGTCGGACTTCACCTGTTATGTCGTCGCAGTCGGTGATTACCCAGTCGACCAGCGGGCATCTAGAGGGTTCAGTGGTAGCGCAAATCACACAGGTAGACGCACTCCCTACCGATGACTTACATGATGCTTCACAGATCACACAGGTAGTGGCACAGCCGCAGCCATCGATACCACGTGTCTATGTTCGTAGGTCGAGGAGAGATAGGAGGCCACCCTCGTGTGGCACGGGAGGTCATGTATAGTAGCTATGGTATTTAGTTTTTCATTTATTTTTGTGCCTGAAACTTTTTTTGGAGTTCCATTTATTGTTGTGGAGATTGTTATGGAAACTTTTTCTGGAGGTCATGTATAGTACTTAGGGTATTTAGTTTTTCATTTTGTATTATATTTTGTTAAAAAAATTGTTGCAACATATATAAAGTATAGTTCAACTTTTATATGGCCTTCGTATGATCATGTCATTTTATAAAATATTATTGTTGCTATAGTTCATTGTATGAAACTTTGTACAAGAAAATTTGACAATTTTTGAAAATGGTGGGGTACGAATTCAACCCGTGACTTTAAGCAATTACGTGGAGGCTTCATGGATTCACGTGACTGTCAGTAATCTATTCACGTGAATCACATTAATCCGTGACTGGTCCCTTTTATAGTAAAGCGTATGTTGTATTGTCTCATTCGGTCACTAATCCCTTCAAAAAGCAGATGGGGGTTTGATCATGCCATGTCAGCGTCGCTTGCTTACCTGTGCTGCTTTCTCCTTCACAAAGCGCCATTGTGATGAGCCATGTGAGCGTCCCTTGCTTATGGGTTCACACTTCACGTGAAGGTTGCAAGTTCGATGGTGATAGTCACTTCTGGATCATTTTCACATGTTTTTTTTTCTTTTCTGAAACCGTCAATATTACAGTCAATAAAGCCTGCATTGTTCTTGACACTTCACATGAAGGTTGCAAGTCCGATGGTGAATAGTTACTTCTGGATCATTTTCACATGTTTTTTTATCTTTTCTGAAACCATCAATAATACAGTCGAAACTGTTGCTTAATTGTTATTCACCCTTCACGTGAAGGCGGACGCTTCACGCAACCCAATGAATTCACGTGAACCCATTATTGGCTATATATACATTGTTTGAAGATGTGAATAAGTGCTAAACCATACTTACAAAGATGCCGAAGCGAAAAGGATTATTTAGGGCATCGTCTAGTTGTTCGGTTCCAAGTAATGAGACGGTTCAAAACCAATCCTCAACTATCCATGTGGTGCGTACATACACGGACCCAGTCAGTAACAAATGGTATGGCCAAAAACGTTGCTTTCTTAACAAACTTATCCTAATGCACGATACTATGGGTCCGGTCAGCCATATATTTATCGGCGAGGTGTCCTTACATCCACCCCCCAGGGTCACCGACGACCAATGCATATACAGAGAGCCGTGAGAAGACCTGTTTGATAAATGTTGTGAACAAGAGATGTATTACCGATGGCATGGCCTCCGTGTCCCAAAGGCCCGTTCGGCAAAGATGTTCAACAGGAGATCACCTAATAAAAAGGTCATCAAAGCACTGGAACGCGAGATTGATCAAATGCAACGAAGGTTGGATAGATATCATTTTACAAAGCATGCAAAGATAGAATGTATTAATCCAACGCAATGAATATTAGAAATTATTCAAGATCCATTACTATTTTCTGACCCAGAACTTTCAGACTTCTCGGAAGAAGAAGGTGACGATGACTTTCAAAACTATCTACCTAGTAGCCTTAGCGTTGCTGGCAAACCACTATGTTGCTATGAACATGGTCCATAAAGCTTGTTAAGATTTGTAATTCAGTATTATGTAGTTATTAGTTTTTTCATATAATATGTGTGAGTTTGGGTCATATTTTCCGATTTAGAATTTCAATACTTAGGTTTAAAATTTCAATATTTGCCTCAGAAGTTACGCAAAGTTTTAGAATTTCAATACTTAGGTTTTCAAGTTGTGTGAACTCAGGATTCGGGGTACGAAAATGGGGAGGAAGGGTCCGGGGAGTGCGAAACTTGACGGGAGGCATCGGTGGGACACGAGTGACGTGTGGGGTCGACGGCACATCAATCGGTGTCCCGGGATCGAAGTTATGCAAAGTTTGAGAATTTCAATACTTAGGTTTTTCGAGTTGTCTCAACTTGGGCTTCGGGGTACGAAAACGGGGAGGAAGGGTCCGGGGAGTGCGAAACTTGACGGGAGGCACCGGTGGGACACGAGTGACGTGTGGGAGTCAACAGCACGTCAATCGGTGTCCCGGGTTGGAAGTTACGCAAAATTTTAGAATTTCAACACTTAGGTTTTTCGAGTTGTGTGAACTCAGGCTTCGTTGTACGGAAACGGGGAGGAAGGGTCCGGAGAGTGCGAAACTTGACGGGAGGCACCGGTGGGACATGAGTGACGTGTGGGAGTCAACAACACATCAATCGGTGTCCCGGGTTAGAAGTTACACAAAGTTTTAGAATCTCAATACTTAGGTTTTTCGAGTTGTGTCAACTCGGGCTTCGGGGTATGGAAACGGGGAAGAATGGTCCGGGGAGTGTGAAACTTGACGAGAGGCACCGGTGGGACACGAGTGACATGTGGGAGTCGACGACACGTCAATCGGTGTCCCGATTTGGAAGTTTCCCAAAGTTTTAGAATTTCAAGACTTAGGTTCTTTGAGTTGTGTCAACTCGGGCTTCAGGGTACGAAAACGGGGAGGAAGGGTCCGGGGAGTGCGAAACTTGACGGGAGGCACCGGTGGGACACGAGTGACGTGTGGGAGTCAACAGCACGTCAATCGGTGTCCCAGGTTGGAAGTTACGCAAAGTTTTAGAATCTCAATACTTAGGTTTTTCGAGTTGTGTCAACTCGGGTTTCGGGGTACGGAAACGGGGAGGAATGGTCCGGGGAGTGCAAAACTTGACGGGAGGCACCGGTGGGACACGAGTGACGTGTGGGAGTCGACGACACGTCAATCGGTGTCCCGGTTTGGAAGTTACACAAAGTTTTAGAATTTCAAGACTTAGGTTCTTCGAGTTGTGTCAACTCAGGCTTCGGGGTACGGAAATGGGGAGGAAGGGTTCGGGGAGTGCGAAACTTGACGGGAGGCACCGGTGGGACACGAGTGAAGTGTGGGAGTCAACAGCACGTCAATCGGTGTCCCGGGTTGGAAGTTACGCAAAGTTTTTGAATTTCAAGACTTAGGTTTTTCGAGTTGTGTCAACTCGGGCTTCGGGGTACAAAAATGGGGAGGAAGGGTCCGGGGAGTGCGAAACTTGACGGGAGGCACCGGTGGGATATGAGTGACGTGTGGGAGTCGACGGCACGTCAATCGGTGTCCCGGTTTGGAAGTTACGCAAAGTTTTAGAATTTCAAGACTTAGGTTTTTTGAGTTGTGTCAACTCGGGCTTCGGGGTACGGAAATGGGGAGGAAGGGTCCGGGGAGTGCGAAACTTGACGGGAGGCACCGGTGGGACATGAGTGACGTGTGGGAGTCGACGGCACGTCAATCAGTGTCCCGGGTTAGAAGTTACGCAAAGTTTTAGAATTTCAACACTTAGATTTTTCGAGTTGTGTCAACTCGGGCTTCGGGGTACGAAAATTGGGGGGAAGGATCCGGGGCGTGTGAAACTTGACGAGAGGCGCCGGTGGGACACGAGTGACGTGTGGGAGTCGACGACATGTCAATCGGTGTCCCAGTTTGGAAGTTACACAAAGTTTTAGAATTTCAATACTTAGGTTTTTCAAGTTGTGGAAACTCGGGCTTCGGGGTACGGAAATGGGGAGGAAGGGTCCAGGGAGTGCGAAACTTGACGGGAGGCACCGGTGGGACACGAGTGACGTGTGAGAGTCGACGGCACATCAATCGGTGTCCCTGTTTGAAAGTTACGCAAAGTTAAGTTCAACAGTGCAGGAATTTGTGTTGCTGATAGAAAAGCCGTTTCAAATGGCGTTTTTTCCTCTAAACAAATGCTATTTCTAATGGCGTTTTTTGGGGCTTATAAACGCTATTTGTAATGACGTTTTTTGGGGCTTATAAAAGCTATTTCAAATGGCGTTTTTACGCATATTTCTCGTATTTTGACTTCGTATTTTTCGTAACTTTCCTGATAGTAGTTGAGGTATTTAATGTAAAAACGCTTTTTAGAAAGGCGTTTTTAACGAAAACGCTATTCTAAAAGGCGCGAAACCTGGGTTGCGGAAATAAGTTAAAACCGCACCCAGGTTGGGAAATAAGTAAAAAATTTCCCTTTGTCAGGGAAATTTGCCAATGGCATGCATGTCATTGCCAAGCAAAGGTCAAATCAACACCTAACGGTCAAAAAACTTCGAAAGGCAAAAGACAAAAGCAAAACTTTGGCTAGAGTCTAGACTCAATGTATTTTTTGTTATGTGAGAGTAGCGTGTGCCGTAGGTCAAGTCCCCATTGATCATTAATGTGATCTCATTCATAACACACCAACTTTTTGCTGTACACACGCGTGCGCACGCGCATATATATATATATATATATATGTGTGTGTGTGTGTGTGTGTGTGTGTGTATTGATCAGCTAATTCAGCCTTATTGGTCTAGCAAATAGCTAGCATGCAAAATAGAGTTGTTAATTTGTTTATGGTGTTCCTACAGTAAATAAAAAAAAAAAAGGATCATAATTGAGTTGCTTATTTAAGCTTTCATTCTTAAAGTCAAAGCAAGCAATGGATGGGCGGGCAAGTCATGAGCCGAGCCATGGGTCGGGCTTTTAGGTTCGTTCATGAGCTATTTACAGGTCACAAAATTAGACCCAAGCCCAGCCTATACTACACCAGGCTTGGGCTCTCCAAGCTCTGGGTTAAGCCAAAGTCTACTGGCCCGGCCCGAGTCATGAGCCACGGGTTTTTTGATGACACTTAGCCAAATTATATGCTTTCAAGTTTTGACACCATCATTTTAATTATCTATATTAAAAAGTCCACTTTAATAAGCATAAAATTGATGAAATATCATTAAATGTGCTAATAAAATTTTCGATCAATATTGAGATAAACATGTAGTCAACAAAAGGCAACAAAAGAGGATTACATAAATATTATAAGAAACAAAAAGAGTCAATTTCTCCATATAGATGTACATTAAACAAAAAACAACAACAATCATTTTATCTATAAACTCAAGTTATGCATCTTAAGTTGGACTTGACGTTCTTTCATGTAGTAGAACTCATCTATTATGCAATCGATATCAAAATCTTGAGCAATTTCATTCTCAATATACGTGATGAAATAATTTACAAAAAATCATCTTCCCTCTTGTTACGAAGTATAATCTTAACAAAACTCATAACTGAAAATGCACGTTTCATTGGTGATGGTGAAATTAAAAAAAATGAGCACAAGACGAATCAATCTATTCACAAGAGGATAGACCATTGACTTTTTTTGTTTTCATCAACACTTGGCATAACTCTGATATTATTGATACTTTTTGTAACTAAGGATGTTGATGTATATCAAGTTCATATTGTTGCAATTAAAATTTTCAAATACAACTTCTCTTGTTCATTGAAGTCTTGGGGATTAAATTCACTCGTAAGCTTGCAAATATTATCAATGTTAAAAGATCTATACTCGTTTTGAGAATCTAAAGTTGAGCTTAGAATGAGTAACTCCACCATATCCTCCTTGAATCTATTAGTCAATTCTTGCAATTGAGAGTCAATTGCGACTGTGAATACATCAACCTAAAAATGGTGCTTTATTGTTATTTGATCTCTTTGATGTCGAGATCAACCTTGACCGGCATTAGATCAAGCACTCATATCAAGAATCTCTATGTCATGTTTCTCACAAAGTAATTTCACCTTTCCAAACAAGGAATCCTATCTTAAGACTTACATTGCAATGCTTGGGAAATATTGTCGGTGACCTCCATGATCTCTCTCACTAGATGCAAGTTAAACACAAATCCAAATAAAGTGATGACATCATAAGCTGAATCTGCTTCACCGTGTTGTAAATAAGTATTTTCATTAATGATGATATTTTTTAAGACTGAACAAGTTACATCAAACATAATCATCACACTCCGAATAGAACTAAAATGAGAACCTCATTGAATATCTCTCACTCATTTCATAGTGTCAATCTCATTTAGCCATTTACTTGTTTCAAGCTCATCAATAGCAAGCATTTTTGCAAGTTCAGCAGCTTGAGCAACTCTCAATTGATCATGATATTTACAAAAAAACCTAACAACATTGACTGTGAGAGTTAATTTAGAGAAAAATTGATGAACGTGAATAATCTCTATAGATTTTGCAACCAATGCTAATTGAAGTCAATGTGCAAGACAATGAATACAATATGCATAAGGACACTCAGAAGAAAATAAAACTTGTAAACTGGTTCATTCTCCACACATATTCTCCCATTGTGTTAACCTAGTTTCGTTCCTGCTCAAAAAAAATCAAAGAAAAAAAGGTGGTAACCTTTGTTCATTGATTCTTTATGCTACCGCCTTATGAATTTGAAAAGGTAGCACTTGGTAGCTGCAAAGCTTGTTATACCAATACAAAACTAATTTTACCTTGATGATATTTCTTAGTGGGAATCTCTGGGATTGATCGAATCATTTTCAATACAGCTGATTGCTGAAATATCAACCATTTTTTCTCTTGTTTTATTTGGTTTATCAACCGCCTTATGAATTTGAAAGGAATCTCCTGTACATGTGTCATGCAAGCGATGGGTTCAGATTTTATCGTCCAAACAATACCAAAAATTAAAACTGTGCACTAGACAAATTTTTGATAAATTGGAAGCCCCACTGCCTATTGATTTTATTGGGTTATTGATAATTGCTTAAAATTGCATGATTATATATACTTTAGTAAGCATTATTGCATTTTTTTTTTTATAGAATTTGTTCTCTATTTACACATGAATTTTGAGTTCTTTTTACTATGGCTTGATACAAGTTCTCATGATTAAAATGTATTTTTTTGCAAAAGACTTATTATGTGTGTTTTGATAGAAGACTCAAAGGAGGGTGATTTGAAGAGAGTTGAGACTTTTACTTGATGTTAGTTTGAGCTTAGAGTTAAATGGAAGAAATTGTAAAATTGTAATAGAAAGTGTCGACACCTAGAAACAGTATACCTAGAAAAGCCTATGATAAATAGAAGTGTCGACACCTAACATAAAGGTGTCAACACTTGAAAGCAGTGAACTCAAGAAAATATTAGATAGACAGAAGTGTCGACACCTATGTAATAGGTGTTGACGCCTAACTTCATAGGGCAACTTGGGAGATTAACGTGTTTCATATTATACAAAAGTGTTGACACTTGTTATAAAGCAATAAATCTGGAAAAAAAATCAGGAGATAAAAATTTGACACGGTTCGATATTTTGAGCATATCTTTTCACACCAACAATAGATTAATGTGATTCTTAAAACTTTGAAAAGAAGACTTGAAGCTCTACAAATTTATATTTCACGAATATTTCGTGAATCAATCTCTATCTTGGTCAAAACTAAGCTTCAATTTGGCAAAAATATAGGAACCGCGAATTTAGTAATTTTCCTTTCCTATTTGTAATAGTTTCATTTATCTTCTGGACTCTTCTATTCTTGGGATATATATGTTAAGTCACCACTTGACCTAAAAACTTAAGCTTTTTAAGTAAAAGTCTCAAACAATGCATATCAAGCTCTCCAACACTCTCCCTCGTGTGCAACCCCGCATTACACGTGGAGATGCAATATACAGAAATAGGGAGAAACAAATGCAATTGAGGAAACATTTGCAAATAGAGAGACTTAAACTCAAGACCTCTTCCTAACAAAAGCTCTAATACCATGTTAAGCCACCACTTAAGCTTTTAATTAAGAACTCAAACAATGCATATCAAACTCTCCAACAACATATAGGAGCGAGGAGGCACAAAATAGGGATCTTTACTTCTTTCATCATCTATTTTTTCTTGTTCTAGGGTTTTCTCTATTGTAATTGATGGCTAAGCTCCTAGCTAAGGCTAGGAGTGAAACTTTTAATGGAAATATAATGTTTGTTCTTTGATCCTTCAGTGATTTCAATGCATAATCTTTTTAATTGATTGTTCATATGTTTAGAAGAGTTTTTGTTTTGTAAAATTTCTTGATTCATTGTTAACTCCGGGTACAATGAATGTTTGAAATTTCCTGCTAATCAACTAACTAGTTTTACAAAGTTATGATTAATCAATTACAAGATTAATCTTTTCATGGTATGCTTCATATAATCACTGTTCTATCTTCCAATTGAGATCACTTTTTAATTGATTTTCAATGAAGTTATACATGAGAGGATCGAGAATAAATATGATTGATTTGTTAAAGGTGGAACCTCAATTCCTTAGCATGAACATCATATATTTTCACCAAAAAACTTTACGTTGCTTCAGCCTTACTCTCATTCAGGGGCGAAGTTAGAATTTTGTTTTGGGGGTGCCAACTTGAAACAAAAAAAATTTTCCTATTAATACAATTGTTATATAAATACTATAATTTGTAAATTTTTTTGTACATTCTTTAACTTCAAGTATGAGATATGTAGTAGGATACAAGACTAGATTTCTACATAAAAAAATAAAATCAGCTTTCATTCTCAGCACAATATGGCTAAAAATAAAAATAAAAATTCATGAGTACTCTAAATGTGTAAAAAAAAACACCTTAAAAGGGGTCGAGTTCTATACAACCAACTTATACAAAAATCTTAATCGTATAAAATTCAATGTTTATTTAACTACATGCATATACAAGTTGTCCAAATGACAAAAAAAAAAACTATAGATTAATCATTTCTTGTTACATCAATCATCTATTGAAGTGGAAATCAATGTTTTTTTCAAATAGCCTTTTCATATGTATTTGGTGGGACTTGTTGGATGGTGTACATTAGAAACTCACATACTGTTGATTTAGAAGCCCACATAATATTCTTTTTATTGGGGGAGGATGCACGTGGAAAAAAAATAGATAGAATCTATAGTTCACTATACAGAAACTTTATATTTTATTGGATTAGAGATTTAGGTTATAAATTATGGGGTTGTAGAAACCTCACACGTTTTCATTATATATAGGAGGGTTGTACAAAAGCTGGGGGTAGCTCCCTCAGCTCTCATTGCTCGCAGGGGCAAAGCTACACTTGTGGGAAGGGGTGCCATGGCACCCCCCACCTTTTGTGCAGTATCCTTATATATATAATATATATATAGTGTTTTAACAAAATTCTGATGTATTGGCCCCCCATTTTTGTATTTGGCACCCCCCAGTTTTTTTATATAATCTTCCTTTATGTAGTATGTATATATAATTTCAGAAAAGAATTTATTGGATTGAGATTTTCATAGTTTAAAACTAAAGCCCTAACCTAATATAATATTAAAATTTTTATATAATGGACTGTTAGACTTTTTTTTCCCTATACATCTAAATTCCTAACCCATAAAATTCAAATGATTATAGGCTTCTAATGAGCATCATCCAAAACTTGAAAATTTTAATAGTTTGTGGCCTTTTAATGTGCGCCCATCCAACAACTAAGCTTACCTATCAAATATATATACAAAACCAAAACAATAAATAAAATCATATTTTTATAAGACTGAATAAAACTTGGTTTTATTTTTCATGTAAAAAGTTTTCTATTCCTTCAATTAGAAATATTTGCAAACAGTATTTAAAAAATAATCATTGTATGACACGCAATTTACATAGTACAAGTAAGCTCTGCATGAATTTGGAGGAATAGTCGACTGAAGATCTGAATATCTTGTACCAAAAAAAAAAGAATTTTGGCACACCCCAGAATAATTTCTAACTCCACCCCTGATTGCTCGTGTTGTTTATTCACCAATCCCTGTGGCTCCATCTGGGACTCCTAAGATATATCCACCAATCCCTATCGTCCCTCCTTGAGTGTACTTTCTACTTTCATTTTTTTCCTTATCTTGTGGAAGAACAAATTTGAAATGTTGCATTTGCATGTAAAGGACAAGACTATACATGGTTATAGAAAAAGTCTCCAAAGGGATTGGGCAGAAACGGAAAAAAAAAAAAAAAAAAAAATGTCCCTATTGGAAGAGCGTGTTATAAACAGAGGTTTAAAATCAGAATAATTGCGGCTTTAAGGCGTGTCAATGGCACTATCCTTAAAATAATATTAGCCCCCGCTATGTCACTACAAGGATGTTAGCGAATCACTTTCCAGATATAAAAAAGATACTCCGAAAATCTGCAGACAGCAACATCTAAGGATATTCCCTCATAACTTTATAAAAACAAAAATGATATTTTATGAGTTGAAACCTTGAAAAAGAGAATGAACGAAAAATCAAAGTAATCTTTGATTCATTTTAATCTGAAATTATAGAGAATGAAAGGGTATAAAAGTGACTTTTCAATTTAAATCCAAACAGTTGTAAACTGATTAATTAAAATTTAGCAATTGGAAATTAAAAACTAAATTAAAAAAAATACATACAACCTTAAGTTAATTCCACACGAGCACATGCCAAGTGGACATGCAAGATGTGCGTGCCTGTAACTCAAACTACTGGATCACTATCCAAAATGCTGAGTCTTTTTTTTTTTTTTTTTTTTATGACCGGGTGTCGGGCCAACTTGTGTGGATCACGATTAATCCTACGGTCTGTGTAGTCCTCCTATCCCACACAAACCGGATAGTTACTGAACTAAAGACTCTTAGTTGTGACCTCAAAGAGTTGAAACACTAAAAAGGTTTTAAACCTTAAACCTTGAAGAAAGCAGACCCTCAGGCCCTAGGCCTTGACCACCGGACTAACCTCCTGGGATTCCAAAACGCTCAATCTGAAGTTGCGTGTGCAGTGATTTATAAAGAAAATGAAGGTTTTATGAACTTCTTATGTGAGACCAGGCCCCATCCACTTGTATCTTAACATTGCAAGATACAAAAAGAAATATTTAACTGCACTGTCTCCAGAACATATATGACATGAAATGTCAATAATCAAGCTGTTTTTCTTTAATCACCAATTAAAACACAGGTGTAGGTATACGTGCTAGCATTGAAGTTTCAACATTGTAAGTGTAATTTTTAAATAAATAAAAAATGCAATTTTGCTTGTAGAGAAAATAACTGTGCTTTGTTGGGACCAACAAAAGTTAAACCAATTGTTCAGGGCCCAAACGTTGGAACTTAGTTGGAACATCATGAATTCAACTTCAGATCTCTCTCTCTCTCCCCCCCCCTCTCTCTCTCTCTCTCTCATTTTCATATATCCATGCAGAGTTAGCAGACATTTTATATTTGAGTTCATAAGCAAGAAATAAGAATCAACATTTTGTTTCCTTCGGCTTCAAAATAGAAGTTTTGTAATGATTTGAAAATACAAGGGAAATGGCAATTTTTTTTTATTAAAATACAGATGACCATGTTTGGAACCAAAAATTAAAACCAACTTGAAGGAGTTTACTACAAGTCTAGTAACCAATTAATTGAACTTGTTTGAGGTCCACACTTTTATTCACTAACGTACAAATAAAAGTAAGTGTGTATTAATTTGAAGTTGAATACATAGTGCACAACTAACTGAAAACTATAAAATTGAATTCCAAAAGAGCGAATAAAGAAAAAAAAATAAAAATCTCGTCTCGCATTCAGCACATTCAAACCACGTGAAACCAAAAAAAGGCATATGCAGATCTAATCAGCCCTCGTATACTTCAATAATACTTTAATACTATGTTTGAATCTTAAATTTCTCAAAATAAAGAAAAATAAAATAAAAAAATTTATTTATACATATTATTTTTTTAGAGGTAATTAAACATAAAAATAAATTTGGATAAATTACAGTGACTACCGCTGAAGTTTTGAGAAATATGAGATACTACTTATTACATTTTGACAATTACATTGCGCTCTCTTGTTAGAGGCAGTTAAAAATGGAGATAAACAAAAAAAGTTGAATGACTTTTTTGCCCTTACTAATTCACTTAATTTTCTTTTTCATGCCACCAATCTCGAAGTCATGATTTTAAGCAGAATACACATTCTCTCTCTCTCTCTCTCTCTCTCTCTCTCTCTCTCTCTCTCTCTCTCTCTCACACACACACACACACACTCTCACTCATCCCTTCCAACCCATCTTGGCAACTTGCCATGGCTGACCACCCTCCACCCCCGTCAACAAACTGCCATGGTTAGACCCACGCCTCCATCACACCCCAAACCCATACCCATCAACTACACCCCCTGTTGCAGCCCTACCCCCACCTCTTCTCACAAACATAAACACAAACAACACACAAACACTATCTTCGGCCATCAGCCTCCACCACATCATCTCACAAAATCACTTCACATCACCTCACAAAATCACTTCACCTCTCACCTGTTCAACACCGCCAACCCTAAATCAATACATATTATTAGTAAAGGTAAATGTATTTTACATATGCTCGCCGTCACACGACGGTGACGATGCAGCTGTTAAGAATTTCTGGCCCTCCCAAACACACCCCTTTTAAAAATAGGAAAGACGGGAATATCAAAAATAAATAGAGAAAAACACAACACAAGAATTTACGTAGAAAACTCTCAAAATTAGAGAAAAACCACCAGCCCTAGAGAAAAATACACTATGTAAAAAATTATTACAATCACACAATTTTTCCTCCTCACCCCAAAGACACACCCACTAAGCTTTCACACTAGTTACACTTTAACTTTTACCTCTTCAAGAGAAATTTTACTAAAGTCAAAAGTTACTAGTTAAACTATTGACTGGTGCACTTAACTAAGGAAACTTAACCCTTCTTAAATAAGTTTGTCCCTTGCCCCCTCTTCCCACTCTCAACCGATGTGGGATTGGGAAAGGAGCAAACAAAACAAACCCAGTAATCTCCACATTTGTGACTTTGGCTTATCTCACAGCCACACTCCACCTTGATGAAAATTTTCGTAACGTCTGCTATTATGCTCCACCATAAAAGCATATGCACTTAGAATAAACCAATTCCAAACATTTCACTTTGGCCCATGTCGAAAAATAACATTGCTGAAAAATGTGGTGCAACTCCCACATTTGGCTTTCTTGGAAATCCATCAGCCATCATCATGATTTTCCATCACACACCCTATATCAACACCAAACCAATACCCGTGTGCAAACTTGTGGACCTGATAATAATAACACATCCTCTATCATGTAACATCATCATCTATGTAGAGAGACACAGTGTTAGCATCATTATCAGTATCTCCATTCACTGACTTATAGTATTTTGCCGAACTCGCTCCAACTTTTGGACAATTTTTCTTGACATGCTTAAATTGTCCACACACCAAGCAGACTACTTTCTTCTTTATGGAGTTTTTCTTCCAATCACCAGCTGTCACTGCTAGGTTCTCAAGTGAACGATTGCATCCACCGCCTAGTCTTCTCTATTCAAAAAACAGTTTGCTGGTAACCTCTGAAAAAATTATTTTCTCCTTCCCATGAATCAAAATAGGCTTTATATGCTCATAAGAAAATGGAAAAGACTAGATAAGCATTAAAGCTTGATCCTTATCTTCAATTTTAACGCCAATAGATTCGAGTTTAGAGATGATGACATTGAGAACACTTAAATGATTTGAAATAGTTGTACCATCACTCATCCGCAGTGTATGAAATTGTTCCTTCAGATACACCCGATTCGAGACGCCCTTCGTCTGATACAACTCTTCAAGCTTTTTCCAGAGTTCCTTTGCTGTAGATATTCCATGCACATTTGCAAGAACATTCTTGGCTAGACACACACGTATTGCACTTGCTGCTCTCAAATTCAGATCCTCTCAATCTTCATTACTCATTGCTGATCTGCTCGTACTAGTATCACTGCTAACTTCAGAGATTAGTCTGCCCTTCAACGTCTTATGTAATCCTGATTGAATCAAAATATCTCTGACTTGCACTTGCCACAAGTCAAAATTGATTCACCCATCAAATTTCTCCACATCAAATCTGATTGGATTTGAAGTCCTACTTCCTGACATGACCTTGATGAATTTTTACCGTAGAAATGAGTAGTATTCACTAAGTAAGTTTCAAGGAAAGACACAAATCTTTCCTAGACAGAACTTCAAGATTCCTAAGAAAGATTGAAGGGGTCACACTAGTCCCGCTTAAAACTCAATCTCCTAGATAGAACCTCTTTAAACTGTACGTATCCACACTACCACACCAAAGCTCTACCCCACCAAAAGGATAACAACACCAAAGCTCCACCCCACCAAAAGGAACCTTTAATAATTTCAAAAAAATCTTTTCTGATGTAAAAGATCAGTTAAAACTATAACCACAAAGCATACTAAAAATTTTAAGAAATAAACAAAACAACAAAAAAAAGCTCTGATACCACTTGTTAGGAATTTCTGGCCCTCCCAAACACACTCCTTTTAGAAATAGAAAAGACTAAAATATTAAAAATAAATAAAGAAAAACACAACATAAAAATTTACGTGAAAAACTCTCAAAACTAAAGAAAAACTACAAGCTTCAGAGAAAAATACACTATATAAAAAATTATTACAATCACACAATTTTTCCTCCTCACCCCAAAAACACACCCACTAAGCTTTCCCACTAGTTATACTTTAACTTTTACCTCTTTAAGAAAAATTTTACTAAAATCAAAAGTTACTAGTTAAGCTATTAACTGGTGCACTTAATTAAGAAAACTTAACCATTCTTAAATAAATTTGTCCCTTACCCTCTCTTCTTACTCCCAACCGATGTGAGATTGCAAAAGGAGCAAACAAAACAAACCCAACAGTAGTGGTTTTGGACAGTGACAGTCACCGACCAATGGGTACTTACGGGAAGAGAAAGAGGAGGGATTTTTGTTGGCCGGAAATATATGGGTATGGTCCGCAGAGAAGGGTTTGTGTTGACCAAAAATTGTACACTCCAGATAAAAAAATTGAATAAATCAAAGAACGAGTTCAGCCATGGTGGGTTTGGTTTGACACAGTTGAACCATCAACACGCCCAAAAATTGTACACTCCAGATAAAAAATTGAATAAATCAAAGAACGAGTTCAGCGGCTTTAGCCATGGTGAGTGGTGATGATGGTTTCCCGACCTGACTGGGACTGCATTCGGTTCACTTAATCGTCGCCCGATCAAGTATCTCCAGCTGATCGTCCTCGCCCTCCCGAGCCGAGCGGACGGCCATAACCGTCCACCGATCGGTTTGGCGCCCGACCGTGCTAGTAGAGCCCACTTCTGACACCGGCCGTCCTGGCACGCATCAGGGGCGTGGGCGTGGCGTGTACTTGCAACCATCCCCCACTCCCCTGACACCGTTCTAACACACGCCAGCTTGGAGTGTAGGGATGATCCTCTTGAGTGTCCTGACACCGTTCTGACCCTCCAACTGGAGGCCGCCACGTGGAGGGACCACCTACCACCACCATGCAAGGATACAAGGGGAGGAGTTCACCCCGTTCAAAGGTACAAAAAATACACCACCCTTGACATCTCTCTCTCTCGTACTTGAATCTCCTTGAATCTAATTTGAACACCGAAGGGCCTTTGGCACCCACTACACAGGTGGGTTTAGTGCAGGAGATCACCGACCGGTATCGTCAGAGTTCATCTCGGATCCGGGGTCAGGCCACCACGAGTTTGATGTATCATCAAATGGCGCCGTCTGTGGGAACCACTTCTCTCGTGGCATTTCATGGTCTTGACTAGGTCTGGGATTAGCACCCTCCCTGAAGGAAATCCGATGGCCGATTGCAGTGCAGAAAAGATTGCCGCCTTGGAGAAGACGGTGGCTGACATGATGGCCAGCATGCAACAGCTGGTCCGCCAAAACGCGGAGTTGCTCCAACGGAACCCAACTCCTCAGGAAGAGATTCCATCGGGGCCCAGCCCCTCGGCAGAGGAACATGAGGAGCAGGAGGTCGACAAGGATCTGCCCATTCCCCCCAACGGTAACGAGAACGGTAATGGAGGACGGGTTGAGGACCCTCTCCTCCGTCGCGAATCCCCCGTTGAAGAAGCACAAACGAGTCACACCATCCCATCGAGAACAGAGATGGTAGGCGATAAACCAGAGAGCTCCCATGCTTGGGACGAACAACTAAAGGCCATGCAAGCTCAAATGGCCGGAGTTTTAGCCACGGTGGAAGCTAAAGCTCCAAACACTGTGGACGCCCTCATTGGCCGAACGGCCTCGCCGTTCACGTAGAAGGTGATGGATTACCCACTTCCCCCGAAATTCAAAATGCCAACTTTGGATGCGTTCGACGGATTCAAAGACCCGGTGGACCACTTGGAGACGTTCAGGGCGCTCATGCATCTGCAGGCGATACCTGACGAGATCATGTGTAGAGCGTTCCCCGTCACGTTGAAAGGTTCGACGCGAACCTGGTTCAACAAAATCAAACCAGCAACGGTCTCCACCTTCAAGGAACTAAGCAAGCTTTTCGTGAGCTACTACATCGGGGCCCAACGGCAAAGGAGGCCCGCGGCATACTTGCTGACTGTGAGACAGAAGAAAGAGGAGACGTTGCGAGAGTATGTGGGGAGGTTCAACCAGGAGACATTTTCCGTGGACAACGTGGACGACAAGGTGGCCGTCACGGCGTTCATAAGCGGCTTAAGAAGTGGGAAGCTCATTTTCTCTTTATCGAAGAGGCCACCCCAAGATATGGTCGAATTGATACTTCGTGCTCAGAAGCACATGAATGCAGAAGATGCCATGAGCACCAGGCGAGATAATGATGAAGGGGGTGGCTCGGGACGGAAAAGAAGAGGCCAAGTAGAACATCAAATGATGAGAGAGAAACGAAAGCGAGCAAAAGTGGCAACCGGTCGAGGAGCCGAGGAGATGAGAGGCGCGAGCACTATCGCGGTCTGGATCGGACGTTCACCCCACTCACGACGAAGTTGAAGGATGTCCTGATGGAGATCAGAGATGACCCGGACTTGAAATGGCCCTAGCCTTTGAAGACGCCCTCTAGCATGAGGAACGGAAGGAGATACTGTCGGTTCCACCATGATCATGGCCATGACACGAAGGACTGTATTGATCTGAAAGAACAGATCAAGGATTTGATCAAGCGAGGGAGGCTCAGCCGCTATGTGGTTGGCCAAGACCAAACAAGGGGAGAACGACGCAGCCCAGCGAGGACAGAAACAACCACCCAGCCCATTAGAGAGATAAGGGTGATCGCAGCAGGATTCGCTGGAGGAGGAAAGTCTTCTTCAGCAAGGAAGAAGCATGTTCGAGATATCTGAACCGAAGCAGAAGTAATGCTGGTCAGGACGACCAGCAAGAAGACAAAGTCTGAGGGCCCCGTAATCACCTTCACGGAAGAAGAAGCAGTCGAGTTGCATCAACCCCACGATGAACCCCTAGTCATCTCCGTGGTGGTCTCCAACTTCAAAACTTGGAGGATCTTGGTTGACAACCGGAGTTCGGCCGACATCCTGTTCCGGGGGGCCTTCGAAAACATGCAGATTGGCCAAGAGAAGTTGAAGCCGATAAGCTGTCCCCTGGTCGGCTTCACCGAGGACCGGGTGGTCCCTCTCGGATCCATCGCCCTGCCAGTCACATTAGGAGAGGAACCGCACCGGGTAACGAAGATAGTTCACTTTCTGGTCGTGGACTGCCCCTCCGCCTACAACGTCATCATTGGCCAAACTGCTTTGAACTGGTTCAAAGTAGTAGCTTCCACGTATCACCTCCGGATCAAATTCCCGACCGACGCGGGGCTCAGATGCACAAGGGACGACTAGAAGGAAGCGTGAGAATGTTACATGGCCTCCCTCAAAGGAGAACAGAGCAAGGAGACCTTGGTCATTAAAGAGCTTGAGCCTAGGGATAAGGAGGAAGTAAGAAGAGGGGAACAGGAAAAAGAACTGGAAGACGTCCCGGTTGGGACCCCCGAGCTGAACAGGATAGTGAAGATCAGGGCTGCCGCACTCAAGGAATTGAAGCAGCAGCTGAGGAAGTTCCTGAGGGATAACACTGATGTGTTCGCCTGGTCTCACGAAGACATGCCCGGGACTGACATCCGAGTAGCGGCTCACTACTTGAATATTAACCCTGAGGCCAGGCCGGTCAAGTAGAAGCGAAGAAACTTTGCACCGGACAGGAATGATGCGGTTGCTACAGAAGCAGAGAAGCTGGTACAGGCGAAGTTCATTAGGGAAGTGCACTACCCCACTTGGCTCTCCAACGTTGTCATGGTGAAGAAGTCCAATGGGAAGTGGCGAATGTGCATTGACTTCACCGACCTGAACAAAGCCTGCCCCAAAGGCAATTTTCAACTCCCGACCATCGACCTCCTCATCGACTCTACTGCAGGGTATGAAATGCTAACCTTTATGGATGCTTTCTCAAGATATAACCAGATCCAGATGGCGAAGCGCGACCAGGAGCATACGGCCTTCATCACAGACCGGGGGCTCTATTGTTACAACGTCATGCCGTTCGGATTGAAGAATGCGGAGGCAACATACCAACGGCTGGTCAACCTCTTGTTTAAATCACAAATTGGGCGTAATGTGGAAGTTTACGTGGACGACATGTTGGTGAAAAGAAAGGAAGCCACCAACCACCTACAAGATCTTGAAGAGACGTTCCAAACACTCCGCAAGTACCAAATGAAGCTCAATCCAGCCAAGTGCGCCTTCGGTGTCACCTCAGGAAAATTCCTTGGCTTTATGGTCTCACAAAGGGGGATCGAGGCGAACCCATAAAAGATTTAGGCTATTATCAACATGCATGCGCCCCGGATGACGAAGGACATTCAACGGCTGGCAAGACGTGTGGCGACTCTGAACAGGTTCATCCTTCGCTCAACCGACAAGTGCCTTTCATTCTTCAAGATCCTACGAAAGTTGTTCGAGTGGAACAAGTAGTGTGAAGTAGCATTTGGTCAACTCAAACAATATCTCAACTCAGTCCCACTGCTCAACAGAACTGTCCAGGGGGAGGAATTGTTTCTCTATTTGGTAGTATCGGCGACAGCAGTGAACTCAGCTCTTGTCTGAGAAGAAGGGGGGGATCCAAAAGCTAGTATACTACACCAATCGAGCCTTATGTGGAGCAAAAGAGTGGTACCCGAAGATGGAACTCACGGCCCTCACGCTGGTGATGGCAGCCCGACGTCTGAGGCCCTACTTTCAAGGCCACACAATTATAGTACTCACCGATCAGCCCTTGAAGAACATCCTACATAAGCCTGAGACGTCAGGACGCCTAGTAAAATGGTCCATTGAACTTAGCCAGTTCGACATCTACTACCGACCCCGACTAGCAATCAAAGGGCAGGCTGCTGCGGATTTCATCGCAGAATTCACTAACCCGCCCCCAGCCACCCCTGAAGCCGACTTACCTGACAGCCACTGGGTCCTGAACGTTGATGGTTCGTCCACTCATGATTTCGATGGTGCCGGCGTGGTCCTCGTCACCCCGGATGGCTACAAGATGGAATACGCGCTCTGCTTCAAGTTCCCTACCACCAACAACGTCGCCAAATACGAAGCACTCATTGCCGGTCTCAGAATGGCTCGACGAATGGGGGCTGACCAAATAATGGTGCGAAGCGACTCTCAACTTGTAGTGGAGCAGGTCCAAGGAGAGTATGAAGCACAAGAAGACAACATGAAGCAATATTACCAGGTAGCGAAGAGCCTAGCAAGGAAATTCGCGAAGGTCCTACTGGAGCGTGTGCCGAGGTTGCAGAACGAAGAGGCAGACCGACTGGCCAGAATTGCCTCATCAAATGAGCTCGACCTAAACGTCCCGCTTGAGATTCTTGATTCACCAAGCATTCAGAGCCCAGAAGTCGACCAGATTGTACCTGAATCCTTGTGGATGAGCTAGATCAGGAATTATTTGGAGAACGGAACCCTGCTTGAAGACCGGAATGAGGCAAGGCGAATTCAGTACCAGTCGAGCAAGTACCTCATACAAGGCGGGATATTATACAAAAGGGGGCACACCATGCCGCTGCTTCGCTGCGCCAATGAGGAAAAGGCAGATTACATAATGCAGGAAGTCCACGAAAGGGTGTGCGGAAACCACTCTGGTGGCCGATCCCTTACCAAGAAGATACTACAAAACGGCCTATTATTGGCCCACCATGGAGAAAGATGCCTAAGAATTCGTCAAGAAGTGCAACAAGTGCCAACGGTTCGCCAACATCCCAAGACTGCCCTCTCAGGGGTTAACCCCGATCCAGACCCCATGGCCCTTCGCGCAGTGGGGGATCGACATCATGGGACCATTACCGCTCGACAAAGGACAAACGAAGTTTGCAGTGGTGGCAATCGACTACTTCACGAAGTGGGCAGAGGCAGAGGCCCTACCGACGATCACCGAGGAGAAGATGAGGAAATTCTTGTGGCAGAATATTGTGTGCAGGTTCGGAATCCCCAATGTTGTGATCACGGACAACGAGAAGCAGTTCGAGGGAAGACAGTTCAACCAACTGTGGACTGATCTAGGAAGCAGTTCGAGGGAAGTCACCATGCTTCGTCCCCCGAGCACCCTCAAGCAAATGGCCAAATTGAAGTTACCAACAAGTCCCTCATGAAGATCCTCAAGACGAAGTTAGAGAAGGCCAAGGGTTTGTGGGCGGAGGAGCTCCATAACATCCTTTGGGCCTACAGAACAACGCAGAGAGTGTCTGCAGGGCAGACGCCGTTCTCGCTTACTTTTGGTACTGAAGCCGTTATCCCGGTGGAGATCGGCCTTCCCAGCCCAAGAACATTACAGTTTGACCCCGCAACCAATGGAGAGGCCATGAATGTGGACCTGGATTTGTTGGAGGAAAGGAGGCTACAGACAGCTATGAGAGTGGCGTCCTACCAGCAGAAGATGCGTCAATATCACAACTCTAGAGTTCGGCCAAAAGACTTCATGACCGGAGACCTAGTTCTGAAGAGAGTCAATCAGTTCACCAAATATCCCAGAGAGGGCAAGCTCAGACCCAATTGGGAAGGACCTTACGAGGTGATCAGCAGTACCAGGAAGGGGACATATAGATTGAAGAACTCAGAAGGTAAGGAGCTCCCCCACCCGTGGCATGGAGAGCACCTAAGGAAATACTATTCTTGAAAGGCTCCTACTTGTAATTCAACTGAATATCAATAAAAGAGATTGTTCGACAACTGTCTACCGACGTGAAATAGACACAAAATTTGACTACTTGTATGCAAAACAACATTGAATCTACTCGGCCAAGTGCCGAGCAGAGCCAGAGGGCCTTACATAGCAATGGCGTAGAAATTGAATATGCTCGGCCAAGTGTTGAGTAGAGCCAGAGGGCCTTGAGTGGCAATGGCACAAAAATTGAACCTGCTCGGCCATTTGCCGAGCAGAGCCAAAGGGTCTTGAGTGGCATTGGCGCAGAAATTGAATCTGTTCGGCCATGAGCCAAGCAGACCCAGAGGGCCTTAAGTGGCAATGGCACAAAAATTGAACCTGCTCGGCCATTTGCCGAGCAGAGCCAGAGGGCCCTTAAGTGGCAATGGCATAGAAATCAAATCTGCTCGGCCCATGAGCCAGAGAGCCTCAGGTGACAATGGTACAGAAAGTGAATCCGCTCGACCAAGTGCCGACCAAATCCAGAGGGCCTTGAATGAAAATGGCGTTGAATCTGCTCGATCCAACGCTGAACAGGGCCTGGGCCATAAATGAAAATGGCATTGAACCTACTCGATCGAGTGCCGAGCAGATCCAGATAATGGACCTATTCGGTTATCGTTGCCGGTCAGGTTCAATGCGCTTACAAGCTTTCTACAAGTCACTCCAATCAAGCATCCAGGAAATATAGCCGACATAGCATATGAAGATATGTATATTCCATTAATGAAAAGAGGGGTATAAAGGCGAGACGCCCATTCTCAAAAAAAAAAACTATTGCAAAAGGAAACACTACTCAGGTCCGGGCCAGCTCCGCAGTTACCCCTCCGTTCTTCTCGAAACCCTTCTACTGAACCCCCTCAGTAGGAGGCCCAAAAGCCGTTTGCTGAGCCCCCACAGTAGGAGGCACTTCCTTAGCACCGGGTTGAAGCTAAGCACCCATCTCAATAGTAGGAGCAGCAGCTTCTGTCGCGACCCCGTCACTACTTGGAGGAGCCTCTTTAGAAGGCTTAAGAATAGAGAAGTCTAGACCAAGGAACTTCCTTGAAGCCTAACCTCTGGCATGCTCGAAGCCTTGGAGGAAGGTTGGCGCCAGCAGAGCTTGAAAGTCATCCCCCTCCTTGAACTGTTCCACCGCCCTACTCTTGGCCTTCACGAGCTCTTCATCAAAAGTCGCCTTCTCCTTTTCCAGTTCGTGTCGTTTTGCCTGCTCGACCAAGAGATCCAGTATGAGCTTGCTGGTAATAGAGTCAAGTTTTTTATACTCATCCCGGGCCTTCTTCAGGTCCGCCACTGCCGAGTCCCTCTCTACACGAACAGCAGCGATCTCGTCCTTCACAGCACGGGCAGCAGTGATCTCCTCCTTCATCCCGTTCAGCTCGGCGAGAAGGGCCGCACAAGTATTCTTCTTGTGGTTGAATGCCCTTTCCAAGCCTGCCAGACGATGGCCTATCTTGATATTCCTAGCGACAGACTAGCAAAGGCGACGAGTCAGAACAAACCAAAGGAATAGAAAAGAGAAAACCGAGTAGTGAGCTCGTACCCTGAGGAGATCGTGGTTCATGTCTTTCACCAGACAGTTGTTGTTATATTTGTCAATCCTTTGAAGATCGGCGTCCTTCACGGAAACTGCTGCCCTCGCCCATGCTTCCTCTGGGCTCTCGAAAACATTCCAGGAAGAAGGAGTGGCTTCGACCTCGGCTTGCTGCTCAACTATAGTGACCGAACTGCATCTCCTTTCAGTCTGTGGTGGAGGTGGCAGAGCCCGGGGCACTTCCGTAGTCTTTGGCTCTGCTGCTCTGACCGGAGCTTTGTCCCTCATGGCCGATTCTGTGGTCTCGATGACCTTCGACCGCTTCGGCTCAGGCTCCAACCCGCCGGCCTTCCTCTTCTTCAAAAAAGCGACGTTGAAGCTTATCTCCTCAGCAGCTTGATCTCGAGTATGAGCACCGGTCTGAGCTGAAATAGCAGGAGCCGAATCGTCGACGATGACCACACCAACTGTAAGCAGAAGAAATGTTAGTTGAACGGCATTGAAAGACTCTACAAACGACCAAACACTCACTCCTATCACGTTCAGTAGCTAGGGCTTCTCTTGTGGGTTCAAGACCTAACAAGTAGTTCGACAAGCTCTCAGCGGTGACCAGGTCTTTGTGACTATGGACATCATGTTGTTGGACCATCCTTATGGAGGCCCTCACCTCGTTAGATATCCTGGGCTTGGCCCGACCTGACACCCAAGGCAACCTAGGTCAGGACACCGACACTTGAAAACAAAAAGGAAAGGAAACCGAATTCGGTAGAGAAAGAACGTACCCTTCTTGCTCGGATAACCCCATTGCCTGGGGACCCGAGCAGAGAAGTCGGTCTCCCAAGGTTGAAACTCTCATCTATTTCCACTGACAAAAAAGAACCAGTCCTTCCAGTTCTTGACCGAGGAAGGAAGCTTGTCGATCATGTTGTACTCCTTCGACCTGCCCGAGAAGTACCACCAGCCCGTGCCCCTCTCTACTGGTCTGTAGCAGAATAGAAATTCCTCTGGTGTGATGTCTCTTTTATGGACGATCTGCCAGAGGACGGAGCAGCTGAGCAAGATCCTCCATCCGTTTAGCTGTATCTACCCCGGTGAAAGGCGATGCCATTGTAAGATTCTCCTAACAGATGGAGGAAAGGGCATCCGAAGGCCACCAGCCAACGCACCCTCATACACGGTGATCTCACCTTCTCTAGCCGAGCATGCCCAGTAGTCCTTTTTCGGGATCCTAAGCTTCAAACCCCGTGGGATCTGATATGCGGCCCACAGGCCCCCCACCTTCTCCTTGGTAAGAATGGAGGACACCCCAACGGCCTCATACCCGGGGTCCTCCTCTTCCGACTCTCCCGACTCTCCTCCCTCTATGGCACCGGAGTCAACGACCTCTGCCTGACCCGACTCCAGAACCTGTATAGACTCCCCGGAGCCGCTGACAGAGGCCCCTTCTCCGGCCTCAGGCCTAACTACCTCAAACCTATTCGAGTCTGTTTTCTCAAAATCCGAACTCACGTGCTCCGGGTTCGCCATAGTGCCTAGCCGTTTTTCGATTTCAATCCTAAGCAATACGGGTTTGAATAGCAAGGCAACTTCTTCAAAAACCGACCTAACAACTCCGGCCTGTCAACAAACCCTACGAGATTGGGGATTTTGGCCCTCTTCTCGTAAACCCAAACACAGCGGGTTGCCAACCAGTAAATACAACCAGAAAGCGAGGCTTACCACAATTTGAAGCACCGGCAACAAGTTCCGGAGTAAGTCGGCGGTACGACGCGAAGAATTACACCTTTTCAATCGGCCGAAGGTGACGGAGATGATGTTGGGGACGACGAAGTAAAGTTTGTTTCTCTCTTTCTCTCTCTGCTGCGTATTTGGTAAAAAGTGGAAAAGGCAAAAATGGGGGCAATCACCTCACAAAACCCCCCCTCCCCCCCACATCTTTGAAATCAACGACCCAGATGGCCTTCGATGATGGGACATCAAGGGTCGAGATAAGGCGGGTCTTTTCGACTACTGACAACTAATTCACGACCGCCACGTGGGGGCATGTGAAGCGACATGACGGCACCCGTCATTATTGCGCCGCCCCCGTTATAAATGCTCTTCGTTTTTTGTGGTCGGACCGTCCCATGAAATTCCTCTAACCTCGAGCAGATGGCCAGATAAAATGAGGGCATCTAGTGATGATGGTTTCCTGATCCGACTGGGACTGCATTCGGTCCACCTGATCGTCGCCCGATCAAGTCTCCCCGGCTGATCATCCTTGCCCTCCCGAGCTGAGCAGACGGCCATAACCGTCCACCAATCGGTTCGACACCTAACCGTGCTAGTAGGGCCCACTTCTGACACCGGCCGTCCTGGCACGCATCAGGGGCGTGGGCGTGACGTGTACTTGCAACCATCCCCCACTCCCCTGACACTGTTCTGACACACCCCAGCTTAGAGTGTAGGGATGATACCTCTCGAGTGTCCTGACACCGTTCTGACCCTCCAACTGGAGGCCGCCACGTGGAGGGACCACCTACCACCACCATGCAAGGATACAAGGGGAGTAGTTCGCCCTGTTCGAAGGTACGAAAAATACACCACCCTTGACATCTCTCTCTCCCGTGCTCGAATCTCCTTGAATCTAACTTGAATATCAGAGGACCTTTGGCACCCACTACACCGATGAGTTTAGTGCAGGAGATCACCGGCCGATATCATCAAAGTTCATCTTGAATCCGGGGTCAGGCCACCACGAGTTTGCTGCATCATCAGTGAGTTTGGTTTGACACAGTCGAACCATCAACACGCCCTCTCTCTCTCTCTCTCTCTCTCTCTCTCTCTCTCTCTCTCTCTCTCTCTCTCTCTCTCTCTCTCTCTCTCTCTCTCTCTCTCTCTCTCTCTCTCTCTCTCTCTCTCTCTCTCTCTCTCTCTCTCTCTCTCTCTCTCTCTCTCTCTCTCTCTCTCTCTCTCTCTCTCTCTCTCTCTCTCTCTCTCTCTCTCTCTATATATATATATATATATATATGTATGTAAACACGCACATACAACCTCCATGACCGACCTACCCGTCAGCTCCAGCCACAGCACGACAGCCATTACCACCACCTCTTAAACCCCACCGCAAAGCACTAACTGTCCACCCACGGACAAACCTACCTACCATCCCCACATACCACCTCTAATGTTATTTTCAGATTTGATGGCCATTGAAGGAATGGTGATGTTGCTGAGGAGATAACAATCATGGAGAGAAAAAATGTAAAAGAGAGATGGGGGGTCGCCAGATCTGGATTGGGGTGGGGCTGACGATGGTTGTGGATGAGATTTTGGGGGCCGGAGTGGTGGCTGGAGGTGGTTTTGGGCAGCCTCGTTTGGTGCGTGGTGGGCTGCTGGGAAGATTTGGGGAGGACCTGCTGGGTTTAATTTGGGGAGGGCTGACGTGTGGTGAGCTGCTGGAATGGTTTTGGATTTGATTATTAATTAGTTATTTGATAATTAATTGTTTGATTTTATTAGTTGTTTTGTCAAGTTTTTCAATTAATTATTTAATTGAGTTTTGCATTTTCAAAGTGTATTCAAATTTTAGTTTAATTTTTGCATAATTAAATTGATTATTTTGCTAAGTATATTACAAAGGGTAGATTAGGAAATTACAAAAATTTATAGGTTGACCTAGTCAACTTCTGTTTGTGGACTAACGTTAATTTAACGGGAATGGATAATTTGTTATTAAAATTAAAATGGAATGGAGGGCAGTGTAATTGTCAGTTTGTGAGTAATAGTATTTCACATTTCGTGAAACTTTATATATAGTCAATGTAATTTACCCAATAAATTTTTTTGACAAATACCTAGAGCTTTCTTATCATTATTCTAACCCATCCAAAAAAATAGGGGAAACAAAAAGAATTAGTTCTCTAATTTAATTTTGTTTCCTTTTTATCCTCCTTTCTTTTTCCTTTCCCTCCTCTATCGATTCAAAATCCAAACACAACGTAATTAGCACCAAAATTAATTTTAAATGATGAAATCATAAAGTACAACCACCACCAGTTCTTCTCATTAGGAACTTTATGGAGAGAGAGAGAGAGAGAGATTTACCACTGAAGGCAGGCAGGAGAAGCATGTAGAATGCGAGTCTTACAAGCAACAAAGGAAATTCATAGTGGTTCTTTTGCCCACCAAAATTCAGCAAGTGGTTTAGTTTATTATTTTAGTACTTTTTAAATTTTCATACCATATTGGTGAAATTTAATCCTGCAAGTAGCCTTACAATTAAATCAAAATATATGATTTTGGCCTTGCTTTTACGGAGGCTAGGTGTGAATAAATTTTATTGTTCAAAATAATAATAATAATTTAGCTTTTTACAAAAAAAAAAAACACTAATGGTGAACTCCTTTTTACCGATAATAGTGGAACATTTGAAAATGGTTTTACTCGTCTCCATTGCCTGCAAATCATAATTCCACTTTTGTTTTGCAGGATGGAACAGTAGGGCTAAGTTTATAACTCCAAGATCATAAATATTCCAGAATCAGAGTCCAGTTAATTCTAAGATCACAAATCCTCAAGAGACTAAATTTATAATTTGATCTCCAAACCCAAATCCACAAATTCTTATCCCACTTTCCCTAGGATTGTTTAATTCCGTACATGAACAAAAGACACCCTTTAGATTGCTTATCCCAATCTTTTTTTGAGCAACCAAGTATGGGATAAGGCCAGGCACAGCTTAAAATGAGCCTCGAGAAAACACTCAGGCAAAGGGCCCACCTGAAATCATTTTCTATAACTGTTTATGTTTTCCAAAATAAAAAACAGCATGAAAAAGGTATTTGGCATTACTATTTTCGAAAACTGTTTTCTAAATTCTCAACAATTAAATGCGTTAAGAAAAGGAAACCGACTGTGCTTTTTAAACTCCTACTAACAAAAATTAGAGTCCACAAATGAGAAGGGAACAAAGTTCCAACGTTTAATCCAGAAAATAGGCTACTTGGCACCCACGCACACCCAGAAAATAGGCTACTTGGCACCCACGCACACGACTCCATCCAATGCAAGTCTGAAAAAAGTCAAATGTACACAACCTTACCCGGCTTGTAGAGGCTATTATCATGTTTTAAACCCGTGACCCTAAGGCTGCTATGGAACAACTTTTACCGCAGCACCAAAGCCAGCCCCCCATAATCAAACCATGATCATCCAACAATGGGGGATTCAAAAGTGAGGGCTGAGGAAAGATTAAAAGAGAAGTTCAAATGATCTACCTCACAATGTAGTAATCAAAATGGTTATCATACAACAATTCCACGAAAATGTCGAATTTCCCGCTCAAAAAATTGTAGTTTTTTTATTCTCAAAATTGCCTCACAGCAGGGTTCTTAACATCTTGTAAATTAAACCAAAGCAATGTCCCCTGCATCACCAAACTACTAGTATATAAACACCAACCTAGCTACCAAAATTATGTTATGTGGGAGGATCATATACAGACTCCCACAGCAGCACACCTTACAGACTCATCAAACCACATTCTACC
The DNA here is from genome assembly GCA_033060915.1 of Euryodendron excelsum. NCBI lineage: Eukaryota > Viridiplantae > Streptophyta > Magnoliopsida > Ericales > Pentaphylacaceae > Euryodendron > Euryodendron excelsum. The sequence continues at coordinate 30,376,659 of CM065379.1, forward strand.
GCATAACTCAACACTCATACCACAGAGCACGAAATTCACACACTGCAAATTGACTACAAGAGCAGTATGACCTCTTCAGAAGATAAACATGTACAAAAGAAAACATGAGAAAGCACAGCTAATAATATCTCTATCAAACAACTAGGTCTGACACAAATTGTAATCGTATTATTTCAAGGGTAAAATTAATCAAATCCATATGTAGCAGTCTGGTCTTTGCTAGGTACTGTACCCCGACAATACCAATTTTTACCAAGCTTTCGACATCATACCATTACTACAGCTCCCCTCAGGAAGCTCCATACTTCCCCGTTAAAATTCTCCTTCACCTTTGAAGTCAAAAATCTTCTATTGCCACAAGCAAACTCGGCCCACAATAACTTCGCAACGTGTTGTAAAGCTTGTACGTTTGTCTAGACAGCCCAAAGTTCCTGTACCAATTGTTCAAATAAGATACTGCTGCCTGGGATTCTCGGCAAACTTGGGAATGCTGCTACACTCAGCAACTGATTGGCTATCCAGATTTACAGGGAAGCAATAAATAAACCTGATCAACACAAGCAACCTTAAATGAACTCCCAAGTATTCTACACAAGAACAAAATCTCCATTACCATAGGCCTGGGTTCAACCCTACAAAGATAAAAAAAAAAAAAAAAAAAAAACAACAACAGAGAATATTACTCATTATTGGCAGTTCACTGCCTATGATAACTGCTAGTGACAAGATTGGAATTTATGTAATTTATGTTTTAAACAAACTTTTATGCATTGACTCAGCCAAGTCAACTTGATGACACATTGCTAGGTATCTCCCATCTCTTTAATTTTTAGCTTACATGTAGAAATCCAAAAGTTGCTACCCTCAGTGACAAAAAATAAGATATTAACAGAAGAGATGACATGGAAACCCCAAGCCACGAGTACAGTATTTATATTTGCTGGACTCTATAAATAAAATAAAATAAGACATCAGTCAGACCATAGTTGTCAATATCATACCATACCATGCTAGACACAAAATGGTACAAAGAAGGGCAAGTTTCGTCCCAGCCGGTACTGGCTGTCCCGGGTTTACAAGGTGGTACAAAACTTTGTATATTTTGTGCTAAAATAATTTAATGTAATTATGCTTTTTTAATAGATGTCTATTAGAACTTGTGCTGAACATGTAATGGCCATTTGATGGCTGTTAAATATTTTTAAATATATTTATATTGGATAACATATTGCTGTTATGCTCAAATAATTTAGTGTGGAATGATCCTTGATATATGCAACATCATATTATATACATCAAATTTTGGAAGTATAATATATTTTATTATAATACACAATATTTGTAGCGATCTAAAACTGGTACAGTATGCCAAAATGCACCAGTGCCACCAGTACGTACTGTACCAATGGCAAACATGGTACGTTGGCCGGTGTGATGTTGATAACTATGAGTCAGACATAATTTTTCAAATAAACAAAAATGTTGTCTGTCCATTGTCTTCTGTTCTGTCACCGTACTGTGTCACTGCCGTGGATGCCTGTAATTGGTCCATTCTATTGAAACAATCACCCAAAAGAAAATGAAGAAGAATTATATCCTTCCATGTAAGCAGTCACACCAAAAGACAGTGAGGAGAAACTGAAGATCTATTGAATGCTCGGGAATGCAACATATATGGTCTACTGAAATGAACTTCGGGCCACCAATTTGTTTATTAAGTTAAAACTTAAAACCAAAAAAGGCCAAAAAAATATACTACATACATGAAAGTAAGCCGGTACACCACCTGGATGTCCATGGTGTCACCTGCCCTGCACCACTCGGTAGTTGAGGACAAGGTCCTCTGATTTCTTCCATATATAAGCCCGGACTGTTGCTAGGCTCATGTCAGGAGCTAAGACCTGGAAGAACCAGAACTAACTAAGTCCACGTAGTAACAGAATTTGAACTAGAAATGGAAAAGAAAGTTCTTGAAATCCCCAACTGAAAGAAGTTAAGCACATGAAAGAAAAAAAGTTGTAACATGGAACTAATATGGATACTAAATGTGTGAAGTGATACATGTGCAAGAGACTATACCAAAGAAGAGTAAGTCAAAATTTATAGCTATATTGTCCATTGAACAAAATATTTCAGGCAAAGGAATAATCAAGACTGACAAAGACAAGAATTCACGTTAGATGAAGGAAAGCATGTAGATGTTCTTAATCTTCCCTTAGTCCTGTTCATCCACTATTAAATTAGAACGGAAGAAATGACAAAATAAATAAACAAAGGATGAGACTTTTGCTGTGCAACATATGATCCATACAAACAGACTGGTACAGGAAGATTTTGCAATACAGCAATAGTAAAAGAAGGCAGCAAAAAGGACACTGTAAAGTACACAGGCCTCATGTTAAAAATCAAAACATCAAACTACTCAAAAGAGTAGACTGCATCATTATCACTAGACATGGCACATGCTACACTTGTGCTCGTGCTCCTCGCCTTCTTTACTGTCTTCCCATTCACAAGCAGTTATCTGGTCCAAGTAATGGATGAGTTCAAATTGAATTTTCCAACCAAGAAGAAGTCATAGAAGGGTTTGACTTTTTCCAATTGTACATCCATAAGGAGGACTGCTTACTAGAGTGGCACATTTTCACTTCATGCACATTTAAATAGTAAAAAGGCACCATGAGTTGACAGACTGTAACACGTAAAAGTGCTTCTTCACTATTAACAAAAAGCTCATTCATCATTTATATTCACATCCAATATAATATACTGACTTGCCTGATTATTGCACAAGATCTCTATAGAAGGCTTAAGCTTTGGCCAAGGCTTCAATCCAGACCGGAAAGAACCATCTACAACAACAGCTGGATGCTGTAACTGCCCTCCAGGCAGTCCAGGGGCAAAAGTTCCGTCAGTGTCCATACTATCTAATGGTTTGTCAAGAACCATCTTTTCTATGACATAGTTAATAACCTGCAAAACAAATCAGAAGAGCTCATTCACGCAATTACACTTGAATGTTCGATCTCCATCTCTTAATAATATTAGGAAAAAATTTGATGCTTAAAGTTACATAACAAATTGAACCTCATATAATACGGGGATTTGACACCATTTAGGTAGTGGGTGTATGCACCAGCACAAAACTTGATTCCAAAATTAGGCCAAAATAGAGAAAATTCACAATAATTTGAAACTATGACCTCCAGTAGCGAAACAAACCAAACCAAATCTTACTTTATGTATTCTCAATATACGAGGCGCACTTAGTTTCCCTTGCGTGAGTATCTGGACAGCTGAACCCTCACAAGGATGCAAATAAAAGCTGCATCTGCAGAAATTAGAATTAATTCAGATGAACATATTAAGACTGGTCAGTGCAAAAACTAAGTAATAACTAAATGCTTTTAGCAGTATGCTAATAATAACTTTACTAAGAAGTTTTAATTTTCTGTACTGCAGCAAACTTTGTCCATTGAAACATGCAAACAACACTGAAGAGGGAAACAGCTAAGAGGCATAGATCAGTTAAGAACACGGGATACAGATGCAACACAATACAGTCACACCGACATGGCAATTTTCACAAAATCAGAACATGACACAGCAGAGACAACAAGATGTATATATACATAACCCCTCCTCTACTTCCCTCCATTATAGCCTCTTCAGCTCTACACCATAATTTATGTTGCTAACCAAATTCTGAACTCCTTTGACCTCTAGGTTTGCTTCGCCCACTCCTCATAGCAGCATATACATCTGTCCTTTGTCTCTCTTTTGCTTCAGTAGCTAATAACTTCATAGCAACTTTCTCAAACCACTTACACGGGATCCCAAGAAATTTGGGAAGTCCGTTAACCACCCTTTTCATAACTCACTCTGACAACTCCTTCCCATCACCCAAAAATAGAACCGACCTCTCCAACAACTTCCTAAGCTGGTTCTAAAACTGCAAGAGGACACTTATCTGGGGATAGAACCACCACCTCCTGATATCCTTCAACTAACAGCCCCAGACTATCTCCTTGCATAAAGGCCACAACTGCTTCCACTTCGCCTTGACTAACCTCAACGTACGAACCCTCATCTGTCAAAGCCCACCGCAAGGCACATCCCCTTCCTCTCCCTTACTTTGCAAAGAACCACCACGTTGGTATCTCAGCACTGCTGACATTTCCACCCCTTCCTCATTGCCGCCTTCACCCCTCCTCCTCTGCTTCAACTCACAGCTCTTCATGTTATCTCTCTCTTGCCAGAGTCACTACAACCAGCTCTCACCCTTCCTTGTTTCCCATTTCTAACAATCCCTACATCATCACTACCACTCCCCTCATAATCATCTTCCTCTTCCTCTACCACATCACTCATTACCCGAAACGACCACCCCAAAGAGCAACAAAACTACCTGGCCTAGACTGCTCCACACTCACATCCTCCTCTTCCCTTTCAGCCCCTCAACCAACCGAATAATTCTCCAGAAACATCATGGCGATTGTCTTCTGCAATGGCGCTCCCTTTTTACATGAAAAATACACTTACATTTCATTATATCAAATAGTAAGAAATTATTTTTCACATTTTACATATTGAAAAAGAAGTGAGAACAAAAAGTCCTAATATTTAATTTGCCAAATTAAGTCTTAATACGTGTTTTAGAAAGCTCAATTCATAAACGAATTGCAAGTTTTGGGCATTTGAATTCCTAAAATTAAAAAGTCTGAAGGAAGAAAGATAAAATAGGTATAAATCCACATTATTCTTATGTTATCATTAGGTCCCAAGTTAATTTCTTCAACTTGCAATGTGTTTTATGTATGTCTAAGTAATGGACATGTGCCCCCCAACCCCACCCCACCAACAAAAAAAAAAGGTGTCTTAAGCGTGTCTGGTTCTTAAAAACTAAAAACAAAATACAAAACAAAATGAAGAGAAACAAAAGAAAGAAATGTCCTAACACGTGTCGGGGAGTGACCGATGAGTGTCGGTATCTGAGAAACACAATACCATCTTAGACATGTCCATGCTTCTTAGCAAAGAAGGAATGGAAGGCAATAATAAGAATCAAAGCAATGATAACAAAGAAGGAATGAGAAACAATGAGGTTCTTTTAACTTCTCGAACACGTATATAGATACAAGGTTCTTGTGAAATAGTTCATTGGAGTCCCCAACAACCAATTACTTTATGATCCAAGGAAATCTATGAGAATTGACTTCAACAAAGGTTTTGCAATTCTAACTTTCTCGAAGGAAGGTTTTGCAATTCTACCTTTCTCGAAGGAAGGTTTTGTAATTCTACCTTTCTCAAAGGTGAGAGGCTTTCACAAAGACATGAGAAACAGATGGTCAAGAGGCAACTTTCAAGAGATTTTGTGGCATGAAGCACACATCTTTTAAAAGTGTAACAGCCTACAGATATTAGGAGCTCGTCATATGCCATGTTTTGTGCAGGACAAAAGGCCAATTATGTAAATACAATGCAATAACAGCAGAAAATTACTTGGTATTTTCCCGGGCAGGCAGGCGATTATTCAACACACAATCCAGACACCACCAAGGAAAATCTTTCTCATCTTCAGTTCCATCTAAGTAAGTAATTTTCTTTCTCCATGGACCACCTTGAGAGCCCTCAGTAATAACGGAAGGAGGGGAAGCTGTTGAAAATTCAAACGGAGGATAAACCAGGGAATCATTTTCAGCATTACCCTCTATCTCAACTCTTGAAAGGGTAAGACTCCTAGCTGAGATATCCTTGCCAGATGGAACTTCTCCGTTAGCTAAAGCTTGGGATCCAAATCTCTGCCTTCTTTTGGTTAACCAATGAGCCAACAGCCCCTTAAGAGTTTCACGAGCCAAATTAACCTGAAGAATTACATAAGGTCAATGCAATAAATGAATTACTAACAAAGCTCCAGAAAGTCATGAGTACACAGTTTCCAACTCATCAGATGGGTACAAAGTATTCCTATTTGTATCATTAAGCTATCTGCAATAAACCACCCAATAACAGAAAGAGGAAGGGGGGAGAGCGAATGCAATCGTTAACTAAAGACCAAGATTAAAATTTTGTGTGGGTATTTTCTTTAAGCTCGTCACATTTCATGCAATTAAAGTACATAATTTCTATTTCCACATGATTGCACAACAGACGGGCACTTGCGATACGTTCTTGCTAAAAGGTGTCAAGCGTTATTTCCCATTATATTCGTAACAACCTAGGTACATATGATATCTTTAGCCTAGCTTGAGGGCTTCAAAAGAAAGGGCTGGCTGATAGAGCTTGATAGGGAGGAGATAGTAGTTATCAAGTCAGAGAAACGGTTGGCCCATAAGCTAGCCCTCTTAAAAACCCATTACTTAACAAGGATTTGTTTAGAGTGTTGGGAGGTATCATAAGAAACATCAGAGGTACTTCTGGTATTGCAAAATGTTTTTGAGTGCGTATGAAATCTTTAGGGTAGCTTGAGGGGGAGTGTTGGGAGGCATCATAAGAAAAATCAGTGCTACTTCTGGTATTGCAAAATATTTTTATTTTTATTTGATGAGTAAGAATTTATTAGAAAGGCACATATCACAAGAAATTATTATGTAGGCAGCAAGGGCCACCAGTATACACTATAAGAAACATTAACAAAACACCTTAAACACTCGTATAACTCTAAATTCAAAAGCCTATACAAGGTAAAAACTTGGTTCAAGGATGGATCAACACCACCCCAGAACCAACTTGTTCAAGAGGTATAAAGTTCTGCTTCTCAATTTGAAAAGTGGTTGGTCCTTCCCACCAAGAGTCCTCCGGTTGCGCTCCCCCAAGTAATCCCCATCAAGCACAGGGGCACCAAAAATCAAATCTTTTTCCTTATTCTCCCCTCTCCCAAAAAAAAAAGGTCCATTAACGCTCTTGAGAAACACAAACATCAACCAACATACCAAGAATCATGAACCCAAAGATCTCTAGCCACAATGCCATGGATAAGAAGGTGGTCGATTGATTCCCTATTTTACTCACATATGCAACACCAATTAACATGTATTTGGTTCCTCCTAACTAAGTTATCCATGTTGAAAATTTTACCATTAGCCACTGTCCAAACTCCAAACAAAAAAGTTGAGCTTCCATGACTTGCCGATGCTTCATAAAAATAAAAAAAATATCACGGCAAAACATCCACACCCTCTTCTATATGAGGAATAGCATAAAGAAGCCCGAGAATATCTACCAATTCCCCCATCTCCTAATCATTCAACTCTCTACAAAAAGAAATATACCAAAATATTCTAGTAGCTTTTTCCTGAGATAATCACCTACCGAGGCTCCTCTATCCACTACAATACATGAAAGAAACATAAAGATCCCCTCAAGCTTCTCTTCCTCTCACCCCAGAAAACTCCAAAAATGGCAGTCTCTGACCATTCCCAACAAGAAACCTTGTGTGACCCTGAAAATCATTTCAACCTTGGTGAATAACCCTCCAAAGCACTATCCCAAATTATATTTTAACCTCCTTTCAAAACGAATCCTGCATGCAAACCCATATTCAGTGGTCGCTTTTCCAATATCTATCCCACTCACAAGCATATTTTCAAAGCCATTTTCCCAAAAGGGTTTGATTGAAAACTCACAACCTCTGGAAAAAAACAAGAGGTGTGGACAGCGCCTCCCAAATTTTTTGCAAAATTAGGTCTCTTGCATCATAAAATAAGCCCTAAAACCACCTGTTGATGCGCACTGACATAATTTCAATCATTTAATGCAGTTTAAAAAGTTGTATCCCCCAAAAGATTCTTCTCCCTACGATATACTCATTCAAGTTTCCAAGAAAACAGAATAGAAAGTTGCCATACACAGTAGAAGATTCATATCATGGACACATTGTTAGCAAGCAAGATCTAGGTAAAGCATGGTGATTAGTGAGACTACAACAGGAGCTTACAGGGAAAAATAATGGGAAAAAGCTTTTGGATGTGGAACATGCTAGAAGTCTAAATAAGATTGCTTAGCATCAACTACTTGAACGAAGGTTAAACAGAGTTCAGCTGAGGCTTAATGAGGCTGTAATATTAGGTTCCAGCACATTATTAGAGAATGGAAACAGGCAAAGAGACAAGAAGATATTTTTTGTGTTGTGGTATTCAATGGTTTTGAATGGAAGGGTACAAATTATGCCAAATATAGACTGATATCAAAATGTGGATAGCAATCAACACCTTAAGGCATATGCTTTAAGGAGAAAAAAGATAAACATCCATATGGTTTTACCATTGGATTGATAGGTCCCACCACTAGTATCATAGGATTACTAACTGTTTTAATTGGGTTTGGTTGAACTCACTTAGCCATAATGCCTATTTATTTAAAATCAAATTCTCCGTCACCAGATATCTTTTAGCAATTATACACATTAAGGTATCCCCCTTTTTTAATGTTTGTTTGGTGTCCATGTTACAGGTTATAGGTTTACCCAGTCCTCAAGTTGTTTGGCTTAATGAAGTCTTAATCAGGTTATGGAAGTTTGGAAGGATTTAGGAGATCCTACTAGACCAAATGTCTGCTATATAAAGAAAAACTTGTACAGACAATTCAACAACTTCGATTATTAATTATTCTTGGCAGATTTTGCTCCCTTTTAATTGTGAATTCCAGTGATTTCCTCTGCATCACTACTAGAAGGCCTGGAAGAGATTCTAAATTATCTCTTCCCTTTCTTTTTCTTCTTCTCTACTTAAATTTGGCAACATTGCTTTTCACAATAAACACCCATAACTAGACTTCTTAACACCCTAATTTCAATCCCGATCCTAACCCTTTTATCCTCAATCACAAACCTTAATTTACCCAACATCATTTTTGCCCTAAACGCACTTTCACTTTTTGCCCAGAAGGTAAGATAAGGATTTAAGATTGACTTTTGGTACCAGTTCTAAAATTTTAAGCCCTAGCCACCATATATATATATATATATATTTTTTTTTTTTTTTTATAACAGGGGTATCCCCACCGAAGGTGGGACTAATTCCCTATAGGAAGCTAGCCCAGCAACCCACAGCCACGACTGCCCACTTAAATCATGAGTTTAATCCCAGGGGGAGTCAAACCTGAGACCATGCACCTCACCACACAGTCCTAGCCACCATATTTGATCATAGAGAAGCCTTAGTTGTCCTTTCTTCAGGCTTCATCCTGCATCAGGGGTGCTATCGTTTCACTATACCTTTCTAGAACTACTACCCAAGCTACGACTCATTGTTCAACAATATTCTATAAATTTTACATATAAAAAAGAGATTAACGAAACATATACAATTGTGTACAAAAATAACAAAAGATAACCTATGCTAAGGCAAAAGTTACAGGTGAAGAAAAGTTAAAGCCCCATAAAGTGAAAGGAAGAACCAAATAAAAGTTCCCTACATTTTTTTCAACAAGCACAGAAATAAACACAAAAGAGAGAATAGAAAGAACATGGAACTCTGTCTACCTAGTATGGTCTTCAAACATCTGCAGCACTGCTATTCTTTTACAGCAGACATACAATGTTTAACTGCATTGTTTTAAAGAAACTTTGAGGCTAGAGATGCTGAGACTTAGCCCGCCCCGTGTGAGGGACAAATACCTCTTGAAGCTTATGATGATGTGAACCTTATAGAAGCGCAAACACATACCCAAGCTGGATTTTTAACGACGTGTAAAGATTCTCAACAGTTACTTGTCAAATTTAGATTTGGCCTATATTAAATGACTGGATGAGCAAATTTGATTGAATCTAATGACATTTTTATAATCTTAGTTTTTTCTCTATTATCTTCCATCCCTTGTATTTAATTTTTGCATTTTATATTTGTAAATTTACTTTACACAAGCTCAACAAATTATAAAATTTTAACATCTTCAAAGCTTACACCTTGCCCCATTGAAAAATAGTGTTTCCAAGCCATACTCCCACACGTGTCATACATATCAAAATTAAGTTTTATGATAGAGCGTTAATAGCAGAAAAATAGCAGTTCACCAATTGGTTTCCTAAACGAAAAAGAAAAAACTAGTGTACCTTGTCATCCTCAGGTTGCCCAACAATGTTAAGGTCAGCCGAATACATTTCTGCAGAAAAGCATTGCGGTGTATCCAAATGGACAGACAAACTTCCAAGTCTTGTATCAACAGTGAACCATGCAGGAATGCTAACCTGAAAAAGTGAAGTAAGTCAAGCACAAAATCCACCAGAATCTTAGCTTATTAAGATGCATTGCTTGTGTGAGATAGTAATCCCTACCATCTCAAACAGTTCTTCCTTTTTCTCCTCAAATGAGACCTAAAACAAAAACAAGAAACTTGTTAGCAACAAATTACCATAGAGTAAGACCCAAAAGAAACATATTTCTAATTATAATTCCATGTTACAGTTTCAACATGACTACCCCAACCCTTTCCCCAGCTGGGTAATTAACGGGGTACGATATAAATCAGACTGATTTCTCGAAAACTATCCATACATAGTGTTTTGATGTAAAACAGTGATATGAACAATGAAAGAAATTTAACACATCTGCAACCTCTCCATAGTCTTCGATCACAATGCCCCTGGTGATCTCCCACAGCTTAACCGATCCAGCGGTGTCCTATCAAAATACAAGTTTCATACATTGGTTTATAGATCATATTCCCCATGAAAAACACTTTGCAGACTCCAAAGAAACAGTTGGTATGGACAAAAATAAATTTTGATGAATGAAACATATTGCAAAGCAGCAGAATTACCTTAGTTAGGACATGCCTTCTATTGTTCAAAATTTCATGCTGCACTATTACTGGAGTGCCAGGAATGGTAAAGGATGGTTCTTTGTAAACAGGAACCTATAACATTGTAATACTATCAGTACTCTACTAAGTTAAAAAAACTAAAATTCAACATTTAAAAGAAAGGCCAGAATAAAAAGTAAAAGAAGACAAGCACAAAAATACATTTACAGCTAGCTCCAGATTGCCAATTCAAAAGCTAATGTCATGACCAAAAAAACATGGAAATCACCACAACGAAAATTTTCTAGGTGGTTCAAACTGATCCTATTTCACCACACTAAATTTCTCCAATATTATTTCACTGGAAAGGATTCAGTTGGTCTTGCTAATTGTAAGCCTGGTTAAGAGTAAAATTTCGGGAACTTGCTAGGCACATAAACTTCCACTCTTGTTCATTCTGCAAGCACATTTCTCAACCTTGAGAAATGTGGTTGCAGAACCATAAACTAATTATTTTCTTTCTTCCTTCGATATTTTCAAATATTTGCTAAACTAGGGATCTGACGGCCTAATAACCAAGACAAGAGAAGGCCCAAAAATGATGGGACATAAATAGTGACGATATGTGAATAGCATTACCAAACTAAAGAGATGGCTCCCCAAAGGCTGAATTGAATCATTTATTCAGACACAACACTTTGCAATAATGCTTTTATATGTTTCAAAAGATGGGTCAAATCAATTCGAAAAGCAAGACAACAATTTCCAAGTTAGGCATACACATTCTCAAACACAAATGCCAGTCAGTTTCTTAAACATATGTTTGCTTCTTGACATATACCACATTTTACCAACTAATTGCAGTATTAATAAAATACTTCAATTAATCCATTACCGGTGCATTAACAGTGTCCTATAAAAACTCTCAAAGTTGAATATGATAATCTAGAATACAAAAATCCACCACGACCTTAATTTACTATCTACATGCATGAGATTATTTCCAACATTAATGATACTTTCAATCTCTACTATACATCAAAATAATTTGGTAAAAGGTGTGGTACTATATAAATCAATGTTAAAAAATCTAACTGATTCTTATTATCTAAATACATGAGCAGATACAAAACTAATTTCTAAAATAGCATTCCTGTTATTTTCAAACATCTTCAGATTCTTCTGCGACTTTTTCTTCCATGTAATCTGAATTTATTGCCTTTATTAAACTATGAGACAGTCACAGCTATCAATAATTTGTGTCTACAATGGCAAGGCAGACTATCCCGATACAAAAGTCGTCATAATTAGTTTTCCAGTCCTCAAACATTACAATTATCAATTTCCTGAAGTTAAAGAAGACATTTCATGATTTGGATATGTAAGAAACCTAAAAACTTATGCATACTCTATGGGACCAAATTATGCTAAATGTACTCAAAGGTTCATAATACTTTGTAAATTGTCAATAACAACTTATAAATGTGTCCCATGTGTAAATGTATTTATGCACGGATCCAACCCATTCCCCACCCCACCCCACCCCACCCCACCCCGAAAAAAAAATCCTTTTCAATGGCCACAGGTTAGCAATCAATCCTCACTGAAGGATAAATAAATGTCTAAATGCACAAAAGTAGGGGGGCAATAAAAAGATTTTAACAACAGAACAAGATCTAACAGAATGCCCAAGCAGGAATTGATTATTGGAACCAAAGAAAAAGACGTTGCAAAAACACCAGCAAACCTTATATAGAGCATTAAGTGCAATTTACAAATCTACCATCCAAAAGCATATCCTATAAATACTTAATAGGAATCAGTTAAGGTATAAAATCCATTACTAAAAACTATGAAAGACGGGAAACAAGCATGACTTACAAGGGTGGATCCTTCTAAGGAAGCCCTTGCCCTTGAAAATGACAAGTTCCCAGCCAAGAATGAACCGCCTCTTTGAAAGACCTTCTGAGGATTACGACCTTCAACAGGCCATTTATGTACAGAAGAATCTGTTGTTGCAACCCATATACCATCATCATGCAAAGCCAACTGCAAAATAGGATGTTCCTTCGTGCAAAGCAATATACTCTCTCTTGTTGCCAAGTCCGTTAAGTATAACTGAGTATAAACAGAATCAGCATGAAAGTAAATAGCTAGCGATGTCCAAAAGAAGAAATGTCAGAAACTCAGACAATTTCGTTGAGTTGTACAACTGGACTCACAGAATGATCTCTCCCACCACTATAAACATGACTAAATGTTGAGGTGCTGGCAAGTGCCCAAACAGAATCTGTGTGAACTGCGTAGGAATGCACACAACGCTGCTGACCGAGATCCCATAGTCTATCAAATAAGGAGAAGAACTGATCACTCACATGACGAGTACTAAAAGGAAAATATTACTCAATTTGTAGTCAATGTAGCAATTTTAGATGCATAAGCAGGATGTTAGAACCTCAGTCCTTATCTATATCTTCAGAAAGACTTCAATACGATTTCCTCGACTTGCGTAACACCTCAACCACAATCTAGATCAAATTGTATGTTTAGCATTAAGGGGGGGGGGGGGGGGGGGGGGGGGGGGGGGGGGGGGGGAGGGACTGGTTTTGGGAGGAGGAGATTCTGAGAGAGACTGGTTTTGAGAGAGAGAGAGATTCTGAGGGGCCACCAGGTAGAGAGGAAAAACATAGTGCTAATCCCCTGTATCTCAGAATCTGATGAGGCAGAAAATGATTTCCTTTTCAAAGTCAATTTTAAGTCCACTGCTTCCTATTTCTCAAATAAAATATCTATATTTACTTGAAGAAAAAGCAGTTGCTAACAAAATGACTTTTATACTCTAAAGGTAAGAGATATAACATTCAATCTTGATTGTTTCAACCAAACAAGAAACCAGCGAGAGCAGACCCAGTCATAGGCTTGTTTTTCACATAGGGTATAGCACCCCTTGGGACGGTGGGATGTAACCAGATCGCAAAGGTTCATCCCCATTCCCCCCCCCCCCCCCCCCCAAAAAAAAAAAAAAAACCAACAACACCACCACCACACAAAATAGGGTGCAACAACAAACATATATGCGTGTCAATTACTTGCAATCAAACAATTTAAATTCTCAAGTCTTGATCCACGTCCATTTAAACTGATGAAGTTTCTAATCAAAGAAGAGTACCATGTGCACTGAAAACCCATGCTTAGCTCCAATCCCAACCAACAGAAACAAGCTGTGGATTCCCTTAGTATAAAGAAGGCAAGGCAGAAGCCTGCCATTCAAAATTCTCTTTTCTGTGTCTTACAGACATTTGCAATTTGCCAAAGTGCAAAAGCAATTACGTAATTGGAGACGTGACCTATTCCGGGTGAATAAATTTTTTTTTTTTATGACAAGGAACCCCTCTAAGACAAGGCAAGGCACTTTGGACCCACTCCTACAGGGTAAACCATGGGTGACGTTAGGGAGACCCGTCCCCATGCACCAGGTTAGTCGGGGTAATTCCAACCCTTGTCAGTTGTGTGGGTTGACCCAACCAATTTGGATGGCCTCCAGGGCTTCCAGGTGAATAATATGAGAACATTCATGGCACTTGCTCTAATTGCAAAAACTAAATCCAAATCAACCATGAAGGCAGCTCAGGATTAGTACTGGGGAATGGTTTAATGGGGATAATTGGATAGAGATATAGTAGGAAGAAAAAAAAGGATTTCAAGATCCATTTCTTCGTTTCCTCTTTTATTCAGAGTATCTAACTGAGTTGCCCACCAAAGTTGCATATTTGATGGATAATAATACCATGCTGCTATGCCCAAGAAAGTAAGTCTTGACTGGGTACTTCACAGAGCACTGGCTAGATAAATGAGAGAGGAATAGGAACTCTAGTTGTACCAATATCCTTGTAATCCCACTGGAGATAGGATTGAGGCCACCAGATTTCTACAGTTTCAGATGAATGGTGTTTTCAGTCTCCATAGGAATTTGGTCCATGACAGCACAATGTTCACTCGGGATAAAAGCTGGGTGATTAAGGGGGGGGGGGGGGGGGGCCGGGCGCAATTTAACTGGACAAAATTTTCATCACTGGGGGCAAATGGCAGTCTGGAAACTTGGGATTTTCAGACTGAATTTTACATTTATGTGCTTCTGGATGTAGTAATAACCCAATAGCTTTTCAATAGAATAAATACTTTTCCAAAGGATTTTTGCTTTCCATTTATCGTTGATAAAATAGCCACGGAGAAATAAAAATTATCAGCATCAACCGGGCAAAATTTTCATCAGTGGGGCCAAATGGTAGTCCGGAAACTTGGGGTTTTCAGACTGAATTTTACATTTATGTGCTTCCAGATGTAGTAATAACCCAACAGCTTTTCAATAGATTGAATACTTTTCTGAAGGATTTTTGCTTTCCATTTATCGTTGACAAAATAGCTATGAAGATATAAATATTATCAGCATCAACCAGATGCAGTTTTCTTCCATCTTAGTGAACCCCCCCCCCCCCCCCCCCCCCCCCTCCTCTCTTCTTCTCTCTCTCTCTCTCTCCCCGCCAAAAAAAAAAAAACCACCAAAACAGGGGCAAAATTCACAAAACCAAAAGGGCACAATCCAAATGAGTTCTCTGGGCTTCCCATCTATTCATCCAAATCAGATCATGATAAAATCATGGAAACCAGAAAAATAAAAAATAAAAGACCTCAAGAGGTAATGACAAGGCTAACTATGCCACTGCTATACAAGAACAAGCAGTTACTGTATCCCAGACAATACTGCAAGTTGATGATATCATTATTCATTCAAACGAAAATACACATCAATATGTACTAACATTTTTTATTGAATAGTGAGAATGCTGAGCAACCGTCATTGACGTCATTCTAGGAAAATCATATGATTGTGCACCTCTTTAATCATAGCCAAGAAATATAAAATTTGCGTGCATTTTTTCTTTTCATGGGTTTTTCTATAGCAAACAGATCATGAAAAAAGTTATGATGAAGAGCATACAAACAAAAAAAAATGGAAAACAAGACATTCTGCATGGAGCACATTTAGGACCTCATCTAGTAGAGTATTGAGTCAATTTTGATATAAGCTTGCTATTTTCTATCAGTAGTTTGCTGCTGGTATAAACTCATCAATATTTCCTCATGTTTTAAAAGTTAGGGGCATTTTTCAGAATTTGAGTTGTTGGACTTGGGTTATAATAATGGTCTATAAGACATATGGTGGGTTAAGTTATCTTATTGGCTCGTTACATTTGATCTTTGTAAGGTCTAGAATGTTCTTAGTTCCCTACATTTAAGTCCTCTCCTAGTACTATTGAGGAAGCCTACCAACATAAAAATACCTACAGAGTTTCAATTATATTTTTAATCACAAGCAAGGCAGCCCCTACTTCCCCCACCCCCAACTCCACCAACACAAAAAAAAAAAAAAACCCCAATTCCCTAAAACACCCAATGCTATAAGTCCAAACCCACACACAGCACATTAAAAGGGCCCATAAATTCAAGGGAATTCCTACACCTTATTAAACAGTAAATGAATCTTAAGAACCAATCTCATGAATCCTGGAAATTCAACTTTTCTTTTTCTTCTATCAGCTTTCCACACCTCTTAAACTAGACATTGAGAACCATCTCACATCAACCCTAGATATCCGAGTTTAATAAGCCAAATCCTTTTTTACGTCGGAAAGAATCAACCCTAGTAACCCGGGCCACCAAAAATAGAAAAGGATACTATTCTCAGGCATTCACAGCTCCAGAATCCCCCTCCTCCAGCCCCAAAAGTCAACCAAAACAACCTCTAATCAACCACCTTCACTTATCATTTGGTCTTTAATCTAAAATTAAAACCACTTGCCATACAGACACTTCCAACAATTAATTTTCTAAAAATTCAGCAACCAGTGACTTTCACAGCCAAGGAATCAGAACCATTTCAATCTCCAAACCGAAAGACCCTTCTTCAACCTCTTAAAGCCTAAAAACACAAACTTAACAAAAGCTTTGCTCACCATAAACCTTTCATAGGCAATACCTCAAGTTTTCTAAGGTTCTCCTACATCAGGTTGGTACTACAGCAAAGGGCTTGTTTTTTTCCTTAAGTCATTCAATTTTCTTTATTAATTCTACCACCATGGCTACTAATGCGAAGCTTTTGTTTAAGAGTGAAGCATAATTGAATGATTATGACATTACTATAGGAGATGTTGTGTGGTTGAAAAGTAAAGTAGGAAATATCAATACAACTCCATCGGTAGATTGTCTGCTGTACCAGGCAAAAAAGGAAAAAAGGCACCAAAAAAAAAAAACAAGAAGAGGAGAAATCAACGTAGCATCCCCTGCACAAGAATTGGCATCTTACAATTGTACATCAACTGCAGTCCCCAAATATGAATCTCCAAAGCTAATTACAAACCAATATGAGTATAGTAATCACAAGGAACAAAGAATGAGATAATTGCCATTCTTGACAAAACCACGAAAAAGAAAGATGATCACAATACTAAGCCTAAGAAAATCAACGCAAAATAAGAGCACAAGGCCGATTTTTTATTATTGGTCAATCTGAGGATGCTTCTAATTTCCAAGTTACTGCAATATTTGATTTGTGGCAAAACATAGAACATAAGAGATGGGTTCCTTAATGCTGTACTTGTTCTTCCGAAGGGGACAATTGTGTTGAATCAACTTTCGGAGTTCATGACTCGAAGTTCACAAGTTTAAGGACTGTGGATTCTTATACTACAGCATTACAAAACTCAAGCTTGAGTTCTTTCAAGTGCATGAGAGAATGACACAGAACAAATGAACGATAAAAAGGGAGAATCATATGGTGCATATGGAAAGGCATGGAGGGTGGCTCCTTTGTATGTTATGTGGTGCATATGGAAAGAACAGAATAGAACAACTTTTGAGGATACGGTTTTACCAGTTCATAGGATAAAGGCATCTTTATTGCATATTTTTGCTTTTTGGCTATCGGAGAAGTTCTGAGTCTTCTTTCGCGTTGTTAGATTTTATAGGGGATCTTGCTTTGAAGGGGAGTTTTTAGTCATTTTAGTATATTTCTTGTGTACTAAGGTGACTCTTCTTGTTTCATTTTGGTTTCACTAAACTTTTTATTTATCGAAAAAAAAAAAAGGGGAGAATCATGAATCTTGCATGGAGCACATTTCAGCTTCATCTAATGAAGTTTTTGGGTCAATTCAGGTCTTATTTATGTTTCATATAAGGAGTTTGCTACTGGTATAGTTTTATTAATGTTTTCTCAGGTTATAAAAGTTAAGGGGATTTTGATTAACTTCACTAGAGAAGCTATGGTAACTGTCTACGAGTTAAATTATAGGTCAAATTAATTTTTTGGGTCATTATATTAGGTCTATAATGTTCTCAGTTGTCATAGTTTCTAAATTTCCTATTTTGAAGTCTTAGTTTTAGCAAATAAGACAACAATGGACCTGACTTTTTTCTGTTCTTTTTATAAGTAACAAACAATGGGCCTGACAATACTAATTCTATCACTAATTGTAATTATACCACACTCGAAATGCAAAATAATAGGCCACCACTGGTCTAACCACAGAAACCAATTAGATGGAACAATGAACATGATCCAATTGGATCCAAATCCAAGGATGATTTGATTCTTCTGTTTGCATTGGTAGTTGATCCCAGTACTAAAAATCCAAGCAGAACACTAAGGGCACACTATAAGATATAAATATGCATAGAATACAAATCTGCATGTCAAAATATAATGAATGGCGAGGTAAATGAATCTTAAATCAACCTGATCATAGAATCTGAGGATCCAGATAAGCATAGCCTGCAATCATGAAAGTTGAAACCGTTACTAACTCATGAAACCAAAAACATTATATATATGTATATATAGTTTGGTAATATTACAGATCAGAACAAGCCATCACAACAGAATGAAAAGACTACTGACTCAGTCCAGAAAGCGGCAACGACACAAATTTGGAACATATTTCAAGCATCCATCAGGTGTTTCAAAATAAACTTTTGAGGGAGAAGTTGCGCTGCTGAAAACTATAAGATGTAACAGGAGCTTTTTTATTTTAACTCATTAATGACAATAATAGTAGCTCTATTTTTCTCTTTTTTTCTTGGGGGTGAGGGGGAATTTGTGTCGGGAAAGCAAAGAAAAAGAAGCACGCACATGCTTTGCATACACACATCAAAGAATAATGATATAATGGAAAAACAATTGCCCAGAGGACCATTTCAATAAGCAAGAAAGGAATCTTCTAAAACATGAACTGGATATCAGGATGATGCTTGAATAACAAACAGAATAAGCAGTTAAGCACTAGCACAATCAAACTGAAAGCTAAAGAATGGAACCAAGTAACTATCAACAAGTGGTGTGGCTTTTATCAACTCCAAAACCTCCATTCCAATTTTAAGGTTTCCTTATCTCATGTTACTACTTTATTTGTTATTAATTTTCTAAATTTCTGAACAACATGTATTTGTCCCCGAATAGGTACTTTAAACATTCTACGATGATCTACTACCTTGACTATCCTACACAAGACCCCCCTTCCTCAATCTTCTTTTTATATATTCAAATTCAGTAGCCTGATTCCACACAACCCCCCCCCCCCCCCCCTTCTCTCTCTCTCTCTCTCTCTTCCCTCCCTCCCTCTTCCTTCCCCCCCTTCCCTCTCCCCCTTCAATACCTTGACTAAATTATGGCCCCAAATTTCAAAACTCTTACACTTTCAATTTCAAATCTTTAGTTTTTCTTTTCTTAAACTGCCATGTGGACAACAAACCAAATTAAGGATCTACCAATTTCCATCTGATTTCTTTTTCCACCTTTTGCTAATACTAATGTGCATAAGATTATAATATAGAAGAAAAATAAGAACAAACCAAATTAAGTTTCTACCAATAAGGGCAGCCCATTGCACGAGGCTCCCGCACTACAAGGTTTGGGGAGGGCTAGATGTATGCAGTCTTAACCCTGCATGTAGAGAGAGGTTGTTTCCATGTTTCCAATCTATGATGCCCAGGTCGCAATGGAGTAAACTTACCATTGGGTGAAGGCCTGCCCTCAAATTAAGATTTTACCATTCAACATACGATTTATTTTTTTCCCCTATTGACAAATACCAATTTGTATATGCTTTTTATATAGCACCTCTTTGTCCAAGTAGTTTAACTTTGCAGCTCAATTACATGATTACAATATGGTAGCCACACAATTTTAAGAAAAATGAAACTTATTAGTAAGTGTTTCATCCAATGACAATTTGTTGGTTGTCACTAAAATATTGCAGCACACAGTTTTTTACTTTTTTTTTTTCTGCCTCTCAATACAATCTCCTCCAAATTAAGGGTTTGCACATTTCCATAAGAATTTGCGATATAGGACCTCTTCATTCATATGGTTTAATTTTACAGCTCAATCCTACAACCAAACTTAAAAGATGTTAATAAATCAAGTCACATATTTTTAAAATAATTAAGCTTGGTAAGTAAATCCAATGAGAAAATTAAGCATTGGCAGTATACTATAAAGTACCATGACAAATCTGTACTATTTTTTGACCTCCAACGTTTTACCCGCCAAAATAAAATAAAAACAAAATAAGAGGATACTCTTAAGAGTGCCTTGTGATTAGTTTTGGGTTTTTAAACAATGAAACAGTGTGTGAGTCTTAAAAGGTATGGAAAAGAAAGAAGAAGAAGAATTTAGAGCTATGTATTTTAGGAACTTTTGATAATATTATCTGCAACACAAACTTTCAGATGTTTAATAGTCTTCTTCCTTTTTTTTTTCGAAAACCTTTCAACACTCAAATTTTTAAACATCTTTTTTTTTTCCCCTTTAATTTTACATGGACCACAGGAGTAAAAGGAGATTCACCAAATTACAGTGTCATCAGTCTTCACATAAATTTTGCAACACAACCCTCTTGATTTATGTAGTTTGACCACAGATCAATCCACAAGTGCATTTGAAATACACGAACCGAATTTCCCTAAAATAAAGTGCAAATAAGTGGGTCCTTAATCAAATAAGAGGCCTATGATTCATAGCCTTTATAAAGATTGTGATGTTTGGTTTCTTACTCTTGTTTGCGCCATGACATTCCTTTTTTAATATTTTTATATGCAAATGCTTCATTTACAATTATCTCAACTATGTATAGTCGTCATTTTAATGGCCTTTGTCATATATTTTTAGTTTCACACCAAATGTTGTAACCTTTCTATATTTACAATAGCAAAGTAGCGCTTGACTTTTAGCCTCCTTTCTTTTTTTTGATATGTGATTTTTAGCCTTCCTAACCAGTCCAAATTTGTTAATTATTTTATTTTTCACTTCATTTTTCATTTACTTGCATCACCGTGCATCACACAAGCACAACACTAGTCGAGTATTAAACAAAACAAATTCAACAGATACAAATTGGTTGTTGACAAACACTAGTCATATGTCAAAATATGTTAGTTCAATATCAAATACTCGGGATTTTCACCAAAATACATTTTTTGATAATATGTTATGTTTTATCATAGTAGTTGTTCATGTCAGAGATCATAAAATTTGTCCCTACCTAAATGAACAAGAATGATAACCTAAATCTTTGAATCTCACTAAGGCCTTCTATATGTCTCACCTAGAGAGGATTAATTAAGTCTCACCACCAAAAGCGTGCAAAAATCTGCGGAGGATTCTAATTGATGAAACTTGTGGAACTGTCTCTCCAAGGCTTGCTTATATACAAGCATAGTTAACACAAAATAGAAACTCTCTAATTTAGGAATTCCTATTACACAAAAATATCCTAAATCAATTGAGACTCAATCATTTCAAACAAGAAACAGATTCGACAAAACCCGTAAATAAATGCCTAAGTATGAATCTAGACACTAAAAAAACTGTTGACGGACAAAATTAAATATGCCCTAATCATGGAAAAAACATCTCATTTTTACAAATCAAATCCTGCAAAACAGTTCCCAATCAATGACAACAAATGTGGACCTCTCAGCCCATGGGCTAGGTCAACCTTTGCTTTTCCATGTTTTTTAGGTGGTTGTCAGGTTGATCTCTATTTAGTCCCCCCCCCCCCCCAAAAAAAAAAAAAAAACAACTACCGCCACCACTAAAAACAAACAAAAATGTAAGAACTCAACTCCGACAAGTTCAAAGCTTTATACAACTCATAGAGGTTAAAAGTTGAGTTGTTGAAGCTCCATTGCCATAACATGTACTCTATTAGATCTTTGACAATCATCCAAACTCTTCAATTGGAATCTGCCACTAATCATCACTTCATGGGCAAGCATCTGCAACACGAAATCCAACTACATGACTAGAGATTTCATGAAAGGATTCGGGACCCCCTATAGTAACTACGAGCCCATGCATGAAGTCCTCTGATGTCAAATTGTCAATATGCATTTCATACAGAACCAGAAATCACACAGAATGCCTAAATTAGTGGCCACTTAACTATAACCGGATAATCCAACCAATAATCACAAATTATTGCAAGAAAAATATAATTCTCGAAATTAAATGGCACATTATTCAACATATACCTCAACAACTCTACTCTCTCTTTTGGATTTTCTTGCCCTTACTATCACTTCCAAACTCTCTCTCTCTCTCTCTCTCTCTCTCTCTCTCTCTCTCTCTCTCTCTCTATCTGTGAAACCACTGTGATAAATATTCCTAATATCCTATCTTCAGAAGCTAGTTTGTGTTCATAGGAGAAGCAGCAAGAATGGAACATGGTAAGCCTATCTTCCTCCATATGGAAGTGCTGCTGAACAAAAAAGTAGCAAAATAATTACATGCACCATTTGCAAAACTAGCAAGTTCACAAAAATCTTCAGATTCAATTCCACACTGCTCCTCTTACTTGCATCCATATGGATAGATACATCATCATAAGAGAGAGAACATGAACAGAAGGGAGGGGGAAGTGGGGGAGGGAGAGAGCAGAATTAGAAAATAAATCAAGCTAAAGAAACTAGAGAGAACAAGCAAGGAGAAGCATTGAACTCAAATGTGTACCCAGGACAAAAATCATCTTCATGTTCATACAAAGATATGCCTTTACATAAATTTATTTACTTTTGTTTATCACTAGATGTAATTTGGCATAGCACTAAGTAATAGATAATGATGACGTCTCTAGCTTTTCACCATCAAGTCACGGAAACCTATGTGCTGATTTGCTATTTCTCTAAACCTAAACATCCAACTTGACCCACACTCCTGGAAAAAAATCAGCTCAATACAAAAGAAGTTGTGCAACAGGTAATTAAGTTTCTTTTCACAAGCAGGGTAAAGATTAAAATCAGCTTAAAGCACGCAAAAACCAATTATAACGTAAATGCCAAACCAATATAGCTCAGTTCAACCAACCTGCCAGTAGAATCCAAAAGCAGAGCCCTAATATTATCTGTATGCCCTCTAAGCTTCATGGTCTTAGAACCAGTTCTTGGGTCCCAAACACGCACAACCTACATGAAATCAAACATTGCAAGGGGAACTGAATGCTATCATAATAATAAACCGCAAGCATTCCCAAAACATTACATTCAAGAAAACATAGGAACAAACACATTTTCAATCATTACATTGTCGTTATACGAACCTAACAAACCTGAAAGGTAAAAACTAAACTAACTATCAGAATATACCTTCTCAGTTCCACCAGAAACAAGAAGGGTCCCACTATCATTCATTCCCAGAGCATAGACTGACTCCTTATGGCCTTTGGCAGCAATGGGAACATATCCATGAGACTGACTTGTATGCAAAGTTATGCTGTTGCTTGAACCAATAGTGCGAAGGCTGGTAATGGGTAGCGAATTTCCAGGACCATTGATATCATTTGAACAATCATCTTCTGTTGCATCACTTGTCTTAGAGGTTGGAGCAAGTGCAGCTTCTAGATCCCAAATGAAAACCTCCCCACCAAGGCCACCAGAGGCAACAACATTGCTCTATAATCCATGACGCCATAAAAGGATCAGGAACTGATGTCATAAAACATAACACTATGCCTCCAAGCACCACTTGCACTATCAAATTGAACACAAAACTAGAACAGCGGGATTACACTGAAAGGAACCTTTCATCCACACAGTAAATAAGGTCCACAAAAATTTTGGCAGAGAAATTACATTTTTTTGGGCTGCAGCGAGACAAGTAACATAGTCCGAGTGTTGACGAAGAGTACTGGTACAAGTTCCATCAGACAAGGAATTCCACGTCTGGTGGATCTCACGGAAAGAAACGAATCAATAAATGGGGCCTAGGTAATGGACGGATAATGAAATTAATAACAGTTTATGATGCTGACAAACCTTGAGTGTGGTGTCTGAGGAACAGGAAACGAGTGTATTACCACCTGCAATGACAGCATCATTGACCTGCACAATTCAATGCATTCATTTCCCATCAATGCTAACATATGTACATAACCTCCGAAGTTGGAAAGAGTATGAACTAAAATAGCTTCACATTGATCTCCAATTTAAATATTAAAGTGTTTTAGAGCAGGTTGAGTTAGCTATTCCATACAACAACAACAAAGTAATAATGGGACACAAATAAGATTTCATCAGCAATTGATCCAAAAAAATAGGTGTCTCTCTAACATAGTAGTGTGATGGTCGTGAGGCCTACACCAAAGTCAGCTTTTGATGTTAGCTTCCGAGGTTTTGGCTAATTGCAGGAGATTTCGAGTTGGGAGTGTTGGAGAAGCATGGCAGGAAGCACCTTTATGCTTGTGGAGGAGTATGTGAAAATCACTCTTTCAAGGGAGTGAAGATGCAAAACTAAAAGCAAAATATCGATCTATGGGGACGGGGTTTGTTGTTGAGAAATCTAAAATTGGAAAATAATTATTCCATTATTGCTCACTAATAATAGTGGAATCAATGGCGCAGAGTCAAAAAGGGATTCTGACCCAACACTATTGATGAACCAATCCAATAAATCCAAATAGTTGAGCTCTCTGTCTCTTTTGGCTTACGGGAAGCTCCTCAGTTTTGATTCACTCTTTTGGCAAGTATCTAATCCTTGGGCAACTTAAAAGAATTGCCTCATTTGAGTGGGGGGAAAAGCATCACTTATTATTTTTAATGGAAAAAACAGAGTGGAGAAAGAGAGAGACCCAAATCAGAATAGAGGAAAAGTTATTCTTCAACCAAATGCCAACAGGAAAAGTGGATTACAAAGTACAGCCAAGTGCCAAAATGGAAAGTACCCAATCGACATGCGACTCGAATGTAGCAGAGCAGGTAGTTCCATCTTCAGCCAACGCCCATCTCTTTAATGTGCCATCACGACTCCCAGTGAAGAGGTAATCACAACCATTCGTTACTGATGACTTCAATAAAGCCAAACAATTTACACCTGCGCAATGCTGCAAAAATTGCGAACCATTTTAAAAGGTCGCAACGCGGAAATCTATTCCTCGCCTAACAGTAATAATTCATAAAATGAATGATATCACATAAAAATTTGAAAAACATTTTTCTTGGTTTTACAAAACTAAAATGCACAAGAAAGGATGGAGAGAAGAGTTTCTCGCATACTTGATGGATGCAGACGTTACACATGTATATCATTAGGTGTAAAAGGTAATGAGTCCAATTTCACCCTTTTTTCCCATTTTATTGTCTCCTTTATTTCTGAGACCCACACTCATGGGACTTCAGTGGAACTTCCAAATAATTTGTGATCATGGCCACAAAAAGTGATAAACTTAGTCTTCACTAATGAATAATAGAAATTCTGTTAATATTAAATTTACAATTCTATTATCCATACAAGAAGTACAACCAAAGTTATACAAGGCAATATTAAATTTTAAAAGGCTTCATAAAAGGGCCTTAACTCCATCATGGCACAGATAATAGAGGTACATTAGCAGTTAAGCACATGCAATGCCCTTATATAGGTTATTGCAATAAAAAAAAAAATTAATTTCATGCATGAAAATTGCTAATAATAATTGACTGAAGCAATCAAAATGCTTTAAACATCAAACACTGCCATTTGTTATTCATATGTAATAACCATATGCTAATCATAATATATGTATGTATAGGTGAATTGATACAGTTAGCGACCCAACTATTGAACATTTCGTTTAGCTTCATCGCTATTGGAAAACAAAGAACACAGCCCATAACTTGTATTGGTCTACATGATTCTATCACCAGTAGTAAACAAACAAATTCTTCAAGTTACAATGGAGGTCAAAAGGAAAAGAGAGAGAGAGAGAGATGGTCATAAAGCATAATTGACAAACTCATTTAGATAGGAGTTTGGTAAGGAGGGGGCCACATTGAGTTACGCAAACCAAGTTAACTTCACACCACATAAAGCAAAAAATGCTGGCCTATCTCAGGTAACATAAATGAAAAATTTCCCAACAAATCAATTTGAAGTGGTATAAATACACTTTATCAACAGGAACATCAATATCCTCCTATTATCATCCTTTTTTTCTTGCAACAATGTCTAGTCAAGCGTTGGCCAGAAAAGTGCCCATTTAAAACAAAATGAATCGAAATGAGAACCAACATCGGAGTACAGGGAACCTGACCTTTGTGTCATCTGCATCATTCAACACATAAGTCAACCTCTTCTCCTTACGAGGGCGAATTGAATTGGGTGTGTTCCCTGCACTGCCCACACGATGCATTGCAGAAACCCCTATAACAAAAATAGATAAACAAACAACAAATGAATGAGTTTAAAGAATGGAGACACCTAATCAATTTTTAGGAACTGATCCACACTTCTGCTGCAATGAGTATGCAATTGCTACAAGCACATATCACCACCTCCTGTTGTTAAAACTATTTTTTGTAGTGATTTCGGACGTTCACTAGAATGGCATGAGGCAATAACAGAAGAATATGGGATCACATAGCATTGCAAAAAAATCATGCATGAAGGAAATCAGGGGCTGAAGTCCCATTGATGTCTCTCTTAGAGCAATCTCCCCCCCCCCCCTACCTTCTTCTCGGGGCAAGAGAAAAAAGAACAAATGCATATGACCCATACTGTAATCAACAGAATTAGTGTGACACATTCTGATACGGACACAAGGTGTCATCAGCAACTGCAATTAGACCTAATTAGGCACTAAATTTGTGTCTGTTGATTCATTTCTCTGGCCCTCTGTCTTGAACCACCATAGAGAATATAGAAAATATTATAATAACTTTTATCATGAGATAACAATAGTTCCTTTGAACAACAGTATAGAGGCCCTTTGGTTTTGGTTTTGCAACTACCAGAAAAACATTAGTTCAGAAACCCAACTTGCAAAGGGTGATTAAATCAGTAATGGATTTTAAAATAATTGCATAAGATACATCCAGCAAATCATAACCTATGTTACTTTGATTCAGGTACGGGTATCGGGTGCGGGTACATGTTTAAATGTCGGATTCACTTAATTCTCACTCGGACACAACTAGATCCCAAATTTTTTAAATACTTTTTTTGTTTTTTTAAGGTAAAATAGTGTATACAAACTAAAATGTGGAATTTCATGTATAAAATAGAAGTCTTACGCGTAGTTTTATAGTAAACTCAATTGTTTATGTATTTGTTGGATGCATGTCCAACTAGCCATATCGGACACATATTCCGTACTCTTATCCGAGTGTCAAGTGTCCGACAGGGGTATTGCATAAATTTAGAAAAGTGCAGGTAACATAGATTATAGCAAATTATAATTCTTTTTTTTTTTATTGCCACAAATTATAGAATTCCTGGCATAATTAAGTTCGCAACTTTGTCATTGTAGCCCCATTTTATTGAGCTTTGGTAAACATCAAGACCAAATTAGCAAAGGTATTTGGTCAAACTCCAAAAAATTAATGTGTATTTATATTCTAATTCATCATCCATCTCACGCAGCTAAAGTTGCACTTAAAAGGTTACTTGTCAGAAAGAAAAGAAAAAAAAAAAAAAAGAAAAGAAAGAAAGAAAGAACATAAAAGAGAATGCAGTTAAAAGGCAATTGCAGATTATATTGAAATCATTTGCATCCAACATTAACCACTTTCATCAATTACCCTAATCCCCTGAAGCCCAAAATCAAAGAACTTTTCTACAGCCCCCATACAATAAAGAAACTAAGTTAATCTACATGGCACATCTATTTATGCACAAAGCCTCACTAAACCCAGTTAAACATACTCGAATTCTCTAAAATACATGTTAAATCCCACAAAAAAACTCTTCTCCTTTTCTTTTTTTCCTTTTTCTCATAAGCACCCCATAAAAAATCCGGCAAGAGGTAAATATAGTCCAAGATACCACTTGCTCAACAACCCCGAGCCCCATTGAAATCCTTAATCCAATCATCCATTGACCTCCTATGGTTCCGGTTACCTATCTTGTAAACATCATGACAAGAAAGATGAAACTTGCCAGATCCCACATGCAGACCCTCCCCAACAAAATAGGAAAAGGAAACCAAAAAAAAACAGAAAACATAAAGAAAACAATCATTGAAGTAATCCATAACCACAAAAGAAAACACAGAGCTAGCATTTCAGCAAATTACTGCCTCGAAAAGATCAGTAGCAATCATTGTTTGATCTGATCAGTTCATCACAATAGTAGGGCCATTAATTTAGCCCCTGCACTATGTTGCACATATCAGCATGGATTCCACCACAATAAACCCACAAACAACATCAGGAAAGCATGAACTTCGCTCATTAGCCCAAACTTGGGAGGACTGACCATAGTTATCAATTCACTGCACAAGCCAAAAGTATCACACTGATACAGACAAGAGAAGCCAGTTGACATGCCAATCAGGCGATTACACATTTAAATGACCCACAAAAAAAAATATTTGAAGGTTAGCAGCTTTGAAGCTCCAACTGATCCAAAGTCGAATTTGGCAGGGTTTGGGACCAAATCCAAAGACATCCGTTTAATTAATCTTGTAGATAAAGATAGAAAGGATGCTGGAAAGCATGACAGAGGGTAAGTAAATAATTGGGAAGACAAAACGGAGAATGGCATAAAACATCTTAGGTATCTTAAGAAAAAGGGCTGAACTATAACAGGAAAGCAGTCGACTGAGGGATCATAGACTCATAGTAACTTAGTAAAGGAGAGAGGGTTGGGCTTCTAACCAGGTTGCAATTTTCGGTAACGAAGTGCCGTAAATAGATATTCAGAATATCTTTGGAAGAGGCCAATAAGAGAGAGGAAAGAAATGTGTGTTTGTGTGTTCGTGTGTGTGAGAGACAGAGTGAGAGAGAGATCCAACTCCACAATGGTGGGCTTGATATTGACACCCAAACTGAAACAAAATTCCATCTAATAGGCTAAATGCCAACCTAGCAATCGAAATCAAACACATTAGAATCTTGATCCTAAAGTTACTTTGGATTGCCTAGATATTACCCCAGAGTTATTTAAGCATGAAGTCACTTGGACTCTACTATTTCAATTAATAAACAAAGCCAACCATTATAATAAACCAATCACTAATATGACAATAAAGCTTACCAATTCTAAACTTAAAAAACTCCTACCCTATCCTTGGTTAAGACTTTTTTTCCCCCCAGTTGGAGATGGAACAACAAGAACTGTATGCCTAAAATAAAATCAAGATCTGGGTTTAATGAGAAACCAATGATACATACTAGATTGAGTGATATCGACTGCCACTCCTAAAGAAGAAGGTGCAAAATCCAAGTCCTAGTTGGGATGCAGGCATGCATAACTGACTTATCCATAATTCAAAGAAAAATGACATTAAACCCACAGCAATAATGATGGCCTTTATTCCCTTTTTAGTTGCTCCAACATCAGATTATGATTTGCCTTCCTTCTCAGCAATAATATAAACAAGAGAGAGCAAGATGATGATGTTCAAACCACCTCTGAGAGTGCTCTCATAATGTCACAATAAAAAGGAAATTAATCACGACTAACAATGAAGTGATCTCCACTATCTTTGACAATAACTGGCTACGAGAGATGGTGGTATCAAAAACAAAATGACGAACAAAACGATAAGGGAAAGTAAGGGAGCTGGTGAGAATACATGGAAAGAGTGACTCAAAAAATAAAACAAGAGAGAGAGTATGTGTGTGCATGGAAAGAGAGAACTTAGTGAAATCCAAATAACAGACTTATTATATATATATATATAATAATTAGGATTTCAATAGTTTACTAGTATATTGAGGTGGGATAGGCTCCTCCTAAACTGAATCATATCCTGAACTCTGAAGTAGAATATATAAAGCATTATTAAATATATTTTCTCATCCAAACACATTAACAGGCTTGAGTTGCTAGTTGATTTTTTCAACTTGTATTACTCCAAATCAAGAATCATAGGAAAAAGACAAATGCAATATGGAAGAAAAAGAAATTGGAAATAAAAATCATTCAAATGTCAATTTTTCCAAGCAGACACAAATTTAATAGTTATTATTTCAATGAATTGACATAGAAATATTTCATACAAAAAATGGAGAAAGTAGAAGCACATAAAAGGAAAAATAATGTGCAGTCATACATTTAGATACGTCTTCACACAGTAAACCAATTTTTAACAAAGCAGTTCAAGCCATAGTTACAAGGAAACTCTCTTTGAGTGGGGAAACCCACTTCCCCGGAAACTCGATTCTAGAGCAAAGACGAAACTCTCATGAAATTTTAAGGGAAACTTATAGGAAACAATTCCGAGTTTCGAAAATCTAACATAATTTTTTTAAAAAAATTATCAGAAACTCTTAAAAAATATTGTGGAGACTCTAGAAACTCGCTTCTTTATAATTTATAGTGTTTTTATATTGTCAAATCTTATTATTTGATAATAGTATATAATTTTTTAATAGAAGTCTATAAATATTGTGTGCTATCAATATTTTATGTGATCATAAAAGTATTCTAAATATTTTACATTATTTTTTTAGAATTTTTAGTAATTTTTTGTAAATATCATATTTAATTTTATATTACCTAGCGTTTCCTATTTCTCATAACTTTTTGAGGCCACGTTTCACGCTTTCGTTTTCCGTATCGTTTCCCGCTTCCACTTCCCTTTCTAGCAACTATGTTTCAAGCAAGCAAAGTGGGGTAGATTCTGAAGGCAAATTTTATTGCAAGTCCAAGAAGTGTCTTTACTTAACATGATCTAGCAAAGAAAAAAGAGGTCATTACCGAACATGAGCATTGAGATTTTGAGACAGCAGAAGCTTCTGGTTTACAGCTTTTCTCGGTAAAAGATTCCAACATCATTTTCAAAAGTCCACACTTGAAAGCTGTAATCCGTTTAATAGGCGGGTTGCACTCAATAGGAAAACGATAGAAAACCATACCTCTTTCTACATTGTACAGTGGCTTGGGACTGCTGGGACACAGTATTCTCTTTGCATGGAGTGGAATGGGTGATGCCTACATCGGTGGAGGCATTGATGCGATGTTGGGGTCGTGGTTGCCTGAACAAGAGGGTTGGAAGGGTTTGGGATGTTATTCCGCATTGTATAATGTGGAACATTTGGCAGCAGAGGAATTACAGAACTTTTGACAGAGTGGAGCATCCGATACATACTTTAAAGGGAATCCTTCTCAATTCTCTATTTTATTGGATGTCTGGTGCTACCCCTTTTAGTCTGAGTACTTTTGTAGCCTTTCTGGGTCACTTCTATACACCTGCAGGTATATAGGCAATGAAGGTATAGGAGATATAGTGTTTTGTATATGTTTGTTGTTCAGGGTTCGCCCCCTTCCTGGCAGTCATTTTCAATACATTTTTATTTATCAAAAAAAAAAATTTCTACAAGCTGTCTAAAATTCCATCCACCCATAATTTCGTCACGGGCCCTTCCCTTGATTCACTCTATGGCTCCTCTACTCATTAATCAAAAAGTTCCATTAATATGTTATTAAGCTTGCAATTAATTAACTTTTTGCAAATAACTGTCCATGTTACTATAAAAATTAAAAACTAAAAAGTCTGACCATGTTCAATGAGATATATAGTCGAAAGCAAAATGCAACCTTAAGGTGTTAACAACCTATACTTGTCTACAAGCATACACAAATATATAATTACGTACTAAGATGAAAATAAAATTGTACATGCGTTGTAAGGTTGGAATGGAGGTTCCAGTAACATAAAATACGTCCACTATTGAAAGCAAATTCTAATTCTTATATATGAATCATTCTCTATATGTAACTTTCAAAGCAACACAACTATCCCTCCTTGCCTGCCAAACCCTACATTCCAAAGTTGAACATGTAACGGAGCAAATTAGCATCGAAATGTGGACCAAGCCCAACAACCCAATTTTCTTTTCAAAACCTTCGACGTTAATCTATAAATATATATGTGTGTGTGTGTGTGTGTGTGTGTGTGTGTGTGTGTATTTATTATATACATCTATGTATATACAGAGCGAGAGAGGAGGTGGTTACCAGAGAAAGAGGATGAGATGGATCTGTGAGGAGATAAAATAGAGTTTGATCCGAGCTCAAACTTCAAACTCGAATCCCAACACGAACTAAGCTGAAATTTTCCATATTTGTCTTACTCTCTTATATGTGAATTTGATCGAGCAAGGTCGACCTTCGTGGAGCAACAAATTGGTTGGTCCAAAGCACAGAGACTGAACCCTAACTTCGAATCAGATGATGAATTGGAAGCGTTGTGCTTGTGATTTTGCCATTGTCGAAACACGGAATTGACGAAGCATATACAAAGTTGAGTTAGAGAAAAAGAGGGAAGTGCCGGAGATTTGAGAGACAGAGAGAGAGAGACAACGATGGTGAAATCGAAATGGCTTGCGTTGTTGAGTGCGTTGTTTGGGCGAGTACTTTGACTCGGTTTTTTGAGGTTTAATTGAGGGTATTTTGGTCTTTTAAGAAAGAAACATAAAACCATAACTGCGGCTCTATAACCGTACTCGTTGGTGTCTTGTAGAGGAAACTACTCACATTTTGTACCCTAAAACATAAAAAATTAAAAAGAAAGGAAACTAATCACTTTCGTAAGGACGTAATTGGCAGAACCCCAACAGCATTGACGACGGCTGTAAAATGAATCAAACATGTTGAACTCGTTTAACTCATTATATAAATGAGACAAATTTAAAAAAATTTTAAGAGTCAAGTATTTTTTGTGCTCAGCTTAAACTCGGCTCGATAAGTTTATATGTATTAAAAAAATCAAACCACTCAAGCTCCGTTCAATTAAAACTTATTTGATTTCGGCTTAAAAGTTAAACAAATCAAGCTTGAATAGATTTTGAAACTCGTTAATGTCATAATCGCAAAATTCAATACCCGAATATAGATCAAGCTCAAACCTTTTTGTAATAATAAACTATGTGTGTGACATGTGTCATTTTATCATTAAAAAGTTGATTAGTGAGCCATTAGTTAGTTAAATGGTGAGTTGGGTGTGAGTTATTGGTGAATATGTGCATGGGAGATTTAAGGGTGTGAAATACATCCTTATATTTATTTTGTTTGCTAGTCACAAAGGAATCCAAGGGAAAAGATAGACTTTTGGTGGAATGAAATGGGGAGAAGACAAAATGATAGACAAATTAGAGACAAAAATTATCATTTTCATGCAAAAATTATGGAATGGAATGATATATATATATATATATATATAAAAGAGAGAGAGAGAGAGAGAGAGAGAGAGAGAGAGAGAGTGGAAAGACTCTTCTATATGTAATTGTA
Source organism: Euryodendron excelsum (assembly GCA_033060915.1). Taxonomy (NCBI): domain Eukaryota; kingdom Viridiplantae; phylum Streptophyta; class Magnoliopsida; order Ericales; family Pentaphylacaceae; genus Euryodendron; species Euryodendron excelsum. Next base: position 30,410,158 of record CM065379.1, read on the forward strand.
TATCTAAAAATTTGTATAAAATTTTAGAGAAGACAGAGAGGAAGAAGAAGAGAGAAAGAGAGAGAGAAAGAGAAAGAAAGAGAGGGAGAGAGAAGGAGGAGGAGGAGGCTAATCTTGCTCCTCAACATTTGGGACATCAAGGGAAACTATCCTACATTATCCCTAAGTTATTTTCATTGCATTTCATGGGGTTAGAAGGCTGAAAACTAGATAGAATTAATTTGAAAACCAAACTCTATTAATGGATGAGGGTTTGTGAGATATTTCTCTTCGAGCAACAGCAAAGTATGAGACCAATTTAGAAATGTTCTATACTTAACAAAAAAAAAAAAAAAGGTAGAAACCAAGTTTGAAGGTCTCAGGTGATTCGAGTAAAAAGTTATGGCCGGATTATTATTTTTAGCTTATCAGCAAAAATGCGTGCGGGTGACCAGGTTTAACATTTTTTTAGCCAAACCCAAGGCTTGGCCATGGTCTAGGAAGTATACTGGGATGATCGAAAAATCCAAAACAATAGAGTTGCAGGTCGTAATACTACAACGGCAAAGAACAGTCCACTTCATTGGAGTTTTTCTTCGGCTACTGATGGCGGCTACCCGTGAGGCCAGTGCCAAATGAAAGATCTTCAAGTCTAGTTTTTAGTGCCACTGACCTTGTATTATTTGGAGTTAAAATGAGAAAATTCTGACTGTTGAAAGGCAGCTAGATTGCCGGGACAGCGAACCCAGGCCCTTGGAGAAGAAAGGTGACCAGTGGAAAAGAAAGGTAGGATCCACCACCACCACTCTCAGGTAGTGGCCCGGGGGGGCGATTGTGGGCTACCCTCTAGACCTCAATATTTTTTGTAAAATTCATACTTTAATATAATAAACATTTTAAAACTAATTTGGTATTTTTCTAACACCTGAAAGTATTTTTACCGAATTTTCTAATGTTTTATAGAAGAAAAATCATTAAAAATAATTCTGAAGAGTTAAAAATATTTAAAAAAATTATTTTTAGACACTAATAAAAATAATCTAGAGATGTGGGATATTTCCATCATCCAAATTAAATTTTAAAATTTATTGACTCTCAAGGACAAAACGGTTATTTTGACACGGTTACCCGGAAAATGGCAAACTTGACTTTTTTTTTCTTCACAAAACTTGACATTGGGATTTCAGAATAAGTATAAACACCTTAAATATATAAATAAATATATTTTTGGTAATTTGTACAAAAAATGGACATATTTTACAACTTATGATAACACAAAAATTGCTTGATTTACACTAGAGCAACTGTAAAGCTAAGTTGATCTATAATGAACACTTGGGACTTAGGAAACGCAATGGAAAGGTCTTGCATTCATATATACTAACTCAAACCTAAATAATTAATACAAGCAATGCTGTGTTTATAGTTCGCACGCAAAACGAGACAATACGAAACAACTAAGCTTAATCGAATTTTAGATAGGGGATTCATACCCTCTATTACGATGATAGTATAACTGTTGAAACATTATTTTAATTTCAGAAAGTTCAATAAGGTTGCTTTATAATTGTATTTTATATCTTGTCATTATTTTTTTCAATATGCAGAAATCGAAATAATGATAATGATTTTTCAACTGTCATAAATCTTAAATCAACTACATAATAATTAAAAGATATGGTTGTATGGTAATGTGTTATAAGGTGATACTCCCGGCGTGGAGGAGAGGAGTTATATTTACAAACATATATTAATAAGAGTTTAGTTAACTGGGCCGTAAAGTGGTGACAGTCTCGTATGTTGGCCTGAGATAACAAACTAAGAGAGGGGGTGAATTGAGTTTTTAGAACTTTAATCAATAATCATTGATTAAAAAAATACACCAATGGAACAATCAACATAATACAAGATATATATGCAGGCAGCTTATAAATATGCAATGAGTGAAAATAAAGCAGAAAATAAAGAGATGAAGACACACAGATTTTACGAAGCTTCGGCCAACCTTGCCTACATCTTCTCTTCCTTGATCCTCTCGAAGGTATTCCACTATATAATCTTCTCTTTACACAGCTGCTAATTTCTTCAAGTGCCCAGCTCACTCTTATACAAGAGTTTACACCAAACATTTAACTCCGTGTGATTTTTCCAAGATCACTCAATCTTACAAGTGTATTACCCAAGCTACACTCAAGCTCACAAGGTTTACAAATGAAATAGATAAAACCTATACAATGGGTAGCTCTCTCAAAGAGTAAATATAGCAGATTTCAGCTAAATACTTCCTCTCGGACTGTAGCAGTTGTAAAGCAATGAAGAATATTTAGGGCTTTTGGATTTTGGCACTTTTAGATCATTCTCCCATACCCATATATGAGTTTAAACCCAGATATGTATAGCCTTTCACAGAAACTAGCCGTTAGAGTCATTGGAAGTGCACTAATAGCATGGGCGCATAAGACAGATTCAAAAATTTGACCGTTGGAGCGAATTTTTTAATTCCCGTCACCTACCGAGATTGTCAACAATCTTCTTCTGCTGTTGCCAATCTGGCTCCCTATTTCTTTCTCTGTGACTGTTTACCAAGATTGTCAGCAATTATTTTTCTGGTATCACTAATCTTGGCTTACCACTCATTTGACACTGCTCTTTAACAAGATTGTGAGTTAACTTTACTTCGTGTTTCCACTCCTGGCTTGCCACTTTTTTTAACGTTGCTCTTTTACAAGATTGTCAGCAGTCTCTGTTGGTGTCAGCAATCTGGTTTCTGTTTCTTTTGCTGCTGCTCTTCATTAGACATCTTTCATTCATTTTGTGTATCAATCTTTGATGATTGAAATATGTCTAAGCCTTTTCTGACTTCCTTGATAGCTTTCTGAATCTCACATTTAGCCCTTGGTATTTTTTGTCTACCAATCTATTACGGCATCAGAAATCTTCTTGTGCTGGTGAAGTCTTTCACTTTGTCAGATCATCAGGTGTCACTAATTTGTTGTAGTGTCGTCAAACTCAATAGACTTTTCTTTTGAGCTTCCTTCACAATACTTCAAAGATAGCATAGCATGTTTAAACTACATGTTGCTTTAGTGGATAGATATAACCATGAGAATCAAAGGTCTTCATTGCGATTGAGTTGGCCAAGATGTAGTCAACCAGATTCATATCCAAAGCTCTTTTCTTCTTATGCAGGTGTCACCAATCTGATTGAGGTTCTGGAACTAACAGAAATGACTTGATCTTTCACAAACTGCTCATGTGCTCTTTATGGTGTTGGCAATATTTGAGTCATTCCATAAATCAGTCTTTGATGATGTCAATAAGTTCAGCATGAGGTCGACCATCCTCTGGGACTATTAACATTAATAGCTCATTGACTTTATATTTTCAATTATCACTTGAAAATGTTGTGACAATCTGATCAATATATCGCAATTATGCATTTCTTCAACATTGTCGACCATTACTTCAAGGTGTTAGCAATATGATTGAATTTCCAAATCTGACTTTTGTAGGTTCAACCATCTTAGAATGTGTTGACCATAACTTTAGACATTTTCTTGAACTTTAATCTCCATCAAGGTGTCAGCTAACGTCAATAAGATCTTTCATTAAAACTTAGCAACTTTCAGTGGATTATTTGAACATGAGGATTGAGGGTCTTTAGCATGATAGTGTCAGCTAGATGAAGTAGAGTGTTGACACAACTATTCAATTCTTGAATTCAGTGTTAGCAATCAAGTATAGTGTTGTCAATATCTTCAAGATCTTCAACAATGTTCTTCACATAAAACTTCAGGGTGTTAACCATCTCACATGTTGTTGACAATGCCTTCTTCAAATTTGATTGCACTTCAGTTCTTTAATCTTTAATAACTTATTCAAAACCATTTTGAAACATTTCAAATGATCTTCCATGAATGCTAGGACAATGAATAAGTTCTTGAATCTTCATAAGCCCTTTAGGTTCTTTAAAACGGAATTAATGTTTCTTCATCAATCTCCAAGCTCTTCTATCAATCTTCATGTTTCCACAAAGTCAACAAATCATCATGATAGAATTCCACAGCTTCCATCATTCTTTTCAATACTTGTTGAACTTCTTGAGTATCTTCTATATCTTCAGGAATAAGATTACCCAAGTAATCTTTTTGTTGAATACTTAACCAATCAGCTCACTAATATTTCATGTTATCAAATGATTATAATCTAACTTGCACACTTAATTGAAATCATTAGATAACAACTACATAGTTTTTTTATTATCAAAATCAACATAGAGATCAACCTTGAGTCAACATCGCCTTCTGGACTTGAGTGGTTGGCAATGGAAGTTACAAGGATGGTTTCTTTCCGGTGTGTAGGTGTGAAAAGGAAGAAGGGATCTCGCCTTCCGGACTGATGTGATTGGCAAGAATGCTATAAGGACGAAAATCTTTAGCGTGATGCGGGGGGGGGGGGGGGGGTCTGTTAAATTACAAAAGTACCTAAAGATTAAATAACCTTAAGAGATTCAAAGTTTAATATCTTTTGATATGGCATAGTGTGAAATTGATATCGTATTAGATAAAAGAATTGCTTTTGAACTAGAATATTTATATTTATAAATCGTTATCTCTTTACACCTTATATTAAAAAGTATTTACATTATGATTGCTAGATATATTTCCTACTGAGTTTCACAACTCGCCCTGTTTATGGGCAAACATTCCAGATAATAGGAAATAAGCTGACATGTTTTGGGAATAATTACGTTGGACTGAATCGTTGATCAGGAAACGAATATGTACACAGCGCTGTCGCGCCTAGATTTTTTGCACTCAAGGAATACACATACAAACGGGAAAAATGTTGTACTCTCCCGTTAGAACTCACCCTCCTAGAAGAATGAGTGCGACTAGGTTTTAATTGAAAATAGATTTGAATAAAGGGCTTTTGGAAAAAGTTTGGAGTTGCCACCTAACTTGATTAAGGTGAGTTAGGTCACCTAAAAACTAAGAATAATTCGAAGACTTCACTTAGGTTTTTTGAAAAATGATTTTGAAAATATTTCCTCAAGAGAGTTTTTAAGAAAATAGGTTGTTTGGCAACCTTTAGAAAACATTTAGCCCTTTTTGAAAAATGACTCATTTTGGTCTTTGAAAATAGTGATTCTAGGTTCAGAGGTTGGTTACGTGTAGGAAAGACGCATTAAGCTATCACCCTACCCCGCCCTTTCGATACCTACATGTCAATCTACCCTAGATTTACCTATGAGAGTCTTTAACTAACTAATGTTCAATCCTATCCACTTTGAAAAAGAATGTTTAAAAAGAAATTTAATATGATGCATGATATGCAAGTGCAAGAAAAAACTTGATTTGAAAATAGATTTGAAAAGAAGAATTTGATTTGATTTGAAAAGAATGAGATTTGAAAAGATAGACTTGAAATCAAAATTGAAAAAAGATTTGAGAAAAGGGATTTAAAAATAGAAATTTGGAATTGGAAATTGGAAATAGAGCATAGAATTGGAAACTTGAAGAAGATTGTAGAATCGGAGATTTGAAAGAGGTTGTAGAATTAGAATTTGAAAAATGTTGTGGAATTTGAAATTTGAAGGAAGTTGTAGAGATAGAGACTTGAAAAATGTGGTGACCGCACCCAAGAGGGTTGCCTACGTATCCTTTTGGAGGAATTAGGTCAGTCGTAGTTCGGACAAGAGTCCGATTGAAAATAGAAGAGTTGATTTAGAAGAAAGAGATTGAATTGGAATTTGGATTGGAAGATTGAGAGATTGAACTTTGATTGGAAGATTTGAAAAGATTTGATTTTGGAAAGCTTGGTTTTAGGAAATCTAGACTTAAGAAAGACTTGAGACTTAGAAAAGATTTGGCTTGACTTGACTTGAAAGGATTTTAGAAAAGATTTGACTCAAAAGTTAGACTTGAAAAGATTAAGAAAGATTAGATTTAGGAAGGATTTGAATTAGAAAAGTTCCGATGTAGGAAAGTTTCAAATTAGGAAAGTTTCATTTTTGGAAAATTTCGAATTAAGAAAGTTTCATTTTTGGAAAGTTTCGAATTAAGAAAGTTTTGAATTAGGAAAGTTTTCAAATTAGGAAAGTTTCAAAATTAGGAAAGTTTTGAATTAAGAAAGTTTCAACTTAGGTCAGTCTTGAATTTGGAATGTTTCAACTTAGGAAAGTTTTGAATTTGAAAAGTTTAGAAAAACAAGAAAGTTTTGAAAATAAGAAAATTTTGAATTTAGAAAGTTTTAGATTCGGAAAGATTTGAAGTTTAGTAAAGTTTAGAATTTAGAAAGTTTGGAAGTTTAGAAAAATTTAACTTAAGAAAGTTTTGAATTTAGAAAGCTTCGGATTCGGAAAGATTTTGAAATTTAGAAAGTTAAGATTTTAGAAAGATTTGGGTTTAGAAAGTTTTAACTTAAGAAAGTTTTGAATTAAGAAAGATTTGAAATTTAGAAAGTTTAGGATATAGAAAGTTTTAGAGTTTAAGTTTTAGAAAATCATGAGATTAGGAAAGGTTTGAGTTTAGGAAAGATTTGAAAGCTTAGATTTGAAAAGTTAAGATTTGGAAAGGGGTAGAATTAGGAAAGGGTTGAATCAGGAAAGATTTGAAAGTTGAGTTTTAAAATTTAGGAAAGATTTTTGTGTTTAAGTTTTGGAAAGTTAAGATTTAGGGAAGTAGGAGATTAGGAAGGAGTTGAGTTAGGAAAGAGTTGGATTAGGAAGGGATTGGATTTTGTTTCTAAGAAGAAGTGTTTGATTTTATTTCCAAAAACGGAGAATAGGATCTAGTTTCCTAAACGGGAAGATTTGATTTGATAAGGATTTGGAAAGGGAGGTTTTAAAACCCCTAGATTTGGAAGGCTATAGTTTTGACGTAAAAAATAGGTTTTGGAAATATGTATAGTTTGGATGTGAAAACAAGAGGTTTTGGAAACCTAGGTTTTAAGGCAAGTTTGAAAACCATGTTTTTGGGAAGAAAATTAGGGTTTCCTAATCGTGGGTTTTAGGGCTCGACTTGGGCACCAAGAAAAAGGATTTTTGGAAAGTACATTTTTTGAAACGAAGATTTTTAGAAGGAAATCCTAGAAAGGAGTTTCTAGAAGGAAGATTTTGGAAAGAGAGTTTTTTAGAAAGATTTTTGGTAGAAAATTGTTGGAGAGAGTTTTTGGAAAGATTTTTAGGGAGCGTTTTTAGAAACTGAATTTTGAGGAGAGGATTTTGGAAAAGAGTTGAAAAAGGGAGTTTTGGAAAATAGATTGTTGGAGGGAGTTTTTGAAAACAACTTTGAAAAGGAGAATTTTAGGAAAGTATGTTGAAAAAGAGATTTTTAGAAAAAGGGACACTTGAAAAGAGAGTTTTTAGAAGGTATAAAAATATCTCACTTTCCTAAAGCGATTCTAATCATAAGAAGGTTAGAACCACTTTAAGAAAATGGTTTTGAAAGCAACAAAATTTGAAAATATGGACCATGAAAGTCACTTTAAATGTAACACTTTCCTAAAACAATCTTAGCCATGAAAAGACTAGAATCACCCTAGAATTGTGATTTTAAAAACAAGTTTTGAAAAAGGAGATTTTGAAGCAATTTTGAAAACAAGTTTAATGCAAATTTTGAAAACGAGTTTGAAAACAATTTTTGGAAAATGCAAGATCATGATATGCACAATGCAAATTTGGAGTCGTGAACATACAAGGTTAAGACTTCATCACATAATCAAGGGGGCCGAACCCACGTGGTCTCCGGTTAGCCTAAAGGAAAGCCCCCGACACGGTGACCCTCCAATAGGCTAATCCTACACATGGACCGGGAATTCCCTTGTTTCAAGCATGCAAAGAAAGGGAGGGGGCGCGGGAAAGAGATAGGGGATTAAAATAGAGAAAACTCAAGTGGGTTAAGAGAGAGAAGAGAGAAGGGGAAGTGCAGAAACGTAAAACAAAAACCCACCTTGTGTCTTGTTTATTTTACGCGCCTTGCTTGTCTTCGATCTTCGTCTAGATCTTCTTCTTCAATTCTCAAGAGTTGTCTTCAATCTTCAAACTTCAGATTGCAGCTCTTCAAGTCTTCAAAGGAGGGTTGGAGGCTAGTGTATAAGTGTATGGGGGTGTGTATGAGTGTATAGAAGGTTAGGGTTTAGTGTATGGTGGCTAGGGTTTGGAAAACCTAAGGAAGCTAGGGTTTAGGGAGTGTTTGAGTTCTGTATATCGAATATTATTGTTTTTAGACTGAGTTTGCGGACCTCTTTCACGCTGAAAAAGGCTCTGTATTTATAGAGGTGGGATAGACATAGCGCCTGTTGCAGTGGCGCTAGGCCAATTTTCCTCTTGGCGCCACTCCTAGTGGCACCAGGTTAATTCTTGGCTTGGTGCCACTAGTAGTGGCACCATCCAGTTAGGAAAGTATTTAGGTTGGCAAGCAACGTATCTTTGACTAGATTTGGGCACTTGTACTAGTGACTACCATGCAATTTTCAGCCTGGCTTCACTAGGAGTGACTTTAGAAAGTCCGGGAAAGATTTGAAGAGGCCGGGAATGACCCGGAAGGCCAGAAAAGAGCAGGAACACCTAGAATAGTGTCCTAGAGATATTTGACTTGAAAAGTGAGGATAAGATGTGTCGGAAGGATTGACTAGGCCTTTAGGGGCAAAATGGTCAATCGGATCGGGAAGCTGCAGGGACGGACTCGGACTGTCCCGGAAGAAGACTCAAGATTTGGAAACATTATTCAGAATGTTCCCAAAGGTTGCCGGTTTGATTCCCAAAGCCGGTGTGGTCGAAAAAGGTGACTGGCCCACTAGGGGCAAAACGGTCATTTCGCACCGGGTTTGCCGGAACTGACTTGAAATGATCCAAAAGAATAAAGAAAGGTTGTGGACACTATAAAAAGCATTCTCGGGAAGCTAACGGTTTGATACCCAAAGTTGGTGTGGTCGGAAAAGGCGACCGGCCCTCCAGGGGCAAAACGGTCATTTTGTACCAGGTTTGTCGGAATTGACTCAGAATGATCCGAGAAGGTAGAGGAAGGTCGGGAATACTATAAGAAGTATTCCTGGGAGGTTACAGGTTTGATACCCAGAGCCGGTGTGGTCCCCGGGGCATTTGGATGCTTGGGGGCAAAATGGTCATCTTGACCGGAAAGTCTCAAAAAAGGCCCAAGGGGCAGTTTGGTCATTTTTCACCGAAGTGGGCTAGCAGGCACTGGTGTTGACCTGGGTTTTGAGTGTTTCCGCCACTCTGACGGCGGTCACGTGATACAGGGGTTTGTTGGCAATTCCCTATATCGACCTGTTTGCGAGTATTTTCGCTACTCGGACGGTTCACGATCATTCCTGAGACTGCTTGATCTTGGGAAGCTGCTAAAGGGACTTAGCGCCTGAGAAGTCAACTTTCTCGAAAGGCGTGCCTAAACGGACATTTCTGCATTGGCGGGCTAGCAGGCATCAAAGGTGGATCATTCTATCATCTAGGGGACTTGGGGTGTCACGCCCCATAACCCGGCCTATACGGATTTAGAGTACATGACCGGCCAGTAGCAAGGCTACCCAAGGCTGCATTACATTAAATCGGTTGATCACCTGTGCATAATCATTTAAAATGATGCATAATTGCGGAAAATAGAACTTTTGATAACTTGAAAACATAATCTGTGTCATACATGGTAGAGTTGTGCCTAATCCAAAACATAATATACATAAGGACCTAATCAAGGTCCACAAAAGTTATAGCAACATATATATATATATATATATCATTACAAAACATTAGGTCTAGCCCTCAAGCATTATACAAAACATAGGCCCGTGGGCCGTAGCTCAAATCCACATATGGCCTCGCTCTAGGGCCTCCTGGATTGGCTACCTGAAAAGCATTTGAGAAAACGTAAGCTAATGCTTAGTGAATAACAATGATGCATGAGCATGAAAATACCATGGACTAGCAGTGATGTCTAATGTATAAAATAATAGATAAACATTTATGTATTTAAGGCATGAACTTAAAACGTGTAAGCATAGGTTTGAAATCATAGATATCATAAACATCATATTGCAGCATTCTATCGCTTCAAAACATGGTTTCATAAAAGAGAGATGCGACATATCTTTGCTCGTGATAAAACGTAACATAACTTGTAATAAACATTTGGACATATCATTATTCTTGTTCTAAAACATAAGTGTGCTACAACTCGACATTAGAGCTATGCTCCACATCAGTAACCTTAAAGGTCACAAATAGGGCTCTTTAGGCCGTGGGACGTCTCCCGAACATGGCGATAGTTTATTTCACATCCCCTATCGTAGGACCATCGTTGCTAGTTTAAGGTCTTGCCAGGAAAGACCTCGAGTTGGCACCATACATTGAAAACTTAGCATCTCTTTCCTTTAAACATTATAGTCCATGATTTTCATTCATAACATAAGTACAGCTTGCATGCATTTCAAGGTATGACATTTGTATTGAACATAAATATTGATGCATTGAAAATATATGGAAAACATTGCATGATATGTAGGTGAATTTAAAACATTTGGAAATTAATAGAGTTTTACTCATGGCATATCGTTACTCACCTCTCTCCGATAGGATGGGTGGTAGACAAGGTGTTCCTACACAAAATGTACATAGAAGTATAGAAATATCAATACAAGACTCCAAAGCAAAGCAACCACGTAAAACGAGAACATAAGGTTGAGGTTTGAACATGAAAGCCGGTACGTCGACTCCTTCATCGCGTCTCAACCACCCCTTAAGAAAGATTTCGCACTCTAGCTTAGTTCCATTTGAAAATAGGCTAAAAGGGCTTTAATTGATAGTTCATAGACTAAAAACACATTTCGGATGAAGAAGTTATGCCCATAGAAAATGGGTTAAAATTTTGGAAGAAGAATGTTACTGGCAGAATTTTAGGTCAACTTCAAAATTCAATATCTCTCAAACCACAAGGAATTAGAGTACAAAATTTATATGGATACAAAGATCTATGAGTCTACTATCCAATGCTTCAAATGGTGCATCAATCCAAGTTTTCTAGAGAAATTTATGCCCGTTCTACGAAACAGTGTCTGAGCTGGAAAGTGAAATCGGGGGCTGGGCGAAGGTGTCGGCTCCAGAAACAAAGGAGTCGCCTCTTGAGCTAAAGAAACGAAACTGGGAGTTATCTGGGCAAAAGTGTCACCTCTAGAGACTAAAGAGTCACCTCCTGAGCTGAAGAGACAAATCTAGGAGTTATCTGGGCAAAAGTGTCACCTCTAGAGACTAAAGAGTCACCTCCTGAGCTGAAGAGACAAATCTAGGAGTTATCTGGGCAAAAGTGTCGCCTCTGGAGACTAAGTAGTCACCTCCCAAACTAAACGAATAAATCTGGGAGTTCACTGAGACAAGGAGTCGCCTCCAAAAACCAAGGAGTCCACTCCAAAGCTAAATGAATAATTCTGGGAGTTTACTGGGACAAGGAGTCACCTCCACAAAATGAGGAGTCCACTCCAAAGCTAAATACCCAGATTTTACCTGAAAATCTCCAAACCTCACTCAAATCAAAACCAAACTCCATCAAAACTCTCACAAACCCTTCCAATGCTTCTAGGGTCCAAAGATTGACCCAAGAAGACTACAACAATACAAAATCAAACACTTTAAACAAGAAAATCGAAGGGATCTAGGGTTTTAGGAATTTAAGCCCTAACTTGCATAAGTTGGGGATTTCACATTCCAAACCCTCAAATCTTTCAATGGGGCTATCAACACTCTAAACTTAGCTAATTTGGAACTCAAAAGAGTCACCCACAACAATTCAACAACACACCACACAAAGATAGATACATACACATAGACCATTGGAGAGGAAGATAGAACCTTACCTTTCTTCAAGTTTGGTTAAGTCTTCTATTGCTTCAAGCTCTTCCTCAAGCTTCCTCCTCCTTTTTCTCTTCTCCTCTTCTCCCTCTCTTCCTTCTCAATCGGCTGAGCATAAGTGAGCTGTGTGTGCACTTATGTGTATAAAAGAGGTTACACATGGGAATAATCCCATGTGTCTCATCCAAAGGCTTAAGTTACACCAAGGCTCTCATTGGTCAGTTTTGGCCCAAAAGAAGAACTAATTAACATCAAACATTATATACATTAGAAATTCTCATTAATAGAAATAAATAGAGGTTCGGGATATCAAATGTGGTCTCGTCCCGGTCGATGGGTTTAAAGGGACTGTCGCACCCCGATTTTTGGGGTGTCCAAGATCCTTTCGGCTCGGAGACCCTAAAGCACGGAACTCTGTCACTAGACCTCATCCTCCTAGAAGGACAAGTGCGACTAGATTTGAAGATTGGTTTGACTAAGGGCTTTTTAGAAAAATAGAAGTCGCCACCTAACTTGATTATGGTGAGTTAAGGCACCTAGAACTAAGCGTTAATCCGAAGACTAAACTTAGGGTTTTTGGAAAAGGTTTTTGAAAACTCCCTCAAGAGAGGGTTTTTAAGGAAATAGGTTGTTAAGCAAACTTTGGAAAGATTTAAGCCCTTTTGGAAAATAACTCCATTTTGGTCATTTGAAAACAGAAATCTATGGTTCGGGGGTTGGTTACGTATAGGGAAGATATCCTAAGATCATCACCCTACCCTGCCGTTTCGGTACCTACATGTCTAATCACCCTTTGTTTACTCACTAGAATAATCGATTACCATTGTCCACTTAATATCCACTTTAGAACTTTGAAAAAGGGTTTAGTCATCACTTTTTGGATGAATGATGCATGATGCAAGTTTCGGAAGAACTTTGAAAATAATGGGGGTTTTGAAAGAATTTAGAATAGAAACTTTGAATTGATTGGAATTTTGGAAAAGGGATTGGAGTTGAAATAAAAGTTATGACCGCACCATTTTAGGTTGCCTACGTATCTCATTTGGCAAGAATCAGGTCAATCGTAGTTCGGGCAAGAGCCCGATAGAAAATAGGCGCATTAGGGCCTTTGAAAGATTTGAAGATACTTTTGGGTCTTTACAGAAGTTTAAGACACTTTGAGGTCTTTGAAAAAGTTTGAGACATTTTGAGGTCTTTGGAGGAGTTTAAGACACTTTGAGGTCTTTGAAAATTGAAGACCCTTTGTGATCTTGGAGATTTTGACTTAAAATTGAATGGTGGAGTGTTTCTTGAAAATCTTTTTGGATCAACTCGAGGGAGTTTTGGAAAAATGCTTTGGCATGTCTCAAGAGAACTTGAAAGTGTTTTTGAAGTCTTGTTTTGAAAATCTTGGAGGCATGTTTTGATAAATTAGTTTTTGAAAGTAGTTTTTGGAAAGGGCTAAGGGTTTAGAATCCTAATATGGACAGCCTTGGAGGTTGTTCTTGATTTATCACTTCTCCTTGGAATCTCTAGCCATGAGAGGGCTAGGGACACCTTAGGTTTGTGACACTTTGAAAAATTTTTTGGAAAAGTCTTGAAGAGGGAATGTAAGAACATTTAAAAAGTTTATGGAGTTGGTTTTTTGAAATCAAAAGAGTAGGAGGTTTTGGAAAAATAAGCTATGAGAATAGTTTGAAAATTTGAACGATCATTTAGAAAGGGTTTAAGAGTTGGAACCTTGAAGTGTATTAACCTAAATAGGGTTGGCCTAGGGTTATGGGTAACCTAAGGTTAACTAACTTAGGTTAGGTTAACCTAGGGTTAAGATTACCTATGGTTAACTAACTTGGGTTAGGTTAATCTAGGTTAAGATAACCTATGGTTAACTAACTAAGGTTGGGCTAACCTACGGTTAAGATGATTTAGGGTTAGGTTAACCTAAGGTGAGAGAATTAGGGTCAAGTTAACCTAGGGTTGGTGAACTAGGGTCAAGTTAACCTAGGGTTGGACAACTAGGGTCAAGTTAACCTAGGGTTGAATTGAAAGATGACCTTTGAAAGTTTGTTTGATGCACGTTTGGAAAGAGTTTTGAAAAACAAAACATGTTATACCATAGACCTTGGTTGGCAATCTTTTTAAAAATCATTTCCATAAAAATTTTGACTCTAGCCAAGAGTATGGTTTATATGGTTGGTGTTTGGAGACCATTCCAAGAAAGGTTTCCTCATAGCCATTATAACCTTTATCTTGATAAGAGTGGAGGTTTCAAAAATCAATATAATGATGGCAATTTTTGAAAACTCATTTTTGATGCAAAGATGGAGATAATGTATTTTTGAAAATTATCTTTTGAGAAGGATTTTGAAAACCATTTTTCAAGGGGAAGATTCCATCAAGAGAGGGTTCATATGGCTAACAAAAGGGAGACCACTCAAGAGAGAGTTCCATGGGGCCATTCCAACCACTAAACTTGAGAGAATAGGAACCATAGAAATCAAAGAGTTTGAACATCATTCTTAGGCAAGCATAAAGAGAAAAGGGAACTATTCTAATAATTTAGGGCTCCTATAGCCAAAATAAAAGGAGACCACTTAAGAGAGGGTTCCATGGGGCCATTTTAGCCACTAAATTTGAGAGAATGGAAACCTTGAAAACTAGGGAGTTTAAAAGCAACTTTTGTGCAAGTTGAAATGCAATGATACAAAAGTGTGAATTAGGGGGTAGTGAGGAATTTTCTAAGGCATGACTCCTAAGGTCCCATCCTAGACTTCAAGGGGCCAACTCTTGGAACAATTTTTGAAAGAAATGTAGATCTTGGAAATGACATAAAATTAAGAGCAATGTAAGCATTGTGGAGTGTATAGGCCTTATATATGGAGTGTATAGGCTTATGAGGGGTAGAATCTAGCCTAAGTGTTGAAGGGGAGGAATATATGTAGAGATTCGAGTTTCTGGAGTGATTTCAGCAGAGTTTCGTATCAATTTCGGACCTGGAATATGTAAAGGGGGAGGCTTCTATTTATAGGCAAAACTTTCGGACACTGGCGCATGTAGCACATGCACGAGTACTATTCATCTAGCAGTACGCCATGTGGCACCCATTGTACTGACTCAATCTCAACTGTTGATCGAAATTTGGTCGATCTGATCAAAATTTGAGCGCATGTAGCATACGCTCCATCACTGAGAAGGTTCGTCCAAACTTTGCCTCGATAATTGAGTCAATAGGGAAGGTTTCAGGGAAATCGGTCGCACTCGGGATGTTCTCCCAGGGCTTCCAGTGAATTTTCATGTTTTTAGAAAGTTTGAATTATGTTTGGAAGTGTGAGGTATCGTCTTGGGAAATGTGCGTAAAAGGACAATTTTACGGAGCGTCTATGATACGATCCGTGGGGGTTCGAAAGTAGCCATTTTCGTATCGCATGATCAAGGCCTTCGGGAAGCGATCTTTTTGATCGGACCGTACCGATGGAAAGTACTCTGGAAATACTTTCTGGAATTCTCAAATTTACGCATTTCTCAAGTCGTTTGACGGTGCGTTTTGATTAGGGAATCGGAGAAAAAGTCAACCTTGGCGGAGCGTCTGCAAAACGCTCCAAGGGTTGTTGAAAGTCATAGTTTGCTCACCATACGATGGAGGGCTTCGGGAGGCGATCTATTCGATCGAACCATATCGATGGAAAGATCTATGGACGAGCTTTCGAGAATTTCCTGATTTACGCATTTCTCAAGTCGGTTGACGGTGCGCTATAACCAGGGAATTGGGGGAAAAGACAATTTAGGCGGAGCGTCTGCGAGACGCTCTAGGGAACTTTTATCGTGTTGTGTGAGCTTAGTGTCGTAGGGTGTTCCTTGGGTTAAACAAGGGCGTGTGGTGAAACCCTCTGCTCGAAATCCCAAGGCTGGTGCTGTTTCGGGGCATTTTTGGGCTTCCAGGGGCAAAACGGTCATTTTGACCTGAGTTGGCTGGAAATGGTCAGGAATGGTTTGGTATGTTGTGTTAAGTGTGTAGGGCTATTCAGGGATGGTTTTGAGAGAGTCTTTTACCGTTTAGCAGGGTTTGTGCCGTGCTGATGCGTTCAGGGGTAAAACGGTCATTTTGACTAGAGCGAGCCGGAATAGGACCAGATTTGGACCAAATGGCGTTTGGGGGATACCTAATAGCTTAGTAACATTTTGGAAGGATGGACTTATCATTTTGAGGGATTTTGAACTTTCCCAAAATGTGCTTGGAGGCCCAAGGGGCAGGTTTGATCATTTTTCACCGAGTCGGGCTAGCAAGTGCCGGTGTTGACCTAGGTGCTGGTTCCCAAGACCGTCCGGTCTCGGAAAACTACCTGTGCGGTGTTGGCCTCTAAGAACGCCTGGTCTTAGAGAGCTACCTGTAGGGTGGTGTTGGTTTTTGAGAACGCCTAGTCCCAGAAAGCTACCTGGAAAGGTGGTGTTGGTCCCTGGGAACGCTCGACCTCAGAGAACTACCAAATGACGGACATTTTACGTTGACGGGCTAGCAGGCGCCAGAGGTGAACCGTCTGGAATTTTTGATGAGGTGTTGGTTCCCGAGATCGCCCGATCCCAGGAAGCTACCTGGATGACGTTGGTTTCTAGGATCGCCCGGTCCGGAAAGCTGCCTAGAATAATGGTGCTTATGGCTCCGGCGGGGCCCTGTGGGCCCGAGAAGCGACCAGCTGGTTGGATTGGAGATTGTAAGGCTCATCTTGAACCTGCATGTGTTATGATGTCGAAAACCGATCTTGGTCGGGCCGGAGATTGCCAAGCGGGCAAAAATGGGGTGCTTACAGGGACTTACCGTTTTGAAGAGATTTTCTTCGAAAAATACATCGGACCATCTCAAGGAATAAACTGTCTTGAGAGAGGGATTGGAATTGGAAAGGGGACTTACCGTCTTCGGAAAGACGTGCCTGATTTGGAACCGCCTCGAGGAATAAACTGTCTCGAGAGAGGGATTGGAATTGGAAAGGGGTCTTATCGTCTTCGGAAAGACGTGCCTAATTTGGAATTGGAAAGGGACTTACCGTCTTCAAAAAGACGTGCCTAATTTGGAATTGGAAAGGGGACTTACCGTCTTCAAAAATATGTGCCTGATTTGGAATACATTTACCGTCTTGAGTAATCAATTGTCTCGAGAGAGGGGTTAGAATTGGAAAGGACAATGCCCCAAAGGGCATTTTGGTCATTTCGCCTCTATTTGGGCCTGGTGGGCCCGTGAAGCGATGGACAGACGGGATTTGGACTTAGAGAGTTGGTTTTGATTGAAATACGTCCATACTGACTTGAGTACAAGTCTAGACGGACCGTAGACTACCGAGCGGTAAAAAATGGGGTGCTTACAAGCGCAAGTTATGATAACAATGATAATTGTAATAGACCTTAAGTATTAAGGACCTAGTTCTGTAATTAGTATTCAGTATAATGTTTAGGTTTCTGCAGGGGTGGACTCTTAGTTTATTATTATTATATTCGAAGTAGAAGTTATATTGGGCTAGATGTCAGTCAGGTTACTTTATTTACATTACAGTCTGTTACTTTATTTGTATTTATCATTCACGCCCCATTATCTTCCCGAATGGGAAAAGCCGAGGTGTGACAGTTAAGATAATCAAACCAAGCTTGAACAACTTACTACTATTCGACTCGATGTAGCTTGTTTATAACCTTAAGTATTGCCAAAAACTCCCTCTAACATGGAAACTCGTTTTGGGAATAAAGACAAAACTCTCAAAAATATTTTTAAAAAATTTCTAAGAAACGTTTTCAAGATTTTTTTAAGAAATTTAGCATAATTTAAAAAAAAATTATCAATAACTTCTAAAAATTGTTATAGTAACTCCCCAAAATTGCATTTCTTAAAGATTTTACAAATTTTATGCTATCAAATCTAATTTTTTGATAATAATAGTTTAGACCCTCTTAATCATCGATCCACCAAAACCCTAACTTTAGATTCCAATATTTGAAAGCCCTAAATTTTGTAAAACCTTACATCCTATGATGTTTTGGGGGATCAAAGCCATGGGAAGAGAAAGGGTGAGTCAAATTCGTGACCTCGTGGTAAGGTTGGGAGCGACACTACCACTGGACTAATCCTGCTATCCCTATCTGAAAACCCAAACTTTGCTTTACTCCATCCCTAACAGTACAGGTTTGATGTATGAATAAAAGGGTTAGGGATATCTGCTCCAATTATATAGTGAAATACCCTAAATACGGTTATTATACTTTAATAATACAAAGTAGCTTTTGTATATAAGTAAATATTAGGGTTTTAATAGTACTTTTCTTTTTTTAGATTTAGCCTCTTGCTTTCTCTCTTTTATATTGTGTTTATGTTTATATAATTTGTATTATTTTTATTTTTGAAGAATTATTTTTATTTTAAAATTTTATGCAGGTCTAACTCGTCCCAATCCAAACCTGATTAGCTTAAATGGGCATGGACAAGGTGAGCAAGTTCAACTCGTCGCGAGTTTGGAGCGGGGTATGGGGTGAAGTTTTTCTAGCAAGAGTAGGGTAGGGTTTAGCCTAATCCGTCCTGAACATATTCTATTGTCATCCCTATCCCGCTTCTCTTTTTTTTTTTTTTTTTTTCAGGTTTTAACTTTTATATTATGTGTTTTATATAATGGCATCCTATTTTAAGTTATATTAGCATTGTTTAAGAAATAATAGTTAGAGTGTTTAGCCAATGTACTCCACTAAGATTTTCAATTCTTGCTCTTTTTATTTATTTATATTATTTCATTATTTGTTTTGTTGTTGCTATAATATCACTAATTTGAATATAATATGTTATTTTTCATATTAAAGAAGCTATACGAATATTAAATACTCATCCGTGTCAATAATATTTATGAGCGACGGTGATAAATTAGATCTATTATTCCATAATTTTATTATTTTTTTACATTCTAAGCTTGTATAGTATGTTTTGTAATATAGATTTTTATCCCTAAATTTTCCAAGAAAAAAAAAAAACTAAATTCGGGGGGAGTGAGGGGTTATTAAAAAATGAAAGTCGCGAGTTCGTGCTTTACTTGTAGGAAAGGTTTTGGTTCGTATAGCAATAGTGAAAACTTTGTATGGTTATGCGACTATATAGAAACGGCGGGGAGGGCTTCAAACAGCCGGCCACTTGAATAATATCATTCAAAATTTCATCGATTGTAGCATTTTATGTAGCCAATGATTGCCCTAATTATAACTAGTGATTGTTTGTTTGTAAAAGATACTTAATTATAAGTAATAAACGTTTACTAGAAAGTATAAATTTGGGTATGCAAAACTTCAACCAAAAAAAAAAAAAATTTAATTTAATCTCAAACAAAAACTCTTGATAATTTTGATAATAAGCATAATCAAAATATAGTGAAAGTTTCACAAAAGAACAAGCAATTGATCCAAAAGATTTAGAAGTTGATGAAATAATACAATTAACAGGTGATAATGAAATAACAAATCTTGAGTAACAATATAAAGAAAATTTGAACAAACATGAAAAAAGTTAATGAATTAGATGATCACATTCCTACAAATATTTAAGATCAAAGTCAATGAAATAATATTGATACAACATTTAGAAATTTATAGTAGGAAAATGTCCAATTAGAGATAATGATATATATTTTCTCAAATGTGGACTATTTAGACATCTTCTGCCTTGGACAAGTAAAGACAGAAAAAGAGAGGCAGCTGTAAGCACTTTATTTTTGCCTGCTCGGCAATCTCCAGCTCGTTTGGACTCACATTCAAACTGGCACAGACACATTTAAGTCAAAATCAGCTTTCCAGACTCAATCCAGTCAATCATTCACTTCATGGGTCCGTTAGGCTCAATAGAGGCAAAATGACCAAAATACTCTTGAGGCATTACACGGTCTATTTCCAGTGGGCACGTCTTCCTAAAGATGGTACATCCCTATTTCAACCTCAATTCCAATTTCAATTCCAATCAAGATCAATCAAACTCAATCCAACACGTCTTTCGAAAAAACTGATCCCTCAGGCGGTAAGTCCATCTAGTCCAGCATGTTTATTTAGAAAACTCCTCGGAATGGTAAGTCGCTTCAAACCTTTCGACCGGGATGGAGCCCAAGTCCCCAAGATGGTAGAACAATTTACTTCTGGTGCCTGTTAGCCCGCTAATGTAGAGTGTCCGTATCCAGCACGTCTTTCGAGAAAGTTGATTCTTCAGACGATAAGTCCATCTAGCAGCTTCCCGAGATCTGGCAGTCTCTGGAATGAATGCACCCCGTCAGAGTGGCAGAAACACTCGCAAACATTGCAATCGTCAAAGTGGCAGAAATACTGGCAAACAGGTTGACATTGGGAATTGCCAACAAAACTCATATGTCACGAGAGCAAACAGGCCTCTTGGCCGTGACACGTTTACCGAAGGACGGGATACCTTTTGAAACCAACTCGTCACACACCGTTAAAGTGGCGAAAATACTCAAAACCTGGGTCAACACCAGTACCTGCTAGCCTACTCCAGTGAAAAATGACTAAACTGCCCATTAGGCTTTTTTAGGCATGCTTCTGGAGAATTACCTAAGTTCTCAGAGTGGTAAGTCCACCTTTCCAAGATTGTCTCGAAGATAATCCGGTATGTTTGAGTGCCTTCTAGTCGGTTTCGGATCAATTTCGAAACCATCCGTCAAAATGACCATTTTGCCCCTATACATTCGACTACCTCCATGAACCACAACGGCTCTGGATATCAAACCGGTAACTTCTCGAGGATGCTTCTAATCGTATTCTCAATCTTATAACACTCTTCCGGATCATTTCAAGTCCATTCTGGCAAGACTGGTGCAAGATAACCATTTTGCCCCTAATGGATTGGTTGCCTTTTCCAACCACACTGACTCTGGGTATCAAACCGGTAATCTCTTGAAACACTCTCAATAGTGTTTCTAGCCTTCAAGCCTTCTCACGGGTCCCTCCGAGTTTATTCTGGTGTATTCCCGGTACAAATGACCATTTTGCCCCTAGTAGACCAGTCACCCTTTTCAACTATTCTAACATTGTTTCTCAAGCTAGTTACCTCTAGGACAATCTCCTGAGGGTTTTTGTCCATTCCCGACTAAGTCTGGTTACTCATAGCAGTCTATATCATTCCCGAACTTTTCAGAGTCACTCCTAATGGAGCTAAGCCAAAAATTGCATGGTAGTCACTAGGATAGGCACCCGGATCTTTTGCCTTGAGTGTCAAGGGTTAAATATACGTTTCTTGCCGCCTTAAAACTTTTCTAGCGGTTGGCGCTACTAGCAGTGGTGCCAAGCCAATAAATGTCCTAGCACCACTACAACAGGTGCCAAGGCTATTTTGTTTGTTTATAAATACAGACCCTCCCCCTGTGTGAAAGAGGTTCGCAAACTCAGTTAAAAAATGTTGTCTCTCAAAATCCAAAGCTCGAAGTCCCCCCAAACCCAAGCCCTCTCTAGCCTCTTCAAGCCCTAGCCTTTATACACTCAAGCCCTAGCCTCTATACACCTTCTACACTCAAACATAAGCCTCTAAGTTCTCCATTGAAGACTCAAGGTGCTGCAACTTCAAAGTTCTCAAAGTCCAAGTAAAGCAAAGCAAACAAAGCAAGAAGAAGACAAGGTAGGCTTTCAATTTACTTTTATGCAATCCCCCTCTTTCTTCTCTCTCCTAACCCACTTCTTCTTATGGTTAGAATCATTTTAGGAAAATGAGATATTTGTAAAAGTCCATATTCAAACCTCTTTCCAAATTGTTTTTAAAATCTCTTTCCTAAAAGCTCTCCTCAAAAATCTACTTTCTAAAAACTCATTTCAAAAGTCTATTTTCTAAAAACTCTTTTTCAATGGTCTTTTTTTTAAAAACTCTTTTTCTTGGAGTCTAAGTCAAGTCTTAGAATCTATGGTTACGAAACTCTAGTTTCCTTTCTTAAAAATTGTGTCTTCCTATTTTGCTTCAAACCATAGGTTTTCAAAAATTATTTTCTACATCAAATCTTAGATTTCCAAAATCTCCTTTTCCACACCAAATTATAGACTTCCAAATCCAAGTTTTTAAAAATTCAACCTTTTCAATTTCATGTCAAATCAAATCTTTCAAATTAGGAAACTAGATCAAATCTCCCAACTTAGAAAACCAAATCAAGTCCCCCAATTTTGGAAATAAAATAAAATTATCTATTTTGGAAAATAAAATCTAATCCTCAACTTAAATAGGAATCAAATCTTTCCTAACTCAAATCTTTCCTAAATTCAAACCTTTCCTAAATTCAAACATTTCCTAAATCTAAGCTTTTAAATATTTCTAAAATCAATACTTTCTAAATTCAAATCTTTCTAAAATCAACTCTTTCCTAATTTGAAAACTTTCCTAACATGAAAACTTTCCCAAAATGAAACTTTCTTAATTTGACACTTTTCTAAAATGGAACTTTATTATTTTGAAACTTTTCTAATTCAAAACTTTTCAAAATCCAATCTTTCTTAAATTCTGACTTTCTAAATCAAATACTCAAATCAAATCTTTGCAAAATTAAATCAAATCCTTTTCAACCTATTCTAAATCTCATCTTCCCTAACTCAAGTTTTCTAAACTCAAATCAAACTTTTCAAGTCTAGATCAAACCTTCTTATTTCAAATTCATGCTTTAACCTTAGGTTACCTAAACCCTAAGATACTTAAATCCTAATTAAACCCTACTCCTAAGTGAGGAAGTTTCAACTCTTTTCTAAAACTCCTTTCTAAACCAAGATGGTTTTTAAACTTCAATCTAAGCCAAGATGTTTTCAAAACTCAATTCAATCTTTCAAAATGAAGTCCTAGTTCTACTCCTCAATTTCAAATCAAAGTCAATTCCAAGTTTAGTTTCAAATCTTCTATTCAAAGGTCAAATCAAACCCTTTTTCAAATTAAACTCTTTTTGAATCAAACATTTTCAAGTAAAACTTTTCAAAAATCTCAAAGTGTTTATTTTCAATTGGACTCTTATTCGAACTACGACTGACCTGATTCCCAACAAAGGGATACGTAGGCAACCCTCATGGGTGCGGTGATAATTTTTTTTAAGTTTCTAATTCCACAAACTTTTTCAAATTTCCAATTCTATAATCTATTTCAAGTTTCTGATTCTAAAACTTATTTTTAAATCTCCAATTCCATAATCTATTTCTAATTCTCAATTTCTAAAACCTTCTTTCAAATTTCAAATCTTCTTTTCATATCTATTTTCAAAATCAAATATTTTTCTTGCACTTGCATATCAGGTATCATATAACTCTTTTCAAAGAGGATATAGTTGGACAACAGATAATCAAAGATTCTAAATGAGTGAAACTAAGGTGAATAGACATGTAGGTACCACAAGGACGGGATAGGGTGATGATCTTAGGATATCTTCTCTACACGAAACCAACCTCCAAACCTAGAATCACTATTTTTAAAGACTAAAATGAAATTATGTTTAAAAAGAGCTTAAATCTTTCTAAAGATTGCCAAATAACTTGTTTTCTTAAAAACTCTCTCTTAAGGAAGTTTTTCAAAACCTTTTAAAAAAACCCTAAGTTTAATCTTTAGATTGCACTTAGTTTTAGGTGACCTAACTCACCTTAATCAAATTAGGTGGCGACTCCAAATATTTTTC
Organism: Euryodendron excelsum; assembly: GCA_033060915.1. NCBI lineage: Eukaryota > Viridiplantae > Streptophyta > Magnoliopsida > Ericales > Pentaphylacaceae > Euryodendron > Euryodendron excelsum. Next base: position 30,433,621 of record CM065379.1, read on the forward strand.
AAAAGCCCTTTTTCAAATCAATTTTAAGTGTAAACCTAGTCGTACTCGTTCTTCTAGGAGGATGAGTTCTAATGAGATAGTACTGTGTTTTTCTCACTTGTGCGTATTTTCTCGAGTGCGAAAAATCAGGGCACGACAGTTGGCGCTTTCACTGGGGACACTTAGAGGGTTAGACCATTGTCATGTCTTTTCACCCTCACTCATCTGTAATCTGTGATTAATTTGTCCAATTCTATACACTTCAAACTTTTAAAATCAAGCTTTTCAAAGCTGTTTTAAAAAATATGTCATTGTTTGCATTCTATTTACTACTCCCATAGGACATTATAAATGGAATGTTATACTTTTTGGTTTGAAAAATGCTCATTCTGAATTGTAGAATATTATGAATGATATTTTCATTCCTTATACTAAATTTATTTTACTATATATTGATGATATTCTCGTCTTTTCTCAAAATCTTGAGCAACATTTTTGTCATTTGGAAATTTTTCAAAAAATCATATTACACAATGGATTAGTCAGTTCTGCTCCCAAAATGAAACTTGTTCAAACTATTATACATTTTTTTGTACATTTTTTAGGGCATAATATTCATCAAGGACAAATTATTCCTATTACTCAAGGTATAGAGTTTGCTTCCAAATTTTCTAATGAAATCTTGGATAAAACTCAATTACAACAATTTTTAGGGAGTTTAAATTATATTAATCCCTATTAGATGGCAAGCACGACTATCTGTGTTTGATTTTGATATAGATTATATCAAAGAGAAAAATAATTCTCTTCCTGATTTCCTGACTCGTGAAATCTTACAGGAATGAACCTGTATAATCGTGGTAAAGGAAGGAGAAATAACCCTAACCAAGGATGAGAAAGGAGAAATACCCCCTCAAAAGGTCGTGGGTATCACCACAAGGCCTCTACATCTGGTACTAAATCAAACAAAGTTATAATTATACCTGTGACTGATACTCTTTATGAGAAAGTTCAACAATTAATTGAACAAGAGCAGCAAAAAAGTGGTTCTTAACAAGGTAATACCCAAAAGCAAGCATCATATGCTCAAATGGTAGAATCTCTATCACATCAAGTGGCTCCTATTATGTTGCCATTTACAGATCATATTCTATACCTTGAACCTATTGATATTCAATGGAAAAAAGATCCATGGTACCTCATGGATAAATATTTTCAAACATTTTCTTATACCTTTGAAAGTCAAAAATTCCGAACAGTCATGCAAAAATTTTAGAAATGACTGAATTTTGTGAATTTACAGATTTTTATTCAAATATGACAACCAAAGTGGGTCCCATCAATTTTTCAAAATTTATATCAAAAAGATTATTTTTCCTCATAAATGGGGATTAGTTCCCATAATGAGAAAGTTTTTATTTTAGGCGATATTCGTTATACTTATAATTATTAGAATTATATCCAAGCTTTTACATGGGCTTTCTATTATGAAAACCCAAAAAGAAAACATTCGTGGTGGATTAAATTGTCCCCCCAAATTTATAAAGAAGGATTTCCTCAATGGTTTCATGTTTGGTGAAAAAAATTTGGTCCACTTCATACCATCTTATCTGATGTTCTTCAAGAACAATTAAGTCTTTAGGCTGCATATTCGCCCCAAATTAACAGTATGGATCCAACCCATTATATTAAAGGATTCAATCTTATGCACTTTTTCATTGAATTTGGGATACCCTGGATTTGGAAATGGACTCCTATTGTCAAGAAGGATCAAGATAATATTATTTGTCTTTATCGTCAATTTTATGTTAGATGGTGGTCCAAAATGGATAAGGATTTGGACGAGACTGTAGCAGGAATCGTTGTCATAGTCAAGGATTATAAACAAGAAATGAATTCCAAAGAACCCAATCTTCTCTTTCTTCCTCTAATAAATTGGATGCAATGAAATTTGCATTAAAAATGAAAAATCCTCTTATGAAGGATAAAGAATTGATGTATGAATGTATGCACCAATTAAAAGGTGAATTTTTAACCACCTTCCAATCTAACTCAAAATTTGATACTGATAAGGACATACACTCCCAATCCTCCTATCCCACCTATCTAGCAGGTGAATTGCGGAACCCCTATGAGGATGAACCTGACACAGATTCGACACCATCCACAGAGGATCTTTTTGATGCTTTGCTCAAAATGATGGCCAATAAAAAATCAAGAAGACCTCAATCTCATGCCTCGTCAAATAAGGATAAGAACAACAAAAAGTAGCCATCCCATGTGAAGGAATCTCTTCACTTTCCAGCTATCTCTTAGACGATAAGAAGGCATCTTGCTTTCGACGCAAATGAACAACTGACTCCACCAAATGTTGGACCTGCCACCATTATGCGCCTGCTTTATATAAGTAACTTTTTGACTTTTTTATAAAGTTATTTTGTTTTTGTCTCCGGATTTGTAATAGTTAGTTTGAAATTTGGAACAGTTTCTTTTCTTTGACTATATAAGGGATCCTTCACCTATTGTTGAAAGTACCACGCAATTGTCTTGCTCTCTCTCTCTCTCTCTCTCTCTCTGTTAATATACTCTGAGTTCATTTTCTCCATTTCTTGACTTTCTTCACTTTTGGGAAGATTCATCTTGTGTGTCTTCTTGTTCCTGTTATTATTGTGTTTTTGTGTACCTAGGTGATTCTTGTCTATCTTTTTGTTCTTATTATTATTATGTTTTTGTGTACTTGGGCGTATTTATTTGTTCTAGTATATAATAATTTTAAATCTTCTGTGGTTGAACTTGTGTATATTATTATGAAAGAGCTGAATCAAGCTTTTAAACAAAGTAATTGTAAGCACCCCATGTTTGCCCACTCGGCAATCTCTGGTCAGACAAAAATCCCTTTTAAAAATCCTACAGGAATATCCAAGCCCAAACCAACATTCAAACCTTTGTTTAATCAAGTCAACTGCTTTTCGAGCCCTCAAAGCCCACCAGAAGCCCAATAACCAGAACGCCCCTGGGCATCGTCCATTCTGATTCAATCCGGCATATCTTCCTTAAGATGGTAAGTCCATTCAATTTGAATCTAATCCAGTCTACTAAACGCCTCTCGAGCCCATTGGGCCCAATCGAGGCCTAATCACCCTTGTGGCCCCCCACTCTAGGCACGTCATTGAGAAAGTTAAAAATTTCTCAAGACGGTAAGTCCACCCTTCCAAAATGTTCCTAAACAGTTAGGCGTACTCAATACGCCATCCTGTCCAATTTCGGTCCCATTCCAGTCAACTCTGGTCAAAATAACTATTTTGCCCATAGGCACCCTAGCGCAATGCAAATCCCACCAAATGGTGAAAACATATTCTGGGACCATCCCCGAACAGTCTGGCATGACAAATATGCCACTCCAATCCACCTTAACCATTTTTGACAAATTCTAGTCAAAATAACCATTTTGCCCTTGGTAGCCCGAGCGCGCCCTAAAACCACACCGGCTCTGGGTACCATACTGGCAGATCTTATCATACCCCCTTATTTAATCCAAGGTAAGTCCCTTAACTCCAAACATTTCCAAGTGGATGAAAGTCCCTTGGAGTGTCTCGCAAACGCGCTGCAAAGGTTGTCTTTTCTCCCGATTCCTGGGTTATAACGCACTGTCAAATGACTTAAGAAATGCGTAAATCAGGAAAATCCCAAAAGCTTGACCATAGGTCTTTCCATCAATATGACTTGATTGGATAGATTTCTTCCCGAAACCCCTGATCGCATGGCTCGAAAACCGCCACTTTCAGTAACTCTTGGAGCGTCTCACAGACGCTCCACCAAGGTTATCTTTTTCTCCAATTCCTTACTTATAACGCACCATCGAACAATTTGAGAAATGCGTAAATTAAAAAATTTTCGGAAGTATTTCTAGAGCATTTTCCATGAGTATAGTCCGATCGGAAAGATTGCTTCCCAGAGGCCCCGATCACAGGGCCCAAAAATGACTACTTTCGACCATCCGCAGAGCGTATCACAAGAGCTCCGTAAAAGCGTGTTTTCGTGCACTCTTCCCGAGATGACATCTCATTCATCCGAATACCTTTCAAGCTCTCTGAAAATTTCAGGTTCTTGAGAAACATTGGGAGAACATCGTGGATGCGATCGATTCTCTTGAATCTTTCTTAATTTGCACAATTATCAAGGTAAAGTCAAAATAAAAGTTCCTGGTGGAAGAGCATATGCTATATACGCCCAGATTTTGATCAAATCGACCAAAAATTTTGCTTGCTCCTTAAGTCTTAGAAGTACAACCATGCCACGTATCTATTTTCTACTGGACGGGTATAAGCGCATGTAGCACATGTGTCTGTGTAAAATTTACACAGGCATATGTCCTATATGCGCTAGAGGCCAAATCTTTGTCTATAAATACCAGACTCTCCCATTTCAATATTCAGAATCGAAATTGGCAGCGAAGATCAGTAGAAATCTCTCCTGAACCTTAAATCCGTATATAAATTTCACACTTCAAGCACGTAGGTTAGATTCCACCTCCCTCTAACCTATACACTACACTTATATAGCCTTCAATGCCATAGAAGACCTCACTCCAATCCCTTCAAATCTCTCCAAGGCTATTCAAGCTTAAGTCAAAGTATCCATGGAGGTTTGAAAGTGTTTGATAGTATTCTTTTTATATTTTTGCAATCTCCACTCCTCTCTTCTCCCTCCTAGCCTACTTTGGCTATTAACTATTTTAACCCATATATTTACCCCCCCCCCCCCGTTTTTGCATGCTTGAAACAAGGATGCTCTTGGTTCATGTCTAAAGGAAAGTTTGTGAGAGCCACCGTGTCAGGAATCTCTCACAAACCTATTTTAAGATGGTATGGCCTTGGAGCACCTTGCAATTTGGTGAAGCCTCTAGCCTTGTATGATTCCATGACCCCATTGTATATAGTTAATTTGTTCATGTTTTGCATGCTTGGCTTTGTTTTCATGTTCACAACTATTTTTCCAAAACTTTCACTATCCCTTTTCTATATCATTCACAAAGATTCATATTCAAATGGTTCCCTAAAAATGGTTCTATAGTTGTTTTCTTGAATCCTAGGTTAAACCCTCAATTTCTACACTTTAGAAAACCCTCTTTAATACCCTTGACTTTATTTTGAAACCCTACATTTTATTACTTTTCTAAATTGCACTAAAATGGCTTTCAAACCTTCTTTTTCTATATTGATTTTTAAGGATTTTACTCTCTTGAACTTTGTGGTTGAAATGGTCACCTGGAACCCTCTCTTGAGTGGTTTTCCCATTATCTTAACCATATAAACCCTAGTTCATTAGAGTTGGTTCTATTAATTTCAAAATTGTTTTTCAAAACAAACCCTTTTTAAGAAGGGTTATCAAATTTTATTCTCTTTAATTTGCATAAAAATGATCTCTCTAAACTACCATTTTCATCTTTATTTTCTAGAAATTTTGCTCTCTTGAATATTGTGGTTGGAATGGTAGTATGGAGTCCTCCTAGGAGTGATTTCATTCAAATCGACCATGTGAACCCTTATTCATTAGAGTGGTTTTCAAAATCTTAAAGTTGGTTTTCCAAAACCCCCGTTTTTCCAAATTGATTTTCAAAAGATTATTCTCTTTAATTTTCAAGTATTCAAAATTATCTATCTATTCAATGTTAATTTTCACAAGTTTTGCTCTCTTGAGTTAGCGGGTGAAATAGTTCGAAGGCAATCCTTTTTTGAGTGGTTTCTAAATTTCAACCATGTGATCCCAACACACATGAGTGGTTTTCATAAAAGGGTTTTCAAAACCCATTTTCAAAGTGCATACATAAAACCACCTTTCCAAAACCACTAAGTCAAAACCATAGTTTAAAACTACATTTCAAAACCACCTTCCAACCTTAGGTTAACTTGACCCTAGTTGTCCAACCTTAGTTCAACTAAACCCTAGGTTAACCTAACCTTAGTTAGTTTACCCTAGGTAAGCCCAACCCTAGTTCAACCTAACCGAAGTTAGTTAACCCTAGGTCACCTTAACCCTAAGTTAACCTAACCCTAGTTAGCCAACCGTAGGTTAACCTAACCTGGGTTAATTAACCTTAGGTCAACCCAACCTAGGTTAGTAAGCTTTGAGGTTCTAATTCAAGGACCCTTTTTCAAATAATCTTTCAACTCAAAAACTATCTTCATAACATACTTTCCCAAAAACGTCCTACTCTCTTGAGATTTCAAAAAATTAACTCCAAAACCTTTTCAAGTATTCCCTCACTCTGTCTTCAAAAAATGTCTCCAAGAACTTCTCTTAAACTTGTCTCAACTAAAATGGCTAGAACTTAACACTTTCCAAAAACTATTTTCAAAAAATGTTTCCAAGAACTCACAACTCTAAAGTGTCCCTAACCTTTTATGGTTAGGGATTCCAAGGAAAGGTAATACATTAACTACAACATTCAAGGTTGTTCATATTAGGGTTCCAAAACCCTAAGTATTTTCAAAAGCTCTTTTCAAGAATGATTTTCAAACATCACATTCTTGAAGCAACTCTAAGCCTTCCATGGTGAGGATTGGTCAAGTGTAAGTGAGATATTTAAGAAGGGTTCTATAACCCTAAAGTTTTAAAAACCAAAAAAGAAGTTTCTAGCCCCTCATCCAAACATGTCTTTCAAAGTCATTACCCTATAGGAGTTTAGTTTCTTCAATGACTAACCTCTCAAAGGCAAATGAAACATTAAACATGCCTTTTATAAGATGTTCAAAGCTACTTTCAAAAGCTTTTCGAAGACAAGTTTACAAAACCTCCAAAGTTTTCAAAACAAGACTTCCAAATATTTCAAAACTCCCTTGAGTTAATTCCAAAAACATTCAAAATCATCTTCGATCATAATTCCAAAAACATTTCAAACATCCCAAGTCCTATTTAAAAGACATTTTTCTAAACTCTCAAGTTCTCTTTTTCCAAAGATTTCAAAGCATCCTCAAACATTTCCGAAGACCTCAAAGTGTTTCAAAGCTTTTCAACGGCCTCAATGTGCTTCTTTTCTATGGGGCCCTTTCTCGAACTACGAGTGACTTGATTTTTGCCAAATGAGATATGTAGGCAACCTAAAATGGTGTGGTCATAACTTTTATTTCAACTAAAATTCCCTTCTCAAAAGTTTCTATCAATTCAAGATTTCTATTTAAAATCATTTCAAAACTCCTATATTTTCAAACGTCTTTTTAATAACACGCATCTTGCATCATTCATCTAAAAAGTGATGCCCCAACCCCATTTTCAAAATTCGAAAGTGGATATTAAATGGATAATAGTAACCGGCTATTCAAGTTTGTGAATTAAAGGTAATTTGACATGTAGGTACCGAAAAGGCGGGGTAGGGTGATGATCGTAGGATATCTTCCCTGCACGTAACTAACCCTCGAACCATAGATTTTTTTTTTCAAAAGACCAAAATGGAGTTATTTTTAAAAAAAGGCATAAAACTTTTTAAAGGTTACCAAATAATCTATTTTCTAAAACCCTAAGTTTAATCTTCAAATTATACTTAGTTTTAGGTGACCTAACTCACCTCAATCAAGTTAGGTAGCGACTCCAAATTTTTACTAAAAAGCCCTCAATCAAATTAATTTCAAGTTCAAACTTAGTCGTACTAGTTCTTCTAGGAGGATGAGTTCTAATGAGGGAGCACCGTGCTTTTTCCTGAGCCGAAAAGACTTAGTCCAAAAATTAGGGTGCGATAGCTGGCTACTCCACTAGGGACGCTTAGAGGGTCAGGCCATTGTCATGTCTCCTCACCCTTCACTCACCCAGAATCTCTAGTTACTTTGTCTAGTTTTATCTACTTTTTAAAATTTTTCTAAACTTCCAAAACATGATTTTTCAAAAACAAAGTTTTGTTAAATAAGTGTCATCACTTGCATTCATTGCTTACATTCATGTTCTTGTATCGAAATCCACTCGTGTGTTCTTGCATTGCTTTCCATATTTATGCTCTCATGTTGACCATCAATTTTATTTTGCATTGAGTTTTTCAAAAAGTTACTAACTCCTTTCATTTCCTTTTATAGGTGAACTTTTGTTCACATCTCATTTTTATGCCATAATTAACTGTCATGTATGTGATGAATGAACAGGAAGAGATGTGTGTTGTTGGGTTCTTTCCTCCATTTTTGAAAATTTCACACACACTAGGTGCGCTTACTTGCATTTGCATTTTGCATAAATTACTTGATTACTGCCATTCTAAATAGAAGGGGGAACAATATATTGACTATAGGCGGATGATGTGTCAATTTCTCAGCCTATGGTCTCTTGATAGTTCCCCTGCTCGAACCACCAACCAAAGATGAAGTTCAGCCTTTTGGGAGTGGACACCAGAGGTTTGAAAGTTCGAGAACCAAGCTTTTTAGGAAGTATTAGTAAACCCCCAACCTCATGCTCATGTAGCACCCCATGCATAGTCGAACCTCTGGCAAATTTAAGATGCGTGTCAATTTCATAACCAAGAAGGAAAGAGCGACCACTTACTTTCCCTTACATTTTGTTCAATTCATGTTGTTATGCTGCTTGATTCTTGTCATTATGGTATTATATATCTTTTTGCATTATAATTGCCCATGTATCCATGTTCATTTCAAGACAAGAGTACCTAAAGTAACTCAAGTCATTGCATTTCCATGTAATTAATTAACCCCCAGAGAATGGTCCAAAGACCTTCTTGCTCAAAATCAAGCCAACCAAAACTCATAAGGGTACTCAGTGACCCTAAGGATTCATGGCATACATCAAGGTCATCTCATAATGAGGGGCCCCAGTCCCTCTTCGCTCACGCAGATAGGGCCGTAGAGAAGACAAGAGGCAATCTGAAATTAAGGTCTCTCACCGACCTCTATCAAAGAAGGCAAATCCGAAGACTCAAGAGTAGTTTTAGAATTTTAAATGTAAAAGTAGGACAGATGAAAGTCCTACGAAAAATGTTGCCCTTCCCATTCAAATGTACTTTCAATTCCACGTCCAAAAAAAAAAAAAAATAATCAAATGCAATAAAACTGTTCGTCCTACTTTTATCGAATGACTGTATGAATTTGTGAATGAATGAATGAGCACGCCTCGCACATGTATGGTATTGCATACAGGGGCAAGCCCCTATCTCCAAAAGTGAGCCAACACATGATGATTAGTTCCCCTCGAGTAGTAGGGGCACCCTTAAGGCATGTATTACATAAAATTTTTTGAAATTAAGGCACTAACTTTTTCCTTTTTCTTGTTTTTCACTCTCTCTTTACCTCCTCCCTCATTTCACAGAAAGAAAAGAAGGGGCAAAGCCCACGATTGTAGAAAACTTCCCTGTATAGGTTGCTATTCCAGAGAGAAGTAGTTGCTCATTTCAGAACATATAGCATCCATCGAGCCACTCAATATGTCACCAAGCTCGGCCCTTAAGCAAGGCCAAGCTCAGCTACTGGAAGAAATAAGAGGACTTAGGAATAGGATGACCAAAATAGAAACAATAGTCTCCTTGCTCCTATCCCATACAGTTATAACGCTCGATGAGCAAACAGAGGCTCTCTAGGTTCAAATGCATAAAGAACATATCATTCTCCCAAAGAGGACCAAGGGAAAAGATCAGAATTACACCCCGTTGACTTGCATTCTAACCACTGCCTACCGACAGCTTCGCCAAGCCAATCATCTCGTCCTAATACCTCCCAAGCCTATTTTCAACCAGACCCCTGAATCATATAATCCTAATCTATCATGTGAATACCATTCCAATTCACCCGGCCATGACACAGAAAATTGTCCCACTTTGAAACGCAAAATCCAAAACCTCATTGATTTCCAAGCCACTGACCCAGCCATTATTATGCCAGAACCTAATCCTTGGCCTTCAGAAACATCTAGGACACCCTTCTGACCTAGGAGAGCTAGTTGGAGAAATCGAGGTTTTACTAAACTTGCTTGCACACAAACCACAGCTTATTATGGCCTCTTAGCAGCAGGACACTTGAAGGCTGTACCCTCTCGGTCTCTTCCCAATCTCTTACCACCCAACTTCAACTCAGCTGCAACTTGCGAATATCATTTGGGTGGCCAAGGTCATGACACTGAGGAATGCTTCTCTAGGAGGCATAAAATTCAGGACTTAATTGACTCAAAAGTTATTAGCACATAAGAAGCCAACCCAACTCCTGTCATTCCCTGCCCATTACAGGACCACACCATCAATTTTATCACGGGAGATAAGGCTAATCTAGACAGTCCTGACAAAGGAAAGGATAACATTGAGAAGCTGCAAGTCCTAGGGGTCAGCCGGGGCACTGCATCTAAAGCAAAAAAAGGAAAGAAAATATTGGTCCACCACTGCACCATCACCACTTGCGCTTTGAATGCCGCAGATGACAACTCGATTAGCCTCGCGCGACCCAATGAGGGACCTGGCAAATGGAGCATGGAGAAGGTTGGAATAATCCCAAAGTCTGTCTGAGGGGCTTCTCAATTCAAAAAGGAAAAAATGGATGTTTTTTGGATTCATCCACTTTCTTTCCTATCTTCTACTTTTCCTGTCTTTATTCTTGTCTTATGCTTATACTTTCCATTAAAGCCATGCCATGTAAAAAAAAAAATGACATGAAAATGACGGACTCTAGGTCATTCCCTTTGACTCATACTCTTGTGGATAATGATTGCTTTTAGGGATTCTTTCCCAATCTATAATGATTCGGCTTGAAGGATGAGATAGCATGAGCAACCCATTCAACGGAGATTAAAACCTTTGAGAGAAAGATAGAGAGTAAAAGAAAGGAGGAAGATAGAGTCAATAAAGAAATGCAGAGCTTATTGAGGAGGCGACATTTGAATAATATCCTAGCTAAGCGATGGATAGCCGAGCTCTCAAAATGAATAAAAGCCATCGTTCAATCCTTCCAAAAGAAATAGACATCTCCCTTCGCTCAGCCCACTAGAGCTGTAAGTGATTTCCATTCAAGTATCCCTAAACCAAGAGCCACCCCCAAGATGAGGTAAGCACAAGACAATCGATCTGATAGAAGGTGTAAGAATTTATTGGTAGAAACACACCATCTTTTTAAGAACATTGTCCAAATTTTGTAAAAAGGCATTATGGACTAAGCAATTTAATCTGAAATAAAGAGTGACCCTCAATTCTGCTACCATACAGTTGGAGACGTCCCCTCGCAAAGCCCACTTGAGCCTATCACATCCTTTGAAAAAACAATAGCCAACCCGATGATCATTGCCCACACTGTGTTAAGGCAAAAACTATGAATGAGAACTAATGAGCAATTAAGATGGTGATTTTCAAGAGGATATGACATCAGTGACATCTCTAAGAATAAGTGTAGCAGTAGGTTTTTTGGCGTAGAGAAGAGTCTCAGATGATGAGTAAAAAAAAAAAAAAACAAAACACAATAAAAAAAAAAAAGAAACACATTAGTAGTGGCTTTCAAGAGAAGATAATGACATCAAAAAATAAGAATGAAAAAGTCGGCACCTCTGAAAGTCGACATAGGAACAAGTTTCTATGAAGAGTTCTAATCAGAAAGGAGAAAAAAGTCCAAAAGAACAAAAAAATGGTAAGAAGGAAAGAAGGGAGAAGGAAATGAAAGTTAAATTGTCAAAGGTGATCATGGGTCTTTTAGAATCTCACAAGTGATAATGTTTGAGCCTTTATATCCCTTTCCTTTAATAACCCTATAACCTGGCCCACATTATAGCCTAAATTAAAGTCCGCTTTGATCAAAGAAAATTGCTTAGTCCAAATAAGCTTGAACAATACCAAGACAAGCAATTCAAAAAAGAGAGAGAGAGAGAGAGAGAGAGAGAGAGAGAGAAGCATGACGGAAAGGAATGCAGGGGCAATCTCATGCTCCAAGGTGTGCTAAGATGGTTTTGGTTTAAACAACCTACTAAAAGAAAATCTTTGAGCCTAAATATCCCTTCATTTCTCCTAACACCTAAACCCGGCCTACTTTACGGTCCTAAAAGAAGTCTTCTCGAATTGAGAGCCAAGCTGTTTATGGCTTTGCAAAGGGTAGTCGAGTTGTCGCTCAAGCCATAGTGGAATGTGAAGATTTGAGAGAGAAAACCAAGTGAAGATAAAAAATTCCCGAACAACAATCTCGTAGAAAGTAGAGATAAGATAGTAGTTGGCAAACCAAAAGATCAAGATCCTCTGAGAATGGTGCAAATGCTATCACACCATGATAAGAAAAGGGCAGGATTCTAGAAAGAAAGCAGAATCCTGAGAGTATAGGCCATGGGGCAATCCTAAGGCATTCTTTGTAAATAACCTATATTCGTGCATTATTTGTGCATTTATGACATACATTCAATTCCATTCAAAAAGTATGATATGTATTCAATTCCATTCACGTATGTTTCATGACAAAAAAGTATGACATACATTCAAAATCCATCTCTATACATTCATAAAAAAGTATGATATGCATTCAATTCCATTCCTGTATGTGCATTCATTAAAAAGTATGACATGCATTCAAAATCCATCTCTATGCATTCATCAAAAAGCATAAAATACATTCAATTCCATCATTGTATAAACATTCATAAAAAAGTATGACATATGTTTAATTCTATCCTTGCGCATTAATCAAAATGTATGACATGCATTCATTTTCATTCATGTATCAAACGTGTGCATTCATAAAAAAAGTCTGACATGCATTCGATTACTTGTATAGTATATACCAAACAATATGTCTAACAAGATGCACTAACAAGTGTTCAGGTGGCTACAAAAAAAAAAAAAAAGGTGTTCTGAAGGAAAAGCATAACATCCTAAAAGGTTTGTCGGCCAAAATCCAAACACTATGTAAAAGAAAAGGCGTACACCCTAGAAAACTCGAGCTGTCATCAATAGACAACAACAAACAAAGAATGGGGCTCTGAATCGCCCTCGATCTCCCAATCAACCATGAATAGCCTAATCCAACCTTTTTCAAAACCACAGAGAATAGGGCAACGGCCTACCCTCGACCATCCCAATTAATGTTAGCCTGACTTGACCTTTTCACATCATATAAACTGGGGCAACTACCCACCCTACACCTCCCATTCAATTTCAAACCAGTTGATCCATTCAAGGAAAACCGATCTAAAGATATTCGACCGTCCAGAGCACTCAAATTTTTAAAAGAAACCTCACCCCCTCCAGAAACAAACTCAAGACGTTCGACTTTAGAGAAGCAAAATCTTCCAGAAGATATCTCAACAAGAATCCAGTCAAGCCAAGTGTCGGGCCCAGATTTTTTGCACTCGAGGAATACACACACAAGTGGGAAAAATACTGTACTCTCTCGTTAGAAGTCACCCTTCTAAAAGAATGAGTGCGACTAGGTTTGAATTGAAAATTGATTTGAATAAAGGGCTTTTGAAAAACATTTGGAGTCACCACCTAACTTGATTAAGGTGAGTTAGGTCACCTAAAAAAACTAAGCACAATCCGAAAACTACACTTAGGGTTTTTGAAAATAATTTTTGAAAATACTACTTCTAGAGAGGGTTTTTAAGAAAATAGATTGTTTGGCAACATTTGAAAAAATTTTAAGCCCTTTTTGAAAATAAACTCCATTTTGGTCTTTGAAAACAGTGATTCTAGGTTCGGAGGTTGGTTACGTGTAGGGAAGACGCACTAAGCCATCACCCTACCCCGCCCTTTGCGGTACCTACATGTCTATTTACCCTAGATTCGCCTATGAGAGTCTTCAACTAACAAATGTTCAATCCTATTTACTTTAGAAGAGAAATGTTTAAAAAGAAACTAGCATGATGCATGATGTGCAAGTGCAAAAAAAGAGAGTTGGAAAAGAGATTTGGAAATAGATAGATTTGAAAGAAATTTGAAAAGATAAGTTTGAAATTGGAAAGTTTTAGAAATTGAAAATAGAGATTTGGAAATAGAAATTTAGAATTGGAAGTTTGTAATAGATTATGGAATTGGAAACTTGAAAAAGATTGTAGAATTGGAGATTTGAAAGAAGTTGTGGAAATAGAAGTTTAAAAAATATTGTGACCGCACCCAAGAGGATATGACATTAGCGATTTCCAAATGATAAGTAAAAAAAAAAACAAAAGAAAAGAAAAAAAGAAGAAACACATTAGTAGTGGTTTTCAAGAGAAGATAATGACATCCCAAAATAAGAATGAAAAAGTCGGTACCTCTAAAAGTCAACATAGGAACAAGTTTCTGTGAAGAGTTCTAATCAGAAGGAAGAAAAAAGTACCAAAGAACAAAAAAAAAAAAAAAGGAAAGAATGAAAGAAGGGAGAAGGAAATGAAAGTTAAATTGCCAAAGGTGATCATGGGTCTTTCAGAAACCCACAAGTGATAATGTTTGAGCCTTTATATCCCTTTCCTTCAATAACCCCATAACCTGGCCCACATTACAACCCAAATTAAAGTCCTCTTTGATCAAAGAAAATTATTTAGTTGAAATAAGCCTGAACAATACCAAGACAAGCAATTCAAAAAAAAAAAAGAAAAAAAGAGAGAGAGAGAATGAGAGAAGCATCACGGAAAGGAATGCGGGGGCAATCTCATGCTCCAAGGTGTGCTAAGATGGTTTTGGTTTAAACAACCTACTAAAAGAAAATCTTTGAGCTTAAATATCCCTTCATTTCTTATAACCCCTAAACTCGGCTTACATTACGGTCCTAAAAGAAGTCTTCTTAGATTGAGAGCTAAGCTGTTTATCGCTCTGCAAAGGGCAGGCGAGTTGTCACTCAGGCTATAGTGGAATGTGAAGATCTGAGAGAGAAAACCAAGTGAGGACAAAAAATTCCCAAACAGCTACCCCGTAAAAAGTAGAGATAAGATAGTAGTTGGCAAACCAAAAGGTCAAGATCTCCTAATAATGGTGCAAATGCTGTGACACCCTGATAAAAAATGGGCAGGATCCTGGAAGGAAAGCAGAATCCTGAGAGTATGGGCTCTGGAGCAATCCTAGGGCATCCTTCATAAATAACCTACATTCATGCAGTACTTGTGCATTCATGACATGTATAACCTGTACATCCATTCAATTTCTGTGTAGTTCAATTCAGTTCATGCATTTATCAAAAAGTATGATATGCATTTAATTCTATTCATTTATGTGTATTCATCAAAAAGTATGACATACATTCAAAATCAATCTCTATATATTCATCAAAAAGTATGATATGCATTCAATTCCATTTCTACATGTGTATCATTAAAAAGTATGACATGCACTCAAAATCCATCTTTATGCATTCATCAAAAAGCATGACATACATTCAATTTCATTCCTGCATGAGCATTCATCAAAAAGTATGACATACGTTTAATTCTATCCTTACGCATTAATCAAAAAGTCTGACATGCATTCGATGTCATTCATTAATTAACATGTGCATTCATCCAAAAGTATGATGTGAATTCATTTTAACCTATGTATAAACCTGTACGTACATCCCTTCGGTGGACTTGTATAGTATATACCAAACGATATATCTAACAAGATGCACTGACAAGTGTTCAGGTGATTACAAAAAAAAAAAAAAAAGGTGTTCTGAAGCAGAAGCATAACATCCCGGAAGGTCTGTCGGTCAGAATCTAAACACTCTACAAAAGAAACAGCGTACACATTAGAAAACTCGAGTTGTCATCCAAAGACAACAAGAAACAAAGAAAGGGGCACTCAATCACCCTCGATCTCCTAATCAACCATGAATAGCCTAATCCAACCTTTTTCAAAACCACAAAGAATAGGGCAACGGCCCACCCTTGACCACCCCAATTAATGTTAGCCTGACTCGACCTTTTCACATCATAAAAACTGGGGCAACGACCCACTCTACACCTCTTATTCAATTTCAAACCTATTGATCCATTCAAGGAAAATTGACCTAAAGATGTTCGATCTTCCAGATCACTCAAATTTTCAAAAGAGACCTCACCCCCTCTAGAAACAAACTCAAGTCGTTCGACTTCGGAGAAGCAAAATCTTCTAGAAGATATCTCAATAAGAATCCTGTCAAAAGTGGAACCCGACAATCAAGCAAACTTCGAGTATTCTGATCTCTAGAAATCTCAATCGAAGAAGCAGCAAAGGTCATCTTCTCCAACATTCAAGACCAAAGAAGTGCGAGCAAAATCCCGCATATCAGCAAAGATTTAGGTTTCAGAGCTTCCTCCGAAAAAGCAGATTGGGTTTTCGAGCTTCCTCCAAAAAAACAAATTGGGTTTCTGAGCTTTCTCTTAAACAACAGATTGGGTTTCAGAGCTTTCTTCGAAAAGGCAAATTCAGTTTCAGAGCTTCCTCTGAAAAAATAGATTGGGTTTCCGAGCATCCTTCTAAAAAGCAGATTGGGTTTCAGAGCTTCCACTAAAGAAGCAGATTAAGTTTCAGAGCTTTCTCTGAAAAGCAGATTAGGTTTTCGAGCTTCTTTCGAAGAAGCAAATTGGGTTTCAGAGCTTCCTCTGAAAAAGCAGATTGGATTTCTAAGCTTTCTCCATCAAAAGTAAATTGAGTTTTCGAGCTTCCTCCGAAAAAGCAGATTAGGTTTCAGAGCTTCCTTCGAAAAAGTAGATTGGGTTTCAGAGCTTCCTCCGAAAAAGTAGATTGGGTTATTGAGCTTTCTCCTTCAAAAGCAGCTATCAACCTTGAACCTCCCCAGAGGAGCAACATTCTGCCAGACGAAGTGTCAGTTCAAAAAGAATTAGTTTCCAGACACCAACCTTGAACCTCCCTAGAGGAGCAGCATTCCGCTAGACAGAGCATCAATTCAAGAAGAATCAGTTTCCAGACATCAACCTTGAACCTCCCCGGAGGAGCAGCATTCCGCCAGACGGAGTGCCAGTTCAAGAAGAATCAGTGTCCAGACATTAGCCCTAAAACATCCCAGAAGAGTACCATTCCACCAAATGGAATGTCGGTTTAAGATAACTTACTCTCCAAAAATTTTTCAACTCCGGTCCATCTGATTACCTCGCAGTCAACATAGGATTCTTTCTTTTTTGTTTTTCGTCTTTGACAAGTAAAGACAGAAAAAGAGAGGCAGCTGTAAGCACTCCATTTTTGCCTACTCGACAATCTCTGAAGACTAAACTCCCTTTTAAAAACTCCTCAGGAATATCCAAGCCCAAACCAACCTTTAAACCTCTGTCTAATCATGTCAACCGCTTCTCGGGCCTACTAGGCCCACCAGAAGCCCAATAACCATAAACCCCTGGGCATCGTCCTATCTGATCCAATACAGCACATCTTCCTTAAGATGGTAAGTCCATTTAATTTAAATCTAATCTAGTTTACTATATGCCTCTAGGGCCCGTTGGGCCCAATCGAGGCCTAATCACCCTTGTGGGCCCCCACTCCAGGCACGTCTTTGAGAAAGTTCAAAATCCCTCAGGACGGTAAGTCCACCCTTCCAAAATGTTCCTAAACAGTTAGGCGTACTCAATACGCCATCCTGTCCAATTCTAGTCCCATTTCGGTCAACTCTGGTCAAAATGACCATTTTGCCCATGGGCACCCTAGCACATTGTAAATCCCGCCAAACAATGAAAACATCTTTTATGACTATCCCCGAACAGTCCGGCATGCCAAATATGCCACTCCAATCCACCTTGATCATTTTTGACAAATTCTAGTCAAAATGACCATTTTGCCCATGGTAGCTTAAGCGTGCCCCAAAATCACACCGGCTCTAGGTACCAAACCAGTAGATCCTATTATACGCCCATGTTTAACCCAAGGTAAGTCCCGTGACTTTAAACACTTCTAAGTCAACGAAAATCTCCTGGAGCATCTTGCAGATGCTCCGCTAGGGTTGTCTTTTTTCCCGATTCCCGAGTTATAATGCATCATCAAATGACTTGAAAAATGCGTGAATCAGAATTCCCAAAAGCTTGACCATAGGTCTTTCCATTGATTCGGGTCGATTGAATAGATCGCTTCCTGAAACCCCTGATCGCATGACTCAAAAATCACCACTTTTAGAAACTCCTGGAGTATATCACAGATGCTTTGCAAAAGTGTGTTTTCGTGCATATCTCCCGATATGATATCTCATTCTTCCGAATATCTTTTAAGCTCCCTGAAAAGTTTCAGTTCTTGAGAAGCACAAGGAGAACATCGTGGACACGGCCGATTCCCCCGAATCTTTTCCGATTTGCACAATTATGAAGGTGAAGTCAAAACAAAAGTTCCTGGAGGAGGAGCGTATGCTACATGTGCTCAGATTTTGATTAGATCGACCAAAAATTTTGCTTGCTCCCTAAGTCTGAAAAGTACAATCATGCCACATGTCCATTTTTTATTGGACGAGTACAGGCGCATGTAGCATATGCGCCTGTGTAAAATTTACATAGGCATATGTCGTACATGTGCCAAAGGCCAAATCCTTGTCTATACATACCAAACTCTCCCCCTTGAATATTCAGAATCAAAATTGGCAACGAAGATCTGTATAAATCTCTCCTAGACCTTGAATCCTTATATACATTTCACACTTCAAGCACTTAAGTTAGATTCCACCTCCCTCTAACCCATACACTACACCTATATAGCCTTCAATACCATAGAAGACCTCCTCCAACCCCTTCAAACATCTCCAAGGCTATTCAAGGTCAAGTCAAAGCATCCATGGAGGCTTGAAAGTGTTTGATAGTATTCTCTTTACATTTTTGCAATCTCCACTCTTCTCTTCTCCCTCCTAGCCTACTTAGGCTATTCTCTATTTTAAGGCCCATCTTCTACCCCCTTTCTTGCATGTTTGAAATAAGGAAGCTCTTAGTTCATGTCTAGAGGAAAGTTTGTGAGAGTCACCGTGTAGGAAACCTCTCACAAATCTACTTTAAGATCGTATGGCCTTGGAGTACCTTACAATTTGGTGAAGCCTCTAGTCTTGTATGATTCCATGACCCCTTTGCATATGGTTAATTTGTTTATGTTTTGCATGCTTGGCTTTGTTTTCATGTTCATAACCATTTTTCCAAAACTTTCACTATCTCTTTTCTATATCATTCACAAAGCTCCATATTCAAATGATTCCCTAAAAATGATTCTAGATTAAACCCTCAATTTCTACACCTTAGAAAACACTCTTTAAGTTCCTTGACTTTATTTTGCAACCCTACATTTTATTACTTTTCAAAATTGCACTAAAATGGCTTTGGAAACCCTCTTCTTCTATATTGATTTTCAAGGATTTTACTATCTTGAACTTTGTGGTGGAAATAGCCCCTTGGAACCCTCTCTTGAGTGGTTTTCCTATTATCTTGACCATATAAACCCTAGTTCATTAGAGTTGGTTCTATTCATTTCAAAAATATTTTTCAAAATAAACCCCTTCAAGAAGGGTTCTCAAATTTCATTCTCTTTAATTTGCATGAAAATGATCTCTCTAAACTACCATTTTCATCTTTATTTTCTAGAAGTTTTGCTCTCTTGAATATTGTGATTGGAATAGTCCCATGGAGTCCTCCTAGGAGTGATTTCCTTCAAATCAACCATGTGAACCCTTATTCATTAGAGTGGTTTTCAAAATCTTAAAAGTTGGTTTTCCAAAACCCCCCCCCCCCCCCCCTTTTCTTTTCAAGTCTTCAAAACTATCCATTCAATCTTGATTTTCACAAGTTTTGCTCTCTTGATTTAGCGGGTGAAATGGTTCCAAGGCAACCTTCTCTTGAATGGTTTCCAAATATCAACCATAGGACTCCAGCACTTACTTGACTAGTTTTCATAAAACGGTTTTCAAAGTGCATGTATAAAACCACCTTTCGAAAACCACTAGAATAAAACCCTAGTTTAAAACCACCTTTCAACCCTAGGTTAACTTGACCCTTGTTGTCCAACCTTAGTTCAACCAAACCCTAGGTTAACCTAACCTTAATTAGTTAACCCTAAGTCACCTTAACTCTAGATTAACCTAACCTTAGTTAGTTAATCCTAGGTCACCTTAACCCTAAGTTAATCTAACCTTAGTTAGCCAATCCTAGGTTAACCTAACCCGAGTTAGTCAACCTTAGGTCAACTCAACCAAGGTTAGTAAACTTCGAGGTTCTAATTCAAGGACCCCTTTTCAAATAACCTTTCAACTCAAAAACTATCTTCATAACATACTTTTCCAAAAACATCTTATTCTCTTGAGGCTTCAAAAAATCAACTCCAAAACCTTTTCAAGTATTCCCACACTCTATCTTCAAAAAATGTCTCCAAGAAGTTTTTTTAAACTTTTCTCAACTAAAATGGATAGACAATTAACACTTTCCAAAAACTATTTTCAAAAAATATTTTCAAAAACTCACAACCCTAAAGTGTCCCTAACCTTTTATGGTTAGAGATTCCAAGGAAAGGTGATACATTAAATACAACCTTCAAGGTTGTCCATATTATGGTTCTAAAACCCTAAGTGTTTTTAAAAGCTCTTTTCAAGAATGATTTTCAAACATCACATTGTTGAAACATTCCTAAGCTTTCCATGGTTAGGATTGATAAAGTGTTAGTGAGATACTCAAGAAGGGTTCTATAACCCTAAAGTTTTAAAAACCAAAAAGAAAGTTTCTAGCCCCTCATCCAAACATGTTTTCCAAATTCATTGCCCTATAGGAGTTTAGTTTCTTCAATGACTAACCTCTCAAAGGTAAATGAAACATTAACTTTCTAAAGTCTAAATTTTTAAATCTGTCTTAAACTCAAACATTTCCTTATTTCAAGTATTTCTAAAACTCAAACTTTGAATCTTTCCAAAATTCTAAACTTTCTAAATTTCAAATCTTTCCAAATTCAAAACTTTCTAAATTCAAAACTTTCCAATTTCAAAATCTTTCCAAATTCAAAACCTTCTTAAAATGAAAACTTTCCTAATTTGGCACTTTACTAAGTTGAAACTTTCTTAATCTGAAAGTTTCCTAAAATGAAATTTTCCTAAAACGAAATTTTCCTGTTTTGAAACTTTCTTAATTTAAAGATTTGCCAAATCCAATCTTTTCTAAAATCCAATTTTCTAAATTTTCTAAATCAAACATTGAAGTCAAATCTTTTCCAACCATTCCAAGTCAAGTATTTCTAAATCAAATTCAATCACTTCTAATCTTTTCAAATCCTTTTTTTCATGAATCTTAAGTTTTCTAAAATCAAGTTTTCATTTCAAATCTTCTATTCCAAGTTCGAATAAATCTCTTTTTCAAATTAAACTCTTTTCAAATCAAATTTTCTATCAGACCCTTGTCCAAACTACGACTGACCTGATTCCCAAAACGGGATATGTAGGCAACCCTCGTGGGTGTGGTCATAACTTTTTTCAAATCTCCAATTTCACAACCTTTTTCAAGCTTCTATTTTCACAAACTTTTTCAAACTTCCAATTTCATAATCTCTTTCAAGTTTCTAATTCCAAAAATCCATTTTCAAATCTCTATTTCCAATCTCTAAAACTTTCTTTCAAAATCAAATCAAGCCTCTTTTTAAATCCTTTTCAAATCAAATCAAGTCTTTTTTTCAAATCTATCTCCAAAATCAAATCAAGTTCTTTTCAAATACATTTTCAAAATCAAGTCTTATCCTGGCATTTGCATATCATGCATCATGTCAATTCCTTTCTAAAAATTTGTTTCTAACGTGGATAGTTTTGGACATTTATTGATCGAAAACTCTAATGAGTGAACTCAGGGTGAATGGATATGTAGGTACTACAAGGGCGGGGTAGGATGATGGCTTAGTGTGTCTTCCCTACACGTAACCAACCTCCGAACTTAGAATCACTATTTTCAAAAACCAAACAAAGTTATTTGAAAAAAGGCTTAAATTTTTTCAAAGGTTGCCAAATAACCTATTTTCTTAAAAACCCTTTCTTGAGGAAGTATTTTCAAAAAAACCCTTTTCAAAAACCCTAAGTGTAATCTTCGGATTGTGCTTAGTTTAGGTGACCTAACTCACCTTAGTCAAGTTAGGTGGCAACTCTGAATCTTTTTTCAAAAGACCTTTATCAAATCAATTTTTTAATTCAAACATAGTCGCACTTGTCCTTCTAGGAGGATGAGTTCTAACGAGAAAGTACAGTATTTTTTCCGCTTGTGTGTGTATTCCTCGAGTGCAAAAAATCTGGGCACGACAATGGGGTTCACCTTGGATTAGACACGAGCACTCAACAGGGTATCTTAGGGAATGCCGATTTGGTACCCAGAGCCGATGTGGTTTCGGGGTGCATATTGGGCCACCAGGAGTAAAATGGTCATTTTTATCGGAATCGGTCGAAAAGAGTCAGGATGGGTTGGAATGACATATTAAGCATGCCCGACTATTTGGGGATGGTCTTGGAAGGTATATTTAGTATCTGGAGGGATTTGTGCCATGTTGGCATGCTCTGGGGCAAAACGGTCACTTTTGATCGAAGTTGACCGAAACAGGACTGGAATTGGTAGGAATGGTGGATTGAGTACGCCTAATTGTCTAAGGACATTTTGGAAGATTGGGCTTACCATCTTGAGGAATTTTGAACTTTCTAAAAAACATGTCTAGAGCCCCAAGGGACTGGTTTAGTCATTTTTCACTGAGTCAGGCTAACAGACATTGGTGTTGACCCAAGTGTTGGTTCTCGAGATCACCCGGTCTCGGAAAGCTACCTGTGTGGTGTTGGTCCTTGAGACCGCCTAGTTTTAAAGAGTTACCTGTGGGGTGGTATTGGTTCCCAAGATCGCCTGGTCTTAAAAAGCTATCTGTAGGGTGGTGTTGGTCCCCGAGATCGATTAGTCTCAGAGAACTATCGAATAATGAACATTCTACATTGGTGGGCTAGTAGGCACCAAAAGTGAATCGTTTAGAATTTGATAAGGTGTTGGTCCCTAAGATCGCTCGATCTTGAGAAACTACCTGGATGGCGTTGGTTCCCGAGACCGTTCGGTCTTGAAAAGCTGCCTAGATGGTGATGGTTCTCGTGACCACCGGTCTAAGAAAGCTGCCTAGAGTGCCTAAGGGCAATATGATCTTTTTAGCTTCAATGGAGTCTTGCAGGCTTGAGAAGTGACCAGTTGACTGGATTGGAGTTTCGAATGAGCTGGCCTGGGCTCAAATGTATTGTGATGTTTGAAACTGGAACCAGTCGGGCCAAAGAGTGCTGAGCAGGCAAAAATGGGATGCTTACACCCTTGCTAAGGGTCAATCAACAAATAGACCATCTTTGTTTAATCGCACAAAATATAACTATAAAAAAATTAGGATGAAGATCTATATACAAGTTATTGATTATGAATTGTGAAAAATTATTATTAGTGGGCCATTTGTACCTAAGCTAGAGAGTGAATGGAATGCAACAAATATAAAGAACTAGGGGTGTTCACGAGTTGAGTTTGGTAGTCACCCGCCACCCGATCCAAAACTATCG
This sequence comes from Euryodendron excelsum, assembly GCA_033060915.1. NCBI lineage: Eukaryota > Viridiplantae > Streptophyta > Magnoliopsida > Ericales > Pentaphylacaceae > Euryodendron > Euryodendron excelsum. Next base: position 30,456,981 of record CM065379.1, read on the forward strand.
GGTTGAAAAATTTTAAAACCGATTCTGACCTAATAGATGATCAAATCGGGTTCAAGTTGGTGTTGGGTTGATAAAATAAAGGCCCAACACTAGAATCAGATATGTTGGACTCTTAAAATTTTCAACTGATATCCACCCAAAATAGGATTGGTTAGGTTCGGGTTTGGGTTTGGGTTAGTTTTGATTGGGTCGATCTGGTTGATCGGGCCGGATGGATTTTTGAACAGCCCTATTAAGAACATTCAATTAAATGCTAGGGCTATGAATCTTCTTTACTATGCTCTTGATCCAAATGAATCTAATTGTATATCTACTTGTGAATCGACTCAAGAAATATGAAATAGATTGCAAGTCACACATGAAGGAACAAATCAAGCCAAGGAATCTAAAATTTGCATGCTTGTGTATAAGTATGAACTATTTCATGAATCATGTTGAAACTATTTCTAGTATGTTTACTAGATTTATTGATATTACAATTTTTTGAAATTTCTTGGAAAACTTACTCTAATGTTGAGATGGTGAGAAGGATTATTAGGTTATTACTAAAGAACTGGGAACCAAAAGTGACTGTCATCCAAAAAGCCAAGGACTTGACAAAACTGGATCTTGATGAGCTCTTGAGATCACTTATGAAGCATGAACTCACTCAGAGAGGTGATGGAGATGAAAACGAGCAAAGGAAAAGAATAACACTAAAATCATCCATTAAAGAAGATGAGGATGAAGAATCCATTGATCATGAGGAAGTGGCTATGATTACAAGAAGATTCAAGAATTACATCAAGGACATGTTTGGAAGAAAAAGATTTATAAGGAAAAATGACACAAAAGGAGACTCCAATTTAAAAGAGGCTATCATATGCTATGAATGTAAGAAACTGAGTCATATATAAGCTGAATCCCCAATGCTCAAGAAATCAAACAAGAAGGCCAAAAAGAAAATGTAGTGATATCTTGGAATGACAGTTAAAAAAAAAAAAGGAGCTCTCTAATGGCGAGTTGTTAAAGACATCTTTGAAGCCCTATATAAAGTCTACAGTTGCAAAGAAGAAAGCTTACAACAAGTGTGGACAAAAAGTGAAATCCTGTCAAGTAAGCTTTTGAGTCCATAAGTTCTTATTTTTATGATCTTTGTTCTTCATTGACATATCTATTGCTTGAGAGAATCATTTGAAAAGCAAAAATACTTATATTCTTGTTCTTTCTTGAAAAGAGAGATTTCTAACTAAGAGAGTAGTTAGGGTTGGGTAGGACTAGAGCCTATAAAATTCTAGTTGGTTAGGTGTGACTAGAACCTGGAATAATCTAATTGGAGTGAGAGGATCACTTCTAAATGAAGGACTAGCGCCTAGGAAAGGCTAGTGACTGTATCAAGGATTGGATATAGTGGAGAGGATCCTCAAGGAATGACCCTTGAGGTGTGGACATAGGCTTATGGAGATTTAAGCCGAACCACGGGAACAATACTAATGTCATACTTTCTTATCTCTCTCCATCTCTTTATTATTGTGCTATCTTGCTTGTTATGAATCTTGTACACAACACTTGCACTTACATATTTAGATTATTTATAATCAATGCATCGTTTAAATTGTGGTTATTCAATTTGCATGGTGTATGAGATTGCTCATATTGAGAATTGAGTTTGCCCCTGTGTGTGTAAGAAACAACTGCTCTCAGTAATTTGCATTCGAGTCTACTGTAAGCACCCCATTTTTGACCGCTCGGCAGTCTACACTCCGTCCAGACTTGTTTTCAAGTCATTATGGACATATTCCAATCGAAACTAATCCTCTAGTCCAAATTCCGTCTCTCCATCGCTTCGCGGGCCTGTCAGGCCCAAATAGAGGCAAAATGACCAAAATGCCCTTAGGGGCATTGTCCTTTCTTATTCCAATTTCGATCCCTCTCTCGAGACAGTTTATTCCTCGAGACGGTCCGAGTAGCAAAACTACTCACAAAACCGTCAGAGTGGCGGAAACACTCACACCGTTAGAGTGGCGGAAACACTCAAAACCCAGGCACGTCTCTTCGGAGTCGGTAAGACCCCTTTCCAATCCCTCTCTCGAGACAGTTTATTCCTCGAGACGGTTCCAATCTAGGCACGTCTCTTCGGAGTCGGTAAGACCCCATTCCAATCCCTCTCTCGAGACAGTTTATTCCTTGAGACGGTCCGAGTAGCAAAACTACTCACAGAACCGTTAGAGTAGCGGAAATACTCACAGAACCGTTAGAGTAGCGGAAATACTCACAAAACCGTTAGAGTAGCGAAAATACTCACAACTATTAGAGTAGCGGAAATACTCACAGAACCGTTAGAGTAGCGGAAATACTCAACCCGTCCGAGTAGCAGAAATACTCAACCCCGTCCGAGTGGCGGAAACACTCAAAACCTAGGTCAATACCCATGTTTGTTAGCTCACTTCGGTGAAAAATGACCAAACTACCCTTAGGACCTTTTTTGAGACTTTTCGGTCAAGATGACCATTTTGCCCCTAGGCATCCGAACGCCCCGGGAACCACACCGGCTCTGGGTATCAAACCGGTAATGTCCCAAGAATACTTTTTAGTGTTCTCGACCTCCCTTTACCTTTCCGAATCATTCCGAGTTAGTTCCGGCCAACCCGGTGCAAAATGACCGTTTTGCCCCTAGAGGGCCGGTCTCCTTCTTCGACCACACCGGTTCTGGGTATTAAACCGGTAATGTCTCGAGAACACTTTTTATAATATTCTCAACCTTCCTTTACCTTTCCGGATCATTCCGAGTCAGTTCCGGCCAACCCGGTAAAAATGACCGTTTTGCCCTTGGAGGGCCGGTCTCCTTCTTCAACCACACCGGCTCTGGGTATCAAACCGGTAATGTCCCAAGAACACTTTTTATAGTATTCTCAACCTTTCTTTACCTTTCCGAATCATTCCGAGTCAGTTCCGGCAAATTCGGTACAAAATGACCGTTTTGCCCCTGGTAGGCCGGTCTCCATTTCCGACCACTCCGGCCCTGGGAATCAAACCGGCAACCTCTGGGAACATTCTAAATAATGTTTCCAGATCCCAAGTTTTCTTCCGGGACAGTTTGAGTCTGTCCCGGCAGTTTTCCGGTCCGGTTGACCGTTTTGCCCCTAAAGGCTCGATCAACCTTTCCGACACATCCAATCCTCACTTTTCAAGTCAAATACCTCCAGGACATTATTTTAAGTGTTCCTGCTCCTTTCCGGCCTTCCGGGTCACTCCCGGCTCCTTCAAATCATTCCCGGACTTTCCGGAGTCACTCCTAGTGAAGCCAGGCTAAAGTTTACATGGTAGTCACTAGTACAGGCGCCCAAATCTAGTCAAAGATACGTTACTTGCCGACCTTAATTGTTTCCTAAATGGCTGGCGCCACTACTAGTGGCCCCAATATAAATTTTGCCCTGGCGCCACTGCAACAGGCGCCAGGCTTGTCCAACTTCTATAAATACAGAGCCTCGATCAACGTGAAAAGGGTCTACAAAATTAACCTAGAAATCACACAATTCGATATACAGAGCTCGAGCACCTTCAAAAACCCTAGCCTCCCTAGGTTTTCCAAACCCTAGCCACTATACACAAACCCTAGCCTCCTATACACTCATTCACTCCCCCATACGCTCATACAATAGCATTCAACCACTCTCTGAAGACGTGAAGAGCAGCCATCCAAAGTTTGAAGACAATCCTTGAAGACTGAAGGTGAAGATCAAGACCGAAGACCGAAGACCGCACGGCGCGCAAAATAAACAAGATACAAGGTAGGCTCCCTATTTAATTTTCTGCACTTCCCCCCTCTCTCTTCTCTCTCCAACCCACTTGGGTTTTCTCTATTTTAATCCCCTATCTCTTTCCCGCCCTTTCTTTACATGCTTGAAACAAGGGGATTCCCGGTCCATGTGTAGGATTGGACTATTGGAGAGTCACCGTGTCGGGGGCTTTCTTCTAGTCTAACCAAAGACCACGTGGGTCCGGCCCCCTTGATTATGTGGTGAAGCCTTAACCTTGTATGTTCACGACCCCAAATTGCATTGTGCATATCATGATCTTGCATCTTCCAAAATTCGTTTTCAAAGTTGTTTTCAAAACTGTTTTCAAACTTGTTTTCAAAATTGCATCAAAAGCTCTTTTTCAAAAACATGTTTTCAAAATCACAATCTTAGGGTGATTCTAGCCTTTCCATGGCTAGGGTTGCTTTAGGAAAGTGTTACATTAAAAGGGACCTTTTGGTCTATATTTTCAAATCTTGTTGTTTTCAAAACCACTTTCCTAAAGTGGTTCTAGCCTTCTTATGGTTAGAATTGCTTTAGGAAAGTGAGATGCTTTTACACATTCTAAAAACTCTCTTTAAAAATCTCTTCCTAAAAATCTCTTTTTCAACATACTTTCCTAAAACTCCTTCCAGAATCTATTTTTCAAAACTCTCTTTTTCAACTCCTTTCCAAAATCCTCTCCCTAGATTCACCTTCCAAAAATCTCTCCTAAAAATCTTTCCAAAAACTCTCTTTTCCAAAATCTTCCTTCTAGAAATTTCCTCTCTAGGATTTCCTTCCAAAATCTATGTTTCCAAAAACACACTTTCCAAAAAACTCCTCCCTAGGATTCCCTTCTAGAAAGCCTTCGTTTCCAAAAACGCGTTTTTAAAAAAAAAAAAACTCTTTCCTTAGAGCCCAAACCAAACCCTAGAACTCACAATTAGGAAACCCTAGTTTTCTTTCCAAAAACATGATTTTCAAACTTTACCCTAAACCTAGGTTTCCAAAATCTTTTGTTTTCTACATCAAAACTATCCTTGTTTTCAAAACCTATTTTCTACATCGAGACTAGAATTTTTCAAATCTAGGGTTTCTAGAATCTCCCTTTCCAAATCTTTTCCAAATCCTATCTTCCCTTTAGGAAACCAAATCCAATCTCCTCGTTTAGGAAACTAGATCCTATCCTCCGTTTTTGGAAACAAAATCAAACCCTTGTTTTTAGAAACCAAATCCAATCCTTTCCTAATCCAAACCTTTCTTAATTCAATTCCTTCCTAAACCATAAGTTTTCTAAACTTAAACTTCAAATCTTTCCTTAAATTTCAAAATTCAAATCTTTCCTAAACCTCTACTTTCCTAAATCTTAAGTTTTCAAAACTTGAACATAAAAATCTTTCCTAAACTTTAAAACTCAACTTTCAAATCTTTCCTAGTTCAACCCTTTCCTAATTCTACCCCTTTTAAACATCTTTTTCAAATCTAAGCTTTCAAACCTTTCCTAATCTCAAGATTTTATAAAACTCTAAAAACTTTCTAAATCTTAAACTTTCTAAATTTCAAATCTTTCCAAATTCAAAACTTTCTAAATTTGAAACCTTCTTAAGTTAAATCTTTCTAAACCTAAAACTTTCTAAATTCTAAACTCTCTTAAACTTCAAATCTTTCCAAATCTAAGACTTTTCTAAATTCAAAACTTTCTTAATTTAAGACTTTCTTAAGTTGAAACTTTCTTAATTCAAACATTTCCTAAACTAAAAACTTTCCTTTTTCAAACTTTCCAATTTCAAAACTTTTCCAAACCTAAAACTTTCCTAATTCAAAACTTTCTTAATTCAAAACTTTCCTAAATGAAACTTTCCTAAATTCCCAAACTTTCCTAATTTCAAAACTTTCCTAAATCGAACATTTCCTAATTCAAACATTTCCTAAATCCAACCTTTCCTAATCTCCTAAACCTTCCAAGTCGAGTCAAGCCTTTCCTAAGTCTAGGTTTCCTAAACCTCCATCTTTCCAAAACCAAGTTTTTCCAAAATCAATCTTTCCAAAGCAAGTCTAATCTTCTCAAATTCAATCTCCTTTTCTAATCTCAAATCAAATTCAATTTTCAATTCAATCTCTTTCTTCCAATCCAATCTCTCTTTTCAAATCAATCTATTTTCAATCGGACTCTTGTCCGAACTACGACTGACCTGATTTCCCCAAAGGGATACGTAGGCAACCTTCATAGGTGCGGTCACAATATTTTTCAAACTTTCAATTCCACCCTCATGGGTGCGGTTTTCAAAATCTTTTCAAATCTCGAATTTCAATTTCAAAATTTCAATTTTCAAATTTCTACTTTCAATTTTCAAACTTTTCAATTTCAAATCTTTCCAATTTCAAATCTATTTTCAAATCAAATCAATTTCAAATCAATCTCTTTCCAAATCTATTTCTCAATTCTCTCTTATTTTGCACTTGCATACCATGCATCATGTTAAATTCTTTTCAAACATTGTTTTTCTAAAGTGAAATAGGATTGAACATGGGTTAATTAAAGACTCTCATAGGTGAATCTAGGGTAGATTGACATGTAGGTACCGAAAGGGCGGGGTAGGGTGATAGCTTAGTGCGTCTTCCCTACACGTAACCAACCTCCGAACCTAGATCACTGTTTTCAAAGACCAAAAGGAGTTATTTTTCTAAAAAAGGGCTAAATGTTTTCCAAAGGTTGCCAAACAACCTGTTTTCTTTAAAAACCCTCTCTCGAGGAGATATTTTCAAAAATTGTTTTCCAAAACCCTAAGTGTAGTCTTCGGATTATGCTTAGTTTTTAGGTGACCTAACTCACCTTAATCAAGTTAGGTGGCGACTCCAAATCTTTTTCAAAGGCCCTTTATTTCAAATCAATTTTCAATTCAAACCTAGTCGCACTCATTCTTTTAGGAGGGTGAGTTCTAATGAGAGAGTACAGCATTTTTTCCGCTTGGGTGAGTATTCCTCGAGTGCGAAAAATCTGGGCGCGACAGCTACTCGTTCCAGTTTGAGTCTACTATTTTCTTTGTAACTAAAACTTGTTCTCTGAAGTTTTGATTGAGTCTTCTCATTTCTATAATTGAGCTTGCTTATTCTTATTGTTCTATTTTAAATTAAAGTATAATTGTTTGAAATTATATCTTGTATTTTTTTAAAGCAAATAGTTTTAAAACCTAATTCATCCTCCTCTTGGGTTGCTTTCTAGGTGAACAGTTTGAAAACCCAAAATCAGGTATGAGAGTATTGGAAATTATTTAAGCATTGCTTTCTCTGAATGGTTTAATTTTTTCTGTTTCTTGTTATGAGATTCTTGCTAATATTGCATCCATAGTATCATTTGATTTTTGTTTTACCACTTCTTGCTGCATTTTTAAGTTGATCTTGTTGGACAGGGCTAGACTGTGTCATCGACGAAAACAATGTTTTGAGTTCTGTCGATGTCCTTTTAACTTACTTATTGGTGTTGTTTTTTTGTTGTTTTTTTTTCTTCACAGAAACAGTATTGAGAATCACTTATTTTTTTGATTTTTTTTCTTCAGAAAAATAGCATCCCGGATCACTACAATTTTTCTTTATTGATCACACCTCTAAATTGCAGAAGCTCTTTCAGGTCCGTATGTTTATTTATTTGCCCATGTTTATTTTGATATTCTCTCTCTCTCTCTCTCTCTCTATATATATATATATATATGTATTATCTTTTATCTACTTTTAATTTCTATTATATTTGTTAATTTTTCTATGAACTCAGAAACTCAGAAAAAAGAATGCCTTTGGCATTTCTCTCTTTCTGTGAAGTATCTCTCACACTAATATTAATCTCCAAAGTCTTAGTTGTTGCTCCTTTAAAAGGTTAGAAACAATTTTTTTTAAAAAAACGTTTTTGGTCGCCGGTCTCTGACACAACTCTGTAAGTCTCTCTCTATATATTAATGTGTGTTTGTTGTATATATACATATTGTATATGCGTGTGTTTTTAATGAAGAGAATTATATACGTGTGGAGACTCTAAGGAGTATCGGTGTTAATGAATTTCTGGATGCTTTAGTTATATATTTTTTTTTATTGAATTTTGAAATCTAGAAAATTCTATGACTTAGAATGGCAGGAATTCACTAAATGATGATTATTTGCTTCAGTGTTAAAAGTTCTTGCCAAATGTGAAAAGTGATGATGAAAATGAAATATTTGAAATTTCTTGGAATTCCTCATAATCTTCTTAGGAGGAGAAAAGAAAGAGTGAGTTAAGCGAAGAAAATTCAAAGGTAAATCTTGTATGTTCTTGTTTGTTGGGGGCAATTTCACATAGATTCAATTAAAAATAGTTGTTCTAGGGAGTGGTCTCATAAAATGAAAACGAGTTCGGTTTCTCTTTTGATTGGGAGAGTTGTGTAGGTGATGGTATTCAAGAGAGAGAGAGAGAGAGAGAAACCCATGAAATCAAAATGGGTTTTGTGGTTCTACTGAGAATTGTTTTATTAGATTGCAAAAATCTCTCGGAGTATTTAATTGGTTATTCTTGAATTTCAGTATTAATGAGAATAAACACTACTTTGGCTATTTGTAAAGTTTGATATATCTTTTTGCTTGAACCTCTGATACTTTACCATTTGGATTTGCTTCAAGAACTTATCTTTGTATGAAGTACTCCTTTAAATTGCTATATAGTTTGCTCGTACAGTCTGGAGTTGTTCATGTTTCCAATTTCATTTAATGAAATGGATGAATGGTGAGTATTGTTTAGGTTAGTCTTCTACTAGCTTATTATTATTATTATTACTATTGTCATGTTGAACTAAAGTATTTTTTATACTAAAAGAAAAATCATCTTAAGTTTTTTTTCCTTAGGCGGTGGCTCTTGATTTATATTTTTATACTAGACCATTGATTTTGTTATGTAGTTTTCTGTAGTCTTAAGTCATAACACATTTTCTTTAGTCCTGTTGTTCATATTATCAATTCTATCATCCCAAATTTTGCTTTTTTCTTTCTTTTTTTTTTTTTTTGCTTTATGTTCACATAACATTTATTTGATATTTTAATACCCATAACACAAAGTTTAGTATTTAATGTAATGTGGTCTGAAATATCATTTATATGCTTATGTTCATCCATTGGGTTTTGTTTTCCAACCCCCCCCCCCCCCCTCCCCTCCCCTCTTTCCTTTTCTCCTGCTATAGGTTCAATGATATTTTTCATGATAGAGCTATGCATGGTTATTATAATTGAAGGATGGGGATTTACTCTATTTCAGTGCTCTCTTTCAAAATTTTCTTACAAACTTATGTCAGCAATCACAGTTGTACTCAATATAGATGAAGAAGCTCATCATTTTTCAGATCCTATGTATCTAGAAGTGGAAACAACAATCAAGTTCCCCTACCATCTATAGGTAAGCTAGCTTATCTGGAGAATTGAGGTAAAAGATGAAATTACTGAAAAGGCTATGAATACTTTCAGTAGTCCTAAGGATACGTCTGAGACTCAAAAATAGGTATTTGAAAACCAAAACTCTATAGCCCTCCATGTCTTAGAAGGATCCTTTCATTCTCATCATTAACAATGCATGAAGGTGGGATAAGACACATAAAATTTGTCTTGCTTCAGTAATCAATACGATTCTCCTTGTAATAACTTTAATATTTCATGCAACCGATTAGATGTGTTCATCCCGGTCAAGTTTCTAATTTGATTGTTTATTTAGAACATTGAGCTTGAATGTTTAGTAATTATCTATGTTCACACATATGGAATTCATTATTGAAACTGATTTTAATGTGCTTGTAATTTGTGTTAGTTGTTAGACAGACAAACCAGCCCAAAATGATTTCAAACAACTGTTGTCCAAAATGCACATATTTTTAATATATACTTTGATTTCTAAAACATATATCTCTTACTTTTTAGTTTGTTTTGTTTTTCTTTCTTTTGTTTTTGTCTTTCTTCATCTCAAACATTAATTTTAATACTTAACTTTTACTGGTTTTGAGTTATGCAGGGGTAAACAATGTTGAGCTTTGATTTATTTTGTATCATCAAAGACTAGGAGAGTATGTTGTGAAATTTTACTTCTTATGTTTCTTTATTTCTTAAGTGTCACTGTTAGTTCTAAATATTGTCAGTGCTAGGATTGCTTTCACTGTTGGATATTATTCTTGTATGGTAGCATACTTCATTTAATATGATTGATTATAATGTTTAATCTAACATTTACTCTTAAATGCATCACCTTAGATATTCTTTCTGCAGAACGATAACACACGATTTTTTTTACATGATTCACTTAACTTTTAAATGTCTTTCCAAGTATGGTCCATGTGTTCTTTAAGAAATTCTGTCACAATATTTGTGTCTGTAGGAAGATCCTGCAAAATGGTCTCATGTGTTATAAGCATAGCAGGTCGCCATGTCCATAAAACCAATGTATGTCTCTCTCTCTCTCTCTCTGTCTGTGATTACTTTAAGATTCAAACCTTTGGCAATTGCAATAAATCTGTTATACTCTACAGTTGTGAGCATGTATTTGAGTTCTCTCTTTTTTATTTGAATTTTTCATATTTGATGAATTTTCGATTGATTAGATTTGAGTGTTTGGTATAAGTTCATTGTGTTAGTTCTTTTGGTGAATATAATATGGGTGTTTTTCAATTGGTTATTTATGTAGCTGTGACTAATGACTATGTAATCTAATCAACGCTCAAGTCCCTTGCATATCTTATAGGAATCTGGGTTCAAACCTTACTATCGTTAACAGTCTTCAATAGAATTCACATATGAATACTAGCACTTAATCATTACCCACTGAAAACAAATGTGCAGTAATATGCTCACTGTGACACTTACTGAACAGTCTATTGAAGTTCTCTTTGAATCTTATATATAGATGTAGATATGTTATTTGGATAAATCAAAGTTCATTTTTAAGTTGTTCGTTCCGATGAGGTGTCGAAAATTAAGTAGCTATGTTTTGAAATAATTTAGAAATTTGTTCTTAATGTTATGCTATGTTATTTTATTTGTTGGAGTTAAGATATAAAATGAAATTGTTTATTGATATGGGATGATTCACCTTTGTTGAAACAAGAAATAATTTGAAGAAGAGCAAAATTGCTAAATGTCGGATTTTTAATTTAGTCATGCTTCTTTTATGTTTTCACTCCTTTAAACTTGATAGTTGGATGCTTCAAGTGAGATTTTGAATTTAGACAAGTAATGGAAACTTCCACCCAATCTAGACTATTGCCTTGTTGTGCCAATCAGCCAATTTCAAGTACAACATAAGAAAGTTGTAGTTTTGCTTCAAGTTTGCATATATGAAACTTATACATGAACTGTTATTTGTTTTTTTATTCATTTATTAATTTCTTGTTCTTTTAGCCCCTGAAAAGTCTTTGAGGTTATCTTCTTTTTTTTTTTTTTTTTTCCATACAAATGATAGGCTAATCAAACATGTGTTAGGCTCTCTCACTCTCTCTCCCTCTCTCCCTAAGGTAAAATCTTGTTGTGCCACGTTTACTTTTTCTTTTGTCAAGCTTCTCATATCCTGATAATTGTATAATTTTCTATTTAAATTGCAAACAATCAGTTTTCACTTGTCTTCATCAGTTCTATGGCTTCACAATTTTGCATAGCCTTGGCTATACTTATGACTTCATTGGAGGAAGATATATTTGAAATATAGTTCTTTAGTTCATGTCATGCTTTGTCTCCCCAAAGGTCCTAGGAGAACTATCATTCGTGTGTTTTCTTTATACGAACAAGCATTGAACTAGAAAAGGGACAAATAAAAGTTTCCTTGCTGCAACTGTCCCTTCAGTAATCCAACAACTGATGTCAAAAGCAAAAAACAGAAGACAGACGACCTCAACTCAACTTTATGCTTAGTGTACTTAGATAGAGGATAACCTGCTGCATCTGTTGACCTTCTAGGCAATATGTTGATTGCAACTTAGTCAAGAAGACTGAAGTTTCAACAATTTCATCACTTATGCCATTATGGACCGACATTCTCTTGGGCTTCGAGCTTTAATCAAATGATCTTTGCCGAGTAGCCATGCAAATTCTGGGTCTTGTTTCTCTCCATTCATGAACTATAGTAGAATCATCATGAAAAGGTACCAATCTAAAAGGAAAAAGGAATAAAATTCTTTTCTTAATTTTTTTTGTACGTTTAGAGTGGAAGGATTGAAGGTCAATGTCATTTTTAGTGATGAAGATGGTTGAAGGAAGCCATTGCAAGTGTTGCGGTTTGGAAATTTTAAATCAGGCAAAGAAAGCCAAAGTGGGTGACCACTCTGATTAATGTACTTTTCTAAGTGTATGCCGACACTCACTCGACTAAAGGAAGCAAATGAAGAAAGTATTTGTTACGACTCCAAACCCACTCTCTGTGGATTAGAGACCATGACCGGCTAGTAGGCTTAGCTATCGAAGGCCAAACTAATCAAAAGATTGATAACCTGTATAGATAATATAATTGTGAAAGCATAATAAAAGTATTATATGCAAACATCCCCATATTAGAGTAAGTGCTTATGTCTTTATCAACCTATGCTAATTGCATAATCATAAAGTCATCACAAACATTAGGCTTATCCTAAGGCCATACATCTATATACATATAGCATAGTTCCTCAAAATATATAACATTCATAGTCCAAGAATTCCAAAAAATACATAAGGTAACTCTGCCAAACATAACAAAAGTCTCATGCATACATAGAAGGAACTTCATCAAAACATGCCCTCAGCATAGGCTCTTACTCTTGATTCTTTGAAATTGTTAAATAAAAGCATGAGCTAAAAGTCCAGTGAATAATAAAACAATTAAAGTATGAAAATACCATGAACTTGTTTTGAGAACATTATAAACATATGTAATATAAGAGACTGAGAATACATTATATGATATACAAGAATCTCATATAAATATTTCATTCATAAGATGCTTATACAGTTTTACAATGTTAAATGCATCTAAGTATCAAATCATAAACATAAAGTTTAATGTGCTTATGCCCTCGACTAGATGGGAGACTCATAACTGAACCCATCCACTAGTGGCGCGTAACATGACGACATAAAGTCATTGGGGATGTCTCCCCAATCATAATATATCAAGCTTCCGATTTATTTTAAGTCCCACTATGTAGGACCCTTGAGAATGGCACATACTAGTTTCAAGTACATTTTCCAACTGACATTCATATAATGAAGTCCATGGGTTTGCATAATATGTTAGATACAAGACTTAGCATCAAAACATTGTAATTATACTTGAAAGGTACCATAAAGAAAGGTTTTGTATTGAAAGCATATCAATTGTGCAAGTTTGTAGTAAAGGAAAGCATTTGTATAGAAAATATAATAAAGTTACTCCAATCACTCCATTACTCACCTCAAGTTCCTTAATGCTTTGAATTTCTCCCTATGTTAATCCTACACAATCAAGACATATAATGTTCAAGAAACAACTCTTAATCCTCATTCATAGGTCCTAAAATAGTGCAAAAATATTTTGAAGTAAAGAACATTTGATGTTATAACAAGAGTGTAAACTTCTACTTAAAGTGTCAACACCTTGAGCAAAGGTGTTAACACTTTTTTATAGAATGTTAAGTCTCAGCACTCAAGAATGTTAAGGTGTCGACCCCCGAAATGAATGTGTCGACTCTTTTACACAGAGAGTAACATTAGTACTCAAGAAGGTTGAAGGTGTCGACCCCTAAAACATAAGTGTTGACCCCTTTTTACAGAAAGCTCAAATCCAAGTTCTGGGTTTAGAAGAGTTAACTCCTAAAACACAAGGGTCGAACCTGGTACACAAAAAACAGTTCAAAACTGAAACAGGGTGCTAACTTTAAAGAGCTATAACTCATTTGTTTGACCTCAGATTTTAGTCCATAAACTATCAATAGAAAGATATGAAAGTCAATTTTTCAATGGATTTGGTTTTAGAGCAAAATTTCAAGGATTTGAAGCCTTATGGCCAGAAAAATAGGGATTGTTCATAAAAAGATACTCAACCCAGTTCACAATACACACACACACACACACACACATATATATGAAGCATTCCTATAGGTCTCATCCTCAAGAATATTAAATCCATTGGCTTTAAGAACTTCAAATACATTCTTAAATCATAATAAAAGGATAAGAAATGTTGAGTATGGTCAATCTCACTAGAACATCTCAATAACCCTTTCTAGAAGATGATCTACAAAGCCCTAAATGGGTTTATCTAAATTAGGTCTAACCTAAGATTTATACTCATCATTCTACTACATAGAGGCATTGTAAGAAGGATTCTCACCGATTAAAATAAATATACAAGCACAAGAGGGTGTTTCATACCTTAAACCTAAGTTGTGGTAGATTTCCTTTCACTTTCTCTTCTATTTTCCAACTGACCAAACACTTTTCTCTCCAAACTTCCTAGCTTCTCTCATATGTTTCTCTCTCTCTCTCTCTCTCTCTCTCTCTCTCTCTCTCTCTCTCTTGTATAAGGTAAAGATTATAAGCTACTACCAACGTACATGATGGTGGGACTCATGTCTCATCCTTTGTATGCATGAGGGTGTTGGCCCAAAATAGCAAACTAAGAGGGGGGTGAATTGGGTTTTTAGAACTTTAATCAATAATCACAGATTAACAAACTAAACTAATGGAACAATAACATAATATGAGATAAATATGCAGGCAGCTTATACATGTGCAGTGAATGAAAAAGAGAGCAGAAAATAAGGGATGGAGACGAACAAATTTTACAGAAGTTCAACCAACCTTACCTACATTCTCTCTTCCTCGATCCTCTCGAAAGTATTCCACTATATAAAGTCCCTTACACAGCTGTTGGTTTTGCTCCAAGTGCCCAACTCACTTTTACAATCGCTCTTCCTAAGCCCTCAAAATTCAGAGTGATGTTGTCCAAGCTTCACTCAAACTTACAAGTATTTTTTTCAAGAACACTAAAACTCACAAGTTTACAAACCCGCTCAAGTAATAGATGAAACCTATATAATGGGTAACTCTCTCAAAGAGTAGATAAAGCAGATTTCAGCTCATTGGTTCCTCTCGGACTGTAGCAGTGTAGATTAGTAAGGAATATTTAGGGCTTTTAGATTTTGGCACTTTTAGATCCTTTCCTCCAACCCATATATGAGTTTGAACCCTTATATATATAGCCTTCCACAGAAACTAGCCATTAGAGCCATTGGAAATGCACTAACAGTGTGGGCGCATAAGACACTAAAAAATTTGACCATTGGAGGAATTCCCAACGTCACCCGAGATTGTCAAGAATCTTCTGCTAGTATTGCCAATCTAGCTACCTCCTTTTTTCGTAGTGGCTCTTGACTGAGATTGTCATTAATCTTTTGCTGGTGCTGCCAATCCTAACTTTCCATTTCTTTTGTCATTGTACTCAAATAAGATTGTCAGCAACCTTTTTCTCGTGTTACCAATCTGACTTCCTGCTTCTTTTATCGTTTTGCTCTTTCACAAGATTGTCAAGAATCTCTGTTGGTGTCAGCAATTAGGTTTTTGCTTCATTTGTTGTTGCTCTCTACAAACCATCTTTTATTCCTTTTGTCAATCATTCTTCGATGGTAAGAATGTGTCTGAGCTCTACTGACCTTTTTGGTGATTTCTGGACTTCTCAAACATGTTTATCCTTTGGTAGGCCTTTGTTCATCAAACCATTAGAAGTCAGCAATCTGCTTGCGCTGGTGAAGTCTTTTCACTTTGTCAGACCATCAAGTGTCGCCAATTTGCTGCAATGTCGTCAATCTCCACAGACTTCTCTTTTGAGCTTCCTTCACAATGTTTTAATGATAACATGTTCACGCTATATGCTTCTTTAGTGGATTGAAATAATCATGAGGAACGAAGTTCTTCATTTTGAAATAAGTTGTCTATGAATGTCGTCAACCATATATATCTAGACTTTATCTCTTCTTTAGGAGTCATCAATTTGATTAAGGTTCTGGCGCTAATACCTTTGACTTGATCTTTCACAATCTTCTCATGTGTCCTTTACAGTGTTGGCACTTTTATGATGTGATGACAAGATCTTCTATTTTATTGCCCAGTCATGATGTTGGCATTCTTGTTTGCACTTCAGTCAGGTGTCAGCAATCAAATAGTGTCACGACCCACTTTATCTTCTAGATCGGGACAAGGGGTTAAAAGATACATCATTCACATACTTCCAAAAGATTATTACATTCAGGGAACATTATGTTTCTAGTTGACATCCATAACTTTATTTTATGCACAATTCAAACTAAATATTAAGGAAATTCCAACTGAATTTGGTGGTTCATTTCTCATAATCATTTCCTTGGAATTCAGCTGAAGTCTCATTTCCTAAATTTTCTCCTATAAGATAGGAGTGAGCTGCAAAGCCTAGTAGGAATCTCAAAAAATCTATAAAGCACAGGTTTATATGCAATGCAGTAAAAGTAATTCTTTTCTTTTTTATTAATATCAGGATCCTTGCAAGTATGTCATGCCCGGGGCATCATCAAGCCCTGTGGACCCACCTTTGACCCTTCCCCTCATCAAGATAGTGAGGGCTCACCCATGATTATCTAGCCCATATCAAGCTTAGCGAAGCTAACCCATGATCGCCCCAGATCAAGCCCAGTTAGTTCGCCCATGATATTAGCTTGGGGTCTTTTCTTTCCGGTTGTTCCACCCTTATTCCTCCCCAATGATGCACGCATATAATGAATGTAGCAATATAGTCAACAACATAAGTAGCAGGAAGACATAGAGTCAACACAGTAATTTGCAAGTGATCTAATAAGAAGAAAATAAGCATGTAGTTTACAGAATGCATAAGTTCCTACGTTGATAATAGTCTTGGTAAGAATAGATACTCGTTTTCACGGACTGTCTGTGAAGGAAGGAAATACGAATTTGTATGTCATAATTATCCAAGATTCTTGTCAATAGATGAAAGTGTCAAATAATTAGAGAGTCAGCAAGGTTAGGGTTGTTAGCAGAGGGGGGGGGGGGGGGGGGGGTTGGTTCGGTAGTACGGATCCTTTGGAATCCTTCTCGTCTCTGGTCAAGAATGGAATTGCCTGGGGTCGAAATCGAAGGGGATTATTTGAAATTTTTACTGGGAGGTTTAGTGACCCATACTCTCCCATTTCTGGGTTCCTCATATTATTTGAGGTATCTCGGCAAAATTTCAGATTTTTCCCTTTGATATTGTAATTTATATGATTTTCTTTGCCAAAACACAGATATAATTCAACAGAAAATCATATAAATCTCTGAAAAATCTAGGAAAATAGGGGAAGGCCTCTTTGGGTGTCATAATTACCCCATAAAAATTTCAGACCGAGAGAGTGTGGGACGCGTCCACAAGCGCCACCACCCGCGCGTGGGGGAAGGAAGGCAGTGCCTTCATCTTCTTCCTCACGTGGCTGGGGTCTTTCCTCGCTGATTCCTATCAATTCGTGGCCCTCTTGGCCATGCATGTGTGACCCAGAGAATGCTATGGACTTGGGATACACACTCATGGTCATTGCTCAACCTACGGTGGCCGAAGGTGGCCGTTTTTGGTCGAAAAAGCTTGGTTGCATGGCGGAACCTTAGGGTTCCAGAACTGCAACTGAGATTTTGGGCCACTTCTAGTGTTTTTGTGGAAACGTGTCCTTCACAAAAGTTGTTCAGAACGTCGAGACGAAGAGGACCCAACTAGCCTCGTCAGATTTGGTGGTCGGTGGCCGGAGTTATGGTTTGCTGAAGCTTTTCCAGCGAAAATTCATTCTAGGAGTTGGCCAGGGCATGTACAGAGGTTATGGGCCTCTCTGGGACACCCATGGGTGTCCTTAAGAAGCTCCATGGCCACTACAACAGCCCCCCAGCTCCCTTTTCACTTGCCACCCTCAAAACCACCGAAAAATAATTTCTCTCTCTCTCTTCGATCGCGGCTGTTATGGTGGATCAACGGGGGTAGTTTTACTAGGTTTAGAGAGTTCATGGGATGGGGAAGGATCTCCTCTTACCTCACTTCAAATGGTCCAACGTCCAATGTCCAACTCTCTACTTCTCTCCTTTTTCTCTCTCTTTTTCCCCTCGATTTCTCACACACTCTCTCTCTCTTCGGTTTTCTCTATTTTCGGCCAAGGTTCCTATATTATTTCGCTGGGTTTGTAATGAAGAAGGTGTAGGGAGATAGGTTCTCACCTTAGAGGGTTGCTGGGAAGCTCTTTCTTTCTTCTCATAAATTCTTTCGATTTTGGTTTTTATATGGTTCTGGCTGCTCGAACTATCTACGCGAAATATCTATGGTAATTAGAGTTTTCCAGCTATAGATGACTGGTGGGCCAAACCAGGTGTTATGGTGCATGAAGTGCAAGGTGTAAATTGTTTTATGGCATGAGACTTGAGTCAGTTTGGTAGATGGAATTGTTTGTTAATTGGTTTGATTGTTTCGGATTAATGCAGCTTGTTAATTAGATTGATAACTTGGTGATATATAGCTAGTGTATAAGTGGTGCCATGCATGTTTTTGGTTATATCACAAGTTAGTGAAGTCTTGATTTGGAATTAAACTGGTGGAACCTTGAACTGGTTCAACCATGGTTGCTTAGTTACAAGACTTGGGTTGGTTCAATGATACGGTTTTGGAATGGTTCACGTAAGGTTTTAACTATTGTAGTGAGTTAGATTCAAAAAGAGAGTGAACCGGGTGAGTGTGTGTGTACCCGGTTAAACCGGTGCTTGCCTATAGTGGCCCTGTTTGGATGGCTTTTGGATTTCTGTGAGTTTAGGTTGGTTCATAGGGAAAGAGTTAAACCGGTGAGTTTAGTGATTCGACGTTGTTTTTGCGGTCCAAAGAAGAATTAAATAAGTGAGGACGATTGTGTTTTAGCAGGAAATTTTAGGCTGGTGCCTGTCCTTCCTGTTTATCGGAAACAAAAATAGGAAAATCTAACTTATTTAATAGGGATGTAATGCAGTCAAGAAAATTTAGGGTGTTACAAATAGAGTGTTGATAATTTCTTCCAGATTTTCAAGAGAGTTCTTGCATTAAGGCTCAGGGTGTCAACCATTTATATAGGTGTCAACACTTCTGTATGCATTTCAATCTTCAAGAATTGATTCCAAATCATCTTGAAATACTTCAAATGATCTTCTATGAATGCTAGGTCAATGAATAAGTTCTTGTATCTTCATAAGCTCTTTAATCTCTTTGAGAATAAGATTACCTAAGTAATCTTTTGTTGAGTTCACCATTTATCATTTCATCAAGCTTATCCATGCATTGAGTTCCCGAACATAATCATCTTGGATTAACCATAAGTATGAGATAAATATAATGAATCTTTTCTGCACAGTAAGTGAACTCATTAGTAAACAATCATATGATTTTGTTATTATCAAAATCAATATGGATATCATCTTTAAGTCAATACAGGAGAGACATGTCCCTCTAAGATGTGAAGAGATTGTCCCTTATAATGAGGTGTCACTCTCTCATGCAACCAGATGAGTGGGTCTATGTACTAACAAATCAAAGGTCATCTCTATGTAACCATGATTAAAGTTAAGTAACTATATCATTTGATCACAACTAATGTATATAAAATTCAATCTAGATAATTACAAGAAATTTTAAATTAGGTATATCGCTTATGCAATTCTAACTCAACTAATTAATTAAAGTCACACACTATTTATGTACAATTAAGCACACTTATCACATGATAAAAAAAAGATATAAAAATGTAATTAAAGGGGTGTGGGTGTTACAGTATTGGGGTTGGGCACATTCTATTTTAAGATTTTATTGTCAGAACGAAAATTAGATGCATGTGTTCAATTTCCGCTGGACACAAGTTTATTTTATATAGATAAATTGTTTATAAGCAGTGTGGAAAGCTAGCTAGGGTGTATCTGATACATTATTGAAGTCTTGTTTGTGTGGGTTACCTGATACGGTAAGTACAAAGTTCAGATTGACTTTAAATTTGGCACTCATTTCAAACACTACAAATGTTTTTGATCCCAGGTTGGGAATGGCTAAACAGCTTCAAATTCCTATTTTGTACAATTTTATTTGCAATATACTGTTTTTGGTATTTAATGTGTATTTTCAGGAAGAATTCTTCGGTAATACCATGTCACTCATACTCTGTTTACAATTGAGTAAGTTAGGTGGCCTAGGGAGGGAGAGGATTCATTGCATTGTGAAGAGGAGCAAGGCTGCATGGGTGAGACGGTGCTTGAACACAGCAGCAGCCATCTTCCATCCTGAAATGGAAGGCAAGCATATTAAAAGCCAACTTGTACAATAACTTCGTGCTTCATTTACAATGGATTAGGCTAAAAAATTAGCTCATTTGAGAGTATGCAAAGCTTTTACTACTTAAAAATTTTGATTCACAAGTTTGCTTAGAATTATATCAGAATTTCTTTGAACTTTTGCAGGTTTATCTTAACAAATCAAGCACTGATTATTTGCGTGTAGGCAGGGAGATTGTGAAACAATTGTTTATGGTTTAGATTATAGACAATCTTTGTAAATTAAAACTCTGAATCACTTGTATTGGGCATTAGATGCACGCCTCCCTTACCGCCCTCTCACTAGTTGTAGATAATTGCCTAATTAATCCTGCCTTCTAAAATCCTCTATGCAACGAAACGGCGTCGTGTGCCCTTGTATCCAGCAAACCCCTCGGTTAAACCCTTCCGTCCGTCCATCCATCCATCCATCAAACACCAGAAGCAACCCAATATCAGCTTATATAGCAGAGCATCTTGTTTGTATTTATATTTATATGTATATATAATGGCTCGCCAACGAATCCTCTTCTTCCCTTCATCCTCCGTATCATCGAATTACCGTCACGGCCACTTGACTGCGCCACCGCACCGTTGGATCTTCTCCACGACGCAGCTCGATGGCTCGTGGATGGACAAGGTCAAAGGTGTCTTCACAGGTAAAAAGGCCACCCCTGAAGGAGACCATTCCCAGGCCATCACCACCCAATCCTTCACCCTCCTTCGTAAGCACCCATTACCTTTTAGATTCGAAAGTGTATATTTTATTTTGTGTATAATTGGTGGATATATTTGTGAAGGATTTGCGGATGAGCTGAAGAATGCGAGGAAGTTAGGGACATTCAAGCAGTACATAGTCGGGAGAAGCAGCGAAGTCACCTTTGCTGATGCTTTCGAGAAGCAGGAGGCCATAATCCGGTATGTTGGAGGTTTTGATCCTACTGGAGAGGTTGGTTTTTTCCCCCTTCTCTTTAGAAGATTTTCTGTTATTTATGGTATATATACACATTCATACATACAATTGCTGCATATAGCGGATTTCCTTAACTCAGTTTCTTACCTATTAGACACAAATAAGTGGGTATCACATATAATTATAAGAGCAATGCTTTACATAATCCCATTTCTCAATCTCTTTGTTCACTCGTAGACACAAATAAGTGGGTACTGCATGAATTTACTAATGTGAATCCCTTAGCCTTGTGTCTAGAAGAGAGAAGAAATTGAGAAATGGGAATTATTTATAGCATTTTTCAAATTATAAATGTGGGCTTCACTAGTAAGAAAACGTGTAGCATTACCCATAAATAATCATATATGTGTTTACATATTTTAAGGTAAAGAGATTATGGACCCTAAATAGATATTCTAGTTACTTTAGAATAAACACACATCAACATCCAATTGTGGCATTAAAATTATTTCTTAATATCCTGAATTTGGCATGTACTTGTGGAATTATTTTAAGTAATTGTGAATTGACAACAAATCCTTCTTTAGATTAACCTATTTTTTTATTCTCTTACATAATTTTAATTTAAAGTGTTTTTGGTGTTTCCGACTCACTAATCTGTTATGAGACATTAGCATCCCAAGCAATTATAAAATAGCAACCAATCCTTTAAATTTCTCGTCACGCATTGCTTCTCATATGTCTAATTTTCCTCGTAACTTTTCCCTGATTTATTATTGTTATTTTTGTGGCTAACTCCTGAATTTTGAATTAGGCCAAGGCCAAGTGTTTTATATATCTACCACTGTGGCAGCAACAAAGACAAAACTAGGGTGCTACGATAAATAATTAAATTTCAATGAAGTGTGTAAATATGAAGTTCAGTGCTGTTTGTGTGTTGGAAGTTGTTTTCCTTGGTTCAACATTTGGTTTCTCTTTTCTCATTTATTGATTGTAGAATCTCCAAAGCAGTCAAAAGCAAGAAGCAGCAAAGCATTGTAACTGCACAATAGCTGATGTTGAGAACACCTTAGCGAAATTTACTTGGGCTAAAGAAGCCCATAAAAAAGTGGAGAAGTTAAAGGAAGAAGGGAAGCCAATGCCAAAGAGCTTAGCTGAGGTATTATTCTTTGGATTCCATCATGGGTTTCTATCTGGCAATATAGGTTTATTTTTGTGGTATATTTTAGCATTGTGAAGGTTGTTATTTATGGATGATAGAAGTCATTAAGAATCATGTGGGATTATTTCTTGATTTCCATTTTGGTTTCTATGTGAATAAATAGTCTGTTGAGCTATATGTCCAACTTACAGAAAGGTTTAATTTTATTTATTGAGTTGTTTCTGAATCTAGTTAGCTAAGAATATATGGCATGGATATGTATAGGATTGTCCAAGATGTGTTCTCTTGCCTTTGTTGGGATTGGCACTCTAAATGTCCCTTTCTAGTCAAGCTTATCAAAAAAAAAAAAAAAAGTCCCCTTCTATGCAAGAGACAAGAATTCTGGTAGTGGAAGAAAATTACACCATCAATTTTGGCTAAATATGATTCTTATTTTCAATTCTGGGATGTCTTTACAATACAAGGAGGAAGGTAGGGACACTGGAGCTTGGTTGGATTGGGGATAAACATGCCCTGCTATTTCCAAGGATTATTGCCATATGTTGTTCCAACCTTGATATGGCGTTGCTTAATCTTACTGAAAATCACTGTTTTAAGACTAGATATCTTAATGATCTATCATTTTGTTTTTCTGTTTCTGTTTTTTCTTCTTTTCTTTCTGTTTCTAAATTCCTTTTCCTACTGGTGGGTACTCATTGAGGGACTCAAGAGTGGAAAACATGTGTGTAGTACATCATTAGTGCGGTTAGTTTGTTATTATTATGGTCTTTGATGAATTTAGTTAGATCCTGTTTTAACTGATTTGGATTTAGTTAAAGTGAACTAGAATATCTCTTAAAAAAAACTTGGTATGCTTGTGTTTTGGGATGCTCGGGACATCGATATTTTCACATAATAACAGGATTTGTTTCACATACAACATTTCATTCAAAAAGAAATGAGTGTTCGGGGTATGGTAAATAAGGGAACTAATATAAATGAAGTTTTTGATTGATTTAAATGAGTTTGTAGATTTTATTTGGTTCATGTAATTGGATAAGAATGATGTCCGGTGGTCATTCTTGCAGCACTGAATATTGTTGCAAGTTTCAGACTTCTATGATCAGAGCATCACTTTAATTTGGTTGATATTTTGTTTTGGAGAACAGTTTATACTTTATAATTCAAATAATTTTGCTACTTTCTGTTGTATTTCTCTGAAATTTGTGAGGTGCTGAAGAACTAAATAATGTCATCTGCATAGGTCATTTTGGTTCGTGTCCGTACATAAACATGAAACATTAGCGATTTCTTATCTATATTTGCATTTATGTTCTGTAGGTCCAAAAGCTGATGGGTTCAACACCAATGGATCTTGCCCAATCGAACTTGGCTAAGAGTGGGCAGATAAGTCGGAATGCACTCTGCCCATGCGGTTCCAAAAAGAGATACAAACGGTACTTTTTTTGTTTTTTTCCTCATTGTCATGTGACCGAACCCTGAAACCTTTTGCTGATTTTAAATTAGGATTAGCGACAACAGTACGGGAACTACTAACTAGTAGAGCACTATTGCTGCTTCTTTGTATCTCATTGAAATAGAATTGTTGTCAGATTTACTATTTTAAGGGAAAAGCCTGGCTTCATGAGGTAGGCAATTTTTTCATATGAAGCATTCTTTATGTTTCCCAAACCATACTATAAACTGGAGGTTATTAATTTGTGAACCAGTATTTTTTTATAAATACTGCCACTCAGTTTATCTCTATTTTAAATCAATACAAATATCCAACTGCCACCATGTTGTTGTGATTACGTTATGCACTGCCGATCCCACCGCCAGCACTACATATTTCAGACAAGTAACATATGACTCAACCTTGTCTTTTGCTGGATTACGTTGCTGTACATGGAAATTGTTAATAGTTCTGGTCGACAAGGAATGCTTTCTGGATAAATATAATCCCAACATACAGTTTGAGGGTATTTAATATTGATAACCATGGTTTTGCTCAGTCAACATGCAGATTTTAAGGACCTGGATATGGATTTTAAGAGGTTATGTCTAAGAATTCCGTCCTACCTTAGTTCTAAAATTTTCAAGTTGTGATCCTTTTTTGTTTCAAAACTAATGTTTTCCTTTCTAATAAGAGAATCCTTAAAACTAAGAAACTTTTGACTGCAGACAGACAGTTATTATAGGCACAAGAAGGAAACACTTAAGATTGCAAATTTTTTGTTTTGTTTTTTTGCGACAAGAGCTATTATAAAAAGAGGCACCAAGGGGGTGCCGCCCAAGTCCATAAGATGAAATAAACAAAAGGAAAAAACCTATAACCAATTATTCATCCACTTTACTCGCAAAACTCTACAAAATCCGATAATTGTTTCGAGGATGGTTGGTACCCGAGGAATAACAATACAAAAAAGACAACAATCTATTCTCAATTTAAATGTAATGCCACTACCATGCAGCCTCTTCAAAGACAACGTGATACTCGTTAGTCAGATGACCAACCTATTAATAGATACAAATACTTTCCATCTAGTTCTCCCAAATATAAATTTGTACCAAATTAGAACTAGAACTAATCCCAGTAAAATGTGATCCAAAGCTTGAAGTTGATGGACACAAAGTAAAGCATATTGTCTAACAAATTAATTATGTTGATGGAGTTAATGATAGTTATATAGTCTTGGGAAAACATTAGAGATAACACCATTACTTACCTTTGCTTTGAAGATGTATGAGAAGGTTGAGCCAAAGGAAGAAAATAAAGAAAATTCACATGAAATGTAAGGATTATTGCTAATTTTCAAACTCTACTGACTTCAATGTGCTTTCTCACAATCATGTTGTTCCACATTTGATTGATCTAGTGCCAAGGGCGGTCTTGCCAAATTCCTAGCATGTCTAGTCAATCTGACATAGCAATTGACCTTACTTGGGAAGTTGTGAAATTACTAGTTAAAAGGCTCTATTTTGTGTATAAAATGGAGTAGGTATCTCCTCGTTTCCACCTCCTGTTTGAAGGAAGCACTGAGAGCACTTAAAAGTAGTTTTCACCCTTCAATAGTACCTTCACATGTCGATCCCCTGTTGTTGCCTTGTTGGATTTGAGGAAATGAGGTATTGTTACCATAATGATGTTGATTTGGAATTTTTAGATGCCTCTTCTCTTACTGGTATGATAGTCATCGTGTTCATTTTTATGTTTTGGATGGGTTCCGGTTGCATAAAAAATTGTCTGTGTGTACTATAGGTTTTCTCATTGTGGTCATGTGATATGGGTGCTTATTGGAAGGTCGAGAACATTATTCTCTTGATAAAACTATTGCATTTGTGGGGTATTGGGTCTTTTGGCACAACTATAAGTGGATGTGTTGAGATAACCTTCGCAATGCTCTTCCGAAGAGAATGGATCTCATGAATGAACCTTAGAACCTCAACACAAATCTTTACGAATTGTGTCAAAAAAATGTCAAAATAAGGTTTGTGCAAGTAGGGGAAATTGGCAGTGATCACCCATTAAAAGAGTATGCTTGGGAAGGGAGGGAGGAAAATAAAAAGATGACAATCCATGTAGATCCTTCCCAGTGATGGATGACTCCTACTGTGTTGTCAAGTGACTGGGAACTATTTTTAGTAGGTTTTGAATTAACAACCTGGGCTTATCACCTTTTGACTTGAGAAAATATATTCCCATATTCAGGAAAATTTTGTTTATTTTCAGATTAAGGGGTATTTTCATAAGTTTATCTATCTTTGGTGTGAAGGCCAGTGGCTGATGGTTTTGGGTTCTGTCAAGTTCCTGTTTGGTGCAAATTAAGTCTCAGTTTGGGAATCCTTAATTTTACTAAGAGTATCTGTTCGGACTTTTATTGTCTTGGTAAATTCCGTGAACAAAAGTTTGTAGTATCATTTCAATTGATCTTCCATGTAAATGAGTTTTGAGGGTTTGAGTGATATGTAGTTGAATAGGCTTGGGTGTTCAAACAAATGCTAAAGATTGTTTGAACGACCTGTGCACGTCTCAACAATTTTGGGCTGAAAATACAATTCTAGTGCTTCGCGCTACCTTGGTGCTACCTGTCGCCGCAGAGAGAAATGAACTAGTTTTTGGTGAAATTTCCACAGAGCCGTGCTGCCTTGAAGTTACTGTCTCACCACAGTGAGAATCGCCAAGTGGTTCATAAAAGGGTTCCCGAGAGGCTCGCTACATTGGTGTGGTCTCGCCGCGGCAAACATTGGCAGATTAGTGTGGAAACTTTCTTAATTGGCTGGCTTTGCTCTTCAAGTTCTATAGAAGGCCAAGTCTGATTTGTAAAGGGGTGGAGGAGCTGGAAAGAAATTTTCTACAACCTTGAGAGCTCTAAAGAAACCCTAGCAGCCCATGCTTTCTCCTTAGTAAGAAGAACTTCAAATCTTCAACAAAGGTTTAGTCTTGGTGGAGCATTAGGGTAGGGTATCCGTGCTGAGGTGTTTGTCGTGGGTCAAGCATAGGAGAACAGTGAATCAAGGTGTGTGCGGGCAAGATTAATTTAATTTATATTCGTGGGTTTGAGTTGGTACAGTTATAAGTTATTCTTGTGAACTGTTCAATTGATTATAGTGCTTGGAGATTGGACCAGGTGTCTAAGTTCCGTCGGTTTTTCCTGCTTTGGGATTCAATGCAAAAATCGTGTGTTCATTGTGTGATTGCTTTATTATTTGTGCATACGATTTAAATTAGTGTATGATTGATTAGATTGTTTAATTGATATTAATCAAGCACTCCTCCAAGCAAAATAAATCCACGTAGTTCGTAAATTTTATTATCTAAATTAGAGTTTCTAGTTTGTGTTGTCTATGCTTCTATGTAGGCAAGTCTTACACAATTGGAGAAGTTTGATTAATAAGGACCCCTTGCAGATTTTTAAACTTTTGTTGGTCAGACCTTAGGAGGCCTAATGAGAGTCTAGGCTTTTCTTTCCTTCCTTTATCTTCATTTTAACTCCAGCCCTGCTATGCATACTTATGACCACAACCTGTGCATAACTAAGGTTATTTTATCCTAGTAGGACAGTCTTACACATGAAGATGTATGATTAATAGGAATTCTTTGCTGATTTGTACTCTCTTTTAATGATGAGACTCTTAGAAGGCCTTAATGAGAGTTGGTCTCTCTTTTCTTTCTTTCTTTCTTTCTTCTTTATTTTTAATTCCAGCCAAGGCTATGCATACTTAATAATCTAATTTTGTGCATGACTTTAGCCTATTATTATCCCCAAACTACGTGGTTTGAAAATTAGGGCTAGAATTAAAATATTATCCCCAAACTTGCAAGCCTTGGCAAACCTTGCAAGGTTAAGATGTTGCAAGATTGGACATAACCTTGCAAGATTCTAGCTGTTCAAAAAATCTAGAATTATTATCCCCAAACTTGCTGCTTTGAAAATCTTGCAAACTACTTTATAATTATTATTTTAATTCCTTACTAAAACTAGAGTTATACCTCAACTAAATTTCACCCTTATTCTGTCACTAAAACACAATTATGTGCTTGTTGACAGGCTTAATTCCAATGCTTAGGATTCTTACATCAGTTTTGGTTTTTGATTGGACGTTTTTAGCTTGGAGGTGAATGTGAACTAAGAATGGTATTATGGAAAGGTTTATGCAACATTCTGTTCAACACTTCCTCCAAGCCAACCGAGGAGCTATCTTAGCTTGGTGACAGGAGATCTCCACTTTGTAGAAGTACCAAAAGAAGCAAACTCTAGACAAGAAGCAGCAATTTATTCTAGACCTCCTGTGCACGAAATGAAGATCGAATCATCCAGAAGATTTAGAACATCCCTGATAGTGTAAGGCTATCAAGATACTGCTGTTGATGGTAAAATATGATTTTCCAAATCAAATGGAGTTAGGACCAACCATGAGTCAAAACCCACCAAAAGTAGTCCTGAATGATGCAGCACCAATGATTGGGCTCATTGGTCTGCCGTTGGGGCATGCATGTTAGTTTGCTCATCTTTCACCTTTTCCACGCACACACCTCTAATTTATTTATTTATTGGCTTGATCATATGATTCTGAGCGCGCACACAGGGCTGATTCATTTCCTCATATCTTCTTATCTTGCTTGTACAAAGAAGAGACTCCTTAAATGTCATCCATGAGCCTCTTCAAGTTTCATAGCCTTTTGCCAGTATAAAGTGAACTCAACTTATACTTGGTTTCATATTAGTTCATTTCGAAAGGAAAAACTCATATTCCATTGACCTTTATGTGCCAATTTTCTGCTGAACCTATTTGATGGGAAAAATCTTCTATAGAACATCTTTTGTTTGTGTCGATATTAAAGCTTCAACCTGCGTAGTATTTCAGCATAGACACTTGCACCTTGTCAAGTGAGGTCACTATTCCTAGGCTTGAGGGGAGTTGCAGTCGTACAATGCGTACTGAGGATTCTTCAATATTGGTAGAAAAGGAAAAAGATATTGAATTCACTTCCAATTTAAAAATTGGAAAAGTAATTTCCTCCATGTTCTTCCAATGGGAGGTAAAACTCCTGTATTGATATGGTTATTACTTTTTTTGTTTTTTATTTTTTCCAACAAATTGCTACCTTCTTTGCCTCCTATCTTCTCCCTCTAAATATCCTTTTCCTTTTTTTTCCTTTTTTTCGAATTTGCTACTTCATTGTTGTAGGTACATGTGTCTAACTCTCCTATGTGTCAAGTTACGTTTACGCCACTTTGCCGCCACCTCCATGTATCTGGTCCCACGTGCTAGTCTGTTGAGGTGACACATGGACAATTGAGATATCTCCATAATGCTCCCTTCAAGGGGCGAGCCTTGCCAGGCAATGATATCATGTGAGGTGTTTTCTCCGAGCTGAAGAACCAAGACGACCCTCGCCCATAGATGACATCGAGGCAGATCTTTGCTCGAGAGCACCTTGCTCTTGGTCTCACACTCGACACCTCTTGGTTAGGCCATGGAACATCTTTGCTGATTGCGCTTGCCATTGAGCCACTGCTCCATTACTTAACCTAGCTTCTCCAAAGAACTCAACAACCTAGGTTGGGAGCAGGACCTCAGGACCCCCTTGGGTCACCTTTTTTTTTTTTTTTCTGATAGGTAAAGAAACTATATATTAATTATAAAAAGACGCCAGAGAGGGGGTCACCCCTTTACACTGCAAAAACCCTTGGGGTCATCCTTTAGCAGGACCATCAGGAAATTAGGGGATTGAAGGCTAGAGTTGAGAGTTCATTAAGGTGACCTCACCATTAAATTGGCCTTGCCCCCTCAAGGACCTCAGCCCTTTGATGGGTCTTATATATATAGACAGAGAGATCTCCCTCAAAGATATGCTGCCATAGCATTTAAGAACAAGAAGACTGAGGCATTTAATGCAGGCCAACTACTAACACCTGAGCGAATCCAACCTACCCTTGAGGAATCTTGGTTGCAAAATTGACCTTCGAAACTTTGGTCCTAGGGGGACTAGCCGTCAGACCTGAGCACTCATGGGTTGGCTCGGCCCTGGAGACCCCCTTGCCTATATATGGGGAATACCTTCCCTCAGTAGAAGAGAAGAACAAGAAGAATGATCCCAAGTCAAGAGGCTCTCACTCCTATGGACGTTGGTGCCACTCTTTTTTTAGGATCGCCTCAGTTCTCTCTCCTCCACTTTTGGTGGTCTTACGCCATGTCAGCACCTGTCATTGACTTCTCAGAGGGCATCATTCGGCCGACTTATTCCATCAGCGCAGCCTCCCTCAATCCATTCATACAATTGTCTACTTTTCAAGTAAAATTCCATCTACAACACTGATGCAAAGAATACTTGTTTTCTCATCATAGGGAATGTAGGGCTTGTGATGCAATACACACGAGGCTCAAGGAAAAGCAAAATGAAAGAGAAGAATAACTTTAGAAATTAGCGTAATTTACTTTTTTTGTCAAGTGTGAAATATATATTCACTTCTATATTTAACAGATCAAGGGTGTGACATCCCAAGTACAAAAGGGAATAAAAAGGCCCTATATCAACCATACATCCAATATTTCTCACAAGACTCTACAAAATCCAAAAGTTGACTCAACTAGGCACTATGAGCTTTAATAGTGTCTTCTTTTACAACTACTTAGGTTAGGTCATTCTATATTTTTTTCTCATGTTTCATAGGTCACGGGTATTTTGGTCATTTCAGAATTTCCTAGATATGAGCTGTAGGGTCGCCTAGGGGTTGTAGTACTAGTCAAGTTATGCAATTGAATTTTCATTTAGTCTATACAAAGCTATGTAATTGCTCCAATTCAATAAATGGAGAATACTTTGTAGGGAATGTTTAGAACTTTTGAAGTTCTCTTGTGAATTGTGTGATGCAATTCTAATGCTAGGTGTGATCAATAGGTCTAGAAGTGATTCCTAGAAAATTTTCTTTCTTCTTCCCTTGGTCTTTATTTTTCTCTCACTTGTAGCCAATAAATCTCCATACCAGCCAATAAACCTCCATAAACAGATCTGAATCATTCTACTTTACCCCATTTCCTTTTCTAATTGGGTTGACCAACCTAGCATCCAAAGCTATTGTAGGAGAGTGTACCCTGCACTTCTCCTACGTCAGCCTGGCTTTTTAATTCATGTTCAATGCTTACTTTAGTGGTCTTGTGTATCAAGATAAACATAGGGTCCACATCTCGTTCTTCTACATTGGATTCTTGTATACACTTGGTTAAATTAAAGGACCAACGTGTCCTTTCTAACACATATGGATACGCATCCAAATATGTCCAATTATTTTTAAATTTTTTTAGAACCATAAACGTTTAAAACATACATGAAACATGTTGAAAGTTTGAAAAAAATATGTTGGGATTTAATTGTAAAATAAAAATAATGTGATTTTATACCTAATTTGAGATTTATGAAATACATGGTTTTTACTTCTAATTAGTATCATATTGCAATTTTTTCATTATCTTTTAGTAAAATATTCCCATATAGGACATAAAAAATATATTACTAATGGGTACCTCATGTATAGTATCTTACATTTTTTTGAAAATCGCAGTGTCCGGGTATCCTTGTCGTGCTGTGTCTATGTTGTGTATCCGTGTCCATGCTTCTTAGGGAAGAACTTCGTTGGTGGAATGAATGTCCCGATTCATTGGGTTCCAAGGCAGGAATCTCTCTTCAATTGGCCAATGAAATAACTTCCGACACAATTGATGAAATCAGTGTCTAGTCTGTTTTCATTTGATAACTTAGATGACAACTACACCAACAACACCAAAGATGCATTTTCCCCCTTCCTATTGAGCTTCTTGTAGTATTCTTGGACCTGTCAAATCATAATGGTTGGTACTACGAGGAATGCTTTGGATTATATAGTCCTTTTTATGAAGCATCAACCGTTTTCTTTATGGTTTTCTGATGAAAAAAATGGAAACTGAGAATATAACTACTGAAATTGAGGCCTTCTGCCTGACTACTACTGAAATTATCCAAAGCTTGACTGTCCTATCAGCCCTAGGTGGGAATACAGTGACTGTCTTGTAGATTTGTTTGCTAAGTGGCACAATCCATCCAGCCCTTGGTATCAACAAAAAAAAAAAAAGGGTCTACAATTTAAAGAGAGGGATTGAGGTGGGGGGAGAGGCTTGTGAGTTGCTGAGGTGAAACTCACGGGTCGTTTCCAGCGAGAATTGGAGGTCCCAAGTGTACTCTCCTGTTGCTATGGAGGTGAGAGAATTGGAGTTCTGGTTTGTTGTGCTAGTCCTCGTACTTGTCAGATTGTACCTTTAGTACACATGCATCTTGTTTGTGCTAGTGTTCTAGCATCCTTTGTTCAAGGATCAAAATTTCATTTTGATGTGCTGTTTCGAGTAGCATGGAAACTGACATGTTTCAGAACTGTTTCAGAAATGTTTTTAGAAGTGACAAATATTAATGTAGCACAATACGACCTTTTGCATTTTTCTCGATAAAAATTGTACGTTGTTTTTTTTAAATTCTAAATTCGTGTCGGAATAACTTATTGTTTTGGTGTATTGCAGTGTGTTTTGGTGCACTTTTGACTATGTTCTAGTGTGTTTCAATGGAACCGTTGGAATTTCATTATTCCACCAGTGACTCATTTCGATCTCTTAGGAAACGGAAATATTTAGGCCATTTCGATGGAAACAAATGGAAATTTTGTTTTTTTTGGCCTTTGTTATGATAGGTTTCTTCACCATCAGGCCTTTGAATTTTAAGTCCTTAGCCTATGTATGGAATTAATGTGTGCTGGTACAGCATCCAAAATGTCCTCCACATCTGGTCCCTGTGTGATAGTTTTTGTGGGTATGGTGGAAAAACCCAGAATTTCATTTGTAAGAAGAAAGAAAGTAGAGATCCCCTTGAAGCAAACACTTAATAACCCATTTGTGGTAATGGTGAGAACAGCAGTATGTGAAGGCAAACAATGATGTTTTGGGGTTGAGTCACTGTAATTCTGGTCTCAAACCCTGCATGGGGAGACCATGAAGCTGAATGAAAGGGGAGGAAAGAAGTTTTGTAGTAAAAGCAAAGGTAATCCCTCGTATTCTTCAATTCAGGGTTTGAGATCTACTGTGGGGCTTCTTGATGGGGCATCTTGAGAACAGTGATTAAACCATCAGAGGCTACATGTGGAGAGTTAACAGTGTCGCCCTTAACAAATTTTGCTTCTTCATACAAGCTTTATGTTAATGAATTAAATCGTTGTTTCTGATATGCTAGGGGTTAGAAAAACATAAAATCTTGTGTAGCTTATCAAATTTCTTCTTCCTCAAGAACTAATAGTTAAAAAAATTGTCATCCTTATATTTTGCTTTGTTTTGTTAACTGACTAGCTTATTTGTCTCTATATTTCTTTGTTTATAAGGTGCTGTGGAAAAGATTGAGGAGATTAAACAAGGGGACTGAAAGAAATAGAATAAAAATTTGAAGTCCAGCTCTGGATACGCACGAGGTTCCTAAAAAATGCAGAATAGATTTGGAATTGCTAGTCAGAGCTCACTGAGTGGCGATGGTTGTGTTGATCACCAGTATGAGTTAGTCTGCAGGCAGTTTGTTAATATTTCCTTATTGGGGACAAACAGTCTGCCGACAGGCTCAATGGCTTCATGAATTTTGTACATTGCTTTTGCAGCGATTTTGTTATTTGTCTTGGGTTATTTAATCTCTGTTGGAAGACTCTTGACCTTGAAGCTGAATTTTGTTTCAATAAGATTTCATTTTGATATGCTATAAGGGTATGCTTAATTGCTCAATAAACTACATTGGAATTGATTTTTTGATTGTGTGTTTTTTCTTTCTTATTTATTTTATTTATGAAGAAAAATTGAACTCACTTATTGATTTTTTTTTTTTTCATAATTTTTACTTCCAACTTTTCTAGTCTTTTCGATTCATACGAATTGAACTCCTAACCACTTCCGACAGTGAGCTCGCGAAATCTAAAAGTGGATTAGGTATGCTAAGTAGCAGCAGTTTTATGCCTGATTGAAGCAGCTGAATTTAGAGGAGGAGGAATGGATTATGTTGGTCAGGTAGGCTTGAACTCACTTATGGAATGAAATTCTTTCAAGCGAAGCTCGAACAGCCTGTGCTAGTCACTACTAACATATAAATAGCATCGTGTTATAAACTAAATAAATTTGCAGCAAGCAAAACACAGTACATAATAAAACGAGTTCTTCTGGAACTGTCAAATAATAATTAAATAGTTCTTCTGGAACTATGGGGATAGATCTTCTTGATCACCCAAGCATGTCTTGCTTTTATAAGACAAAATAGAATAATAAAATAGTTCTTTTGGAACTGGGGATAGATCTTCTTGATCACCCAAGGATATATTGCTTTCATAATACAAAAGATAGAAACAATAGAAATGTAAATAATTTACCTATACTTTTTGCCTTTTTCTTTCTTCTCTTTTCCTCTTCTCATTTCTTTTCTCTTCTTTCTCTCTCTTGTTTCTCTCTCTTCTGTCTCTCTTCCGCTTTTCTCTCTTTCTTCTCTCTCTCTTCTATCTCTCTCTCCTTCTTTCTCTTTTTGTTTTTTCTCTTATTTTTCTTCTTCTTGCCACTAACATATATAGGAATTTGAGGCGGCTCATCCACTATGAGGTGAGGTGAGCCATGACCTTATAACACTCCCCCTTAGATGACCGCAATACATATTAGGATATGTTACAACTGCCTCATTAAAACCTTGCTAGAAAAATTCAATGAGAAAAAAGTTTAGCGAAGGAAAAAGAGTACAGTAATATTACGTAACATATCTTAGTATGGGTGCGTTAACACTGCCTCGTTAAAACCTTGCCAAGAAAAAAAAACCCTGTGGAAAAAATCATTGGCGAAGGAAAAAGAGTATAGTACGCGACTCCCCCTCATTCATACATCTGGTATGAAGTTGAAGTTGATAGCTTTACTTGTTTACAGCTTTAAGACGACGCATGCCAATGTCGTGTACCAATTTCTCAAATGTTGTAGTTGGGAATGCTTTAGTAAATAAGTCTGCTAAGTTGTCACTTGAATGTATCTGCTGGACATCAATATCACCGTTTTTTTGGAGTTTATGTGCATAAAAGAATTTTGGCGATATATGTTTGATTCTGTCACCTTTGATGTAGCCTCCTTTGATTTGTGTAATACACGCTGCATTATCTTCATATAATATTGTTGAGGTATCTTTGATCGAAGATAGTCCGCAACTATCTTGAATATGTTGGATTATTGCTTTCAACCAAATGCATTCTCGACTTGCTTCATGAATTGCAATGATCTCAGAATGATTTGAAGAAGTTGCAGTTAGTGTCTGCTTCACAGATCGCCAAGATATAACAGTGTTACCATAGGTAAATACATACCCGGTTTGTGATCGTGCTTTATGTGGATCAGAGAGGTAACCAGCATCTGCATAACCGACTAACTCTGATTCTGGTCCCTTTGAATAAAACAAACCTAGATCTGTTGTTCCTCGGAGGTAACGGAATATGTGCTTCACCCCTTTCCAATGTCTCTGAGTTGGTGCAAAACTATATCTTGCCAATAAATTTACAAAAAATGTAATATCGGGTCTTGCGCAATTTGCAATATACATAAGAGCTCCAATAGCACTGAGATATGGTACTTCAGGACCAAAGAGTTCTTCACCTTCTTCTTGAGGGCGAAAAGGATCATTTTGTACATCTAGTGATCGGACAATTATGGGAGAACTCAATGAATGAGCTTTATTCATATAAAATCGATTCA
Organism: Euryodendron excelsum; assembly: GCA_033060915.1. Classification (NCBI taxonomy): domain Eukaryota; kingdom Viridiplantae; phylum Streptophyta; class Magnoliopsida; order Ericales; family Pentaphylacaceae; genus Euryodendron; species Euryodendron excelsum. The sequence goes on from CM065379.1 coordinate 30,492,394, forward strand.
GAACTTTTTCTGTATATGTAGATTGATGGATGAAAATTCCATTTGATAAATGCTCAATTTGTAATCCAAGACAAAATTTCGTTTTTCCAAGATCTTTCATTTCAAACTCCTTCTTTAAATAACGAGTAGATGTTGTCAGTTCTTCAGAAGTTCCAACAAGATTCAGATCATCAACATAGAATGCAATAATAGCAAATCCAGATTCTGATTTCTTAATAAAAACGCATGGACAAATTGTATTATTCATATATCTATTTTTTAATAGATATTCACTAAGACGATTGTACCACATGCGTTCAGATTGTTTTAACCCATACAGAGATCTTTGAAGCTTGATAGAATATAAGCTTCGAGATTTTGAACTAGTTGCTTCAGGCATTTTAAATCCTTCAGGAATTTTCATATATATATATATATATCATTATCTAATTCACCATACAAGTAGGCTGTCACGACGTCCATCAGACGCATATCCAGTCCTTTTGAGACTAACAAACTAATTAAGAATCTGAACGTAATGGCATCCATTACAGGAGAGTATGTCTCATCATAATCAATACTAGGTCTCTGCGAGAAACCTTGTGCTACTAGACGCGTTTTATATCTCAAGATTTTATTTTTCTCATTTCGTTTTCGCACGAATACCCATTTGTATCCAACCGGTTTTACATCTTCTGATGTTTGGACTACGGGTCCAAATACTTTGCGTTGTGCTAATGAGTTTAATTCTGTCTCAATAGCTTCTTTCTATTTTGGCCAATCACTTCTATGTTGACATTTGTCAATTGTCTGCGGTTCATTCTTTGCATTACTTCTTATAATTGCAAGAGCCACTTTAAATGAAAATATGTTGTCGACAACAATTTTATTTCTATTCCATTTTTCTCCTGTATTCACATAACTTATTGAGATCTCATTACTGTCCTCTACAAAGGACATCTCTTCAGAAGGTTTCTCTTCTGAGAATTCTTTTACAGGAGTTCCTTCTTCTGAAGGTTTAGATGCTGTGGTTTCTTTAGGAATACTGACTTGCTTATGCATTTGTACCTTTCTCTTTCTAGGAACTGTGTCTTTGGCACCAATTGGTCTCCCACGCTTCATGCGTGCTTGAAATTCATTTGCTGCTATATTAGCAGATTGTCCTACAGGGAAATCAATACGTGCTGGGGTATTAGCAGCTAGTATATATGATTTTGTTACCTTCTTGGTGTTGGTAAACATATCATGTAATTGATTTGCAATCGTCTGTAAATAAATAATCCTGTGAACTTCTGATTCACATTGATTTATTCGAGGATCAAGATGAGATACCGTGGAAGCATTCCAAGTAATCTCATGCTCTTTTTCCAGTTGCGTTTTCTCTCCCCCTAATGGTGGGAAAAGTGTTTCATCAAAATGACAATCCGCAAAACGTGCAGTGAATACATCCCCTGTTAAAGGTTCAAGATATTTAATAATAGATGGAGAATCAAAACCAATATAAATTCCAAGTTGACGTTGGGGACCCATCTTAGTACGTTGTGGTGGCGTAATTGGTACATAGATAGCACAACCAAAAATCTTTAGATGGGAAATATTTGGTTGTTAACCAAAAACAAATTGTAATGGTGAATATTCGTGATAAGTAGTGAGTCGGACACGGACTAATGATGCAACATGCAATATGGCATGTCTCCAAGTAGAAACAGGTAATTTTGTTCTCATAAGTAACGGTCGAGCTATAAGCTGAAGGCATTGATAAAAGATTCAGCTAGACCATTTTGTGTGTGTGTATGTGCAATGGGATGTTCAACATCAATTCCTATAGACATGCAATAATCATCAAAAGCTTGAGATGCAAACTCACCAGCATTATCCAGTCGTATCGACTTAATCGAATAATCTGGAAACTGTGCTCGTAATCTGATAATTTGAGCAAGAAGCCTAGCAAATGCAACATTACGAGTAGAAAGCAAGCAAACATGTGACCATCGAGTGGATGCATCTATTAAAACCATAAAATAACGAAATGGTCCACATGGTGGGTGTATCGGGCCACATATATCCCCTTGAATTCTTTGTAAAAAGGTTGAGGATTCAACTATTACTTTTGACGGGGATGGTCTCACAATTAATTTTCCTTATGAACAACCGGGACATGTATAATCACTTGACAAAAGAATCTTTTGGTTCTTTAGCGGATGCCCATGAGAGTTCTCAATTATTTGATGCATCATCGTTGATCCTGAATGACCAAGACGATCATGCCAAAGTATAAAAGTCTTTGGGTCAAAACACTTCTGGTGCATCACTTCAGGTGATTCCAAAATTCTTATAGTTATATAATATAATCCAGAAGAGAAGGTAACAAGTTTTTCTAATATCTGCTTCTGGCATGAAACAATAGAAGTATTGTAAATATATTCTTTATTATCTTCATTTGTTGTCTCTATATGATATCCATTGCTATGTATATCTTTAAAACTGAACAAATTTCTTGTAGCTCTAGTTGAATACATAGCATTATCAATATAGAGTTTTGTTCATTTTGGCAACAATATATTGGCTCTTCCGGAACCTTCAATTAATTTTGTATTGCCAGATATTGTCTTAACGTTATTTTCAGCTAACGTTAAGCTAACAAAATATTTTTTCTCTCGAAGAATTGTATGAGTAGTTGCACTGTCTACTAAACATATATCTCCATCGTTCATCTCGGAAGCGATTAATGCTTTGGTAGATTCCATGTTTCTATAAAATATGAAATTGCTTATTTGATAAGAAAACGAAAACATTCATATAACAGAAACATGCTTAAAAAAATGTTACACAAGATAACAATAATCTTAAAATATAAACTAGTTGGTGTGGACATTTCCATCACCAATTAAGTGATCTATTTTTTCATTAGGATCTTCAAAGAAATCTGACACATCAAGATGAGTGATTTCTACTGAGTCATCAAAGTTTGTGAAATTCATTTCAACATTTTTTCCTTTATCTTGTGTTGATGCTCGGTAAAGATCCGCTAATGGTTTGGGCGTACGACAGGTAGGTGACCAATGCCCTTTCATACCACACCTGTAACAAACATCTTCATAATTTTTGGGAGGTTTATTCTGTAAACTTTTTCCCTTTTCCTGTTTTGTTTTAAAGTTGTTCCACTGCTGGTGGTGTGGTGTAGTATGCTTAACTCGAGAACTTGAAGAAGGATAAATGTTACAACCTCCACGATAACCCCCACGTTGACGAAAAGTATTACTACCACGTCCATGACTGCGGCCACGTCCACGTTCATAAAATGAGACCGCATTTACTTCAGGGAATGGTGTAGAGCCGGTCAGGCGAGAGTGGTGGTTTTTCATCAGAAGCTCATTATTTTGTTCAGCCAAAAGGAGATATGAAATCAATTCTGAATATTTTTTAAAACCCCGCTCTCGATATTGCTGCTGCAGAAGCACATTCGAGGCATGAAATGTAGAGTATGTTTTTTCTAACATATCTTCATCAGTAATTTTTTGCTCACATAATTTCAATTGTGAGCTGATTTTAAATAATGCAGAATTATACTCACTAACAGATTTGAAATCTTGCAACCTCAGGTGCATCCAATCATAATGAGCTCTGGGGAGAAACATGGTCTTCTGGTGCTCAAATCTCTTTTTTAAATTTTGCCATAGTACCAGTGGGTCTTTTACCATGAGGTATTTAGTTTTCAATTCTTCGTGAATATGATGACGAAGAAATATCATCGCTTTTGCACGATCCTGCTGGGATTCTTCATTTTCCTCATTTATAGTGTTTCCAAGAGCTTTTGCACATAAATGGATCTCAGCATTAATTACCCAAGATAAATAGTTCTTGCCTGAAATGTCAAGAGCTGTAAATTCTAGCTTTGCGAGATTTGACATTTTCAAAATACGACACTTTCAAGATAACAAAGTTTTAGAATCACGATACACTACAAATCTCACACATCCGAAACGAATAAATTTAATTTGTTAATACTATGCATGAATAGTAAAATCACTATTGCTGCATAGTATTATATATAATACATATATATAAATATACATAGTATTATTTTTTGTCCATATTATAACTTTAAATCTAGACATCAAAATATAGTCAAGTCACATGTCTATAGAAAGGTATTCAAATAAGGATTTCAGATCTATAAACATCATAGGTCAAATATTTACGATATAGGAGAAATAAACAAACAAAGTTTTGAAAAATTACTATTTATCACTATTCATCTACTATGCATCACTATTTACCAACTATATAATAAATATAAATTTTGCCATGAAGTGAAGCGTGAACAGTAAAAAACTCAACATAAAAATACATGAATTGAAATATGAATGAAGTACCTTCACTAATATAATGAAGTACCTTCCCAATATTTAAGTATTTAGAGCTTCGTGCTGATAACGTGTTATAAACTAAATAAATTTGGAGCAAGCAAAACACAGTACATAATAAAACGAGTTCTTCTAGAACTGTTAAATAATAATTAAATAGTTCTTCTGGAACTATGAGGATAGATCTTCTTGATCACCCAAGCATGTCTTGCTTTCATAAGACAAAATAGAATAATAAAATAGTTCTTTTGGAACTGGGGATAGATCTTCTTGATTACCCAAGCATATATTGCTTTCATAATACAAAAGATAGAGACAATAGAAATGTAAATAATTTACCTATACTTTTTGCCTTTTTCTTTCTTCTCTTTTCCTCTTCTCATTTCTTTTCTCTTCTTTCTCTCTCCCTCTTTTCTCTCTCTTCTGTCTCTCTCCCGCTTTTTCTCTCTTTCTTCTTTCTCTCTTCTATCTCTCTCTCCTTCTTTCTCTTTTTGTTTTTTTCTCTTCTTTTTCTTCTTCTTGCCACTGATATATATAGGAATTTGAGGCGGCTCATCCACCATGAGGTGAGGTGAGCCATGACCTCATAACACATCGCATATTCTTTAATGGTTACTATGACTTTGCATTGTGACTATTAGTTGCCCAACACCAAAGCAATGGTTTTGGGGTTACAAAAAAGGGCAAATTATGAATGTGAGACAGTACTCTCCACGTCCTTAAAATTACAATAACTTCTCTTATTTTTAAAACTTCGTAATGAATTTCTCCTATCCGAGAGCCATTAAGGAATGTAACGAAAACGCTAATATCATTCATTAAATTAATAAAAAATCAAAAATACCCTTGAATGTGATGAAAAAAACCATAACACTAAAACTAAAATTACTGAAATACTATCATTCCCTCTCCTCTCTCTCTCTCTCTCTCTCTCTCTCTCTCTCTCTCTCTCTCCTCATCCCAACAAAACCCACCACTAACCAGCAGACCGCCGGTCACCACTGCCTCCTCCACGCCCATTCTCTCTCTCTCTCCCTCCACCCACCACCGCCTCCTGAGCTCCTCCACGGCCATCATCTCTCATCTCTCATTCTTTTCTCTTTCTCTTTTCTCCAATTTTTATTCCTGTTCTTTTTTTTATCTCTTATACATGCATATAAATATACATATACACAAGCATATAGGAATTCATATATATGCACACAGACTCTAATGTATATACGCATGATGATATCTCTCCTTTTTTATCTCATATTTCAATAAACCTCGTGGGAGGTCAATGTAATTTGCCTATAAAAAATGTTGATCTCACATTTCCATACTAATGGATTTGGATACTTGAATTAATAAATCCTTTCTTTTATGACGTAGAAGATTGTGTATGATTCATGTTCATATGAGACTAGCCGTCTCTCTCTCTTTCCCCCCAACTTTTGCATGCCTAATGATATTCCTGTGATTGCCAACTTGGTGATGACTTAGGCTGTGTTTGTTTTGCAAAATAAGGCCATATAATTAGATTACTAATTCCATGCATGGACTTATCCCATGTTTTGTTACACAAAAGTGGGTTGGGATAAGCAGTCTAGATGGGAAGAGATTGGATAATGCTATACAACCAGAAAAATTATACAGAATTTATCACCAGAATGATGTGACTAAATTGTATACCTATCACTTTAAAACAAAAAGCTTACCTAAATGCTTATTATTTACGAAATTGTCATTGCACATCATTCTGGTGAAAATTTTTGTACACAAATTTTGAAAGAATATCATTTTCAGAAGAGATTAGGATGACCAATCAGGAAACTCTAGACTGGAGGTCAAATTACAAAATTATTCTCCACCAGATTTGTAATCCTAATATTTTGTAACTCAGGATTCCTTATTCCCTTATTTCACTCGCGAAACAAATGTGGCATAAAATAATGTCAAGTTGAATTATTTAATTTCAAGCAAGGTAGACTAAGAGGTTTAGTGTTTAAGGACATGATAAACAGACAAATTAGGTGAACCAGTTTAGTGTGCTGTGAGAATTATTGGCACAAGAAGAAGATTTCTCTACTATTATTAATTTAGTTAATATTCCAAGACATGATGCTGGCCTATTTCAAAGTACTCAAGACTTAACTGCTAAAACCTTTAGTCTTTAATTTTTGGTGTTAAAATATTCTAGTATTGAAAATAATTTTTTTATTTATTTCAATTAGAAATCTTCTTCTTGTGCCAATAATTGTTTAAAAATTTTCAAATAGCTTTGACAATCTATCTCTTAGCATTTTTTGTTTTTTCTGGTGCGATCCTCTCAAATAGATTTCAATACTATCTCACCTCAATTTTTTGGTCCATCTTTGGAAATCCAACTTTTTAAGGAGATGAGCATGCATTGTATCCACATTCAAACAACAATGTATTATATTTGGCAAATTATGCCAATAGTCGTTGTGTTTCGTCTTGTGTCTTAACTTAGTCATCGTAGATTCAATTGCAATAAATTTAATTTTTAATTTTTAAAAATATACAAAATTAGTCCGATTAATAACCGTCAGTGCTGAATAAAATAGAAAATGATCACATGGAGCTCACGTGATGGGCCTATTGGTAAATTCATGTTATGTTTCTTCCTTTTCAACTCTTACGTCGTCCGAGTCATAGCCAGCCATTCATCTCCGACCAGCAACCATCCTCTTCCCATTTCCTCTCATTCCATCATCTCTGCCTAGCATCTCTTTCTCAGTTATCTTTCTTCTCCCCACCTCATGCCACGCCTCCCCCACCCACCCTGAGAAAATGCTTTAAAGAAGAGAGAACGACAAACAGAAAAACATTTATATAGGTCTTACAAAATATACATAGAAGCAAGAGAATTGAAAACTATCAAAATTGCATGCTTGCCTTTCCGAATTTGCCTCGATTTTCACATACAGAGAGGGAGAGAAAGACAGGGGTCTATGTTTCTCTTGTTAGATTATTCTTGATCGAGCTCACATTATTTGTGGGTGTTTTCTAATCACGGGTTGGACCCAAGTCTGGATGAGACAAACATGGTAAGCCCAATAAGGTTGTGATCTATTATTCATGAGCTAGTGTGCATCTATTATCAATATGGGTTGACGGTAATTAGTGTGGGCTTAATTAGCCAATTGAGCCTTTTATGGAAGGGCTCAATGTGGCTAAGGTTTCCTATATATATAGAGGCTAGGTCCTCTCTCTTCCCACAATCATCAGACAGTTTTTCATAAAATTCCGTCATACAGTAGTGGGTACAGAGAGGAAGACCAACCTCCAAGAAGTCTTGTTCGAGATTAATCGCCGCTCTAAAGACATTCGTGAAATCATGGAGCAAACATGTAAGTTTCCGCATTCAGTTTTGTTTCCTGTTAAGTTCCTATATTCGCATATAATCTAGGTCAATATTATGATCTGTTTTGAAGTTTACATGTGGTATCAGAGCCTAATATATTTGGATTAGGGACTTATTGTGTGATTTGAACTTGTTAAACTCGATTATGAGTTGTTAAACCCGAATCTTGCATGATTTAATCCGAACAATAGATGACTTCTTTTCAAAAAATTAATAAGGGGCTTTTGTTCCTCTATGAACAACAAACGTTTTCATATAAAGATCGTAACCTAACTCTATTTGTAGAGAAAATTATGATTTTTTAAAGTTTCGGATGAAAAACTTGAAATTTCTTGTAAAATTCTTGAATATGATGTTTTTCATGCATATCCTTGTGATATATTACATATTCTTGTTACTGTATGGCATACGAATCTGTTAGTGTAAGTTTTGTGCAAGAAAAATCGAGTTTTGAAACCCTAGCCGCCATGGCCGAATCTAGGGTTCTTGAAAACTCTAAAATCATGCATTTTTCACCTTAAAATTATCATAAATATGTTTATTGATATTTAGAGACCTTGTATGTGTAGTAAAATAGCAAAAATCTTGCTCAAAATGTCAAATTTGGGGTGAAAATCGGGCTAAAAATTGATTTTCAGCGAACCGGGTCTGTTTTGCAGAAATTCGGGTAGGGTTTGACCCGGCGGGTAAGGGAGATGACCCAGATGGGTCAAGGGAGGCCGAACAAAGCCCCACTCTCGGCCTATGGAGAGTGTGGGCGCGTGAGACATATTTTGGGGTCGGTCAAAATGAAAAATGTTTTTCTTGGATTGAAGATTCTAAATATTATTTTTTTAAAATTTTTAGGGACTGTTTGGTATTTTTTGAGGCTAAAAAGGGCCTTTTTTTGCATTTTCTCAAAAACCGTGCGCAATTTTTTGAAGTTTTTTTATAGGTAACATGTTTTCAACTCTTTAAACATCATGAAATATGGTACTCTCTCTGGTTTGATACATAAAATAATAATTGCTATTTAGAGTTCGTTTTGGCTCATTTTAGGGGGTTTTTTTGCGTTTTCTTGAAAACCGTGTGTACATCTTGGTAATTTTCTATAGATAACTTGTTTTCAACCTTTTGAATCTATTGGTAGTGTGTACTCTCCCTAGTTGGGTCCCTAAAAACTATACTTTTTCCCGTAAGTCTTTTTAGGTGCCTAAAATCGTCATTTCATGTTGAAAATTGCAAAATATGATTTTATTACATGGCTTAGGCAATACATATATGATCACTGGGTACTTTTGGCTATGTGCCCATAAGGATGTGATTGCAGGCATTTTGATATGCTTGGATGTGATACAGGGCACTTTTACATTAAGTAGTGTCATGACAAGAACTTTGGATTGAAATGGGTGCTACTGCCCAAAGGAGTATACTCATTAAATCTGATTTTCTTGCATATGGTATGTGACTGTGTCCATTGTGTTATTGCATACAATCGCCTGCCCAAAGGGGGTTATTGTGTGCTTTAATGACAAGGATGTGATTCAGCAGCTGAATCGAGAGTGCCTAGCTTTTGAAATACATGTTTGCCTAAAGGGGACTATTTTTCAAGTGCTTGGGCAATCTCATATGGTGGCTGGCTGGGAGGGACCTCATAGCATGTTGCACTCTTTGCCCAAAGGGGAGACGGCAATGATGCACCGGGACATCCCTATTATTTATACTTGATATAATTACTGCCCTTATTCTACTGATATGTTGCCTCTTTTGTTGCCATGACAGTTTCCTTTACAATTAACAACAATAACACTACCGTTGTGCTGTTGAATGGTTCAAACTTTAAGAAGTGGAAGTAGGATATAGAGTTTGCCTTGGGTATTGTTGATCTAGATTTGGCCTTGAGGGAACCTGAACCTGCTGCAATCACTGTAACTAGTTCTGTTTCCGAGAAGGAGTTATATGCAAAATGGGACAGATCAAATCGACTCAGTCTCATAGCGATTAAGAGATCCATTCCTGAGTACCTATTGACTGGCCTGCATGAGACTAACAATGCCAAAGTATTGTTTGAGGCTATAGGACAGAGATATCAAGTATCCAGCAAGGCTGAGACTGGAGCCTTGATGAATGAACTCACGAGTTTGAGGTATGATAGCCAGAGTGGGGTAAGGGAATATGTCTTGAAACTTATTTTTCTCCAATCTAAACTTAGAGGTCTGATGTTACCCTCCCTGATGATTTCATTGTCCATCATGCTCTTAATAACCTTCCACCAGAGTTCAGCCAGATAAAGACTGCCTACAACACCTAGAATGAGTCTTGGACAGTGAATGACCTCATTGCCAAATGTGTCTTAGAGGAGGATAAGCTTAAGAGAGAGAAAACTGAGTCTGCCTTGCTTGTTTCTCATTCCAAAGTCACTCCTAGGCAAAGTCATGGGAACCGAAAGAATTATAAGAAACCTAGTGCCAATACCCCTCATAAAGGTTAGGATAATAAAGGGCATGGTAAAGGTCACGGTCAGACCCACAATCCTTTAGGTCCTAATGCTACAATTAAGAAGGCCATCAAGTGTTTTTTCTGTAGGAAAGAAGGCCACATAAAGAAAGATTGTCATAGGCACAAGTCCTGGTTAGAAAAGAAGAAGAAACAGGAAGGAGGTAACTCACTTGCCTTAACCTGCTTTGAATCTAATTTCGTTAGTGTCCCATCAAATTCTTGGTGGTTTGACAGTGGTGCAACTGTTCATGTTGCCATGTCTTTGCAAGGATTCAGAAGCAAGCGGAGGCCAAGTGAGAGTGAGGCCAAGCTTAGAGTTGGAGATGATAGCATAGTTAGGGTCGAGTTTATGGGAGATGCTATTTTAAATTTAGAAACTGGTTTTCAACTTATTTTGGAAAACATTGCCTATGTACTGTCTTTTAGACGAAATTTGATTTCTACTTCTTCTTTGGACAAACTTGGATATGTTTTTCAGTTTCGAAATAGCTTGGTTGATTTATTTTACAACTCCAAAATTGTTGGACATGGTTTTTTATCTGATGGATTATACAGGGTGAAATTAAAACAGGATAATGAGTATGCCTCCTTCCATGTTGAAAATAGTGTATCAAAGAGACCTAGAATTAAAGACTAGTCTTTCATGTTATGGCATAAGCGTCTAGGTCACATTTTTGAAGAAAGAATTCAAAGGCTAATTAAAGATAACATCCTTATATCACTTGATTTTGGAGACCTAGACACTTGTGTTGACTGTATTCGGGAAAAATTGACCAAGACTAGGAAGAAAAGCGCAACACGGAGCAGTGGCCTTTTAGAAGTCATACACACTGATATTAGTGGACCTTATTCCTCTACCTTTTGTGGAAATAAATATTTTTTGACCTTTATTGATGATTTCTCTCGTTATGGCTATGTTTACCTAATTAAAGAGAAATCTGATGCACTTGAAAAGTTTAAAATCTTTAAAACAGAAGTGGAGAATCAATTGATCAAAAGGATTAACGTTGTTAGGTCTGACCGTGGGGGTGAGTATTATGGCAGACATGATGTCACTGGATAGCATATGGGACCGTTTGCCAAATACTTGCAAGAATGTGGGATTATTGCCCAATATACCATGCCTGGTAGTCCTGAACAAAATGATGTGACCGAAAGGTGTAATCGCACCCTTAAAGACATGATGAGGAGTATGATGAGTAGGAGTAATTTGCCTACATATCTCTGGGGTGATGCCATTAAGTCTGCCTTGTACATTCTCAATAGGGTTCTCAGCAAGTCTGTTCCTAAAACACCTTTTGAATTGTGGAATGGTAGAAAGCCTAGCCTTAACCATCTTCGTGTCTGGGGTTGTCCAGCAGAGGTTAGGATATATAACCCTTTTGAGAGAAAAACCGACTCTAGAACCACTCATTGTTTCGTCATTGGGTATCCAAATCATTTTAAGGGATACAGGTTCTACTGTCCTACACCTGGTGCTAAGATTGTTGAGTCTCAGACAGCTAAGTTCTTGAAGCATGATACAACTGATTTGGAGACCCCACAGTAGCTTGATGTTGATAGGCAAAGCGAGGTGGTGCCTATCCACTTGCCTAATGTTCAGACTTTTGTTTTGCTTACACCTGTGGATGGAATTGATCAGGAGCAGCTGGGGATTAATGCACCCATTGCTGCTAATGCTCCTGTTCCTGTTGAGCTTGTTCCAGAGGTACCTGTGAGGAGATCAGTAAGACAGCGAAGACCTGCCATATCTGATGAGTTTATTGTCTATCTTGGTGAGAGTGACTACGATGTAGGTCCTGTGATTGACCTAGTGACTTATGCTGGTGCGATTTCGAGTCCCCAGTCTAGCATTTGGGTGGATGCTATGACGGATGAGATGCGTTCTATGATGCATAATGGAGTATGGGAGCTCGTTGATCTTCCAGTTGGCCGTAAGGCTATTGGTTGCAAGTGGGTGTTCAAGACTAAGAAAGACTCTAAAAGGCAGGTTGAGCGTTTCAAAGCTAGATTGGTTGCAAAGAGGTTTACTCAAAGAGAAGGCATTGATTATAATGATACATTCTCTCTAGTTTCATCTAAGGATTCATTCAGAATTTTCATGGCTTTGGTGGCTCATTATGATTTAGAGCTTCATCAAATGGATGTCAAGACTGCTTTTCTGAATGGTAGCCTAAGTGAGAAGATTTATATGGTGCAACCTGAAGGTTTCAAGGAAAAAGGCAAGGAGCACATGGTATGTAAGTTGAAGAAATCTATTTATGGATTGAAGCAAGCCTCGCGTCAATGGTATTTGAAGTTTGATGAGATTGTCACTTCCTTGGGTTTTGTGGAAAACAAGGTTGATCAGTGCATATATCTCAAGGTCAGTGGGAGGAAATTTATTTTCCTTATTCTTTATGTTGATGATATTCTACTTGCCAGCAGTGACTTAAGTCTTTTGGATGAGACTAAGATGTTATTGTCTAATTCGTTTGATATGAAAGATCTTGGAGATGCCCCCTTTGTTTTGGGTATTGAAATCATTTGTGATAGATCTCGTGGTATGCTGGGGCTTTCTCAGAAGGGGTACATTGGTCGGGTACTTGAGAGGTTTAGTATGCAGAACTGTAGAGCTGGTGATGTTCCTGTTACCAAGGGTGACAAGTTCAGTAAAAGTCAATGTCCCAAGAATGATTTGGAAGGAAAAGCTATGCAGAACATTCCTTATGCTAGTGCAGTTGGTAGTCTTATATATGCTCAAGTTTGTACTAGGCCAGATATTGCTTCTGCTGTGGGAGTTCTTGGTAGATATCTTTCTAACCCTGGCATGGACCATTGGATGGCTGCAAAAAAAGTAATGAGGTATTTGCAGAGAACGAAAGATTATATGCTTGTATATAGAAAAGTAGACAATCTTGAGGTTGTTGGTTATTTAGATTCAGATTTTGCTGGATGTGTGGATGACATGAAATCTACCTCCGGATATGTCTTTATGCTAGTTGGAGGAGCTATTTCATGGAAGAGTGTCAAGCAGACTCTTACAGCTTTTTCCACTATGCATGCTGAGTTTGGGGCTTGTTTTGGAGCTGCAATCCAAGCTGTTTGGCTGCAAAATTTTATTACAGAACTTAAGGTGATTGATTACATTGCTAGACCACTGAAGATCTTTTGTGATAATAGTGCAGCTGTATTCTTTTCTAAGAATAATAAGACTTCTAGTGGGTCTAAGCATATTGAGATTAAGTATCTGTTTTCAGGGATTTGGTAAGGAAATGTGACATCATCATTGAGCATGTAGATATAGAACAAATGATGGCAGACCCTTTGACTAAGGGACTCAGGCCTATTACCTTTGGTAGACATGTTTCCAACATGGGTGTAATTGGGTCATTTGATGTGCTTGGTTAGTGGGAGTTTTTCTTTACATTATTTGACAGATCTTATGTATTGAGAACTTTTTTGGTTATTTGATGGTTATCCTTATGGTTGTGTGTGATGCCATTTATGCATGAATATATTTCTGATACTTGCATATCATATGGATTAATGTATTCATGATTCAGTTTATTGATAGTCTTAAGTTGGTGTGACTTAAGCAATTCAGGATATGTCTTGTGTTTGCACCATAAAGTTATCTTGAGACAGTTGTGTAAGACATATGGGTTTTATTAGAAACCATTGGAATTCTCTTACTTATTGAATGAACATACAGTGAAAGAGAATTTGAGGACTGATTGAGGATTAGCACTATTATCAAATCACATACGGAGTGCTTTTCCCACCACACTACCACATTTGATTCACATCGATAGAGTTATTAGTGTTTGTAATCATGAGTGGTCTTGCATGGACTAATAATGTAATGACTGCCTTGGTTCGATATTGATAGCTTTGTTTGACCGGATTGTTTTAGGTGTTGTTTCTCATCCTACTTGGTTTTTAAAATTGTGGCCACATACAGTTATTTTCATGTTCTAACCCGAGAGTCGTTTTTCAAATTTTGTTTCTACAATTAATGTTGGCTCAAGTGGGAGAATGTTAGATTATTCTTGATTGAGCCCACATTATTTGTGGGTGTTTTCTAAACACGGGTTGGACCTAAGTCTGGATGAGACAAACATGGTAAGCCCAATAAAGTTGTGATCTATTATTCATGGGCTAGTGTGTATCTATTATCAATGTGAGTTGACGGTAATTAGTGTGGGCCTAATTAGCTAATTGAGCCTTTTATGGAAGGGCCCAATGTGGCTAGGGTTTCCTATATATGTAGAGGCTAGGTCTTCTCTCTTCCCACAATCATCAGACAGTTTTTCATAAAATTCCGACATACAGTAGTGGGTACAGAGAGGAAGACCAACCTCCAAGAAGTCTTGTTCGAGATTAATCGCCGTTCCAAAGGGATTTGTGAAATCATAGAGCAAACAGGTAAGTTTCCGCATTCAGTTTTGTTTCCTGTTAAGTTCCTATATTCGCATATAATCTAGGTCAATATTATGATCTGTTTTGAAGTTTACATCTCCATCTCCCTATTTCATTGTGGTTATCAAATTAGGTTTGGTATTTTGGAATGCATGTTTCCTGATTTTGATTTGGGAATCCAGGTTTCAAGCCCATTTAATGGGTTTCTAGTCATGTTTCTTTTGCAATTTCTGTCTCTACTTTTTTTTTTTTAATGAATTTTAAGGCCATTTCTAGATGGGTTGTGCATTCTCTCATTTTTTACAGAGAATATAAGTTTAAATTCCCTTCAATTTCTTACAGAAAACATTGAATCACCTACTACTCTATTTTCTGTTATGTGCTTTGAATTCTAAACGCATTAAAATAAATCTTGAATTTTCCATCACAAACAGCACACATCCGCTCTCTATTCTCACCATTAGATCAAAATAAGGAAAACCCATAGCCAACAGATTCAATATATACATACACATAGATATATGTACCTACATATATATTACATATCTATGCCTATATATACATATACAATTTCTGAATTAATGAATGGGAAACATGAAAAAAAATTCACTGACAAGTGAAATATAATCACGAGAGAGAAAGAATGAGGAGACAGAATGGCTACAGTCCTTGTGGATTGCAGAGGTGGTGATCGAGGTGTGGGGATGACTCTGGTTTTGAGAGAGAGAGAGAGAGGAAAACAGTACCACCGGGCGATGTTTTGAAACCCCGCCAGTTTCTACGAGGGTTTTGTTACGTTACATTTATAGAGTGACTAATGCACATGGTGTCTTTATAGATTTGATAAATTGGGTGTTCTGACATGTTCTTTATTTTTTTAGTAATTGTCTTTATTGTTAACTGAAAAAGAGATTGAGTTATGAGTTAGTAATTCAACTGTTGGCTCAATTAAAATTAAATTAGTATCGAATTGTGATGTTATAAATATATATAAATTTAATAAATTAGTAAAAATTTACTTGTTATTTTTTTTTGATATAATATAAATAACTTTTTCCCTCATTTTATTTTTGTACTTTTTTCCTTTCATTTTATTCTTTTTTGCCTTTTATAAAAATTATCATAAGTATATACAAATTTAAATAAATATAAAATTAATAAATTAGCAAAAAATTAGTTTATTATTATTTTTTATTTTTTGATCTGATAAAAATAAATTTTTTCCTCATTTTATTTTTGTACCTTTTTTCTTTCATTTTATTCTTTTTTGTCTTTTGTAAAAATTCAAGATCCAAAGTTAACTGGATAGGTGAGGAAAGGTGTAATTTACTAAAAATTTTGGTAACAGGGATGTTTAAAATGCTTTTATCATGTTATCAGGTTCAAAAAATCTTTAAAAAAAGTGCCATTTAAATAGAATTTATATTTTTTTTATCATGACATGGCAACAGGCTATTGGTAGAATGGGTCAAACAATGGTCATCGTTGTTACACTTAATAGTCCACTCACGTTACCCTAATAAAACCACATTTTCGTCACTTTCTGTTCATGTTACAGAGCTCCAAGCGGCGCCCATCTCTGCTTTCTCTCTCTCTCTCTCTCGTTTCTCCCTGTTTGTAGAAGTACCATTCCCTCTTCTCTCCATGGTTGCTGCCTTACATTTATTGAGCCGGAGAACACCATTGAGGCAGTAGCAGTTTGAACCTCCACCGGTATCCGACGATCTGGTGATTTGGAAGGACACGACCAAGGAGAAAATCAAATACACAGATCTTCGAGCAAAAGTGGTAGATACTGTTGTTGAATAACCGTCCGGTTATCGTGAACCGGTCCCGGTTCACCAATTTTTCGGTTAAACCAGAGGTTCGAACGGTTTAGGACGGTTATTAACTCAGGTCTATCCGGACCGTTATGAGCACCGGTCGACGGTTCAAACGGTTGAACCGGCCGGTCCGGCGATTTTCAAAACACTGCAACCGGGGACTGTTTTAGAGAGAGAAAGAGGGAATGAGGAAGAAGGGGGTGTGTGGTTGATCCAGCGCTGTAGGACCCTGTGTGTTTTTTTAATGAAAAGTGATGCGGTAGTATGCGAGTGGGGTTATATAAATATTTATATGAAAAGTGTAATGATTTTACCATTGTACCCTTTCGTGCATGACCATTTTCCGTTTAATTCTCTAACGGTCGTTTTCAATTAGATTAATTGTACATATTTTGTAAAATTAACAAGTAAAATTGTTACAATTAAAACTATAAGGGCTGAGTTGAGACACGAAGTAAACTACAAAGATTATTAGTGTAATTTGCTCTTAAAAAAAATTATTTCTTTATTTCAAACTACTAATTACATTCACATTCATCTAAATATGATCATATTGGAAAATTGTATAAATATTGACTTTTCAAAATGGACAACTATCTTGGATTGCATCAAAATTGGGAGAACAAAAAAATGGGACAAAGGGAGTAGTAATAAGTTATTTGTCTCACAAAATGATTTCGGATAAATTTTGATACATATTAACTTCAATTTCTTTGTCTTATATTTTGCTAAAAGGTGCCCTTAGTATTACTATACTACAATTACTACCAGAGAACCAGTGTTATGCATGACTAAATAATTAAAAATTAAAACACGCTAATTCATATTTTATGTTTATTGCCAACTTAAATAAATATAATAATATTTTTTGTTGAGAATGGATCAATGATAAATATAGTTAATAGAGAGTGGAGGGTTCATATAGTAGGAAAGTTAGTAAGTTACTAGACTAAATTATAGTTAGATGAAATGGTAGGAAGAGTAGATCTAATTTAGCTCAAGTACCATGCTCCTGTCGCGGTTTGAACTCCTGACCTTACTTAAGTTGAGGTTGGGTTACAACCATTGGGTCAAAGGCCATGGTCAACAAATATAATAATTAAAAAGCATAAAATTAACATCCATAGTTTATTAGTAAATTAACAACAATTTGAAATATTTAAACTAAGTCAAGGTTCTAAGTGAACCCGTATTTCGTAAAAATATGTAAATAAATAAATAAGTTTTGATTTTAGATTTAACTCTTAATTGGTTAAATTGAGATCTATATAGTTTTACGGTAAATAGGACCTATGGACATGTCAGTTGTTTTGACCTTGCATTAGAATATTTTTGTAATTTAAGTAGGCCTAATTATTATTTGGGTTTTATGAGTCTTGACTCATATGTGTGGGATATAAGAAAGGTGGAATGAGTGAGAGACTTAAAAAGAGGGCTGCGGCTTAGAGAAGAAAAAAAAAACAAAAAAAGGGAGAGTTGCGGCTTATACAAGAAGATAAAGGGATTGCGGCTGTGCTCAGAAAAGGAGAAGAAAGATTTTTCTCTCCAGCGTGATTCTCCGGCAATAGAGAGGTATGGTGACGAAGCATCTTATTATTTGATGCTTGTTTATTCATGTAGTTATGTTATGATGGGTTGGTTCTGTTTCTCTGTCATAATCTCTGTTAGGAAATCTATATATATATATATATATATATGGGCATAAATTGAAATTCGGAATATTTTTCTTATTCTGGGGAAGCATCTTTTCATTGTTTACAACACATATATACCCATATGAACAATATTGTTAGGATTGTGAATGTACAGTGGAAGAGGTTTGTATGCATGTGTGCGGGTCATTGTCAACTCTGTCGACTAATAGATCCCACAGAAGTTATCACATAGTTTTCAGAGGAGAGCAGCTCTTTGCCCCTCCCCTCACACACACCGTCCAGCCCTACCCTAAAACCCTTTTAATACTTATCATTATGCACCAAAATTCTTTTTTCTCGGTTTATTTTTATTTATATTTTTTTAGTTTTGTGTTTTTTTTTTTTTGTTTAGTTGTTTTTTTCATTGGTTTTTTTCATTTTTTTTAATCAGTTTTGTTTATTCTTTTTTTTTTTTTATCAATTTTATTTCTTTTTTTTTTATCAATTTTGTTCAGTTTTTTTTTTCATTTAGTTTTTTTTAATCAGTTTTGTTAATTCTTTACTTTTTTTTATCAATTTTATTTCTTTTTTTATCAGTTTTATTTTTCTTTTTTGGATAAAAAGTTTTTTTATTATTTATTTTTTATTATATGTTTGCAATCTTTTGTTTATTTTTTAGTTGTAGATTTTGAAAAATCATTATTTGTAAAAATTTTAAAAAGTATAAAAATATGAATCAAATAAAAAGTATATATATGAAAATAACAAAAAATACTAACAATTAATAAGCAAACACATTAATAACTTGCGAACAAACACCTTTTTTATTTAAAATAAAAAGTATCTTAGGCTAATATTGATTTAAAGAAAGGGGGAGGTTCTAACATGTGTCAAAAATTAAATAAAAAAAATAAAAAAATTGATTAAAAAATAATAAACAAAACTGATTAAAAAAAATAAACAAAACTAATAAAAAAAAGAAAAGAAAACTAAATAAAAATTAAACAAAACTGAAAAATAAAATAAAATAAAATGCAGGTGGGGTGTCGGGTTGGAGGGTAATTTAAAGGGAGGGGAATGTTTTGACATATGTCAAGGGTTGAGGGAGAAATTTAAAAGAAAGGAGATATTTTGACATGTGTCAAAACTTAAATAAAACAAAAAAAAAATTGATGAAAAAAATAATAAACAAAACTAATTAAAAAATAAAAAAATTAATAAAAAAAAGAAACAAAACAAAATTGAAAAAAAAAAAAGTAAGGCAGGTGAGGTGGTAGGGTTGTAATTTTAAGGGAGAAAGAAGGGTAAAAAAGTAATTAGAATAGGAGACAAGAGTGTCAGAAGAGGGGGAGGTGTCAGGGGGGTGGGAGAAGTAATTTACTTTTCAGAGAAAGGGCACTGGATTGGTGTTGTGGGCCCAGAGCAGAGCGGGGGAACTTAAATCTATTTTTGATTCTGTATATGTACATACATCTTGTTGCTATATTGATAAAGCTTGGCTTATTTAAAGAAATTTGTACACAAAAACTTTTCATTGGGTGTATGTGTTTGCGGTGATCGGAATCGGATTATGATGATTGTGATATGTTGATTATTGACGCATGTATTACATTGTGTCGCATAACTCATGATGAGGTAATGAGAATGCAAATTTTAGAGGTTGAAAGGGAATTATGTGATATTCTAATATCTATAAAAGATGGATTGTTGTGGATAAGATATTGAAAATTGTGAAATGATGACAAGCATGAGGATATAAGAAAGTAGGGATTGTTCCTCCCTCGAGTGAAAAGTCTGAAATTGAGTCTTGATCAAGCGTGTTTAACGTCCTCAAAGGCGTGTTCAACGTTCGGAATTGAATGAGGTTGGTGGATGACACCATAGATTTGAGCTTCGAAAGCCATTATTTCTCCAAAGAATTAATATATGACGGTGAGAAGGTCATGTGAAAGTTGAAAGATATATTAAATAATGAGATGACATGACATTGAGCAGAATAAATGGTTGAGAAAAGAAATAGAATAATGTTATTGCATTAGAGTGAGGAAAAGGGATTATCATGTGCATTGCATTCACGTTGCATTGCTAATATATTTATTCACATGCCTATATTCTGCTTGTATGCTACATAATATATGTTAGATATTTTTTGAACTATTGAGAATAAGCTTACACCTCACCAGAATTTGTAGGTTTAGGTTTGAACATGAAGACCAATGATTTGGACTAGTTGAATATTAATTAGATTTTTACGGCTATATATGTATCAACATTTTGAGAAAATTTGTACTTTATTTTGTATTTTAGTTGTAATTATGATTTTAGAATTTAGATTATTCTCAGTTGAGTGACGTATAGTTGCTTTGTTGTACTTATGGACTATTTAAAAGTGGACTTTATTATTATCTTTGAAAAAGTTAGAAATTTGGTTTATTTTTCTTCAAAATTACTTTATTTTCATTATATATGACCCATGGATTTTGGGGTGTGGCATTCAATGAGAATCATTACACCTAATAATATGGTACAAATTATAATGAATAACTATTCCATTAAACCCAAAAATATTCCAATAATGTGTTGTCTATAGGTTCAAAACATTCCTCTCTTATGGTACGTGGTTAGGTTAGAGGTCATTGTAATTTTTAGAGTGAGAGTCTAATTTGTCAAATCAATTTTAACTTCCATCTTTTGAATTTGATCCAAAACTGGCCATTATGTGTAGTTATGCTAATTTAAATCACATTTTAGGCTCACTATGCGCCTTATAATTGAAAGAATCAGTAAATTAAATCTCTTATCCATGTGTCATGGTTTGGCATATTCAATATGGGGTAAAATAATTAGGACCCAACTTGGACATTGTTCAAACATATTAATAAAATGGTGAATTTTCAAATATACTATTTTAATGTGAATTTTAAAACATATAATTTTGCTAAATAAAGATTTTTTAAAATATTTTTCTCAATATGCTTCAATGGTTTCTCAAAATTTTCTCAACATAAGCTATCTGTCTTCAATGAATTTTCTTATATTGCCACTTAGTCATGTGATTCAACGTATTCTTGAGTTAGCCGTCTTCAAGTGTTTTATGAGGAATCAACAAGCTATTGAAAAGTATGGGGGATAATGAATATGTGTAGATGTGGGTGCTAGTGAATAGGTGTATAATTAGCTAGCTTATAGAAAGAGTAAGGGAAAGAGCATTATATACGAAATATGTGAGTGAATGTTGACACCTAAATTTTGACCCACTACCCCCCCGACACACACAAACCAGAGTCTCGATGATCGTATCATGGTTAGAGTTTGATGACACCTTGAATTGAAGTCTCGATGACCGTATTCTGGTTAGACTTCGATGATACCTTAAACTGGAGTCTCGATGACCGTGTCCCGGCCAGACTCTGATGACACCTTAAACTGGAGTGTCGATGATCATATCCCGGTCGGATTCTGATGACACCTTAAACTGGAGTGTCAATGACTATATCCTAGTCGGATTCTGATGACACCTTAAACTAGAATTTCGATGACCGTGTCTTGATCGAACTCTGATGACACCTTAAACCGGAGTCCAGCCGACCATCTCCAGTCGGACTCTGATGACATCATCCCATAGACTAGTCATTTTCGATAACCTTAAACCTGAGTCTAGGTGACCGTCTCTCGGTTGGACTCCGATGACATCATCCTGGAGACCAGTCATCTTCGATAACCTTAGACTGGAGTTCTGGTGACTGCATCTCGATCAGACTCCGTTGATGTCATCCCATAGATCAGTTATCTCTGCTAACCCTAGGTCGAAGTCCAGAGGACCATATCTCGATTAGACTCCGATGACATCATTAATGAGATCTTTCATTCCTGATCTCGATTAAAGGCACCTAGCACGAGTCTTGATGACCATGGTCAGGTCAGACTCAAAACCTGGAAGTCTGAAACTTTCGAACCTGCTAAATGAGAGCCTTGACAAGCTCTAATGACCTAAACCGAAGGCTGGTGATCCTTGGTGAAGTGGGAGAATTTCTCTTGTCTTGAATGGTCTTTTCATACTCGAATTCCAATGCCTTTTGCTTCAGTTTCATGGCAACGGTGCCAAAATACTTGACTTGCTCCAAAAGTGCTCGAGATATGATCCTAAGTGCAGGCTGTGAAAAGCAGTAGATACTTGGTAAGTCTAGGGTCGAACCACAAGGAACTGTGAACAGGTGTATAAAACTCCCTCCGAAACTCAAAGATTAGGAAAACTCACCAAAAAAGAAGAAAAAAGAAAAATAGATTCTTCGTTGATTGTTGTTTGAGAAAGTCAAATTAAACTAGAATGTAATAATAAATAAAAATCTTGGCTACAAATGATCTAATTGTTAGGTGTATGTGTAGTTTTTTAAGATATGTTTAACTCAATTCAACAACGACGAGAGTGTTGTTGAATCGGAAGCTTTGTCAATAAAAACAGTTTGGAAACTTGATGGGTTCTTGAGAATTCATAAGAAGTTGTTTTTCAAAGTATTCTTATCAGGGTTCTAATCAACCGATATCCCAAAACCTAATTTATATATAATGATTCAAAGATTTGATAAAGAGATCTTGATTTCTAAGAAAATTTTTCAAGAACTTATAAAGATTTAATAAGAAAAGATATAAACATTGAAACTCATGGATTACCTTGATTAACCACACAAAACCCTTCAATCTTCACATTCCCATGCGAAGAGATGATTAGCTACTTGAAGTTATGAAGAAAACTTGAATTGAATTTATAAACAATGCGTTTGATTACACTAGAATGAAAGCACAATGAAAATCTAGCTATTTTCTCTAAAAAAAAAACTCTAAAAACATTAAAACTAAGGATCCCCTAAATTAGGGTAACAATCCTACTTAAATAGGGTTTAGGAAACCAAGGAAAAGTAAAAAACGCGGGTTGCCATTCGAACCATGGCCCAACAGTTCAAGCTATGACTTTTGAGCTCTCTGACCGTTCGAAATTTCCTCTAGCCGTTCGAATGGTTGCCTTTCCTTCTTTAGCCGTTTGAATGCCTCTTTGGGTCATTCAAACGGTTTGTAACTTTGTAGATTTTTATCCTTTAGTTTTGACCACTTTAGAGGCCGATTCAACCAATGCGCATTATAAGTAAAGTTATAGATCTTGAAGTCTTATTTCCAGTGTTGCAAAGAACAACTCAATCAGACATTGATGTAATAAGTTATGGCCAATTTCCCGAGGCAACACCAAATTTCTATCTTCGGTTTAATCACTTTGATTCTGCCTTGATCATCCTTGCTTCTTTTTGACTCTTTTAGCTTCCATAACCTACAAAACTAAAACAAAACATAATCTTACATATGAATAACTAAAATAAAGTAATATACACTACTCAAAGTCTAACAAAGTTTGAATTAAAGAAATATGATTACATTTTTATAGTGCAATCATCTGCTAACCGCAGGCCAGAGTCCAGACAATCGTATCTTAGTCGGACTCCAATGACATCATTCATGAATTAGTAATCCCTGATCTCGATTAATAGCGCCTAGCATGAGTCTTTATGACTGTGGCCCAGTCAGACTCCAAAACCCTAAACCGAAAGTCTGAAACTTCTGAAGCTTGTAAACCGGAGCCTTGATAAACTCCAATGACCTAAATTGGAGGCCAGTGATCCCTAATATCATCCTTCAAAGTTCAATACATCAATCGAGAAGACAAACCCCTGAGCCGAAGAGCACCCAAAGCAGGCCAAAACACCAAGGGCATGGCTCACTGCACTGTAGTGCCGTGAAGGCCAAAAAGAACCCTTCACGACATTGCAATGTTGTGAAGAAGAAGGGCAAGGAAAACGGCACTACAGTGCTGTTAAGAAGCGTTCTCAGTTCTTAGGCACTATGGTGCTGTGAAGAAGCATTCCTAGGTTTTAGGCACAGTTGTGCCTCTTTTGCAGATGTTATGCTGATGTCATTAGGGAGATATCGCCTTTTGCTTATGTGGTAAAATTCTGGTGGAGCCACACCTTCCCTTCAAAAAAGAAGAAAAGCCAACTTTGTGGCACTGCAATGCCTTAAAGAAGAAAATTTTGCTTTAAGGCACTGCAATGCCTTAAAAAAGGAAATCAGGCTTTGAGGCATTGCTGTGCCTTGATAAATTTGCCTATATATGGGAGCACCCCCCTCCTATTTTCTCACCACTTCACACTTGTCCTTTCTCTTTCTAGAAATTTTCTCTCTCTCTCTAAAGAAGAGAGCCCACTCTGGCCCCACACTGCTAAATTTGGCCTGGTCAGCCTCAAGTTAGCCAGAATCCTGTCTGATTAACCGGCTTGGAATCACCCGATCTTAGCTGAAGCTCTACCCAACCAATGGGTCTCGATAGCGCTCCTACCTAGCTAGAACTCTGTTTGATTTTTGGGCTCGAGCTTTCAAAACCTACTCCCGACTAGCCAAAACTCTATTCGATTTTGGGTCAGACAGTGCTTTTGACTAGTCGGAACTCTGCTTGACGAGAAAGGTGAAAATGGCCTCTGGCTAGGCCGGAATGTTGCCAAAATTTTGCTAGCGAGGTGTAATTCGAATATGTCGATTTAGGTTCCAATTGAAGTTATTGTAATGCTATGGTGTTTGGCATGACTTAGTGGGTATTTAAACTGTTATTTGAGGCAAATTCCAGCACCTACCATCTCTCCAGTATAGTCGTCACACTACCCATCTACCAACTCAAAACGGCTCCAGTCTAGCCATCACTCTGCTCGATTTTTGGTTTCAGACAGACTCCTGCCTAGCTGTCACTCTGCTTAATTTTCGGCTCCAAATAGGCTTTCACTTAGCCGTCATTCTATTAGATTTTCGAGTCCAAACAATCTGTTGCCTAATCGTCACTCTGCCTAATTTTTGGCAACTGAATTGCTTTCATACTAAGCCAAAACTATGCCAAAATCACTCTAGGTAAGCAAAGTTGCATTTTAAGCCATGGAAGCCATGCATTTCCAATTCATTCTTAGTTTCCAGTGGCCTACTAAGGCTTTTAGTCGGCATGCTGCATCAGCATACTCATATATAGATACATTTTGACCCGTCATGAGTTGTCATATTGTTCATTTTAAAAAATCATAAAAATGTATATTGACTCATTTGAGTAGTTGTAATGTCCATTTTCAATCTCAAAACTGCATTTTTAGTCGGTTACAAGCTGGTGTTATACCTGGTTGAAAACCTGAAAACAGTTTTTTCAAAACAAATGTCCAGATCATTGTCATGAGCTACTGTATGTATGCTCTACGCTTGCCTATTACATGGATCTTTTGATATCAGAAATACGTGGCCCGCCAAAATGATGAAAATACATTTTCTCGAAAAAATATCATTTTTCTCTAAAAGGAACAGACCAAAGTCATAGGGATAGTACGTATGCTCTACAGTTGCTGTTATATGGATCTTCTGTACTAGAAATGCTAAAATTGCTAAAATGACGAAAATGTCTTTTTCTTGAAAAATGCTTATTTTTTAAAAAATGGCCTCGCCTTTAGTTCTGAGTTTGTGTATGTATGCTCTATGGTTGCCGCTAGCCGGAACTTTCATATAAAAAATACCAGAATCCTTTGTGGCCTCAATCATCCTTTTCAAAAAGCGGTACAAACCAGTCAAAATTGCACAAAATCAAAAAACATCCCTTTTCAAGAATCTAATTTCATATAATTCAACAAAATTTTGATATCATAATCTTCTTTAACCCATCTGTCAACGCTGAGAAGCTCTGTGCCGTCAACCTCTTACAATTTCAGTTAATTCGAACTACGTATGATCTAATTTTTGCACCGTCGAGATATATAGGCAGTCTAAGCAAGAGCTCGTTTAGAGAACCAATCATTCTAAGCTAGAGTTTTGTTCATAAACTCCGGGCCACTAATCACACAACGAATTACGTTTGGCCTGATCCTTACACATTTAGGGCACGTAGGTAGTTTAGGTTATCTTCCTAGGCTCGGTCATACTTCCCCCAATAAGTGGGGAACATCACACTAAGCTGAAGTTTTGTTCACAAACTTTGGGTCATTAGGTTAGTTTGAACTAAGTTTGGCATGATTCCTACACAGTTGGGATACATAGGTAGTCTAAATTCTCTTTCCAGGCTTGGTCAAAACTCATTATAAGCATAAGCATTTGTGTTCCTTAATTGAAATGGCATTTCAAAATCTCCTCTAGAGGAGAGGAAAGTCTTTCAAAAGGCAGTCATATGCCCTTTTCCAAAACCAACAACGTTGTATTCATATTACATCTATATGCAACATAGCAGTTATATTGCTAATATTTGTGCATTCATCACACATGCACACCCGTATACATCATGCATATATATAAGCAAAATCATTCTCAACTGCACATAATTGACATGATGCATGTACATAAGCACAATGGTGATGATGATGATGATGATGATAAATTTGATAGAAACTGGAAAAGAGGTTTCTAGAGAGGAGGTGATGCCAATTTTGGGTGGGGTTTGGTGTTTATATTTGTATCACAAATGCTTTCAAACACGTAATAGGATCCCCAAGCCTAGACCTGATTGCACAGAGTCAAACCATCAGGGGCCCTTCTAAACTAGTATAAATGCCTTTTTAAAAACAATTGGAACCTTTCCAAATTTGCATATCATGTTTTCTGCATTAAAACCATGTTTTTAGCCTCAAAATTTATGTTTGCAAAAGCACACTTTTTGGTGTCCTGGCACACCTAAACTGTTAGGTGGCGACTTCGGAAGCTTTTCCAAAACTAACGGCCCTTTTCAAATCAAATAAACCATGCAAGCTAGGACAAAGACCCTTGTACAGTTCAGAGTTAATTGAATTTCCAAGTCATAACCCCATTCTTGGCCTTGTCTGATTCACGAGATATTGAGGCAGTCCAAAATCCAATTGTTATTGCTGGTGACTTTGCTATGGACCCCTATAAGAGGATTTGAGTCACAGAAAACTCCCTCTGGCTACCCCTTTCTAGGAGTTCATCAAATTCAACATCATTATTACCATTATTGATTAACAGTCATCAGATAACAATTTGCATTAAATACCATCATATTCCATGATTGATTTTTCTATTATTTTGTAAAAAAAGTTTAAATACTTGCAATTTAAATATCTGTGTTTACATTATGTCTTTACTTTGTGCCTTAACTTTCTGTCTTTACTTTCTTGCACAAATGTATGCCTAGATGGATGTATAGGTTGCGTGCTTGTGTTATGGATGTGGCGTGGTGGTCAAACACCCTTGCCGTTTTCAAAAAAATAAAAAAATAAAAAAATAAAATGCACTTTCCACGCAAGGCACAAAGCATACATCATAACATTTGCATTTAACTGTTTTTACCCTATAGCTAGATAGGGGTGCCTAGTAAGCCTCTACATTGAGCGACACCCCGCTCGGATCACCAACCTGTAATGGTCACACCCCGGGGAGTGGGCTTAGGTTTGAAGATATGAGAACCGAGCTTTTTTAGGAAGTATTAATCTACCTTTGAACCTTCATGCTGTATATAGCACCCTTAAGATAGAGCCTCAAAACCTTGCATTATCAGGAAACAATGTTAATCTAAAAAAATGTGTTGGAAGGGAGTCGCCCCATTTTCATATTTGTCAAATATCAAACAATCATCATGTGCAAAAAGTCATATCTGCATTTACCATTGAAAATATGACTCGACATGAGTCCCAAGAGGCTCAATCCATTGCATCTCATGCATAGTTGAAACCCTAGTAACCGGGATACACTTATCCTTTGCATAGGTACAGCCTACCCAGACATCCAATGGTCCAATACCTCAAGGATATTTCATAGTATGTATAGAGAATGTATGTTTGAGAGAACCCTATTTATCTGTTTGCAAGAAGTTAGATTACCAAAGAGCATATCTAAAGTCAGCAAATTCGGGCTGTCATGCCATCCAGAAACAGCAATCAGCCAAAATACTGTCCAAATTATCAGAAGAACAGAGAAGACCTATGTAAGCACCCCATTTTTGCTCGCTCGACAATCTTTGGCCCGATCGAACTCACATTCAAGCCCAAACTGGCTTTCCAGATTCTAGTCCAACCAATCAACCACTTTCTGGGCCCACTGGGCCTAATCAAAGCCAAATGACTAAAATGCCCCTGAGGCATTATCTAGTCCAATTAAATTTAGCACGCTCTTCGAGAAGGTACCTAGGTCCTCAAAGCGATAAGTCCATCCCTTCCAAGATTGTCTCAGACAATTCGGAATGCGCAGAATGCCATTCGCACCAATTCCCCAATCGCCCTCGTCAACCACACCAACTCTGGGTATCAAACCGGTAAACCTCCAAGGGCACTCCTATGAGTATCCCCAATCTCCAAATCCCTTTTCAGTCAATTCCGAACTTGTTCCATTGTTTCTTAGTCAAAATGACCATTTTGCCCTTAGTGGGCCGTTCATCCCTTTCAACCACGCCGACCCTAGGTATCAAACCGGCAATCCCCTAAGACACTCTTAATAGTGTTTTGGACCTTCAAATCCCATCCCGATTGACTTCAAACCCATTTTGATGTTTTTCGGTTCAAATGACCGTTTTCCCTTAGTAAACCGGTCATATTTTTCAACCATTCTGACTATGGGTATCAAACTGGCAACCCCCAAGGTCCTCCCAGGTGCCCTTATCTCTTTTCCAGCTGGGTCTCGCAGCTCGATAGCTTTCCAGATCAAAGCGGAGCTAGGCCAAAAAATGGCTTTGAGCCACTAGAAGTGGCGCCTGGATCTTTGCCTTGTAGCCTACGGCGAACCAAATCATCAGGATTATTATCATGGCAAGGTGGCACCACTAGGAGTCGTGCCTAGCTAATTTAGTGGTGCTAGGCTAAAAATTGGCTAAGCGCCACTCCTAGTGGCACCACCTCCTCTAAAAATTGGCCTATAAATATAGACCACCCCCAGCGTATTCTAGGTCCAAAAAATTGCAAAGAAACGTTGTCTCTTTCAAGACAACCCCTGAAAATTCCCAAAAATCCTACTTTCTTAAAGGTGCCTTAGCCTCTGAATCTCTCAAGTCTTCTTCAAGCTCAAGCCAAGCCCCCCTTGAAGCTCCATTGAAGGTTGAAGACAAGGTAGGGTTCCTATTTTACTTTCATCCTTTCCTACTCCTTCTCTTCTCCCTCAAAGTTCACTTGGACTATTCTATCTTTTAACCCCATCTTCTACCCCCTCTTCTTGCATGTTTGAAACAAGAGGACTTTAAGTCCATGCCAAGGGGAAGCTTTGGGGAGATCACCGTGTCAGGGGTCTTCCTTTAGCCTAACCAATCACGGTATGGTCTTAAGGCCCCTTGCAATGTGGTGAAACTTTCAACCTTGTATGTTCACGACCCCTATGCATTATATCTGTCATGTTCATGCATTGTTCTTATTTTCAAATTAACAACCCTAGGGTGATTCTAACCTCCTCATGGTTAGGGTTTCCCTATGAAAGTGACATATTCAAAGAGGCTACCAAGGTCCATATTAGGGTTTGAAAACCTTAGCTTGTTCTTCAAAATCACAATCCTAAAGTGATTCTAGCCTTTTCATGGTTAGGGTTACTTTAGGAAAGTGGAATATTCAAATAGGCCTCCAAAGGCCACATTAGAGTTTTAAGCCCTAAAACACCTCTTTCAAAACCTATTTTTTAAACCTCTTAAAAAATTCCATGTTCAAAGGTTTTTTTTTTTTTTTTTTCCAAAATTGGTCCAAGAGTTGTTTTCTTAAAGCCTTAGAAGTCCATGTTTTAGGAAGTCTCGTCTTGTCCCCTAAACCTCATTTTGCATCCTTGCATTCATTATATCAAAATGGTTTTCAAAGTCCTTGTTGCATCATGTTTTCAAAACGTACATAACTCTTTTGAGTTGTTTTCAAAGAGGGTCACATAAAATCATACATTTCCAAATAAAAAAGCTTCACATAAAATCACAGGATTTTCAATTCAAATATTTCCCTTTTCAATTCAAATATTTCCCTTTTCGATTGCAAATCCAATATTCTATTCTTGGAAACAAACCAAACCTTCTATTTCAGGAGATAAATCAAATATTTTCTTTTTCACATAAAATCATAGATTTTCAAAGTTCCCCTTTTAAGTGCATACACCTAACTAGGTTTCTATGCCTTAGGGTGCCTTTCAAAACACCTAATCTCTACCTTGCATTGTTTCATTTCTTTCTCTTGAGTTTTGTATAAAATTGCTTTCAAAACAACACTCCCTAAAGAGGTTTTTCAAAAATGTTGCTCTCTTAAGTTTGTGATATAAATGGTTCCAAGACAACCCACTTTTGAGTGGTTGTCACAAATCAATCATAGGAATCTCAAACTTGCGTGGTTTTTAGTTGTTAAAATGGTTTTCAAAACAACCTCTTTTGAGAGGTTTTTAAAAGTTTCACTCTCTTAAGTTTGTGATTAGAATAGTTCCATGACAACCCTCTTTTTAGTGGTCATCACAAATCAACCATAGCAATCACATGCTTACTTGAGTTGTTTTATTGCACAAAAGTGGTTTTCAAAACAACCCTTTCTACAGGGGTTTTCAAAGTCTTATTCTCTTGAATTTTTGCAAAAATAGTTTTCAAAACACCCCTCTCTAGAGTGGCTTTCAAGTTGTTGCTTTTTTGAGTATTAGATTGGAATGGTCCCAAGGCAACCCTCCCTTAAGTGGTTACCAAAAATCCACCATATGAATCTTAAGCTCACTTGGGTGGTTTTATTAAAATAATTTTTCAAAATTCACAATTCTCTTGAACTAGTTTTCCAAAATAGTTTTACATGAAATCATAACTTCCTCATAAGAAATGACACTTTTCTAACCATTTATTCAAAGTTTTTTTTTTTTTGCATAAAATCACAAGGTTTTCATATGAAATTATGGTTTTCAAAATCTACTTTCAAAGTTTTGGGTATAACATGCCATTTTCCAAACCTTCCAAAACCAGTAGGTTCAAAACCTTAACCCAAAACCACCTTTTAAAACCACTAGGTTCAAAACCCTAGTCCTAAACCACTTTTCAAAACTATATTTCTAAAACCCTAGATTCGCCTAAAACTAGTTAGTTAACCCTGGATCAACCTAACCCAAGTTAACCTGTCAACCTAACCCAAGTTAGTTAGCCCTAGGTCATCTAAACCCAAGTTAGTTAACCCTAGGCCATCCTAACCAAGGTTAGTTAACCTTCAACCTCCAATTCCAAACCCTTTTCAAACCCTTCTCCAATTTAAGATCATTTTTAAAAGCTTATTTTCAAAATATCTTACTCTCTTGAGTCCTCCATGATCATCTTGATAAAACCTTCCTTAAAATTACTTCAACTTCTCAAAATATTTTCAAAAGTTCTCTTGAACTTGTCCTAGATACTTATAATTTTTTAAAATTACTGTTCAAAATGTTTTCTAAAAACTCATGACCCTAAGGATGATCCTAACCTTCTCATGGTTAGGATCTCCAAAGGAAAGTGATACATTAAGGCTCAGCTTGGAACTCTAAATTTCAATGGAAAAAAAAAAAATGTGAAGGAAAAGTTAACAAAAATAAATAGTATTTTTGTTCTCTTTTCTTCACCTTTTCCTTTTCCTTTGCTTTTTCCACCAAAAATTTAGGTTCCAAGCGAAGCGTAAATGAAACCTTCATGGTTCATATTATGGTTCCATGACCTAAATTTTTTCAAAACTCTTTTAAAAGGACTTTAAAAAATCACATCGTTGGGATAGTCTTAGTTATTCTATGATTATGGCTTCTCAAAAAAAGTGAGATATCAAGTAGGGTTCTACAACACTAAAGTTTCAAAACCCTAAAGGAAGTGTCTAGCCCCCTTTTCTAAAAAGCTTTTTAAAAAAATCATAACCTTAAAGGAGTTTAGTTATTCAATAATTAATCTCTCAAATGTGATGAAATATTCAGACAAGCATTTTGTTAGGCATAGAAAATAATTTTCAAAACTTTTCAAAGACAACTTCACAAGAGCTTTTACGTCATTCCAATCCAAAATCTATTTTCAAAAATCCTACATCAAGTTTTCAAAACATTATAAAACTCTTTTGAGTTGACTTTAAAACATTCCAAAGCTCTCTCGAGTTGATTTTAAAAACATTTAAAAACTCTCTCAAGTTCTATTTAAAAAACGTTTCAAAACTTTCCCAAGTTCAGTTTCAAGTTAGAATTGTCTTAAATTCAAGTGTCAAAACCTTCTAAGACTCTCGATTCCACTTCTAAATCGTGCTCTTGCACGAACTATGAATGACCTAATTCTCGTCAAATGAGATATGTAGGCAACCTAAATAGGTGCGGTCACAACCTTTATTTCAAGTCAAATGTCTCTTTTCAAAATTATTCTTTAATAAAAAATTTCTATCTCAAGCCAAACTTCAAAAACTTCATATTCTTTCAAAAGTTTTTTTAAAAACACGCGTCATGCATTATTCAACCCAAAAGCGATGACCAAACGCTATTTTTAAAAATCTATAAGTAGATATTAAGTAATCGGAGATTAAGTAAGTGAATTAAGGGTGATTAGACATGTAAGTATTGAAAAGGCGGGGTAGGGTGATGATCTTAGGATATATTTCCTACAAAACTACCATTGTTTCTACTTTCAAATGTTCTTCAAAGTTCATGTCAAAATGTTTTCCAAAATCCCTCTCTAAAACCCTCTAAATTGGAGTTTCTTAAGAGTTAAGCCAAAGGAAGCCTTAGGTTTCAATGCCTTAGAAATTCTTCAAAACCATCTAGTTTGTATCATTTCATTTCACCGTCCTAAGTTTACATAAAAGTGGTTTTCAAAACAAACTATCTGAGGAGATTTTCAAAATTTTGCTGTCTTAAGTTTGTGATTGTAATGGTTCCAAGGCAACTCTCCCTGAAGTGGTTTTCAAAAATCAATCATATGAATTCCATGCTCACTTGAGTGGTTTTTATAAAAAAAATATTTTTTAAAATTCACAACTCTCTTGAGTTAGTTTCCCAAAAGGTTTTACATGAAATAACACTTTTCCAAATGTTTCTTTAAGTTTTTCATATAAAATCATAAAATTTTCTGCATGAGGTCACAAGGTTTTCACATGAAATCATTGTTTTCTAAAACCCTAAAGGAAGTGTCCAGCCCTTTCCTAGAAAGCCTTTTCCAAAAATCATATCCCTAAAAGAGATTAGTTTGATGAAACATTCAAACAAGGCTTTCATAAGGCATAGAAAATGATTTTCAAAATTTTTCAAAGACAAGTTCACAAGAGCTTTTAATTTACTCCAATCCAAACTCTATTTTCAAAAATCCCTAATCAAGTTTTCAAAACATTTCAAAAGTCTCCCAAGTTCTATATCAAAAGTATTTCAAAACTCTCTCAAATTCTATTTTAAAAACATTTTAGAAATTTTCCAAGTTCAATTTCATGTCAAAACTCTCTTGTGTTCAAGTTTCAAAACCTTCTAAGATTTTCTCGAGTCCTCTTTTCAATCGTGCTCTTCCACAAACTAGGAATGACCTGATTCTTGACAATGAGATATGTAGACAACTTGAATAGGTGCTGTCATAACCCTTAGTTCAAGTCAAGTGTCCTTTCAAAATTTTCCATTCAATTAAAAATTTATATTCAAACCTCATTTCAAAAACTTCTATGTTCTTTCAAAAGTCTTTTCAAAAAAATGCATCATGCATCATTCATTCCAAAAGTGATGATTAAACACCATTTTCAAAACTTTGATAAGTGGATATAGTGGATATTAAATAACTAAAAATTAGTGAGTGAATTAAGGGTGAATAGATATGTAGATATCGAAAGGGCGGGGTAGGGTGATGATCTGAGAATATTTTCTCTAAATGTAACCAACCCCTAAACCATAGATTTCTATTTCAAAAACCAACTTGGAGTCACGTTTTCAAAAGATTGCTAAAAACCTTACTTTTCAAAACCTTATTGAGAAGACATTTTCAAAATAATTTTGAAATACCTAAGTTTAGTCTTCGGATTATGCTTAGTTTTAGGTGACTTAGTACATCTTTAACTATGTTAGGTGGTGACTCCAAATTTTTTCAAAAAACCCTTAGTTAAATCAAATCTTTAAGATAAAACCCTCGTGACACTTCTCACTTTCACAGAAGGATGAGTTCTTACAAAGAGAGTTTTGGGCTTTTCCCGAGCCAAGAGGGGCTTGAGTAAAATTTGGGGTGTGACAGTCACATATTCAAATGTACCTATCCTAGGTATGATTGAGTGATTGATGAAGTGATGAACCAACCTCTAGGGATAAATCATTGGCTTTGAGTCTGAGACGATCATTTGAGATTGGTCTCCTCAAGACCAATCTCATAGCCTCTAAGGAATGATCATCAATGCTTGCTACACTTTCATCCTGAATATTCAAATTTTTTGCCAACATAGCTTTGTCTAGAGAGATTATAACCCTTTTGACATAGCTATTCATGTATAAACAATTTTCTTCCACAATGAGGTTAGCATAGAGATGCCTAACCAATTCAGGATAAGTGTCTTCCCTAAGGGTTCCCAGGCTCATCCAACCAATTTTCTCAAACTTGGACTCAAAAGGAAAGCCTTGTAGCAAAGTAATTGAAGTTTACCCAATGCTCCTTAACTACTTTTCTTGAAGCCATAGCAATTTCATACTTAGCTTTGAGGGACTTTTATTGGAAGTAGATATCATCGGTGATCAAATCACTTTCTTCTTCAATAACATCATTTCCTTTCCTCTTCTTGGAAGCTTAAGAGGATTTAGCCTTCTTTTTCCTCTTTCTTCCTTTCTTTGGTGTAGAAGATCCAGACTTTGCCTTCTTCGGTGTAGATTCCTTCGATTTCTTACCCTTTTCCACTGATTTAGTAGCCATTAAGGGTTGCAAAGAAGTATGGGAAGGAAGATTGTGGCTTGCAACGGTTAATGTAGAAGATTTGAAAGTGTAACATGAGAGGGAAAAGTTTTCCTTGAGTTCAGGACTGCAATCAAGGAAGTGAGGTTGACAATAAGGCTCGCAATCTATTTATATGCATGTATGTATAATGTATGTATATGCCAATGTGTCGACACTACTATCAAAGTGTTGACATTATTTTTGTGTTTTTCACACAGTTTTGAATCTATATCCGGATTGTGAACACTTTAAAATAATTTTGTTGACACTTTGCTTCTAGAGAGCAAACCTAATTTTTCAAGTAAAATAATGTTCACACTTGAACATATGGTTGACACAATTATGCAAAAGAAAATAATTTGTAAAACAATATTGTTGATACAAGGGGATGTGGTCAATACTTCTTTGTTAAAAAAAAGTTTTTGTAAAACAAGTGTTTGCACATCATTTGATATGGTGTTGACACTTAGGTTACCAAATCATGAAATGTATGTTCATGATCAGTGCAAGATTCAAACACATGGTAATTTACCAATATGAATCATATAACATAGATATTATCAAAATCAATCAAGTGAAAGGATTACACATGCCTAATTCTCTTAACAGCCATAGTGTATGATTCTTTAGGATTAGTTTAAAATTTAGCACACATATACACACTAAAACATAATATATGGTCTACTCGCAGTTAAGTAAAGTAAAGAATCAATCATGCTTCTATAAATTTTAGTATGAAGAAGAGTATATTTTTCACCACCATCCAACTTGGTTAATGTGAATATGGGTTCGTTTAATAGCCTTGAGTTTCCCATATCAAACTTTTTGTGTAAGCTCATTTCAAATTCTTCCAGCATGCATTCATCAAATTTAATACTACCAATGCCAATGGTCTTGCATTTTTTTTTATCACCTAAAATCATCATGCCTCCATCCTTTGGTATTAAAGAGGTGAATTGAGTCTCATCATTAATCATGTACCTTGAGCATCCACTCTCCAAGTACCAACAGTCCTTTTTTGTGTTGGAATGTGGGAAAATCACCTATAATGAAGATAATTCAAGTTTTGTTCTTTAGTAGCCACATCATCTTGGGTCATTGGGGGTTAGTGTTCAAGGTACCTTTTGGACTAAAACCTTTTTAACCATTTCAGACTTGTTCTTAAGAAAATATTGATGTGCTATATGACTTCTCTTTTGACAATGAAAAGAAGTAATATGAGATTTTTTTAGAAGATGTATTAAAGAGATTTTTCTACAACTTTTTCTTTTTGAAAGTGTTATACCCAATACCAGCTTTGTCAAATGTACATCTTTGTTTTCCAATAATGGTATTCAAGTTCTCTCTTCCTTCAACAAACTTTACAAGAGATTTATCCAAATCCTTAACCTTTTCTTTCAAACTCTCATTCTCCTTTTTCAAGGTTTTAGTTTTAGATAGCAAAACTTCACTTTCTCTTATAAGAGAGGAAACCATCTTTTTCAAAAGGCTATTGTTAATTCTAGATTTCTTAAATTCAAAAATCAAGTCAAAAGTATCTTGCAACTCTTCAAATATGAATTCAAAAGATAATACCTTTTTTTCTTCTTCTTCATGTGTCATGAGACATAGATTAGCCACTTTATGAGGTTCAAAATCCTCATCCGAGCTGGAGTCTTCACTTTCACTCCATGTTACAGTTAGAGCCTTTGCACCTTTGCCCTTCTTCCATTTCTTCGTGAGTTGTGGACATTCAGATTTGATGTGTCCAGGCTTTTTACATTCAAAGAAAATTATGGAAGATTCATTCTTGCTGGATTCTCCTTTGGCATCTAGCTTCTTTCCTCTTTTCCACTTCTTGTTCATGAAACTCTTGAATCTCCTTGCAATCAAGGCTAGTTCTTCCTTATACTCACTGTTAGTTGCTTGCTCATTATCCAAAGTGGTGGATTTGAAAGCAATGTTTTTTTTTTTCTCTTGTCTTTTTTTTTCATGAGTATTCTGCCTTTGTGTAAGCTCATAGGTAATGAGGGATCCAAGTAATTCTTCAAGTGGTAAAGTGTTGACATTCTTTGCTTCTTGTATACCAGTCACCTTAGCTTCCCAAGCTTTAGCAATGATCCAAGAATCTTTCTAACTTGCTCACTTTTAGAATAAATCTTTCCAAGAGATTTCAATCCATTAATAATATTCGTAAGTCTTATAAACATTTTAGTAATAGATTCTCCAGATAACATTGTAAATAGTTTATAATTATGCACAAGAATATTAATCTTAGACTCCTTAACTTAGTTGGTACCTTCACGAGAAACCTTGAGTCTATTCCATATTTCCTTAGCAGATTTATAAGTAGAAATTCGATTAAACTCATTAAGATCAAATGCACAATAAGAATATTCATGGTCTTGGAATTTAATTGCATGAGCTTCATATCATTTTCATCTCATTCATGTTCAGGTTTGAATACTACAACTTTCTCAACAGTCTTAATTGGGACCTTTGGTCTACTAACAATAATTCTACATAACTTATAGTCCACAAATTTGATGTATATCTTCATTATATTCTTCCAATAATTATAATTTGTTCCATTGAACATAGGTGGTCTACTTGTAGATTGACTTTCTTCGAGAAAGGCTCTAATAAAGGTCGCCATAGATCATCTCTAAGGACATTAAGTCTAAAATTAAGAGCATTGGCTCTTATACCAATTTTTGGCCCAAAATAGCAACCCAAGAGGGGGGGGGGGTGAACTAGGATTTTTAAACTTTAAAGCAATAATTACATATTAATAAAGAATAAACTTATGGAATAGCAACACAATGCAAAATATATGCAAGCAAGTTATGACGATGCAGTAAATGAAACATAGAACATAAGAATGAGAGATAGAATTTTACAGAGGTTCAGTCACAATGCGTGCCCTACATCCTCTCTTTGTCGATCCTCTCAAAAGTATTCTCCACTATGTAAAAGCCCTTTACACATCTTGCTAGTTGCTCACTTCTTTACAAGAGTTCATCCCAAACTCTCAAGCCCAAGTGATTTTGTCCAAGGTCACTCAATCTTACAAGTGTTTTTCCCAAGCTACACTCTTTTCCCAAACTACACTCAAATTCACAATGTTTACAACCTCATCTAAGTATAACACGAGAATTTAACACCAAGGGATCACTATAAGCTAGTTACAACTCAAAGAATAAACCCTCAAATGTGTAACAAAATAGAGTTATGAATGTAAATGATTGTTCTTTACTTATTGATACTTAATCTCTTTGTCTTTATACTCATAAATGAGTTAGGGATCATGAATATATATAGCCATTCACCAATTTTAGCTGTTGGATGTAGTTGTGGTAGCATTTAATGTAAAATTGGCCTGTCAGAACGTTTAAATTATTCACCGTTGAAAACAAGTGTCGACAAACTTTTTTTTAAATTTCTCCAATGGTTAGGTGTAGTACTCAAGTGTGAGCATGTGTGTCATGCCATGTGCATGCCATGTGCACGAGTTGCATTGTGCAATTTGGTACTTTAGTGGTGCACTTGGACACGTGTGTGTGGCTTGTGTTCAAGTCCATTGGTTTTTATCAATCGTGATGATCAACGATCGGATGACTAATACGTAAGTATAGACAATCGTGTGGTGGGGTCACACCTGGTTATAAAGGTATGATGAATGGTCCAATCAATCAATAAAGGAATGATCCAACGACTGTGTTTAAACCTGTAAGATATATTGTCCAAAGAGATACCAAAATGTCTATAAACATGGCAAATTTGCAAGCACCAAAATTACTAATTTTTCTGCAACATCTCTTTATCGTCAAAGGAATTAAACTTCTCTATTCTTACTAGTTTACATAGTTCACAATCTCTGAAGCATGTTTCTACAAATATAGACATTCAGATTCTTGGCAGACTTGTTAATCAGAAGGTATTTGGGACTGATTTCGTGTAAGCAACACATCGTCAGAATTATAGATTTTCTGGGTTACATTGTATCCTAAAAGTGATTCACTATTAACCCGATGCACACCAGATTAAGAGAATTAGTGGGGATAAATATTGTCTCAAGGATAGCGATATTAATTATACATTGGAAGAATTTGTTCATCTTCTTCTTTCTTCTACAGATTTCTGCACCAACAAATACTTTTTCCAGTTCGAGCTAACTTAAGAAGGAGACATGTCGTAGTTGAATAAGTGTATAGTTTTTCTAAGAAAGATGAAGAATCTGTCTTCCACGGTTTTTATGAGTGTTGCTTTGCAAAACAAGTATGGCAGGAGAGACAACTTTCTCTACTTCGAAATATGAGGCATGTGAATGATATTATGACTTGGGCTCTTGATATATTGTAATAGTTTGGCTCAAAATGTTTGGGTTGTTCTTCATGGTTTGCTTGAGTGTATGGCAAAACAGGATCTAATAGATATTCAACAAGTAAATGAGAAGTGCAAGTGAGGTCTTAAGGTTTGCTTGTGATTACTTACATACCTTCATTCAGCACATTAGAAAATTGAGATTCTAGAGGTTTGAGCAGATAATTCTAAATGGATTTCCAAGCGGGTGTTTTCAAGCTCAATTTTGAAGGTGCTATTTTTAAAAATTATGAGACGACTATTGTTAGGGTGATTGTTAGAGACCAAAAGAGGGAAATAATTGCTCCT
Organism: Euryodendron excelsum; assembly: GCA_033060915.1. Classification (NCBI taxonomy): domain Eukaryota; kingdom Viridiplantae; phylum Streptophyta; class Magnoliopsida; order Ericales; family Pentaphylacaceae; genus Euryodendron; species Euryodendron excelsum. Next base: position 30,531,972 of record CM065379.1, read on the forward strand.
TTGATAGAACTGATTCTATACATGGGTGATGTTGATTGTATAGAAGCGTTAGCAGCTATGAAACCCCACATTTTCTAATTTTTTCTAATAAATTTTACATTATAATGAAATTGATTTCACATATTATTATGGTATTTTGTGATTAATTCTCAAGTAGTGTAACAATTTTGTAATTTCACAGCTTGAGGGTGTTTTTAAGTTTTAGTGTAATAATTAAAATAGAGTTTTGTGGCCTTTGACCCTTGATTATATAAATGCTTATATGATAGAGAGGAGGGAGTTTGTTTTTGTTTTAAGAGAGTTAGCCGATAGTATACCTAAGAGAGAGAAAGAGGCTACTGTTTGCTTAGGTTAAGGGAGGAAAGCTGCGATTGTGCTAAGAGAAAAACTATTCTTTCTTGCGGGGTTTTCCGATCAATGAATTGAAGTAGGGTGATGGATCATCTTTATATCTATTCTTGAATGCTTGCTTACGTATGAATATATTTTTGAAGGGTTACGAATTATTTAGCTTTTTCTTGTTCTTTGGTTTCACTATTAGTAAATAGACTTTATGTGACGGTAGCATAACGCTACAAATAGTTTTCTTGTCATCGCAAATACACATTAGCATTGGCATTGTGACGGTATTTTTTATGACGAAACTACTGGTGTCGCAAATAGTTTTAGCAACTGTTGAGCGATGACAAGGGATATTTTTAATGATGGCTAGGAAACCATTGCAAATACTATTCATCAGATGACTCTTTTTTTTTTTTTTTGCAACCGCTGCTTGGCCGTTGCTAAAGGCTTTTTGCCACGGTTACCTCACTTTTAGGAATGGAAAGTGCCGTCGCTAATACATTTTTTCAAAAAAATAATTTTTTATATAAATTACAAATGATTTTTGTAATTTTTTATTTCATTTGATAAAATGTACGTTAACATGATCCAAACAACAAAATTAATGCATTTATTCAAATCCAAATGTTTACAAAAATACTTAACAAAGTTAATATATCTTTTAAACATTTATATATCCAGACAAATGTTATCTCCCATAAAAATTCATAAAACAAAAACAAAATATATAGTCTCTTGCAAAAATAACGACCCAAATCCAAAATCCACACAGTTAAAGAGAGTTTTTAGTCTATTACAAAATAATCCATATAGAAACACTATCCACCTATTCTTTAGGAATAACCTAAAAAGAAAAAAAAATTGATATAATAATGAACATAATAAATATAATTAATAGAAATGCATGCAAATATATAGGCTTATTGAAATAAAAATGCATGCAAATATATCTGACTCAAAAAACTTGATTTTTTAAAAAAAGTTCAGAAAAAATAAAGACAAAAATGTCACAACACTCATCTTGGAAGTCCAGCAACCGTGCCGTTTGTTCTCACACGTCACTCATACCGAGACCTTGCTACGTGTCAAGTTTCAAAGTTTTTCAAGTCGTTTGGGAGATAGGAAAAAATGTCACAACTCTTACTTCGGGAGCCGCTGACAGTGTTGATCATTCCCACACGTCACTCGTGCCGAGACCTTGCTACGTGTCAATTTGACGGACGTTTGAGATCATTTGGGGGTTTTAGTACTGTCGCACCCTGGTTTTTGAACCAAGTCCTTTCGGCTTGGGAAAAGTATGGTACTCTCTCGTTAGAACTCATCCTCCTAGAATGACGAGTGTGACTAGGTTTGAACTTGAAATTGATTTGATTAAGGGTTTTTTAGAAAAAGTTTGGAGTCGCCATCTAATTTGATTACGGTGAGTTAGGTCACTTAAAACTAAATATAATCCAAAGATTAAACTTAGGATTTTAGAAAAAGGTTTTGGAAAACTGGCTCAAGAGAGGGTTCTTAAGAGAATTGGTTGTTTGGCAATCTTTGAAAAGTTTTAACCCCTTTTGAAAAATATGACTTCGGATTGGTCTTCGAAATAGAAATCTATGGTTCAGGAGTTGGTTACGTGTAGGGAAGATATCCTAAGATCATCATCCTCCCTTGTCCTTTTGGTACCTACATATCTAATCACCGTTTATTCACTCACTTGAATAACCGGTCACTATTATCCACTTAATATCCACTTTAGAATTTTAAAAATTGGGTTGGGTCAACACTTTTTGGATAGATGATGCATGATGCAAGTTTTAGGAAAAATATTTGAAAACATGGATGTTTTGAAGGGATTCAAAATAGAAATCTTGAATTGATGGAAAATTTTGAAAAGGGAACTTGGGTTGAAATAAGGGTTATGACCGTACCATTTTAGGTTGCCTACGTATCTCATTTGGTGAGAATCAGGTCATTCGTAGTTTGGGCTAAGGCTCGATAGAAAAGAGGCGCATTGAGGCCATTGAAAAGTTTTGAAGGCACTTTGAGGTCTTTAGAAAGGTTTGAAGATGCTTTGAAGTCTTTGAAAAAAGAGAACTCAAGAATTTAAGAAAATGCCTTTTAAATAGGACTTGGGATGTTTGAAAAGTTTTTGGAATTAGGATCGAAGATAAATTTGAATGTTTTTGGAATTAACTCAAGGGAATTTTGAAATGTTTGGAAGTCTTGTTTGAAAACTTTAGAGGTCTTGTAAACTTATCTTCGAAAAGCTTTTGAAAGTAGGTTTGAACACCTTATGAAAGGCATGTTTAATGTTTCATTGACCTTTGAGAGGTTAGTCATTGAAGAAACTAAACTCCTTTAGGGCAATGAATTTGGAAAACATGTTTGGAAAAGGAGCTAGAAACTTCTTTTTTAGTTTTTAAAACTTTAGGGTTATAGAACCCTTCTTGAATATCTCACTTACACTTGACCAATCCCAACCGTGGAAGGGGTAGGGTTGCTTTAAGAATGTGATGTTTGAAAATCATTCTTGAAAAGAGCTTTTGAAAACACTTAGGGTTTCGGAACCCTAATATGGATAACCTTGAAGATTGAATTTAATGTATCACCTTTCTTTGGAATCCCAAACCATAAAAGGTTAAGGACACTTTAGGGTTGTCAGTTTTTGGAAACATTTTTTGAAAATAGTTTTTGAAATGTGTTAAGTATCTAGCCATTTCAGTTGAGACAAGTATAAGAGAACTTCTTAGAGACATTTTTAAGGATAGAGTGTGGGGATATTTAAAAAGGTTTTGGAGCTGATTTTTGAAATCTCAAGAGGGTAGGATGGTTTTTGAGTTGAACGATTATTTGAAAAGGGGTCTTTGAATTGGAGCTTTGAAGCTTACTAACCTAGGTTGGGTTGACGTAAGGTTAGTTAACTCGGGTTAGGTTAACCTAGGGTTGGCTAACTAGGGATAGCTAACTAAGGTTGGGTTGGATTGGGGTTGGTTTAACCTAAGGTTAACTAACTAATGTTAGGTTAACCAAGGGTTAAGGTGACCTTAGGTTAACTAACTCGAGTTAGGCTACCCTATTGTTTGGTTGACCTAGGATTAACTAACTAAGGTTAGGTTAACCTAGGGTTAGTGTGACCTAAGGTTAACTAACTTGGGTTAGGTTAACCTAGGGTTAGAATGGCCTAGGGTTAACTATCTACGGTTGGGTTAACCTAGGGTTTGGTTAAGGTTGGATAACTAGGGTCAAGTTAACCTAGGGTTGGAAGGTGTTTTTGAAGGTGGTTTTGAACTCGGGTTTTGACCTAGTTGTTTTGGAAAGGTGATTTTATGCATGAAATTTAAAAGTGAGTTTTGAAAACTATTTTATGAAAACCACTCAAGTGAGTGTTAGGATCCTATGGTTGATATTTGGAAACCGCTCAAGAGAGGGTTGCCTTGAAACCATTTCATCCACTAACTCGAGAGAGCAAAACTTATGAAAATTAACATTGAATAGATAGTTTTGAAAACTTAAAAAATTAAAGAGAATGACCCTTTGAAAATTGGTTTTGGAAAACCACATTCTAGAGGTTGAAGACCACTATAAAGAATAAGTATTCATATGGTTGATTTGAAGGAAATCACTCCAAAGAGGACTCCATGGGACCATTCCAACCTTAATATTCAAGAGAGCAAAACTTATAAAAATCATGGAGAAAAAAATGATTTATAGAAATCATTTTTTGCAAACTAAATAGAGTGCAATTTTAAAAATCCTTTTGGAAGGGGATTGTTTTGAAAACCAGTTTGAAGTGAATAGAACCAACTCTAATGAACAAGGGTTCATATGGTCAAGATAATGGGAAGACCACTCAAGAGAGGGTTCCAAGAGAGCATTTCAACCACAAAGTTCAAGAGAGTAAAATCCTTGAAAAGAAGAGGGTTTGAAGGCCATTTTAGTGCAACTTTGAAAAGTAATGAAATGTAGGGTGACAAAATAAAGTCAAGGGACTTAAATAGGGTTTTCTAAGGTGTGAAAATTGAGGGTTTGACCTAGGTTTCAAGGAATCAACTCTAGAATCATTTTTTAGGGAATCATTTGAATATGGAATTTTATGAATGATATAGAAAAGAGATAGTAAAAATTTTGAAAAATTGGTTGTGAACATAAAAATAAAGCTAAGCATGCAAAACATGAACTAGATAACCATAGCAAAGGGGTCATGGAATCATATAAGGCTAGAGGCTTTACCAAATTGTAAGGTGCTCTAACGCCATAACATCTTAAAGTAGGTTTCTGGGAGATTCCCTACACGGTGGCTCTCACAAACGTTCCTCTAGGCATGAACTAAGAGTTCCCTTATTTCAAGCATGCAAAAAAGGGGGATAGAAAATGGGGGTTAAAATAAAGAATAGCCTAAGTAGGCTAGGAGGGAGACGAAAAGGGTGGGGATTACAAAAATGTAAAGAGAATACTAACTTTTGCCTTCAAACACTTTCAAACCTCCATGGATGCTTTGACTTGAGCTTGAATAGCTTTGGAGAGGCTTGAAGAGGCTGGAATAAGGTCTTCTATGGCATTGCGAGCTATATAGGTGTAGTGTATGGGTTAGAGGGAGGTGGAATCTAACCTAAGTGCTTGAAGTGCGAGATGTATATAGAAATTCGAGATTCAAAGGAGATTTCTGCAGAGCTTTGCTGCCAATTTTAATTCTGGAATATACAAAGGGGGATGCCTTTATTTATAGGAAAACCTGGAGGGGTCTGGTGCATGTAGCACATGCACCTGGGCAAATGTGCACGAAAACACACTTTTGCAGAGCATTTGTGACATGCTTTGTGGATGTTCAAAAGTTGTCATTTTTGGGCCACGTGATCTAGGCTTTCGGGAAGCGATTTTTTTGATCGGACTTTACTGATGGAAAGTGCTTTGAAAATATTTTTGAGAATTCTCTAATTTATGCATTTCTCAAGTTGTTTGACGGTGTGTTACAATCAGGGAATTGGAGAAAAAGATAACCTTGGCAGAGCGTCTGTGAGACGCTCTAGGTGTTACTCAAAGTGGCAGTTTTCGAGTCATGCGATTGGGGGCTTCAGGAAGTGATCTATTCAATTGAGCCATATTGATGGAAAGACCTATGGACGGGCTTCTGGGAATTTCCTAATTTGTGCATTTCTCAAGTTATTTGACGGTGCGTTATAACCAGGAAATAAAAAAAAAAAGACAACCTTAGTAGAGCGTCTGCGAGACGCTCTAGCGGACTTTCGTTGAGTTGAAATTGTTTAGGGTCAAGGGACTTACCTTGGGTTAAATAGGAGCGTATGATAAGATCTGACTTTCGATACCCAGAGTCAATGTGGTTTCGAGGCGTATTCGGGCCACTAGGGGTAGAACGGTCGTTTTGATCGAAATTGGTTGAAACGGGTCAGGATGGATTGGAGTGGCATATTAAGCGTGTCGAACTGTTTGGGGACGATCCTTGAAGACACTTTTATTATTTGGTGGGATTTGTATTGTGTTGGGGCATTAAGGGGCAAAATGGTCATTTTGACTTGAATTGATCGGAATGGGACTAGAATTGGACAGGATTACGTATTGAGTACACCTAACTGTCTAGGGACATTTTAGAAAGGTGGACTTACCATTTTGAGGGATTTTGAACTTTCTCAAAGATGTGCCTGGGGGCCCAAGGGGCAAGTTTGGTTATTAGGTCTTTGTTGGGCCCAACAGGCCCGAGAAGCGGTTGACTGATTGGATAGGGGTTTGAGAGTTGATTTTGCCTTGGATGTGCTTATGTAGTTAGGAAAATGATCTGGTCGGACCAGAGATTGCTGAGCGGACAAAAATGGAATGCTTACAGCTGCCTTTCCTTTTTTGTTTTTGCTTGTCGAAGACAAAATAAAAAAGGAAGAATCCCATGTTAATTGCGAGGCAATTGGTGGGACCGGATTTGATGTATTTTGGAAAGTAAGTTATCTCGAACCAAAATTTCGTCTGGTGGAATGGTACTCCTCAAGGAAGTTTTGGGCCGAATATCTGGAGACTAATTCTCTCTGAACTGAAGCTCTGTCTAGTAGAAAGATGCATCTTCTGGGGAGGTTCAAGGTTAATGTCTTGAAATTGATTCTTCTTGAACTGACGCTCCGTGTGGCAGAATGTTACTCCTCTAGGGAGGTTCAAGGTTGATGTTTGGAAACTGATTCTTCTTGAACTGACGCTTTGTCTAACAGAATGCTGTTCTTTGGGGGGGGGTTCAAGGTTGATGTCAAGAAACTGATTCTTCTTGAAATGATGCTCTGTCTGGCGGGATGCTCTTTCTTGAGGGAGGTTCAAGGTTGATATCTGCCTTCGAAGGAGAAAGTTTAGAAACCCAATTTGCTTTTTCATAGAAAGCTCAGAAACCCAATTTGCTTTTGACGGAGAAAGCTCATGTAATACCCGCAATTTCCTTTGAGACTACATTACATCCCTAGCGGGACTGAATAAGATGCAGCCATTTGTATCATAAGCCAAAAGCAAGGACCTTCCGAGCCCAACCCTAACTGTTTGTCAAAACTTGGTTTCTTAGGGGCTCGATCTCCCAAAAAGGGCTCCAAAGCACATTTCCCGGCAAATTCGCACCAATTTGCGCTCTAACTTTAAACGGAGATTTCTCTCTCCTTTTTCGATGAATTTTGGTGAATTAAATGTCTAAGATTATCTACTTTTCGAGCCCAACCCCCCCTGTAATCTTAGAACTCAATTCCGTAGAGTTTCAGTCTCCTGAAAAACCCCTAAAAGCCGCTGCACCTGGAAATTCGCACTTGATTTCACCAAAAATTCAGTTTGAGTTTTCTCTCTCACTCAGCATCAGAATTGTACGAAATTTGAGCCTAAACCAATTAATTTTTTGAGAGCTTTTTACGTATATTTTTGGATTGAGCGTTCGATAAGTATTGAAGTCCCAAACTCAGCCATTTTGGACTGAGACTCCTTTTCATTTTACTTCAAGTGTTGTGGCAACCCACCAACTTTGCATGGCCGGCTGCCGCCTACACATAAAGTGCATGTAATGCACTCATGGCTGCAAACATGACCCATAATAAATACCATATTGTATTGTTATCTCATGGTTAGTGTATATATCTATATAACCATAACATGCATGCGTAATTTAACACATGGTTAGTGTATATACCTAATGCGCCTATTTTCCATCGGGCTCTTACATGAACTACGAATGATCTAATTCTCGTCAAATGAGATACGTAGGCAACCTAAAATGGTGCAGTCATAACTTCTATTCCAACCCCGATCCCCTTTTCAAAAGTTTCTTTCAATTCAAAGTTTCTATCTCAAACCCCTTCAAAACTCCCATGTTTTCAAACTTCTTCCAAAACTTGTATCATGAATCATTCATCCAAAAAGTGATAACTAAACCCCGTTTTCAAAATTTTAAAGTGGATATTAAGTGGATAATGGTAACCGATTATTCTAGTGAGTAAACCAAGGGTGATCAGACACGTAGGTACCGAAAGGGCGGGGTAGGGTGATGATCTTAGGATATCTTCTATACACGTAACTAACCCCCTGACCGTAGATTTTTGTTTTCGAATGACCAAAATGGAGTTACTTTAAAAAAGGGCTTAAAACTTTTTAATGGTTGCTAAACAACCTATTTTCTCAGAAACCCTCTCTCGGGGGAGCTTTTCAAAACCTTTTTAAAAAACCTTAAGTTTAATCTTCGAATTAATACTTAGTTTTAGGTGTCCTAACTCAGCTTAATCAAGTTAGATGGTGACTCTTGTTTTTCTAAAAAGCCATTAATCAAACCGAATTTAAGATCAAACCTAGTTGCACTCGTCTTTTTAGGAGAATGAGTTCTAATGACAGAGTTCCGTGCTTTGTCTCCGAGCCGAAAGGACCTTGGACCCAAAAATCGGGGCGCGACATAGGTGACTACGGTTCTTAGAGGAGGCGTCAGTCTGGGATAGGAGCTCGTACGGATTCTGTTGGTAGTTCTAGCCATTCTTGAGGCAGTCAAGAGTCAGTTGGTTGGACATCTTCTAATTAGAGTGGAAGGGGGAGTATGCCTCCGGTTGATCCTTTTCCTCCCGTCGAGCCAACTTTTGAAGGAGAGATGGACGTCGAGGAGGAGGTACTAGGCCTAGGAGATCGTGTGAGCAGTTACGGGAGAGCCTCTTCTAGACACAAGCAGACGGACGTTGATTTGGGGGATTTGGGAATAATGGACATTCCTCCATTGGGGGATCTTGCCTACCACTATAAGCACACCATTTTTGTCTGCTCGGCAATCTCCAGCCTGACTGAACTCCCTTGCAAAACTCTGTAGGCATATTTAAGACCAAATCAACTTTCAGACCCCTATTTAATCAGTTAACCGTCTCTCAGGCCCACTGGTCCCAATGGAGGCTCAATAACCAAACCTGCCTCTTGGGCCCCCAGGCACGTCTTGAGAAAGTTCAAAATCTCTCAAGATAGTAAGTCCACCTTTCCGAAGTGCTCCTAAACAATTAGGTGTACTCAACCCGCTATTCTGTCCAATTCTAATCCCATTCTGGCTAACTCTGGTCAAAATGACCGTTTCACCCCTAAACGCCCCAGCACAATACAAATCCCACTGAACACTAAAAAACTCTTCCAGGATCATCCCTGAAGGACCCGACACGCTTAACACAACACTTCGACCCATTCCTGACCTTTTCAAACCAAGCCTATTCAAAATGACCATTTTGCCCCCAACAACCCAAATGCGCACTGAAACCACACCGGTCCTAGAATATTGAACAGCGAGTCCCATCATACACCCCTGTTTCACCCGAGGTGAACCTCATGACACTAAACACTCTCAACTCAACGAAAGCCCCCTGGAGCATCTTGCAGACGCTTTGCTAAGATTGCCTTTTCTTTTGATTCCCTAATTATAATGCACCGTCAAACGACTTGAGAAATGTGTAAACCTGGAAATTTTTGAAAGCTCGTTCATGGGTCTTTCCATCGATATGGCTCAATCAGAGAGATCCCTTCCCGAGGCTCCTCATCGCATGGGTCGAAAACTATTACTTTAGCAACCGCTGGAGCGTCTCACAGACGCTCCACCAATATTAACTTTTTCTCCAATTTCCTGATTATAACGCACCATTAAATGACTTGAGAAACATGTGAATTAGGAAATTTCTAAAAGTATTTCTGGAGTACTTTCCATTGGTATGGTCCGATTAGAGAGATCGCTTCCCGAAGATCTCGATCACGCGGCACACAAACAACTACTTTTGAAACCCCACGGAGCGTATCACAGACACTCCGCAAAAATGCAATTTCATACACACTCTGCAAAAGGGCAAGCAAGTTGTCGCTCAAGCTATAATGAAATATGAAGATCTGAGGGAGAAAACCAAGTGAGGATAGAAAATTCCCAAACAGTAACCTCATAGAAAGTAGGGATAAGATAGCAGCAACCCAAAAGTGAAGATCCCCTGAGAATGGTGCGCATACTATCACACCCCAACAAGAATGGGACAAAACCAAAGGGGCAGGATCCTAGAAGGGAAGCAAAATCCAAAGAGTATGGGCCATGGGGAAATCCTGGGACATTCTTCATAAATAACCTATATTCATGCAGTACTTGTGCATTCATGATATGTATAACCTGTACATCCATGCAATTCCTATGTAGTTCAATTCTATTTGTGCATTCATCAAAAAGTATAACATGTATCCAATTCCATTCCTGTATATGCATTCAATAAAAAAGTATGGCGTGCATTCAATTTCATTCTTGTGCATGCATTCATCAAAAAGTATGATATGTATTCAATTCCATTCATGTATATGCAATCATTAAAAGTATGAAATGCATTCAATTTCATTCATGTATGTGCACTCATCAACAAGTATGACATACATTCAAAATCCATGTCTACGCATTCATCAAAAAGTATGATATGCATTCATGTATGTGCATTCATCAAAAAGTATGACATGCATTCAAAATCCATCTCTATGCGTTCATCAAGAAGCATGACATGCATTTAATTCCATCCCTGCATGAGCATCCATCCAAAAACATGACATACGTTTAATTCTATCCTTACACATTCATAAAAAAGTATGACATGCACTCATTTCCTCATATATCAACTTGTGCATTCATCCAAAAGTATGTTGTGCATTCATTTTAACCTGCGGTGGACTTATACAGTATATACCGAACGACACTTCTAACAAAATACACTGACAAGTGTTCAGGTGATTACAAAAGAAAAGGTGTTCCGAAGCAGAAGCACAACATCCCGGAAGGTCTATCGGCCAGAATCCAAGCGCTCTACAAAAGAAATGGCGTACACCCTAGAAAACCCGAACTGTCATCCATAGAAAACAAAAAACAGAGAATGGGGCACTGAATCACCCACGACCTCCCCAATAAACCATGAACAGCCTAATCCAACCTTTTTCAAAACCACATAGAATAGGGTAACGACCCACCCTTGACCACCCCAGTTAATGTCAGCCTGACTCGACCTCTTCAAATTATAAACACTGGGACAATGGCCCACCCTACACCTCTCATTCAATTGCAAACCAGTTGACCCATTCAAGGAAAATTGACCTATAGATGTTCGACCTTCTAAATACCTCGAACCTTTCAAAAGGAGGCCTCACACCCTCTAAAACCAAATTCAAGAACCCAAGGAAGCACCTTACCCAGAATTCTACCATGCCAGTCAGAGGCAAAAGTCAACAGTCATCACATCAAAGGAACATCACTCTCTAAAAATCTCAATCCAAGAAGCAGCAAATATCATATTCTCCAACATTCAAGATAAAAGAACTAGAAACAAATCCCTTATATTAGCTAAGATTGGGTTTTAGAGCTTCCTTCGAAAAAGCATATTAGGTTTCCAAGCTTCCTCCGAAAAAGCAGATTGATTTTTAGAGCTTCCTCTGAAAAAGGAGATTGGGTTTTCGAGGTTTCTCTGAAAAAGCAGATTGGGTTTCCAAGCTTCTTCCAAAAAGCAGATTGGGTTTCAGAGCTTCCTCTTAAAAAAGCAGGTTGGGTTTTAGAGCTTCCTCCAAAAAAGCAGATTGGGTTTCCAAACTTCCTCTGAAAAATAAAATTGGGTTTCAAAGCTTCCCCCAAAAAAGTAGATTGAATTTTCGAGCTTCCTCTGAAAAAGCAAATTGTGTTTCCGAGCTTCTTTCGAAAAAGCAAATTAGGTTTCAGAGCTTCCTCTAAAAAGCATATTGAGTTTCAAAGCTTCCTTTGAAAAAAGCAGATTAGGTTTCTGAGCTTTCTCTGCCAAAAGCAGATTGGGTTTTTGAGCTTCCTCCAAAAACCAAATTGGGTTTTCAAGCTTCCTTCAAAAAAGCAGATTGGGTTTCCAAGCTTTCTCGTTCAAAAGCAGATATCAACCTTAAACCTCCCCAAAGGAGCAGCATTCCACCAAACGGAGCGTCAGTTCAAGAAAAATTAATTTGCAAGCCCCAACCTTGAATCTCCCTAGAGGAACAACGTTCCGCCAGACAGAGTGTTAGTTCAAGAAGAATCAGTTTCCAAACATCAACCTTAAACATCCCCATAGAAGTACTATTCCACCAGACGGAATGTCGATTCGAGATACCTTACTCTCCAAAAAAAAATTCCAAATTTGGTCCCTCTGATCACCTCGCAGTTTATATGGGATCTTTCTTTTTCATTTTTCATTTTTGACAAGCAAAGTTAGAAAAAGAGGGGCAGCTGTAAACACTCCATTTTTGCCCGCTTGGCAATCTCCGGCCTGACCAAGCTCCCTTGCAAAACTCTGTAGGCACATTCAAGCCCAATCAAATTTCAAACCTCTATTCAATTAGTCAACGGTCTCTCAAGCCCACTAGGCCCAATAGAGGCCCAATAACCAAACTTGCCCCTTAGGGTCCCAGGCACATCTTGAGAAAGTTCAAAATCCCTCAAGATAGTAAGTCCACCTTTCCAAAGTGCTCCTAAATGGTTAGGCATACTCAACCCGCCATTCTGTTCAATTTCGGTCCTATTCCGGCTAACTCCGGTGAAAATGACCATTTTGCCCCTAAATGCCCCAGCACAATACAAATCCCACCGAACAATGAAAAACTCTTCCAAGATCATCCCTGAATGACTCGGTATGCTTAACATAACACTTTGACCCATTCCTGACCTTTTCAAATTGAGCCCAGTCAAAATGACCATTTTGCCCCTAACGACCCAAATGTGTCCTGAAACTACACCGGTCCTAGAATATTGAATGGTAGGTTCCATCATACAACCCCGTTTAACCCGAGGTGAACCTCACGATACTAAACACTTCCGACTCAACAAAAGTCCTCTGGAGCGTCTCGTAGACGCTCCAAGATTGCATTTTCTCTCGATTCCCTAGTTATAATGCACCATCAAACGACATGAAAAATATGTAAACTAGGAAATTCATAAAAGCTCGTTCATGGGTCTTTCCATCGACACGGCTCGATTTGAGAGATCGCTTCCCGAAACTCCTCATCGTATGGCTCGAAAACTGTTACTTTTAACAATCCCTACAGCGTCTCACAGACGCTCTGCCACAATTGACTTTTTCTCTAATTCCTTGATCATAACACACCACCAAACGACTTGAGAAACGCTTAAATTAGGGAATTTCTGAAAGTATTTTTGGAGTACTTTCCATTGGTATGGTTCGATCGGAGAGATTGGTTCTCGAAGACTACTTTTGAACCACCACAGATCGTATCACAAACACGCTGCAAGAATGTGATTTTATGCACACTTCTCTAGAGATTATCTCACACTTCCAAGCATCGTTTAGGCTTTTTGAAAACTCAAAAGTTCAAGAGAAATTCTAGAATAACACCATTAACACAACCGATTTCCTCGAAACCTTCAGGGTTTGGCATAATTATGGAGGCAAAGTTTAAACGAACACTCTTGATGGCGGAGCGTATGTTACATGTGTCCAGATTTTGATCAACTCGACAAAACTTTGCCTGCCCTCTAAGATTTAGCCAATACAGGGAGTGTCACATGGCCTTCTTTTTGTGGAATACTACCGGCGCATGTAACACATGCACCTGTGTAAATTTTACATAGGCATATGTCCTATAGAACCCTCACAAGTTTAGTGGTTGGAATGACTCTATAGAACACTCTCTTGAGTGGCCTCCTTTATCATTGGCCATAGGAATCCTAACTTGTTAGAATGGTTTCTTCTTCCAAAATAGTTTTCAAGACCTTCTTCTTAGACATGGCTTTCAAAAGTTCATTAAAAATAGTTTTCCAAAAGTTATAATCGTAATGTTGATTTTCAAAGCTCCTACCCTTTTCAAAATAAAGGTTATAATGGTCCTAAGAAAACCTTCTTCGGAATAGTTTTCAAACATCAACCATATAAACCATATACTTGGCTAGAGTCATTTTTCATGGAAATGATCTTCAAAAGGTTTACTTACAAGAGTCCTTTGCACAACATGATTTGTTTTCCAAAAATCCCTTTCAAAAATGCGTAAAGCCCCCTTTCAAAACCATATTCCAACCCTAGGTTAACTTGACTCTAGTTATCCAACCCTAAGTTAACCTAATCCTAGTTAGTTAACCTTATGTTAACTTGACCCTAGTTGTCCAACCCTAGATTAACCTAACCCAAGTTAGTTAACCCCTAGGTTACCTTAACCCTAGGTTAACCCAACTCTAGTTAGTTAACCTTAGGTCAATCCAACCTTAGTCCAACTTAACCTTAGTTGTCCAAACCCTAGGTTAACCTAACCTTAGTTAGTTAACCTTAGGTCACCCTTACCTTAAGTCAGCTCGACCAAGGTTAGTAAGCTTCAAGGTTCTAATTCAAGGATCCCACTTCAAATATTCTTTCAACCCAAAAACTATTTTCATAACATATTTTCAAAACATCCCACTCTCTTGAGATTTCAAAATTCGACTCTAAAACCTTTTTAAATATCCCCACATTCTATCTTCAAAAATGTCTCCAAGAAATTCTCTCAAACTTGTCTCAACTAAAATGGCTAGACACTTAACATTTTTCAAAAACTATTTTCAAAATAATTTCAAGAACTCACAACTCTAAGGTGTTCCTACCCCTTTTACTGTTAGGGATTCTAAAAGAAGGTGATACATAAGGTACAACTGATGAGAATGCAAATGTCATATTTTTCTCCCTTAGTGTTTAATCTTTTATACTTAGTTGGTGCCTAAATACACTCATTATTCTTATATTCTGATTTAGGGTGCTATGGAACGCCATGGAAGAGAATCGTAGCTTAAAAGGGACAAATTCGTGTTAAATTGGAAGCATTGTTCGAAGAGCGCTCGAACAGTCCCAAAGGGGCATTCGAACGGTTACATATGCGTTCGAACGGTACATCAAACAGATTCACGTCAAGTTTAGATTCGAAGTGCGTTCGAAAAATACAGAGAACAATTTTTTCGTTCGAAATGCAATCGACGCACCGTTTGAATTGTGGTCCGATGCGTTCGGATGGTTGTGCGAATGTGCTGGTTTTTAGAAGCTTATAAAAGCTGGGATTGTTTTTTTTTTTTTTTAGGGTTGGCGTTTTTCATATTATTCTAGGAGGAAAAAGTAGCAGAAAACGTACATTTCTTTCTTCTTCTCTAGCTTTTGTTTTGAGTTTTCTCTATGGCCCTGCGCGGCTAAACTTTGAATCTTGGTCGAAGGAAACGGAAGCCTCGGAATTAAAAATAAACTGTGAGATCTAATTTGTTTTCATTATTCAATTTATGGTTTGAGTATCAGATGTTCTTTTGTGCCTATATTCATGATTGTCTCGTTTAATCACTAGGAGGCCTAATAGTTTGTTATTCGTTGTAATCTACTACTGGATTAGATATCAAATCCGTAATTGTTTGATTCCTCTTATTTGCGAAGCAACTGAGATTTGATGATTTGCTGCGTTAGGAATTATTAGATCTTAGGAAGGACGTTCGACTAAATTAAATGTAACCGCTTGTGCTTGTGTTATTTAGTTTCATCGATCTCTCTAATTCTTAAGGCTGCTACTAGATTAAACATTGAGTGCTTATCCTGGGATGTTTTATAGTTAGGGTTAATGAGATCACTTGTTTTCTAATTAACTACGACTAAGGAGAGATAGGAAAATAATTCTTACGGTGAATATTCAATGTGTGAATTGATATGCTTGCATCGATAATTAGTTGTAAAATTTCGATGGTGGATGTTGACTTAGACCAAGGTTTATTTTTTTGATTGATTTCAACACTTTAATCTGAATTATTTCTTAGTTATTATTAAAATAGTTTTCATTATGTCCAACACCCCCCCCCTCTCCAATCCTTTTTCACATAGCATAAGACTAGGTTAGACACTCTTCGTGGGAACGATTCTTACTTGCACTATTACATATTTGTTTTTTTTTTTTTGGGTATAGGTTTTATTTTTGGGTGCCCACGACAACACACCAAATTTTGGCGCTGTTGCTGGGGAGTAATTCTAGTTGATTTTTGTGCTTCTTGTGATCTTTATTTCGTTTAAAAATAAAATAAAAAATTTATTTTAATTATTTTCATTAATCTAGTTTTTTTCCTAAGTTGATTTTTAGGGTTGGTTAGAGTTTCCTTGAGTGTTTATGATTGTAACTCGATCTTATAGTCAAGGTGAATTGCAGTGCGATCCAAAAATAGAGAGAACCTTGCACAGGTCAAGAAGGGAAGCTCGGAGAAATTCTGTAGAGAACGATCTAACTCTTGATTCCCTATTTGCTAGTGATTCTGATATAGGAGAGAAGGTAGTTATAGCTAGAAATCAAACTTTGAAAGAGCTTGTTGCCCCTGATCTGAATCAACAACTCTTATGCATAACATTCCCTACTTTAGATGTTACTACTACCTTTGAATTAAAATCTGGACTAATAAATCTCTTACCCACTTCTCATGGTCTTGCAAGTGAAGATCCCCACAAATATCTAAAGGAGTTTCATGTAGTATGCACGAGTCTGAAATCCACGGGGGTGACTGAAGCGCAAATTAAATTAAGAACCTTTCCATTTTCTTTGAAGGATTCGGCTAAGGATTGACTCTGTTATCTACTCTCCGGAAGTATTACCACATAGAACAAGATGAAAATATTGTTTTTGGAGAAATATTTCCCAGCTTCAAAGGCGGCCAACATTCGAAAAGAAATTTGTGGTGTAAGACAGCACAGTGGAGAGTCCATACACGAATACTAGGAACGTTTCAAGAAATTATGTGCAAGCTATCCCCATCATCAAATTAGTGAGCAATTTCTTATCTAGTATTTCTATGAGGGCCTTTTGCCCACTGATAGGAGCATGATTGATGCTGCTAGTGGAGGAGCTTTGGTGGATAAAACTCCGGATGCCGCGAGAAATCTGATTGCGAATATGGCAGCCAATTCTAAAAAATTTGGCACTAAACTTGACCCTTCACCTAAGCATGTCAATGAGGTAAATATTTCCTCCATTGACCAACAAATTGTGAGTCTAACTTCTCTTGTTCATCAAATGGCCGTAAGTAATATGCAAACGATGAAGGCTTGTGGGATTTGTTCAATAGCAGGGCATCCAATTGATTTGTGTCCAACTCTTCAAGAGGAGCCTATTAAGCAAGTGAATGTGGCAGGTGATTTTTCTGGACAACCACAAAGAAAGTATGATCCCTATTTGAGCATGTATAACTTGGGATGGAGGGATCACCCCAATCCTAGCTATGGGAATCCACAAGTAAATCAGCCCATGACTTAAAACCACCCAAGTTACTAGCAACAAAAGCAGCCATATCCCCTGTCGTGCTCAGATTTTTTGCACTCGAGGAATACACACACAAGCGGAAAAAACACTGTACTCTCTCGTTAGAACTCACCCTCCTAGAAGAATGAGTGCGACTATGTTTGAATTAAAAATTGGTTTGAATAAAGGGCTTTTGAAAAACATTTGGAGTCGCCACCTAACTTGATTAAGGTGAGTTAGGTCACCTAAAAACTAAGCAAAATCTGAAAACTACACTTAGGTTTTGGAAAATGATTTTGAAAATACTATCTCAAGATATGGTTTTTAAGAAAATAGGTTGTTTGGCAACCTTTAGAAAATAATTAATCATTTTTTGAAATAAACTCCATTTTGGTTTTTGAAAACAGTGACTCTAGGTTCGGAGGTTGGTTACGTATAGGGAAGACGCACTAAACTATCACCCTACCTCGCCCTTGCGGTACCTACATGTTTATTTACCCTAAATTCACCTATGAGAGTCTTCAACTAACAAATGTCCAATCCTATCCACTTTGGAAAAAGAATGTTTAAAAAGACATGATGCATGATATGCAAGTGCAAGAAAAAAAAGTTGGAAAATAGATTTGGAAAGAAATTGATTTGATTTAAAATGAAATTTGAAAAGATAGATTTGAAATTGGAAAGAAAGTTTAGAAATTGAAATTAAGGATTAAAAGTAGATTTTTAGAATTGGGAATTGGAAATAGATTATGGAATTGGAGATTTAAAAAGAGTTATGGAAATAGAAGCTTGAAAAAGATTGCGGAATTAAAGATTTGAAAGAAGTTATAGAATTTGAGATTTGAAAAGGTTGTGACCGTACCCATGAGGGTTGCCTACGTATCCTTTTTGAAGAATCAGATCAGTAGTAGTTCGGACAAGAGTCCGACAGAAAATAGAAAGTTTGATTGGAAAAAGAAATTGAATTGAAATTTGGATTTGATTTGAATTTAGAATAGAAGATTGGAAATTGGAATGGAAGAATAGAGACCCTAGACCTAGGAAGATAGGATTTAGGAAAGGCCTCGAGATTAAGAAAGACTTGATTCGAATGCTGGACTTGGAAGATCGAAGAAAGATTAGATTTAGGAAGGGTTCGAATTAGGAAATGTCCGTTTTAGGAAAGTTTCAAAATAGGAAAGTGTCATTTTTGAAAAGTTTCGTTTTAGGAAAGTTTCAATTTAGGAAAGTGTTGAAATTAGGAAAGGTTCATTTTAGGAAAGTTTTCGAATTAGGAACGTTTTGAATTTAGGAAAAGTTTTGAAATTAGGAAATGTTTCGTTTTAAGAAAGTATTGAAATCGGAAAGTTTTGAATTTAGAATGTTTTAAAATAGGGAAGTTTTGAATGTTGGAAAGTTTTGAAATAAGGAAGCTTTGAATTTAGAAAGTTTTAGATTTGGAAAGATTTGAAGTTTAGGGAAGTTTAGAATTTTAGAAAGATTCAAAGTTTGAGTTTTAGAAATTCTTGAAATTAGGAAAGGTTTTGAGTTTAAAAAGGGTTTGAAAACTTAGATTTGGAAATGGTTGAAATTAAGAAAGGTTTGAAAGCTTAAAGTTTAAGGAAAGATTTAAAAGTTTAAGTTTAGGAAACTTAAGGTTTAGGAAAGTAGAAGATTAGGAAAGAGTTGAATTAGGAAATATTTGAATTTTGTTCCTAAGAACAAGTGTTTTGACTTTGTTTCTAAAAACGGAGGATTGGATCTAGTTTCCTAAATGGGAGATTGGATTTGGTTTCCTAAAGGGGAAGATTAGATTTGGCATGGATTTGGAAGGTAGAGTTTTAGAAACCCTAGATTTGGAAGACTATAGTTTTGACGTAAAGAAGAGGTTTTGAAAATATATATATGTATAGTTTTGATGTAGAAAATAAGAGGTTTTGGAAACCTAGATTTTAAGGCAAGGCTGAAAATCATGTTTTTGAGGAAAATTACGGTTTCTTAACCGCGGGTTTTAGGATTCAACTTGGGCTCTAAGGAAAGAGCTTTTGGAAAGTGTGTTTTTTGGAAAGGGGGATTTGTGGAAAGAAATCCTAGAGAAGAGTTTTTGAAAAGTGAATTTTTAGGAAAGCGTTTTAGGGAGTGTTTTTAGAAAGGGAATTTGAGAGGAGCGTTTTTGGAAAGAGTTCTTGAAAAGAGTTTTTCTAAAAAAAAAAACCTAGGGAGTGCTTTTAGAAAGTGAATTTTGAGGAGAGTGTTTTGGGAAAGGAATTTTTAGGAAAACGAGTTTTGTGAAGGGAAGTTTTAGAAAACAACTTTGGAAAAAAGATTGAAAAGAGTTTTTAAAAAGCATGTTGGAGAAGAGATTTTTAAGAGGGGGAGATTTGAAAAGAGAGTTTTTAGAAAGAATATAAAATATCTCACTTTCCTAAAGCGATTCTAACCATAAGAAGGTTAGAACCACTTTAAGATAGTGGTTTTGAAAACAACAATGTTTTGAAAATATGGACCATATTGGTCACTTTAAATGTAATACTTTCCTAAAGCAACCCTAACCATGGAAAGGCTAGAATCACCTTAAGATTATGATTTTGAAAACAAGGTTTGAAAAAGAAGACTTTGATGTAAGTTTGAAAACGATGTTAATGCAAGTTTTGAAAACGAGTTTGAAAACAAAATTCGAAAGAATGCAAGATTAAGATATGCACAATGCAAGGAGGGTCGTGAACATATAAGGTTAAAGGCTTCACCACATAATCAAGGGGGCGAACCCACGTGGTCTCCGGTTAGACTAAAAGAAAGCTCTCGACACAGTGACTCTCCAATAGCCTAATCCTACACATGGACCAAGAATTCTCTTGTTTCAAGCGTGCAAGAAGGGGGGGGGGGGAAGAAGATAGGGGATTAAAATAGAAGAAAATTCAAGTGGGTTAGGAGAGAGAAGAGGGGGGGAAGATGCGTAAACTTAAAGAGAAAGCCTACCTTGTGTCTTCTTTATTTTACTTAGCTTTGCGCTCTTTGCTTTGCTTGTCTTACTTTGGTTTTCACTTTAGTCTTCAAGAGTTTGTCTTCAAATCTTCAAAGCTTCAGATTGCAGTACTTCAAGTCTTCAAAGGATGCTTTGGAGGCTAGTGTATGAGTGTATAGAAGTATATGTGAGTGTATAGGAGGCTAGGATTTGTGTATGGAGGCTAGGGTTTAGAAAACCTAAGGAGACTAGGGTTTAGAGAGGCTACGAGCTCTGTATATCGAAAAGTAGGGTTTTTAGACTGAGTTTGCGAACCTCTTTCACGCTGGAGGAGGCTCTATATTTATAGAGATGGGATAGACCTGGCACTTGTTGCAGTGGCGTTAGGCCAAAAATGCCACTACTAGTGGTGCCAGCCAATTAGGAGAGTATTAAAGTCGGCAACCAACGTATCTTGAGAAGATTTGGGTGCCTGTACTAGTGACTACCATGCAATTTTTAGCCTGGCTTCATTAGGAGTGACTTTGGAAAGCTCGGGAAGGACTTAAGGGACCGGGAATGGCCCAGAAGGCCGGAAAGGGACAAGAACCCTTAGAACAGTGTCCCAAAGGTAGTGGACTTGAAAAAGGATGACAAGATTTATTGAAAGGGTTGATCGGGCCATTAACGGCAAAATGGTCAACTAGATCGGAAAGCTGCTGGGATAGACTCAGAATATCCTGGAAGACGACTCGAGATTTAAAAACATTATTTAGAATGTTTCCAAAGGCTACCAGCTTGATAACCAGAGTTGGTGTGGTAAAAAAAGACGACTGGCCCACTAGGGGCAAAACGGTCATTTTGTATCGAGTTTACCGAAACTGACTCGGAATGATCTGGAAAGATAAAGGAAGGTCGGGAATACTATAAGAAGCATTCTTGGGAGGCTACCGGTTTGATACCTAGAGCCAGTGTGGTCCCCTGGGCGTTCGGATGCCTAGGGGCAAAATGGTCATCTTGACCGAAAAGTCTCGAAACTTGCTCGAAACTAACTAGAAGGCACCTAATCATGCCAAATTTCTTTTAAGACAATCTTGGAAGGGGTGGACTTACCATTCTGAGGACTCAGGTGTGTTCTCGAGAAACGTGCTGGAAAAGGCCCAAGGGATAGTTTGGTCATTTTTCACCGAAGTGGACTAGCAGGCACTGGTGTTGACCTGGGTTTTAAGTGTTTCTACTGCTCCGACGGCAGTCTTGTGATACAGGGGTTTGTTGGCAATTCCCTATATCGACTTGCTTGCGAGTATTTTCGCTACTCTAACGGTTGCGATGTTTGCGTGTACTTCTACTACTCTGATAGTTCGCGATCATTCTTGAGAGTGCCTGATCTCGGGAAGCTGCAAAAGGGACTTTGCGCCTAAGAAGTCAACTTTCTCAAAAGGCATGCCAAAACAGACATTTCTGCATTGGCGGGCTAGCAGGTGCCAAAGGTGGACCGTTCTACCATCTAGGGGACTTGGGGTCTCGTCCCAGTCGATAGGTTTAAAGGGACTTACAGTTTCGAAGAAACTTTCTTCAAAAAACATGCCAAATTTGGAATTGGAAAGGGGACTTACCGTCTTCGGAAAGACGCGCCTGATTTGGAATTGGAAAGGGGACTTACCGTCTTTGGAAAGACGTGCCTGATTTGGAATTGGAAAGGTGACTTACCGTCTTCGGAAAGACTTGCCTGATTTGGAATCGAAAAGGGGACTTATCGTCTTTAGAAAGACGTGCCTGATTTGGAATTGGAAAGGAAACTTACCCTTTTCGAAAAGACGTGCCTGATTTGGAATTGGAAAGGGGACTTACCGTCTTTGGAAAGACGCGCCTGATTTGGAATTGGACCGAACAATGCCCCCCTAAGGGTATTTTGGTCATTTTGCCTTTATTTGGCCCTAGTGGGCCCGCGAAGCGATGGATAGACGGGATTAGACTTAGAGAGTTGATTTGACTCAAAATATGTCCGCATTGACTTGAATACAAGTTTGGACGGACTGTAGACCGCTGAGCGGTAAACAATGGGGTGCTTACACCCCCCTAGACAACAACCGAGCCAAATTTCTAATTATGGTATGTCTGTAGAAGATATTGTTAAGTCTCTTGCCATTAATACTTTGCAATTTCAACAGGAGACGAAACAATTTCAGCAAAAGGCGAGGGCCAGTATTCAAAGCCTAGACAATCAGATGAGCCAGATAGCAATCGCAATTAGTCGGCTAGAAGCTCAAAGTTTGGAAAAATTACCCTCTCAAACGGTAGTAAATCCAAGAGAAAATGCAAGTGCAATCATCTTGAGAAGTGGTAAAGAGGTTGAGATTCCAGTAAAGGCAACCCCTGCATCATTGAACCAAGAAAAGGAGAAAAATTTAATTGCAGACGGGAACGTTCGCAATGATGATGACATACCTAAGCGTAAGTTTCTGCCTCTTTCTGATTATAAACCAGTACCTCCTTTTCTTTAGGTTTTAGTGAAATCCAGAAAAGATAAGCAAAATAAAGATTTATATGAGACTTTTCGTAGATGCAAGGTAAATATTCCACTTTTAGATGCTATTAAACAAGTACATCATTATGCTAAATTTCTTAAAGAATTGTGTACAATTAAGAGGAAACAGAAACTTAAGGGATGTGAGAAGGTGAGAATAGGAGAGAATGTTTTTGTAGTTATTCAAAGAAAACTCCCTGCGAAGTGCAAGGATCCAGGTATGTTTACTATCCCTTTTACGATAGGTAACATTAGATTTGAGAAGGCCATGATAGATTTGGGAGCTTCTATTAACGTCATGCCATATTCTATATATGCTTCTTTGAAACTTGGACCTTTGAATAAAACTGGTGTTGTGATTCAATTGGCTGATAGATCTAATGCCTATTCGATGGGTGTAGTTGAGGATGTTCTTGTACAAGTTAATGATTTGGTTTTCCCTACTGATTTTTATGTGCTTGATATGAAAAATGGCGACCCAAATGTCCCTATTTTGTTAGGAAGACCATTCTTAAAGACATCTAAGACTAAAATGAATGTTCATAGTGGCACACTTACCATGGAATTTGATGGTGAAATTGTTAAGTTTAATATTTTTGATGCCATGAAATACCCTTGTGATGATAATCCTGTTTATTCTATTGATGTGATTGATTCTTTAGCATAGGAAGTTTTTGAACTTGATGGACAAGATGTATTGGAAGTTGCCATCAGTAAGCATCTTGAGGAAGAGAATAAAGAATTAGTGTTGAGTACTGATTTGTAAGAAACTGTTACAGTACTGAATGATTTTCTGAAGTTGCAGTAGTCAAGTAACGTTCCTTATGTTGTATTACCAGTTTCTAACAAGAGACCTTTACCCTCTATTTTGCAGGCCCCCATTCCAGATTTGAAGCCTCTCCCTAGTCACCTTAAGTACGTGTTCCTTGGAGATGGAGGAACATTACCAGTGATCATCTCCAATAAACTTTATGTGTCGCAAGAAGAAAAACTTATGCAGGTCCTAAAGGAGCATAAAACGACTGTTAGTTGAAAAATCGCGGATATTAAAGGAATTAGCCCGTTTACATGCATACATCGTATCTTATTTGAAGAGGGAGCAAAACCTTCCTGTCAATCGCAAAGAAGATTAAACCCGCCTATGATGGAAGTAGTAAAGAAGGAGATTCTCAAACTTCTTGAAGTTGGAATGATTTATCCTATTTCAGATAGCAATTGGGTTAGTCTAGTTCAAGTGGTTCCTAAAAAGACTGGAATAACTATCGTGAAAAATCAGAATGACGAGTTAGTTTCTACCCGTCTTCAGAATAGGTGGCAGGTTTGTATAGATTATAGAAAATTAAATGCTGTAACCCGCAAAGACCATTTTCCTTTAACTTTTATTGATCAAATGCTTGAAAGATTAGCTGGTCATTCTTACTATTGTTTCGTTGATGGTTTTTCCGGTTATTTTCATATTGTAATTGCGCTAGAGGATCAAGAAAATACAACTTTTACATGCTTTTCGGCCTTTGCAATGGCCTCGCCACTTTCTAAAGGTATATGGTTAGCATATTTTCCGATTGTATTGAGCATATCATAGAAGTTTTTATGGATGATTTCACAATTTATGGAGACTCTTTTGATAATTGTTTACATAACCTTACACTTATTCTTCAAAGATGCATGGAAACTAACCTTATATTAAACTTTGAAAAATGTCATTTTATGGTTCAACAAGGTATAGTGTTAGGTCATGTTGTTTCATCTAGGGGAATTAAGGTAGACAAAGCTAAAGTTGACATTATTCAATCTTTACCTTATCTCAGTAGTGCGCGGGAAGTTCGTTCTTTTCTTCGACATGCAGGTTTTTACCGAAGATTCATCATGGACCTCTCGAAAATAGCATCACCCCTATGTAAGTTGCTACAAAAGGATGTGGCTTTTGAGTTCGACGAGGCATGTAAAAAGGTGTTCGATAAGTTGAAGGAATTGTTGACTTCTACCCCAGTTATCCAACCCCCTGACTGGAGTGTTCCTTTCAAGATAATGTGCGATGCAAGTGATCATGCCATTTATTATGCTTTAAGAACTTTGAATGATGCTCAGAGAAATTATACTACTACCAAAAAAGAACTTTTAGCTGTTATTTTTGGTTTAGAAAAGTTTCGATCTTATTTACTTGGTACTAAAGTCATTGTTTATTCTGATCACGCAGCTCTTCGTTATTTGATGACGAAGAAAGAGGCAAAACCAAGATTAATTAGATGGATACTTCTCTTAAGTGAATTTGATTTGGAGATAAAAGACAAAAGAGGAACAGAAAATCAAGTCACCGATCATTTGAGTCGTTTAGCTCATGTCGAGGATGAACTTCATTTATAGGAAACATTCCATGATGAGCAATTGTTCTCTGCGAGTGTGACATTACCTTGGTATGAAAATATTGTAAATTATTTGGTTACTAACATACTACCTCTTGGTTTATGTAAGGCTTAAAGAGATAAGATTAAGAGTGACACCAAATACTATGTGTGGGATGACCCATACTTATGGAAGCATTGTGCGGATTAAGTGATCAGAAGGTGCATTTCTGAAAATGAAATCATTTCTTTTATAACCTTTTGTCATTCTTATGCTTGTGGAGGTCACTTTACAGCCAAGAGAATGGCAAAAAAAGTGCTAGAATGTGGTTCCTATTGGCCATCTCTATTTCGAGATTCATATTCTTTTTGTAAGTCATGCAATCCTTGTTAAAAGACAGGTAATATATCCCAAAGGAATGAGATGCAATAAACTCACATACTATTTTGTGAAATTTTTGATGTTTGGGGCATCGAATTCATGGGACCGTTCCCTATATCTTTCAGTTATGTTTATATCTTGCTTGCTGTTGATTATGTCTCGAACTGGGTGGAAGCTAAGGCCACCAGGACTAATGATTCTAAAGTAGTTACATATTTTATCAAGTCTAACATATTCTCTAGGTTTGGAATTCCAAGAGCTCCAATAAGTGATTGAGGTACTCACTTTTGCAATTGAATTGTGGCGACTTTGCTGAGAAAGTACCATGTGACACACAAGGTGTCAACTTCATATCATTCACAAACTAGTGGACAAGCTAAAGTGTCAAATCAAGAGATCAAGTCCATCATTGAAAAGATAGTCAATCCAAGTAGAAAAGATTGGAGTTTGTGCTTGGATGATGCTTTGTGGGTGTACAGGACTACATATAAAACACCCATTGGTATGTCACCTTTTAGATTGGTATTTGGGAAACCATGCCACCTTCCAGTTGAGTTAGAACACAAAGCTTATTGGGCTATCAAGAGTTTTAACATGAAAATGGATGAAAGTGGAGAACATACAAAATTGCAACTCCAAGAGTTAGAGGAAATTTGCAATGATGCCTATGAGAGTGCAAGGATTTACAAGGAAAAGACGAAGGCTTTTCATGACAAAATGATCTCTAGGAAGGAGTTTAAAGCTGGTCAAAAAGTCCTTCTATACCATTCATGGCTTCGTTTGTTTCCAGGTAAGTTACGTTCTCGTTGGATTGGACCTTTTGTCATTACTAATGTTTTTCCTCATGGTGCAGTTGAAATTCAAAGCTTAGCCACCTCTAAAGTATTCAAGGTGAATGGCCATTGACTTAAGCAATTCTATAAAGGTTTCCAAGTAGAGAATGTGGAGAAACTGGACCTTGAGGTCCGATTTATACGGATTGATGAAGCAAGCATTAAGTCGAGTCCACGACAATAAACAAAGGCGCTGCTTGGGAGGCAACCCAAGGGAAGTTCGTTTTTCTTTTCTTATTTTCGCATTTATATATTGGTTATTTCTGCCCTTTCTGTGCATTTCACTTTACATTGGGGACAATGTAAGTTTTAAGTGTGGGGGAGGGGAGTTGTGTTTTTGTGTTTTAATTTGTTTTCAACAAATAATAATAATAAGATTCAATTAAGCTTGAAGAATTCATAACATGATTGAATAAGTAATTTTCCAACTTAGAATTAATTAGTCTAGTTATTTTACTTGAGATTGGAGTGACTAAATTTGGTAGACAAAAGCCAGTAAGATTTTGAGCCTTCAGACTAACACAGCCATATCAGTCACTATTTTCTTTCATGTGAGATATTCTTCCATGGATTTGTTTCTCTAGAACTTACTTTGATTCTCTTCGAGGTCATCTTGACACATGCATGCATGAAGATGATTAAGGCCCTCTTCGTTATAAGCTATATAAGCCAAATAGCCTATCTTGTAATTAATTTTTTCTTTTGTGAAGCACTTTAAGCTTTATATGTTGTTTTTTTCGTTATTGTGAACCCACATTACAAGCTTTAAACCCGGAAAAAAAAAAAAAAACAATGCCTTTACCCAAGTCGTAGAGCTAGTAGAGGTGTTCATCAGTATGATACATATATGTGTGCAAGAAATAAGTGTGGGGGTGTCCGGATTTGTGGTAGGGCTATGGCTGATGAAATAGAACATGTTTTCATTTTCAATTCATGAGTTCCATTGTTGATGTAATTTTGAAAAAAAAGAAGAAAAAAAAAAAGAAAAAAAAAGAGAAGGGAAGTGATGGAGGAAATTGCTTTTAATGTTACAAACTATCCATGTTCATAATCCCTCCCAAAATTCTAAGAAATGGGTCTATTTATATGGGATATATACAAAGGTAGAAGCTGTTGAATGGAGTGATTGGTTTTACATGTCTTATATATTCGAACTTGAGATGATTCATTGTTGCTCTACTAGTTTCGATGGCTTTTGAGCTACATTCCCAAATATTTTTCAGCTTGATCCTAAACCCCGTTATAACCCTTGAAAAGTCCATATGATTCGTGTTATGTATGTGATCCTAATGGTGGAAAATGAGAAGATATGCAAACCTATGGTAAATCATTTCCATTGGAATAAATTTAAGCGATACACATATCCTTTAAACACATGAGAGTCGAGTGTTTATTTCTTTGAGGGTCTACATATTTAGTTTACTCCATCTTCATGTGGAAGTGCTTGCCAAGTAATTGTGAGTTGTTTAAGAATGTTGTTCATGATATGTTACAAGTTTTGAAGAGTTTGGTTGTTCTTTGTTGTAACTTTGATATTTTGGGAAAGTGAATTTGAGTTTTGCCCGAGAAAGAGCAATAGTTAAGTGTGGGGGAATTTGATGAGAATGCAAATGTCATATTTTTCTCCCTTAATGTTTAATCTTTTATACTTAGTTGGTGCCTAAATATACTCATTATTCTTATACTCTGATTTAGGGTGCTATGGAATGCCAAGGAAGAGAATCCTAGTTTAAAAGGGACGAATTCGTGTTAAATTGGAAGTAACATTAGAAGAGCGTTCAAATAGTCCCAAAAGGGCGTTCGAATGGTTACATATACATTCGAACGGTACGTTAAATGGATTCATGTCAAGTCCAGGTTCGAAGTGCGTTCGAAAAATACAGAGAGCAATTTTTCCATTCGAAGTGCGATTGATGCACCGTTCGAACGGTGGTCCGATGCATTTGAACGGTAGTAAGGGCGTTCGAACGGTTATGCGAATCTGCAAATTTTCAGAAGCCTATAAAAGCTTGGATTGTTTTTTTTTAGGGTTGGCGTTTTTCATATTATTCTAGGAGGAAAAAGTAGCAGAAAACATATGTTTCTTTCTTCTTCTCTAGCTTCTTCTTTGAGTTTTCTTCATGGCCCTGCGTGGCTAAACTTTGAATCTTGGTTGAAGGAAACAGAAGCCTCAGAATTAAAAATAAACTGTGAGATCTAATTTGTTTTTATTATTCGATTTATGCTTTGAGTATCGGATGTTCTTTTGTGCCTATTTTCATGATTGTCTCGTTTAATCACCAGGAGGCCTACTAGTTTGTTATTCGTTGCAATCTACTGCAGGATTAGATATCAAATCCGTAATTGTTTGATTCCTCTGATTTGCGAAGCAACTGAGATTTAATGATTTGCTGTATCAGAAATTATTAGATCTTGGGAAGGACGTTCGACTAAATTAAATGCAACTATTTGTGCTTGTGTTGTTTAGTTTCGTCGATCTCTCTAATTCTTAAGGCTACTACTAGATTAAACATTGAGTGCTTATCTTGGGTTATTAAATAGTTAGGGTTAATGAGATCGCTTGTTTTCTAATTAACTACGACTAAAGAGAGATAGAAAAATAATTCTGATGGTGAATGTTCAATGTGTGAATTGATATGCTTGCATTGATGATCAGTTGTAAAATTTCGATGGTGGATGTTGACTTAGACCAAGGTTTGTTCTTTTGATTGATTTCAACACTTTAATCTGAGTTGTTTCTTAGTTATTATTAAAATAATTTTCATTATATCCAAACCCCCCCCTCCCCCCCCCCCCCCCCCCCCCTCTCCCCCCCCCCCCCCCCCCCCCCCCCCCCCCCCCAATCCTTGTTCACATAGCATAAGACTAGGTTAGACACTCTCTGTGGGAACGATCCTTACTTGCACTACTACATATTTATTTTTTTTGGGGTATAGGTTTTATTTTTGGGTGCCCGCGATAGCACACCAACAACCTTCAAGGTTGTCCATATTAGGGTTCCAAAACCCTAAGTGTTTTTCAAAAGCTTTTTTCCAAAATGACTTTCAAACATCACATTCTTGAGGCAACCCTAATCCTTCCATGGTTAGGATTGATCAAATATAAGTGAGAAATTCAAGAATGGTCCTACAACCCTAAAGTCTTAAAAAGCCAAAAGGGAAGTTTCTAGCTCCCTTTTTTCCAAACATGTTTTCAAAACTCATAGCTTTAAGGAAGTTTAGTCCTTTAATGACTAATCTCTTAAAGGTGATAAGGCATCAAACATGCCTTTCAATAAGGCATTCAAGAACTACTCTCAAAAGTTTTTCAAAGACAAGTTTATAAGAGCATTTCCAATCTAAACTCTACCTCCAAAGTTTTCAAAATAAGACTTTAAAATCTCTCGAAAACTCCTTTGAGTTGTTTTCCAAAACATTTCAAATCTCTTTTGAGTTAATTTAAAAAATATTTAAAATCATCTTCAATCCCGATTTCAAAAAGCACTCCAGCATCCAATTTCAAATCAAGATTCTTAAGTCTCCTTTTCCAAAGACCTCAAAGTGTTTTCAAAACTTTCCAATGGCCTCAGTGCGCCTATTTTCCATCGGGCTCTTGTCCAAACTACGAATGACCTGATTCTTGCCAAATGAGACACGTAGGCAACTTAAAATGGTGTGATCATAACTTTTATTTCAACTCAAATCCTTTTTTTCAAAACTCTCTATCTAATAAAGATTTCTATTTCAAACTCCTTCAAGACTTCCATGTTTTCAAATATTTTATTCAAAACTTGCATCATGTATCATTCATCTAAAAAGTGATGACCAAACCCCATTTTCAAAACTCTAAAGTGGATAATGATAACCAGTTATTCTAGAGAGTGAACAAAAGGTGATTAGACATGTAGGTACCGAAAGGGCGGGGTAGGGTGATGATCTTAGGATATTTTCCCTACACGTAACCTACCTCCGAACCATAGATTTCTCTTTTCGAATGACCAAATTGGAGTTATTTTCAAAAAGGGTTTAGAACTTTCCAAAGGTTGTCAAATAACCTATTTTCTTAAAAACCCTCTATTGAGGAGGTTTTCCAAAACTTTGTTCAAAAATCCTAAGTTTGATCTCTGGATTATACTCAATTTTAGGTGACCTAACTCACCTTAACCAAGTTAGGTAACGACTCCTATTTTTCTTAAAACCTTTAATCAAACCAATTTCAAGTTCAAACCTAATCACACTCATCCTTCTAGAAGGATGAGTTCTTATGACAGAGTTCCGTGCTTTTTTCCAAGCCGAAAGGACTTGGTCAAAAATCAAGGCGCAACAACCACCCAGTGTATATTCTCAACAACACTTGTCCCCTCCCCGAGTACATATATCTTTTAGAGGGGCCGCCCACGAGGCTTTTAGCACCATGTAGCAAGCCGCTCCATCTTATCGTGCCTTCTTGGTAGAGATCGGGTTCGGGGCATTCATGGGATTACAGGCTAACCGCCTAAACTGACATTTGGTGTTGGCATTGATTAAGAGGTGGTTTGGCGAGATGGGTACCTTCCATTTTGTTGATTTTGAGCTGGGTCCTACACCGTTAGATTAGGCCATTATTATGGGACTTTCTTTTGTCGGCCGTTAGATTACTCTACAACCAGTCAGTAGAGCTGATGCTTGTGCTCTATTGGACTTGCCACCTCTTGACTGTTCAGCTTTTTTTGTGTCTTGGCTTAGTCGGGATGAGAGTACCTTTTCTGTTGAGCCACCCCCTGCACGGCTGTCGTGCCCCGTTTTCGGACATTAGGCCCTCTTGGCTCGGGGGGGGAATTGGTATGGTGCTCTCTCGTTAAAACTCATCCTCCTAGAAGGACAAATGTGACGGGGTTTGAATTTTTTTAAATAGAATTGATTAGGACTTTTTTGAAAAGGTCTTTAGGAGTCGCCACCTAATATATTTAAAGATGTACTAGGTCATCTACATCAAGTAAACCCCAAGGGTTAAACTTATATTTTGGAAAGTATTTTTGAAAGACGTCCTCATGAGAGGGTTTTAGAAGGTAGGGTTGTTTAACAACCCTAAAAATGTTGGAAAGCCCTTTTGAAAATTGACTCTAGTTTTTGTCTTTGAAACAAAATTGTTAAGTCTGGGGGTTGATTATGTGTAGGCAAGATGTCCTAAGACTATCACCCTACTGCGCCCTTACGGTACTTATATGTCTATTCACTTTTTACTCACCTAATTATGACTCACCGATTACCTATGTTTAATCCTATTCACTTAGAAAATATTTGAAAACAAAGTTTGAAAAAGAGTTTGAAAGATGGAATTGAGTTTGAAAAATGGTTATGGAATTTGGAATTTGAAAAGGGTTGTGGAATTAAAAATTTGAAAGGGTTGTAACCGCACCCCATGAAGGGTTGCCTACGAACCTCCTTAAAGAGGATCAGGTCAGCCGCAGTTAGGACAAGAGCCTAAAAGAGTTAGAATTTTGAAATGAGTTTCTATTTCTAAAAGGTTTTCATTTTTAGAAAGTTTCCTTTTCAGGAAAGTTTGATTTTGAAAATGTTTCCTTTCCAGAAAGATTGGATTTGAAAATGTTTCCTTTGTAGGAAGATTTGATTTGGATATGTTTCCTTTTCAAGAAGATTGGATTTGAAAATGTTTCCTTTTTAAGAAGATTGGATTTGAGAATGTATACTTTTCAGGAGGATTTTATTTGGAAATGTTGATTTGATTTGATTTTGAAAAGACAAGTTTGGATTGTTTCCAAAATGAAAGGAGGTGATTTAGATTTTAAATTTGGAAGGTTTGAAAAAGAAGTGATTTGAGGGATTTGAAATAGAAGGTTTTGATTTGATCGATTTAAAAAGGAAAGTTCGAAAAAGGGAAGTTCTGATTGATTTAGAAATTAAGGATTTTGAGGGTTTGAAAAAGGTAGGACTTTAGGTTAAAAATGGAAAGTTTCCAAGTTGGCAAAAATGGGATTTTTTCTAATATTGGACTTCGAGGGTTTAAAAAATGTAAGTTTTTTAAATGGTTCAAAAACCGAGTCTTTTGAAAACATGTTTAGGGCCTGAAACCATAACTTGGATTTTAGACATCTAAATAAATATCGCACTTTGCCTGAAGCCATTTTAGCCATTGGAAGGCTAGAATCGCTTTAGGCTTGTGGCTTTGAAAAACAATAAAGGCACGAAGCCAAAAATGTAGACCTTTTTGGTCCTTTTGAATGTCACATATTTCTCGAAACAACCCTAATCATGGAAAGACTAGGATCATTTTGAGACCATGTTTTTGAAAAGAAAATAATATAGGCTAATGGGAGCCATTTAAAATGTTACACTTTTTTAGGAAACTCTAACCATGAGAGTGTTAGGATGAACCTAGAATGGTGATTTTGACAAAACAACTTTGAAAATGATTTTTGGGGATAAAGAGATGACAAGAATGCAAATGCATGATAACAATAATAACGGCATTAAATGTATAAGGCTAGGTATCACCACATTGCAAGAGGGCCCTAAGGCCATGCCGTGAAGCAAGTGACGGCTAAGAGGAGAGTCCTGATCGGTAATCTTTTCTTGTGCACTCTTAACATTGACTTAACATCCCCTTGTTCCAAGCATGCAAGAATGGGGGGTTTAGAGATAGGAGATTCAAAAAGAGAAGAACCCAAGTGGGTTCGGGGGGAGAAGAGAAAGTAGGGGAGTACGGAAAGGTAAACTAGAGATTACCATGTCTTGTTTTCTTTTTTCTTGGATGGGGGCTAGGGCCTTAGACTTGGAAAGACTTCGGGAGCTTCCGGGCAGCGAGGCGGACCTTTGGTGGAGCTTGGAGGCTAAGGCTTCGAAGCCTTGGGCTAGGGCTTGGCCAGCAGAACTTGAGAGAGAGGGAAAGGGCTCCGAGAGCTATCTGGAATAGAAAGGGAGAGTTTCTAGATAGAATTTTCAACCTAAAACAGTGAGGGGCGAGGGTCTATATTTATAGTGCAAAAATAGGAGAGCTGTGGCACATGCTTAGTGGCACAGGCTTTATTCTTGGTTGTGCACCACTAAGAGTGGCGCAAGGGAGATTTAATACAGGCTTAAAAGAAGGCTAGATACGGGGTTGGTCGATTCGTAACTGATTCTGGGAGTTATACGCCACTATTAGTGGCGCACGACCAAATCCAAACCATGCGCCACTAAAAGTGGCGTAGGTTCATTGATGAGGGCTAAAAATGGGGGCTAATCAAAAGGCTAGTTAATTTATAAGCACCTCTAACAACTGGTGTGCGCCTCTTGAAGTGGCTTAAGGCTAAAAAATGGTCATGCTTCACTCGAAGTGGAGCAGGGAGGTTCTAGTTTGAAAAAGGAAAGTGTCGGATGGCTGGACCTGGCCAGAAATGGAAGGGGACACTTTAAACAATGTCTCGGAGGTTGTCAGTTTGATTCCTAGAGCCGATATGGTTAAAGAGGGTGACTGGATAAAGGTCACCTCATTTCGGGAGTTCTAGGGTTGACCAAGATTGACTGGGTTGACCGAAGTTGACTGGGGCTAACCAGAGTTGACAGGGGTTGACCAGGGTTGACTGGGTTGTTGACCCGGGTTGACTAGGTTGACCAGAGTTGACAGGAGTGTTGCCAGTTTGATACCTAGAGCTGGTGTGGTCTCCTAGGGTGTTTGGATGACTTTGATCGGGGAACCTCCGGGAAAGGACCAGGGTTGGCTAGATGGCACTGGATATGCTGGACCGTCTAGGGACAGCCTTAGAAGGTGGTCTTACTGTTCTGAAGACTTGGTACTTTCTCAAAGAATGTGCGTGGCCCGCTAGGGGTAAAATGGTCATTTTTTATCGGGACGGACTAGCAGGTATCAATGTTGACCAGTTTGGATATGGTCTGGGCTTCTATCCTAGGAATTGGTACTTTCTCCGTGGACAGGTTTGAAAGGGTCTTACCGCCTTGAGGGATAAATTTTCTCGATGGTCATGTTGAACTGGGATGGTCTTCCGTTCTTGAAGGGGTTGTGCTTTCTCAAAGAATGTGTCGGGCTTGGACTTGGACGGTCTTCTATTCTTGATGGGTTTATGCTTTCTCAAAGAACGTGTTGGATTAGTGGACATTCTTGAGAGCTGCTTTTGGCCAAGAATAGGACTAGCGCTGCTGTCATTCGAGTTTATGGAGGTGACTGGTACACTCGGGTGATCTGCTAAGCCAGGTTTTGTTGAGGTGGAGTGTGAGCAACTATAGAGTTGGCTTGGAGAGGATGGAACTGTAGATCAAGCTATTCCTTCTGGTCGTTTTTGCTCTTTTGATTGAATTTCACTTTTAGCTTTCAGGAAGCCTTTGAGAGGCTAGTAGCTTCTAAGTATTGTTTTTGAAATTCTTTGGGCTACTAGCAAGGAAGGGGCCCATATGAGGCTTCTTAGGAAGGAGGCCTCAGATAGGGTTGCTAGAAATGAGCTAAACTTGAGGAGTCATGGGAGGTTGTTCTGTGTTTCTAGTTCTTTTGTGTTGGCTTGACTTTTGAGTTTTGATTTTGGCAGGCAAGATAAGATTCTTGTTGATGTGTCTCTCAAAGGATTTTGCTTTTTTGAGAGTCTTGAGCTGGTTTATGAAGGGGGTAAGGTCTCTTTTGAAGGGTTTGAAGTATCTGGAAATTCGAGCATCTCCGATTGGTTCTTTATTTGATCGGGATGGTGGACTATTGCCCTAGTCTTTATGGCTTGGAAAGGGTTGAATTAGGACAGATTGGGAGGTCGAGGGTGGGACATTGCCCCATTCTCTATTTCTTGTTGGCTATGGACAACAGCCTAAGTTGTGTGTGGTGTGAGAATTCCATCTACTTGAACTTCTTCTCTTGAGCCAGTCACATAGGGATTTTGACTTGGATGAGGAGCCGGCCTCATGCCGTGCTTCTATTTTTGGAGGCCTTTCTTTCGATGAATGCATGAGTTTATGGAGGATGATCACAGATGCATGTCCTAGTTGGTTGCGACTCGGCTAGCAGGATGACGGACCTTGTCATGGCATCGAAATGTTGTAGTTTGGAGACGCCTTTGGAACTTGGGAAAGCTTCAGGAGGTGCCCTTTGAACTTGTACCTATCTTAGTATCTCATTAGCAAATATCAAGATATAATAGAGTAATCTTAATAAATGACTTATGACATTCATACTTATCATTTTACCATGACGAGTTTAGAAATTTGTTTTCAATGCAGGTTCTCCACAGGTCTGCATCCCTTGACCCATTTGTTAAGGCGTGAGACTTTGTTGCTTCATTGCGGCTATTTTGGATTGTTGATTAGGAGATTGACTCTTTTTATTTTATTTTATTTTTTTCTCTCATTTAAGCCAATTTTGCCACTTGTGCCCTTGCGGGTTTTCGTAGATGCCGGTTCTACTATTGTTGTACATCAGCACCCATTTTTGGGTTTTCACTGCATTGGTAGTTTTGTTTCTTGCCTTGACCCTACTTTTTTACCCATAGCGCCCCGGAGGGTTTTCACTATGTCCTCAATCCATGCATTTTCGTGTGGTTTCTCTCGTTGATGCTTATGAAGACGATTTATTACCTATTGTTGAGTGAAGTTGTTACTTTGGTTGAAGACTGTTGATGTTGTTTCTGAGAGGGGTGCATTGAAACACTTGTTGAGTTAGAATTGAAGTTGTCTTCTCATAACTCCTTCTACTAGATAGAGCACTTCCCAATGTAACCATCTTACTTTGAAGAGTAATGACAACAATGACCAATTTGAAAGATCTTTTTTGGACTGTAACATGAGCAAGTTGTCAGGTTTTTGAAAGAATAAGATAGAAGGCTCAAACCTACCATTTTACTTGGCTTTGATTCTTGTGATCACCTTTAACAGTTTCATCACTTTCTTACTCTTTGCTTTTATGACTAATGCTGAGGTTGCTTATTTGATGACTTCGACTTTTCCATTGCTAAATTTTCCCTATTCATTTTCTCCCACTTACTTGAAGAAAAACTGTTAGACTTTTCTTATTCGGTTTTTACCACTTACCTGGCAGAAACAACATTGCTTGAGCTCTTTTTTTTTTTTTTTTGACATGTAACGCTACCATTTTTTTCCACTACCCCTATGCTATGGCTTTTGACCCATTGTGGGTGTGTCACGCCCTGATTTTTTGCATCTGAGGAAAATACACACAAGTGGAAAAAGCACAGTACTCTCTCGTTAGAACTCATCCTCCTAGAAGGATGAGTGCGACTAGGTTTGAATTGGAAATTGATTTGAATAAGTGCTTTTGAAAAAATTTTGGAGTTGCTGCCTAACTTGATTAATGTGAGTTAGGTCACCTAAAATTAAGCACAATCTAAATATTACACTTAGGATTTTTGAAAAGATTTTGAAAACTTCCTCAAGAGAAGATTTTTAAGAAAATAGATTGTTTGGCAACCTTTAGAAAAGTTTAAGCCCTTTTTGAAAATAACTCCATTTTGGTCTTTGAAAACAGTGATCTAAGTTCGGAGCTTGGTTACATGTATGGAAGACACCCTAAACCATCACCCTACCCCGCCATTGCGGTACCTATATGTTTATTCACCCTAGGTTCACTCATTTAGAATATTTGATTAATAAATGTCCAAAAC
This sequence comes from Euryodendron excelsum, assembly GCA_033060915.1. NCBI lineage: Eukaryota > Viridiplantae > Streptophyta > Magnoliopsida > Ericales > Pentaphylacaceae > Euryodendron > Euryodendron excelsum. Next base: position 30,568,598 of record CM065379.1, read on the forward strand.
TATCCACTTTAGAAAAGAACTTTTAGAAAGAAGTTGACACGATGCATGATATGCAAGTGCAAGAAAAAGGTTTTGATTTTTGAAAATAGATTTAAAAAGACTTGATTTGATTTTAAAATGGATTTAAAAAGATAGATTTGATTTTTGAAAGAGGGTTTTAGAAATTAGAAATACATTATGGAATTAGAGATTTGAAAATAGACTTTAGAATTAGAAACTTGAAATAGATCATCGAATTGGAAGTTTGAAAAAGATTATAGAATTAGAAACTTGAAAAATGTTATGACCGCACCCATAAGGGTTGCCTACGTATCCCTTTTTGAGAATCAGGTCAGTCGTAGTTCGGACAAGAGTTCAATTAAAAATAGACATTTTGAGATTTTTGAAAAGTTTGATTTGAAAAGATTTGATTCGAAAAGAGTTTGATTTGGAAAAGGATTTGATTTAAACTTGGAATAGAAGATATGAAATCGAGATTTGATTTGAAAGTGAACTTAGACTTGGAAAAGGGTTTGAGCTTTGGAAGAAAACTTGGACTTGATTTGGAAAGATTGAGATTTTGAAAACATTTTGACTTAGATTGAAATTGGAAAACCATCTTGGTTTAGAAAGAAATTTTAGAAAATGATTGAAGCTTCCTAACTTTAGGGTTAGGGTTGAACTAGGGTTTTGGCCTCCTAGGGTTTAGGTTACCTAAGATTGGAACATGTAATTGAATTGGAAGGGATTTTATTTAGATTTGAAAAGTTTGATTTTAGAAAGTTGGATTTAGGAAAGGTTTAACTTAGGAAATATTCGAATTAGGAAAGGTTCGAATTAGGAAAGTTGGATTTCAGAAAGATTTGAAAAGAGATTTGATTTAATTTAAAAAATACTTGACTTGGAATGACTTGGAGAGTTAGGGTTTAAGAAAGGTTGTACTTTGGAAAGCTTTGAATTAGGAATGTTTTGAAATAGGAAAGTGCCAAATTAGGATAGTTTCATTTTAGGAAAATATCAAATTAGGAAAGTTTCATCTTAGGAAAGTTTCATTTTGAGGAAGTTTCGAACTTAAGAAAGTTTTGAATTTAGAAAGATTGAACTTAAGAAAGTTTCGAAGTTAGAAAGATTGAACTTAGGAAAGTTTTGAAATTGGAAAGATTTGATTCTTGTTTTCCTAAAGTAGAAGATTAGATTTTATTTCAAAAAAGAGATGATTTGATTTGGTTTTTAAAACTAGAGGATTTGATCTAGTTTTCTAATTTGAAGGATCGAATTTGACATGAAATTAGAAAGATTGAATTTTGGAAGTCTAGGATTTAGAAAATAATGATTTTGGTGTAGAAAAAGAGATTTTGGAAACCTATGATTTGAAGCAAAAAAGGAAGTCATGTTTTTAGGAAAGAAAATTAGGGTTTCTAGACCATGGGATCGAAGGTTTGACTTGGACTTTGAGAAAAAAGGAGTTTTTGAAAAGTAGACCTTTTAAAGAAAGTTTCTAAGAAGGAAATTTAGAGAGTTTTTGGAAAGTAAATTTTGAAGAGAGCTTTTGGAAAGAAGTTTGAAAAGAGTTTTTTGGAAAGCAATTTGAAAAGCAATTTTGGAAGAGGTTTGAATATGGACTTTTGAAATCTTTTGAATACCTCACCTTCTTAAAACAATTCTAAATATGAAGAGATTAGAACCATTCTAAGTTTGTGGTTTTGAAAACAACATGGACTTGAAATATAGACCAAAATGGTCACATTGAATATCACACATTCTTAAAAACAACCCTAACCATGGAATGGTTAGAATCATCTAATGATTATGGTTTTGATACAAAACAAATTAGAGTTTACACCCAAAATATGGACTTTGATGGTCACAATGAATATAACACTTTTTCGAAAGCAACCCTAACCATGAATTAACTAGAATCACTCTAAGAGGGTGATTTTGAAAACAAAGTTTTGAACGCAAGTTTGAAAGATAATTTTGATGCAAATTTTGAAAACAATTTTGAAGAGATCTATGAACAAGATATGCACATTGCAAGTAGGGTCATGAATATACAAGGTTGGCTTCACTACATAATCAAGGGAGCCGAATCCACATGGTCTAAGATTTAATTAGAAGAAAGCCCCCAACACGGTGAATTTCAACCATCCTTCCTACACATGAATCGAGGATTCCTTTGTTACAAGCATGTAAGAAAGGGGGCAAGAAGATAGGGGATTAAAATAGAAGAAAACCCAAGTGGGTTAGAAGGAAGAGTGGGTTAGGAGGAAGAAGAGAAATGAGGAACTACACAAACATAAAAGAAAGCCTACCTTGTTTTCTTCTTGTTTTGTTTGCTTTATTTGTTTAGCTTTGCTTGATCCTTGAGAGCTTCCAAGTTACAGCACCTTGAGTCTTCAATGGAGGCTTTGGAAGATTGTGTTTAAGTGTATGGAGTGTGTATAGATATTAGGGTTAAGTGTATGGTGGCTGGGGTTTGAAGAGGCTAGAGAAGCTAGAGTTTTGAAGAGGCTTTGAGCTTTGTAATTTGAAAAGTAAAGTTTTTGGACTGAGTTTGCGAACCCTTTTCACACAAGGGAGGCTCTGTATTTATAGACACAAGATTGACCTGGCGCCTGTTGCAGTGGTGCTAGGAAAAATTTTCTTCTGGTGGCGCCTGTCCAATTTTTGGCTTGGCTCCATTGCTAGTGGCGCCAGCCACTTAGGAAAGTTTTAAGGTCAGCAAGCAACATATCTTTCAACCCTTGATATGCAAGGCAAAAGTTTTGGGCGCTTGTATTAGTGACTACCATGTAATTTTTGGCTTGGCTTCACTAGGAGTGACTCCGGAAGGTGTGGGAATGTTCTGAAAGATCGGGAATGATCCGGAAGGCCAAAAATGGCTAAAAACCCTTGAAATAGTGTTTGGGGTGGTAACTGACTTGAAAAGCAATATCGAGTTGGTCGACCGAGCTATTAGGGGTAAAACGGTCAATTAGACCAAAAAACCACTGGAATGGACTTGGAATGACTCATGAGAGCACTTGAAGATTGGAAACACTATCTAGAGTGTTTCAGAAGGTTTTCGATTTGATACCTAGAGCCGGTGTGGTTGGAAAAGGCAACTGGCCCACCAGCGGCAAAACAGTCATTTTATATTAGGTTTGCTGGAATAGACTTGGAATGATCCAAAAAGGTATTAGAAGGTTTCGAATACTATTAGAAGCACTATTGGGAGGTTACTAGTTTGATACCTAGAGCCGGTGTGGTTCCCGAAGGCGCTCGGATGCTTAGGGGCAAAATGGTCATTTTGACTAGATGGTCTCGGAATTGGTCCAGAAATGACTAGAAGGCACTTGGACATGCCGGATCATCTTTGGAATGATCTTAGAAAGGTGGACTTACCACTTTGAGGACTTAGGTACTTTCTCGAGAAGCGTGCCAAAAAAGGCCCAAGGGATAGTTTGGTCATTTTTCACTACAGTGGGCTAGCAGGCACTAGTGTTAAATCGGGTTTTGAGTGTTTCCATCACTTTGATGGTCTGTGACGAGTTGGTTTCCAAAATTATCTCGTCCTTTGGTAAACGTGTCACAGCCAAGAGGTGAAATCGGTCCCATGATATAGGGGTTTTGTTGGCAATTTCCGATGTTGACCTGTTTACGAGTGTTTCTGCCACTCTGATGGTTCGCATTCATTTTAGAGACTACCTGATCTCGGGAAGCTACTAGGTGAACTTATTGTCTGAGGAATCAACTTTCTTAAAAAAGTGCCGAATAACGAATATTCTTCATTGGCAAGCTAGCAGACGCCAAAGGTGGACTGTTCTACCATCTCGGGGACTTGGATTTTGTCCCGGTCGACGGGTTTAAAAGGACTTACCGTTCCGAACAGTTTTTGTGAAAAACCTGTCAGACTGGATGGTCTTACCGCTTGAAGGATTAACTTTTTCGAAAGGTGTGCCGAATTTGATTTGAATTGGAATTGGACTTGAAATTGAATTTGATAGTGAAATGGGGACTTATTGTCTCTACGAAGACGTGCCAAACTAGAATTGGGCCAAGCACTGCTTCAGGGGCATTTTGGTTATTTTGCCTTTATTGGGCCCAATTGGCCCACGAAGCAATTGATTGATTGGAATGAGTCTATAAAATTGATTATGACTTGAATGTGTCAGTGTCAGTTTAAATGTGAGTCCAATCAGACCAGAGATTGTCGAGCGGGCAAAAATGGGATGCTTACAGGGTGGTGATCACCGGGCTGGTTATATGATGGAAATGTGACTAGCTCAAGGGGGTTTTGTAAGGGTTTTATTTAACTGTACGGTAGAGAAATTGAGGGCCTCCCTTTATTTTGATCATTGTCATCATTACTCTATTAGAGTTTCTAATTACACAGAGTAGTGCTTTATCAAGCTTGAGTTGATGGGTGTTGGGAAAACTTCTCTATCCGTCTCTGCCAGGATTAATGACTTCAAGTTTTCATTGTTGGGAGTGAACTTTGCTTCTAGCTTTCTACCAGGATGGACATGTTTTTTTGGAGACAAAGTCTCCTATTGAGGTTTGATTTTTCTGCTGAAGGATTTGGAGATGCGTCTTTGATTGTACCGAGCATAGTAGATGGCATGTTATTCTTTAGGAGCCAAGGCTGCTCATACTGCTTCTATGGTTTGAGTTTCCTTGAGGATTTAAAGAGGGGGGGGGGGTTCCTTCTTTAACTAGCAGAACTGTCTTATTGCAGTAGATCAATGAGTGTGGTGTTGCCCCAGTTAAGATTTTGACTGGGACTTGTCAAAGGGTAGCTGCTCGTGCCAACCTTTGTGATCTTCTTGACTATTATATTCTGCTGACTCAATGGTCTCCTTTGTTTGTAGATGGTTTGATACTAAGTTATTTATAATTAATTTTGAATTTCTGATATAATGTGCTGTTTTAGGTTGTTGGGACTATCTGTGACAATCTGTAGAGTACCTCTGGGGAGTCTTTAGGGTCAAAAGATGCCAGCCTTTGGGATACCCTGCAATTTTCATTTTTCTAGAAAAGATATTTTAGCACGGCAGAGAAAGCATTTCATGATTAAGAGTCCTCTATTTCAGATTAGCATGTTATACACTTGATATTTACATGACACTTCGACAAGCTAAAATCAAGGGTTCCCCCCGTAGGCTTTACCAAGGCCTTTAGGGTCTAGGAATTTGATCGATGGTTATGTCGGCCAGCTTCTAGATTGGCGAGATATTGAGGAGAGTGAGCCAATAGAAGATGAGGTATCGATGATCAGAGAAGGAATGACACTTTTTTTTTTTTGTTTGTTTGTTTGTTTTTTTTTTTTTTTTTTGCTTTTTTTTGCTTTTTGTTCTTTTTTTACTTATTTATCAGGAGGACCACCCCGCAGCTTTTGCCCCTAGTCCCTTCTTAGGTTGGTACCTTCTGCTACTATGGTAGTTGGTGACCATTTTCCTAATTGTCAAGTGATTGGAAGGTTTTTTCATGTCGATGCATAGATGGCAACTGTTAGGACATGGTGTGGTGGTTGCTGCTTCAAAGGTAACACTTTGTTGATGAGCAGTCAATCCCTTATGCTCTTCAATGGGCTCATCCTTGCAAGAGTTATGGATTGGCTGGGACTACGGAGAGATTACATAGCTTTGGTTGTGCTCTTGGGCCTAGAAAAAGAAAAAGAAAAAGAAAAAGAAAAAGAAAAGTAAATGGAATTAGCATGTGGAGTTGAAGACCTCATACAATGCATGTCCTATGGAGGTCGCTTCTTCACGGTAATCTAGGCATGATGTTGAGTCCATTTTGGAGGTGGAGTATTGCCCCTGTATGCAATACAATACCTCTTCGGCATGGGCCGGTCGATGCTTCTTTGTTTAGGTAATCCCGTCTCCATGGATAGAGAGAAATTGGGGCCTCTCTTGAGATATGGTTCTATACATATCATAAACCCTTAGGGTTGGGAAACCCTTAGGAGCTTCGATAAGTTCGATTAATATGAGATTGGATTGTTCCTTTCTCTCTACAGCTGATGAAAATGTGTTGACTTGAGTTTCTTAGAACTCGTGTATTTAGAATGGATATTGATGCACGAGTATGATAGCAGTGAATATGTGCACAACATAATGACAATAGATAAACAGTTTAGAAAACCCCCTTCTTTGTCCTTACTTCATCTTCAGTTTTCTTAGTACTTGAGAGGTGAGGGGGAGGATAGACGACATGAAATAAATGAGAAGTTAGTGCCTTGGTTTGAAAGTTTGTATGTAATGCATGCCCTATGGGTGCCCCTACTTTGAGATGGGGACTAAGCATGTCATGTTTGGTCACTTTTGGAGATAGGGGTTACCCCTGTATGCAATACCATACTTGTGTTTGTAACATTCATTCATACATCCATTCATTCAAGGGAAGTAAATTGACGATTTTATTACATTGGACTTTTTTAGTATATGGAATTGAAAATAGATAGAAAGGGAAGATGGAACATTTTTCATTGGACTTCCAACCTATCTACTATTACAAAGGAAAACCTAAAGTACTCTTAAGTCTTCGGTTCCACCTTTTTCATGTCCAAAGGTCATTGAGCAACCTTGTCTTAGTATTTTGCCCCTTGTCTTGTGGTAATCTTATCTCCTAGAGTGAGAGGGATTGGGGCCCCTCTTATAAAATGATTTTTGGATGGATACCATGATCCTTAGGGTTTGGAACCCTTAGAAATTGGGTAGGCTTATAATTTGAGATTCGTTCGTGGGCCATTCACCTAGGGTTAATCATATGCATGGAGTGCAAGTGGTTTGAGTTACTTTAGAACTCTTACCTTGGGATGATTACATATGCATTAGCAGTTTAATAGTATGAATGACAAGATATTGATAACAAAGCATTCACAAGTGTAAGAATAATAAGAACATGAGTGTGGAAATTGAAAAGCGCTCGCTCTTTCCTCCTTGATTTTTGATAAAGAGACGTGCCTTAAATTGGGCATAGGTTTGGCTATGCATGGGTGCTATATGAACATGAGGTTGAGGGCTACTAATGCTTCCTAAAAAGCTCAGCTCCCACATCTTCAAACCTAGGCCCACTCCCCGGAGTGGTGCCATTATAGGTCGGTGATTCGAGTGGGGGAACTATCTAAAGACCATTGGTTAAGTGACACATCTGCCTACCACCAACAATTAATGTACTGCTCCCCTTTCTAATTAGAAGGTAGTAACCAGGATCAATATTCCATGAAGATGCACATGCAACTGTGTGTGTGATTTTGGAAATTAGAGGAAAGAGCCCAACAACTCCCATACATCTCGTCATACATAACATACATGACAGTTTACGAACATAAATTAAAATGTGAACAAGGGTCCACCTACAAAACAAATGCACAGAGTTAGTACTTTTGAGAAACTCGAATCCAAAATAAAGTATAATGTATGAATAATGCAAAGAGCATGTAATGAATGCAATGTTTGACTTTTTGCAAAACAAAGATCGTTTTGAAAATTTTGAAATTTTGAAAAGTTTAGAAAGTGGATATAACTAAACAAGGTAATCAGTAAGCTTAAGGTGAGTGAAGGGTGACTAGACAAGACATAGGCCTAACCCTCTAATTGTCCCCAATAGAGACGCCAATAGAGACGCCAAGTTGTCGCGCCCCATTTCCGGACACCAGGCCATCTTGGCTCGGGGGGGGGGGGGGGGGGGGGGGGGGGGGGGGAATTGGTATGGTGCTCTCTTGTTAGAACTCATTCTCTTAAAAGGACGAATGCGACGGAGTTTGAATTTTTGAAATAGAATTGATTATGGCTTTTTTTGAAAAGGTTTTTAAGAGTCGCTACCTAAAATATTTAAAGATGTGCTAGGTCATCTACACCAAGTAAAACTCGAGGGTTAAACTTAGGTTTTAAAAAGTATTTTTGAGAGACGTCCTCATGAGAGGGTTTTAGAAGGTAGGGTTGTCAAACAACTCTATAAATGTTGGAAAGCCCTTTTGAAAGTTGACTTCAGTTTTGGTCTTTGAAATAGAAATTCTTAAGTGTGGGGGTTGATTACGTGTAGGAAAGTTGTCCTAAGACTATCGCCCTACGGTACCTATATGTCTATTCACCTTTTACTCACCTAATTATGACTCACCGGTTACCTATGTTTAATGCTATCCATTTAGAAAACATTTGAAAACAAAGTTTGAAAAAGAGTTTAAAAGATAGAATTGAGTTTAAAAAATGGTTATGGAATAGGGAATTTAAAAAAGGTTGTGTAATTGGAAATTTGAAAAGGGTTGTGACCACACCCCATGAAAGGTTGCTTACGTGCCTCCTGAAGAGAAGATCAGGTCAATCGTAGTTCAGGCAAGAGTCCGAAAGAGTTTGAATTTAAAATGGCTTTCTATTTCTAGAATGTTTTCATTTTTAGAAAGTTTCTTTTTAAGAAAGTTTTGAGTTTGAAAATGTTTCCTTTTCAGGAAGATTTGCTTTTGAAAATGTTTCATTTTTAGGAAGATTGGATTTGAAAATGTTTCCTTTTCAAGAAGATTTGATTTGGAGATGTTTCATTTTCAAGAAGATTGGATTTGAAAATGTTTCCTTTTTAGGAAGATTTGATTTGAAAATGCTTCCTTTTCAAGATGATTGGATTTGAAAATGTTTTCTTTTCAAGAAGATTTGATTTAGAAATGTTTCCTTTTAAGGAAGATTTGATTTGGAAATGTTGATTTGATTTGAAAAGATTTAATTTGATTTTGAAAAAGGCAAGTTTGGATTATTTCCAAAATAGAATGAGTTGATTTATGTTTTAAATTTGGAAGGTTGGAAAAAGGAGTGATTTGAGGGATGTGAAATAGAAGGTTGTGATTTAATCGATTTAAAAAGGAAAGTTTGGAAAAGGGAAGTTTTGATTGATTTGGAAATTGAGGATTTTAAGGGTTTGAAAAAGGTAGGATTTTCACTTAAAAATGGAAGGTTTTCAAGTTGGCATAAACAGGATTTTCCAAGGATTGGACTTCTAGGCTTTAACAAATGTAAGTTTTGTAAATGGTTCAAAAACCAAGTCTTTTGAAAACATGTTTAGGGCCTGAGACCCTTACTTGGATTTTAGACATCAAAATAAATATCACACTTTGCCTAAAGCCATTCTAACCATTGAAAGTCTAGAATCGCTTTAGGCTTGTGGCTTTGAAAAACAATAAAGGCACGAAGCCAAAAATGTAGATCTTTCGGGTTCTTTTGAATGTCACACATTTCTTGTAACAACCCTAATCATAAAAAGACTAGGATTATTCCTAGACAGTATTTTTGAAAAGAAAATAATATTGGTTAACGGGAGCCATTTAAAATGTTACACTTTTCTAGGAAAACTCTAACCATTAGAGGGTTAGGATCAACCTTGAATGGTGATTTTGAGAGAACAACTTTGAAAATGGTTTTAGGGGATAAAGAGATTGTAAGAATGGAAATGCATGACAATAATAATAATGGCATTAAGTGTACAAGGCTAGGTATCACCACATTGCAAGAGGGCCCTAAGGTCATGCTGTGAAGCAAGTGAGGGCCAAGAGGAGAGTCCCGATCGGTAGTATTTTCTTATGCACTCTCGACATGGACTTGATGTCCCCTTGTTCCAAGCATGTAAGAATGGGGGTTTAGAGATAGGGGATTCAAAAAGAGAAGAACCCAAGTGGGTTTGGGGAGAGAAGAGAAAGTGGGGGAGTATGGAAAGGTAAACTAGAGATTAGCTTATCTCGTTTTATTTTTTCTTGGATGGGTGCTCGGGCCTTAGACTCAGGAAGACTTTGGGAGCTTCGGGGCTGTGGGGCAGACCTTTGGTGGAGCTTGGAGGCTAAGGCTTGGAAGCCTCAGGTTAGGGCTCGACCAACAGGACTTCAAGAGAAAGGGAATAGAGGGGGAGAGTTTCTAGATAGAATTTTTGACCCAAAACAGTGAGGAGGGAAGTCTATATTTATAGTACAAAAACAGGGGAGCTGTGAGCCACGCTTAGTGGCACATGCTTTATTCTTGGTCGTGTGCCACTAAGAGTGGCGTAGGGGGGGATTTAATGCAGGCTTCAAAGAAGGCTAGATACATGGCCGGCTAATTCGTAACTAATTCTGGGGATTATATGCCACTATTAGTGGCGCACGGCCAAATCCAAACCATGCGCCACTAAAAGTGGCGTAGGTTCATTAATGAGGGCTGAAAATGGGTCTTGAGGGGTTTGTGCTTTCTCAAAGAACATGCTGGATTAGCGAACATTCTACATTGGTGGGCTAGCAGGCACTAGAAGTGAACCACTCTTCCATCTTGAGGACTTAGGTACTTTCTAGAGATGAGTGTGAAAAAGGCTTTACCAATTTGAGAAATAAACTTCCTTGGTAATCATATCATGCTGGGTTGAATGGTCCTACCGTTAGTGAGAGATCAACTTTCTCAAATGATGGGACAACTGGGTTTGACTTTGAATTTGAATGGATTTATCGTCTTATGGAAGGCGTGTTGGGTTGGATTGGATTGACTAAAGCACGAAGGGCAATCTTGTCATTTTGCCTCTATTGGGCCCAGTGGGTTCACAAAGCGGTTGTCAGATCGGATTAGATTGGGAAAGCCAGTTTAGGCTTGAGTATGCTTGTGTTGGTTTGTAAGTGCTTTTGGTCAAGCCGAAGATTGCCGAGTAGCCAAAATAAGGTGCTAACAACGGCAAGATATTATGAGGCGACAACTAGTTCTATATATTATTTTTAGCTGATTTTGTAACAACAACAAGTCGATTGTCCTTTTCTTATTGGTGAGTGTGGTAGCTGACTTGGGAGCCTTATCAGAGTTGGACTGGGGGTCTGTCTTCTTTGGTTGTTTCCTCAGATCTATGCGAGTCCAGACTTCTGCTAGTGTAGTGTGACTAGATTTTGGCCTTTTCTAGTTTGGTGGAGCTATGAGTACTTGCCTATTCGCCGTCCGGAGGTAGTAGAGGCTAACCTTTATCCTTGAGCCTTGAGATGAGCTCTTGATCAGGTGGCCCACCGATCTGAGATCACCAATTTCATGACGTTATGGGCAAACTTGGAGTTAATAGAGGTGAGAGATGTGATGTGGCAACCCTTTGTTGGATCAGTTCACTATGAGGTAGTCAGGTATTTGGTCCCGATGTCTCTGTCGAGGATTTATTTTATCAGTGATGAGTCTTAGGAGTTCTATCTGGGAGACCGACATTGGCGTCAGTTCCATGAGGAGTTTCGAACGACTAGGGATCCACCTGAGTATATGTTTGAAGCTTTGGTCAAGAGAGTTCCTATTCTATACTAGGAGCGTCAACCGGGTGCTAGCTTTTTGCTTCCTTAAGAGATTGACTACGCCATACATTTTGGGGCTCACTCCGTAGGCGCCTTTGCCTAGTTTGAGGTGGTGATCGGAGGTTATACCGTTGGCCAGGAGGTGGTTGACTTGTGGCATCGGGCTAGATGATATATGCTTTAGGCTGAGTTTGCTGCCATAAGGGATCAGAGAAACTTGTACCAGATTGAGAAGGACCAGCTCCAGATGGAGATAGACTAGTTTTAGGCAGAGGTAGCCACTTTGACCGCACGGTTGGCTCAGATGGAAAGCAGTGGGGTATATTGTCCTTTCTCTCTTTCTGTGTTATGGCATTATTTAATTATCTATCTACTTTGTTGATTTAGGCTCTTATTCTTTGTAGGACACTGGTGCTTCCAGTAGTCCGCCGCTTCCTCCTGAGCTGGGTTTTGGAGATTTTGACCCCAACATTAATTTTAACCTTTGATGGGTGCCCCTTGTCACAGGCCCAGCTTTCCTTCTGCACCATGTCCTGGACATGCACTTTAATTCTTTTTGTCAGTCCATTTTAGTTTTAATCTTTAAACATGATGGGTGTTTATGATTTAGATAGCTAGATATATAGACAGACGCATGAATAAGGATAATGTTGATGATGTATATTTATTGCATGTTTTAGATATGATATTAAACTGCATTGGTGACTTCTGTTTCTATGGAGAGTTATATCTTATGTATGTGAAGCTCATACCAAAATTTTATAAAAATGCATGCGCATGTGAGGAATACACTAGTTAATAAAATGGATGGGGTGCTGTCAAGCTCGACATCCTTGAAATGACAACTTCTTCCCTTTACAGGGGTTTGGTCTATTTTTTGGCTCAACTCTACCTTGACTAGATGATAGTATTTTGTACCTTTATCATCTTTTTGATTGACTCCAACTTCCTACTTTGGGTTAGTGTCTGGGATCATTTGGCTTGAACTCTCAACCCTTGGGGCTAAAGCAACGACTTACCTAACCTTTGGCAAAGCGATGAGCAACAATTCTTTTAATCTGAGAAGGCTTTGTTTTAGGACCGTAATGTAGGCTAGGTTATGGGGTTTTGAATCAAAATGGATATGCAAGCACAAATTTGATGTTGCTTTTAGTAAGGTTTAGATCCATACCATCCTTGATTAGTCTCCCAGTGGGGTTTGGTCCCTCACTATCCTTCCTTCGCCTCAGCAACACGTCTGGCTCATTTAGACCAAGTAATTCCTTTTCAATCAAACTGAATTTCAATAGGGTTGTAATGTAGGCCATGGTTTCGGGTGTTTGCAAAAAACGGTAAATGCTTGAACCTATTACTTCTACTAGGTTTCTTTATCGCCTAGGATCACCTTTAGATTTTCTTTCTTGCCTTCACTATATGCTCTTTAAGACGGTATGAAATGACCCTCTCGTGTTTTTTTTTTTAGGGCAACATGCCTCTTGATAACTCTTCCTTTTTTTGTTTTTCCTATTCTTTCTTTTTGTGAGGTGGATACTTCTACAACTATTTTCTCTCATATTTTTTTCTTAGTGCTTTATTCTAACCCATTGTGGGTGGTGATCCCTAGGTTGGGGTTTTCTTGAAAAGAAACATAACCGGCTCAACGGGTTTGACAATGGTTGCTTTTGACTGTACAAGAAATAAAATGAGGGCCCCTCTTCATTTTGAACTAGATTGCTAGATCCACAGAGCCTTCACTTTGCTTCAGCTCAATGGAAGATGAGTGACATTCTTTGTGGAGACCTCGGTTATTTGTTTGCCCCAATGTGAGGAGATGGTTTTGGATCAGGGTTGACAAGGAATGTTTTGCTTTCCGTGAGGCACTAGTGGGTTGAGCAAAGAGGATATACATTTTTTTTTTCTTTCTTTTCAGAAAAATGAAAGATGGCTTCTCTTCCTCTTAGCAATCTGGCTACCCATTGCTTAGCTTCGGTGTCTCACAAGTGTTGCTTTTGGGTGGTTTCCTCACTCATCCTTATCTTCTCTCTTTTTAGAAAGTTGATCATTCGACGAGTGGTTAACTCATGCTATCACACCCTTCAAGTCAAGTCCACCATCAAATAGAATGCACCCCTTATTTAGGAAGCATTCACCATTCACAAAAATATGAAATACCAGTAATTGAATAAAAACTATCATTTTATTATTTTAGTTGAAAACCATAGAGTTCTTATAAGAATAACAATGCCAATATAAATAGAAAGTAATAGGGATAGAGAGAAAGTGGGTGAGAACATCCCTCTCTTGTACCCTTTCGAAGAGAATCCTTTTCAGTAGGGCTTTGAAATGACACCCACGTCTTTAATGCTCCATCTGTCATTGAGATCCTTGGACGAAACAAGGCAGGCAGGTGTCACGCCCTAATTTTTCGCACTCGAGAAAACACACAAATAAAAAAAACACAATACTCTTTTATTAGAATTCATCCTCTTAGAAGGACGAGTGCGACTTTGTTTGAAATGGAAATTGATTTGAATAAGGGCTTTTGAAAAAGACTTGGTGTCACTGCCTAACTTCGTTTAGGTGAGTTATGTCACCTAAAACTAAGTGCAATCTGAATATTAAACTTAGGATTTTGAAAAAGGTTTTGAAAACTTCTTCAAGAGAGGGTTTTTTTATTTTTAAAAATAGGTTGTTTGGCAACCTTTGGAAAGATTTAAGCCATTTTTGAAAAATAACTCCATTTTGGTGTTTGAAAACAGTGATTCTAAGTTCAGAGGTTGGTTATGTATAGGGAAGATGCACTAGGCTATCACTCTATTCCGTCTTTGCAGTATCTACATATCTTATCACCCTAAGTTCACTCAATTAGAATCTGTGATTAATCAATGTCCAATTATATCCACTTTGAGAATTATTTTAAGAAAAAATTTTGATATGATAGATGGTATGCAAGTGCAAGAAAGGATTTAATTTTGAAATATATTTGAAAAGAGGATTTGAAGCTTGAAAAAGGTTATGGAACTTGAAAAAGATTGCAGAATTAGGAACTTGAAATAGATTATGGAATTGAAAACTTGAAGAAGTTTATAGAATTGAAAATTTGAAAAGGTTGTGGAATTAGAAACTTGAAAAAAGGTTAGGAATTTAAAATTTTTTTTATGACCGTACCCATGAGGGTTGTCTACGTTTCTCTTTGTTAGGAATCAGGTCAGTCGTAGTTCGAGCAAGAGTCCGATTAAAAATAGACACTTGGAGGTTTTTTGAAAAAATTTTATTTAGAAAGGTTTGATTCGAAAAGAGTTTGATTTGAACTTTGAATAGAAGATTGGTGATTAAACTTTGAACTTTGATTTAAAATTGATCTTAGAATTGACTTTGATTTGAAATTGAACTTGAGGATTTTGAAATTGATTTTGATTTGAAAAAATTAAAATTTGAAATAGAGCTTGGACTTGATTTGAAAAAGATTGAGTTAAGTTTTAAAGACATCTTGACTTAGATTGAAGTTTGAAAACCATCTTTGTTTATAAGAATGTTTAGAAAAGAGTTTAAACTTCCTAACTTTAGGGTTAGGGTTGAACTAGGGTTTAGGTAACCTAAGGTTGAACCATGGAATTGAAATAGGAAGGTTTGAATTAGACTTGAAAAGTTTGATTAAGAAAAGTTTGATTTTAGAAAAACTTAGAATTAGGAAAGATGAGATTTAAGAGAGATTTGAAAAGGATTTGATTTGATTTAGAAAAACTCGACTTGAAAAGACTTGTCAAGATTTGACTTGATTATTTAATTTGAAAAATTTTAAAAAGTGAGGATTTAAGAAAGATTGAATTTTGGAAAGCTTGGAATTAGGACAATGCCAAATTAAGAAAGTTTCAAATTAAGAAAGCTTCATTTTAGGAAAGTTCTTTTTTAGGAAAATATTGATTTTGGAAAGTTTTCAAATTAGGAAAGTTTTGAATTTAGAATGATTTGAGCTTTGGAAAGATTTGAAAATTTGAATTTAGAAAGGATTTGAAATCTTAGATTTAAGAAATTTTTGAAATTTGGAAAGATTTGATAAGTTGAAATTAGAAAGTTGAGATTTGAAAATGTTTGAAATTAGAAATTGTTTGAATTAGAAATATTTGATTTCTATTTCCTAAAGTTGAAGATTAGATTTTATTTCAAAAAATAGATGATTTGATTTTGTTTTCAAAATTGGAGGATTTTATTTGGTTTTCTAAATGGGAAGATTTACTCTAGTTTTCTAATTAGGAAAATTGGATTGGACATGGAATTAGAAAGGTTTGACTTTGAAAATCTTGGGTTTAGAAATCTATTATTCGATATAGCAAAAGAAGTTTTGGAAATTTATGGTTTGAGGCAAAATAGGAAATCATGACTTGAAGAAAGGAGTTAGGGTTTCCTAATTATAAATTCTAGGGCTTTGACTTGAACTCCAAAGAAAGAGTTTTTGGAAAGGAGATTTTTAAAAAGAGTTTTTAGAAAGTAGACTTTTGAAAAGAGTTTTTAGGGAAGTGGATTTTTTAGGAAAGTAGATTTGCAAAACAATTTGGAAAGAGGTTTGAACATGGACTTTTGCAAATCTCTTGAATATCTCACTTTCTTAAAACAATTCTAACCATGAAAAGATTAGAACCATTATAGGGTTATGGTTTTGAAAACAACAAGGATTTGAAATATGGACCATAATGATCACATTGAATATCACACTTTCCTAAAATAACCCTAACCATGGAATGGCTAGAATCATCTTAAGATTGTGATTTTGATAAAAACAAATTAGGGTTCACACTCAAAATATGGACCTTGATAGTCACATTGAATATAACAAATTTCTAAAACAACCTTAACTATGAAATTGCAAGAATAGGATTGTGATTTTGAAAAACTAGTTTGAAAAAAGAAAATTTTGAATACAAGTTTTGAGAAAGAGTTTTGATGCAAGTCAACTATGAAAACAAATTTTAATGGATGTATGAATATGATATGCACAATGCAAAAAGGGTCGTGAGCATACAAGGTTAGGTTTCACCACATAATCAAGGGGGCCGAACCCACATCATTGAGGGTCAAATTTGAAGAAAGCCCCCATCACAGTGACCTTTAACAATTCTTCCTAGGCATGAATTGGGGATTCCCTTTGTAAGCACCTTATTTTTTCCCGCTCAGCAATCTTAGGTCTGGCCATACTCATATTCAAGCCCAAAAAGACACAATTAAGTCCAAACCAATTTTCCAGACTCAATGCAGTTAATCAATCACTTCGCGAGCCTGTAGGGCCCAACAGAGGTAAAATAACCAAAATGCTCTTGTGGCATTGCTCAGTCCTATTCTAGTTGACACATCTTTCTAGAGACGGTAAGTCCTCTTTTCAATCATAAATTCAATTTCAAGTCTAATTTCAATTCAAATCTAATTCAGCACGCCTTTCGAGAAAGTTGATCCATTAAGTAGTAAGACTATCCAGTCGGGCACGTTTCTTAAGAAAACTCTTCGAAACGGTATGTCCTTTCAAACTCGTCGACCGGGACAAAACCCAAGTCCCTGAGATGGTAGAACGATCCACATTTGGCATCTTCTAGCCGCCAATGAAGATGTCTGTTATTTGGCACGTCTTTTAAGAAAGTTGATTCTTTAAATGATAAGTCCACA
The DNA here is from genome assembly GCA_033060915.1 of Euryodendron excelsum. Taxonomy (NCBI): domain Eukaryota; kingdom Viridiplantae; phylum Streptophyta; class Magnoliopsida; order Ericales; family Pentaphylacaceae; genus Euryodendron; species Euryodendron excelsum. Next base: position 30,585,459 of record CM065379.1, read on the forward strand.
TAGCAGCTTCCCAAAATCAGGCAGTCTTTGAAATAAAAGTGTACCGTTAGAGTGGCAAAAACACTCGTTAACATCGCAAGCGTCAGAGTAGTGGAAACACTCCCAGACAGGCCAACATTGGGAATTGCCAACAAACCCCCTATGTCACGGGACTGAATTCGCCTCTTGCCGTGACACGTTTATCAAAGGACAAGATACCTTTGGAAACCAACTCGTCACAGATCATCAGAGTGATGAAAATACTCAAAACCCAGGTCAACACCAGTGCCTGCTAGCCCACTCTAATGAAAAATGACCATACTACCCCTTAGGCTTTTTCCGACTCGCTTCTTGAGAAAGTTCCTAAGCCCTTAAAGCAGTAAGTCCACCTCTCCAAGATTGCCCCAAAGACGATCCGATATATTCAAGTGCCTTCCAGTCGGTTCCGGACCAATTCTAAGACCACCCAGTCAAAATGACCATTTTGCCCCTAGGCACCCGATCGTCTCTAGGAACCCCACCGACTCTGGGTATCAAACCGGTTACATCCCGAGGATGCTTCTAATAGTATTCTCAATCTTCTAGCACCTTTTTGGAACATTCCAAGTCCATTTCGGCGAACCCAGTACAAAATGACCTTTTTACCCTTGGTGAGCCAGTCACCTTTTCCAACCACACCGGCTCTGGTTATTAAACCGGCAATTCCCCAGAACACTCTTGATAGTGTTTCTAACCTTCAAGTCCTCTCATGAGTCATTTCAAGTCTATTCCGGTAATTTTTTTGTCTAGTTGACCATTTTGCTCGTAAGGGCTCGATCGACAACTTTGATAATCCTGACCTTATTTTTCAAGTCTGTTACCCTTGGGATACTATTCAAGGATTTCTACCCATTTCTGGCTTTTCGGACCATTCCTGGTCTCCCGAAACATTTTCGAACCTTCCGAAGTCACTCCTAGTGGAGCCAAGCCAAAAATTACATAGTAGCCACTAATACAGGCGCCCAAATCTTTTACTTTGCATATCAAGGGTCAAAAGATACGATTTTGCTAACCTAAAACATTTCCTGAGTGGCTGGCACCACTAGCAATGGCGCCAAGCTAGAAATTGGCCTGGCGTCATTCCAAATGGCGCTAGTATTAAAATTACCCTGGCGCCACTACAACAGGCACCAGGCTAATCTTCTGCCTATAAATACGAAGCCTCCCCCTGTGTGAAAAAAGGTCTGTAAACTCAGTCCAGAAACTCTACTTTTCAAATTACAAAGCTCGAAGTCTTTCAAAACTCTAGCTTCCTCTAGTTTCCTTAAACCCTAGCCACCATACACTTAACCCTAACATCTTTACACACTTCATACACCTATACACAAGCCTCCAAAGTCTCCATTGAAGACCCAAAGTGCTGCAACTTGGAAGCTCTAAAGGATCATGCAAAGCAAAGCAAATAAAGCAAGAAAACAAGAAGAATACAAGGTAGGCTCTCTCTTTATGTTTATGTACTTTCCCCCCTCTCTTCTTCCTACTAACCCACTTGGGTTTTCTTATATTTTAATCCCCTATCTTCTTTCCCCCTTTCTTGCATGGTTGAAACAAGGGATTCCTCAATTCATGTGTAGGAAGGATTGTTGAAAGTCACTATGTCAAGGGCTTTCTTCTAATTCAACCTTAGACCATGTGGATTCGTCCTCCTTGATTATGTGGTGAAGCCTAAACCTTGTATGTTCATGTCCCTACTTGCATTCTGCATATCATGTTCATTCATCCCTTCAAAACTTGTTTTCAAAATAGTTTTCAAAACTTGTATCAAAATCATTTTTCAAAACTTGAATTCAAAAACTCATTTTCAAAATCACAATCTTAAAGTGAGTCTAGCCATTCCATGGTTAGGGTTGTTTTAAGAAAGTGTTATATTCATTGTGACCATCAAGTTTCATATTTTGGGTGTAAACCCTAACTCGCTTATCATCAAAACCATAATCTTAAGATATGATTCTAGCCATTCTATGGTTAGGGTTGTTTTTGGAAAGTGTGATATTCAATGTGATCATATTGGTCCATATTTGAAATCCATGTTGTTTTCAAAACCAGTAACTTAGAATGGTTCTAATCTCTTCATGGTTAGAATCATTTTAGGAAAGTGAGACATTCAAAAGGTTTTCAAAAAGTCTATATTCAAATTCCTTTAAAATTGCTTTTTAAGTTCCTTCCCAAAAACTCCCTTCAAGCCCCTCTTCAAAATTGCTTTTCAAAATACTTTCTAAAAACTCCTTAAAACCTTCCGTCAAAAATCGATTTTTCAAAAAACTCTTTTCAAACTCCTTTCCAAAAGTTCTCTTAAAAAATTCACTTTCTAAAATCTCTCTTCAAATCTCCTTCCTAGAAACTCTCTTCAAAAGATTTACTTTTCAAAAACTCTTTTCTTGGAGTCCAAGTCAAGCCCTAGATTCTATAGTTAGGAAACTCAAATTCTGTTTCATAAAAACATGACTTCCTCTTTTGTTTCAAATAGTAAGTTTCCAAAAAATATTTTCTACATCAAATCGTAGGTTTCCTAAATCTCTTTTTCTACACCAAAATCATTAGCTTTCCAAATTCAAGCTTTCCAAAATTCAACCCTGCCAATTCTATGTCAAATCTAATCTTTCAAATTAGGAAACTAGATCAAATTTTTTTGTTTAGGAAACTAAATCAAATCCTTGAATTTTAGAAACCATATCAAATCATCTCTTTTTAGAAATAAAATAAAATCTTCTACTTTAGGAAATAAGAATCAAATATTTCTTATTTCAAACACTTCCTAAGTTCACATCTTTCTAAATTCAAGACTTTCCAAAAATGAAACTTTCTTATTTCAAAACTTTCCTAAGTTCAAACTTTTCAAATTTCAAATCTTTCCAAAGTTGAAATCTTTCCAAATTCAAAACTTTCCTAAAATGAAATTTTCTTAAAATGAAACTTTCTTAATTATGTACTTTCCTAAAACGAAACTTTCCTATTTTGAAACTTTCCTATATTCAAAGATTTCTAAAATCTAGTCTTTCCTAAGCCTAACTTTCTAAATTCATTCAAATCAAGTGATTAAGTCAAGTGCTTCTAAATCAAATCAAATCTCTTTTCAAATCTTTTTTAGATTTAACTTTCCTAATTCAAACCTTTCCTAAATCCAACTTTCTAAAAGCAAACTTTTCAAATCTAAATCAATCCTTCCAATTCAATTACATGTTCCAACCTTAGGAGGCCTAAACCCTAGTTCAACCCTAATCCCAAGTTAGGAAGTTTCAACTCCTTTCTAAAACTCCTTGCTAAACCAAGATGGTTTTCAACTTCAATCCAAGTTAAAGATATTTTCAAATCTCAATCTTTCCAAATCTAGTCCAAGTTCTCTTTCAAAGATCAAACCCTTTTTCAAGTCCAATTTTAAATCCAAGTTTCAATTTCAAATCTTCTATTCCAAGTTCAAATCAATTCTTTTTTTTCAAATCAAACTTTTTCGAATCAAGCTTTTCAAAAACTTAAAAGTGTTTATTTTCAATCGAACTCTTGTCTGAACTATGACAGACCTGATTCCTAAAAAGGAATACGTAAGCAACCCTCATGGGTGCGGTCATAGCCTTTTTCAAGTTTCTAATTCCATAACCTTTTTTAAAATTTCTAATTCCATAACCTTTTTTCAAATTTTCAATCCCATAGTCTATTTCAAGTTTCTAATTCTAAAATCTATTTTCAAAGCTCCAATTCCAATTTCTAAAAACCTTCTTTCAAAAATTAAATCTATGTTTTCAAATCCATTTCAAAATCAAATCAAGTTATTTTCAAATCTACTTTCGAAATCAAATCAAATTATTACACTTGCATATCATGCATCATGTCAAATTTCTTTGTAAAAGTTCTTTTCTAAAGTGGATAGTAGAGGATATTTATTAATCAAAGATTCCAAATGAGTGAACCTAAGGTGAATAGACATGTAGGTACCATAAGGGCGGAGTAGGGTGATGGCTTAGTGCGTCTTCCCTACACGTAACCAACCTCCAAACCAAAAATCACTGTTTTTAAGGACCAAATGGAGTTATTTTAAAAAAGGGCTTAAATTTTTTTAAAAGTTGCCAAACAACCTATTTTCTTAAAAACCCTCTCTTGAGAAAGTTTTCAAAACCTTGTCAAAAACTCTAAGTGTAATTTTTGAATTTGTGCTTAGTTTTAGGTGACCTAACTCACCTTAATCAAGTTAGGTGGTGACTCCAAACCTTTTCCAAAAGCCCTTAATCAAATCAATTTTTAATTCAAACCTAGTCGCACTCATCTTTCTAGGAGGATGAGTTCTAACGAGAGAGTACTGTATTTTTTTCACTTGTGTATATTTTTCTCTAGTGCAAAAAATCAGGGCGTGACACCCTTGTTTCAAGAATGTAAGGAAGGGAGGTAGAAGATGGGGATTAAAATAGAAGAAAACCCAAGTCGGTTAGGAGGGAGAGGAGAGAGGGGGGATTACATAAAAGTAAATCAAAAGCCTGTTTTGTCTTCTTCTTGCTTTGCTTGCTATGTTTTCTTTGCTTTACTCAAAACTTTAAAGCTTCTAAGTTGCATCACTTTGAGTCTTCAATGGAGGCTTTGTAGGCTTGTGTTTGGGTGTATGAGGTGTATAGAGGCTAGGGTTTGAGTGTATGGAGGCTAAGGCTTGAAAGGGCTTGAGAGGACTAGGGTTTGGAGAGACTTCAAGCTTTAAATTTTGAGAAATAAAGTTTTTAGATAGTGTTTGTGGATCTCTTTTATGCAGGGGGAAGGTCTGTATTTATAGGCAAACAAAACCACCTTGGCGCCTGTTGTAGTGGTGCTTGGGTAAAAATCCAATTGGCTCTACTAAGAGTGGCGCTAGGCCATTTATTGGCTTGGCATCACTGCAAGTGGTGCCAGCCACTTAGAAAAGTTTTTAAGGTGGCAAGAAATGTATGTTTCAATCTTTGGTACGCAAGGCAAAAGATTTGAGTGCCTGTCCTAGTGACTACCAAGCAATTTTTGGCTTGGTTCCACTAGGAGTAATTTCAGAAAGTTCGAAAATGATCCGAAAGGTTCTAAGTCACCAAACTCGGCTAGGAACGGATGAGAACCCTCGGGAGAGTGTCCCAAAGGTAACTAGCTTGAGAAACAATGTTAAAATAATTGAACATGTTAGTCGGCCCTTCAGGGGCAAAACGGTTAATTGAATTGAGAAAACTTTGAAATGGACTTGGAGTGACTCATGAGAAGGCTTGAGGATTAGAAACACTATTGAGAATGTTCTGAGAGGTTACCGCTTTGATACCTAGAGCCAGTGTGGTTGGAAAAGACGACCGGTTCACTAGGGGCAAAATGGTCATTTTACATCGGGCTTACTGGAATGGACTCGAAATGATCCGAAAATGTGTTGGAATGTTGGAATACTATTAGAAGCATCCTCAGGACATTATTGTTTGATAGCCAGAGTTGGTGAGGTTCCTAGAGGCACTCGGATGCCCAGGGGCAAAATGGTTATTTTAATTGGATGGTTTTGAAATTGATCTGGAATTGAATGGAAGGCATTTGAACATGTCGGATTGTCTTGGAGACAATATTGAGATGGTGGACTTATTGCTTTGAGGACTTAGGTACTTTTTTGAGAAGCGTGCCAGAAGGGCCCAAGGGGGCAGTTTGGTAATTTTTCACAAGAGTTGGCTAGTAGGCATTAGTGTTGACCTGGGTTTTGAGTTTTTTCATCACTCTGACAGTGTGTGATGATTTGGTTTCCAAAGGTATCTCGTCCTTTGGTGAAAGTGTCACGGCCAAGAGGCGTGTTCGGTCTCGTGACATAGGGGTTTTATTGGCAATTCCCAATGTTGACCTATTTGTTAGTGTTTCTGCCACTCTAACGGTTGTGATGTTTGTGAGTATTTCTGCCACTCCGACGGTGTGCGTTCATTTCAGAGACTGCTTGATCTCGAAAAGCTGCTAGATGGACTTATCGTCTAAGGGATCAACTTTCTTGAAAGACAAGTCGGATAACAGACATTCTACATTAGCAAGCTAACAGGCGCTAGAAGTGAACCGTTCTACCATCTCGGGGACTTGGGTTCCATCCTAGTCGACAGGTTTGATGGGACTTATCATTCCAAGGAGTTTTCTTGGTAAATGTGCCAGACTAGATAAACTTACCATTTGAGGGATCAGCTTTCTCGAAAGATGTGCCTGTTTGAGTTTGATTGGTCTAGATCGAGCAATGCCACTAAGGCATTTTAGTCATTTTGCCTTTATTGGGCCCAATGGTCCCGTGAAACAATTGATTAATTGGATTGAGTTTGAAAAACTAGTTTGGACTTGAATATGCTTACATTGCCTTGAATGTGAGTTCGGTCAGATTGGAGATTGCCAAGAGGCCAAAAATGGGTTGCTTATAACAGGGGCTACTTTTATGGCTCTGAGTGTGTTGACAGTGACGGTGTAGTTGTCAGTTTCATTGATCTCCTTATTATCCTCTGTTGTCTTCTTAGTTTCTTCAATAAATAGGTTGGCTAGCTCGCCTCCTAGCAGTTCGAATGGCTCTGTCGATGCTTTTGGCTCTTCTAATTCCCAGCCCATGTCTTTGTAGCTAAACTTAGTCGTGGGCCAGAGGTTCTCTGATAGGTGGCGCTCAGCTGCGGCATACTTAGGGTGCAAAAACTCATCACTCCAACCATTAGCGGTCATATCTTTGGTAGGGACCCCCTCCATGGGTTAGGAATATTTAACAGGCCAATCCGAAGGATTATGTACTTCATTGGAATTATAGAGATAAATCGGGCATGGCGGGGGTTCCTCCTCCCAATCGCTTTATTCATCATTCTCCCAATCTCTATCGTAATCTTCGACCATAATCACATCTAGTTCACCCTCCTCTTCTATTTCTTCTAGTATCAAGTTGACAGTGTGGTTCGGTAGAGGATTTGTGGTTACATTTGGGGTAGGAGTAGGGTTCACCGGTTGTAGGTCAATTGTCTTATTGTCTATTAGGTCTTGAATTTTATGTTTGAGGGAGAAGCAGCTTTTGGTGTCATGCCCTTACCAGCTCGAATGATACTTGCAAGTGAGGGCGCCATTAAAGGTTGGAGGTAGAGGGCTTGGTAATGGATGGGCCGGTATGGGCTTCAATATGTTATTCTTTAGTAGGTTATGGCAGACCTCGGTATAGGTGCAGGCTAAGGTATCGAAGGTACGGATGCATTGGGCCGGCCTATTGAAGTTAGGTCATACCCCAGCAGGGCCAAAGTTAAGTGCTTGTGCGGGCATGTTTAAAGTGGGTATGGGTAGGATAGAGTGAGATTGAAGTGGCGGACGGTATTGTGATGGTTGAAAAGGTAAGATGATAGACACCTCACTCTCTTTCTTGATTACTCCCTTTGCAGTATCCATCTTTTTGGCTATATTGGTAGAACTTTCTCTTATTTTTGCATAGGGATCTGTAATCCTCCCCTTCTTAAGATGATTCTCTATCATCTCCCCTCGCATGATGAGCTCGAAGAAGCTTTTCCTCACGCTTATGCTGAGCTTTTCATAGTAAATGCCTTAGAAAGTGTGTACAAACAATTGCACATACTCTTTCTCTTCCAAAGAGGGATTGAGTTATGCAGCTGCTTCTCTCCATCTAAGGGCATAGCTCTTGAAGCTTTCTTTCTCTCCTTTACTCATTGTCATCAAGGACCACCAGTCAGAATTGAGGTCTATGCTGTGATGATATTGGGCTTTGAATGCATTGACTAGTTCGATCCAAGTCATGCTCTTCCTTAGGTCGAGTTGGGCGAACCATTAGAGGGCGAACCTAGTGAGACTATGTTGGAACAGTTGCATGAGGAGCATTGGATCATTTTCATGACCACTTAATGCCCCAACATAAAGGCGAAGGTGGGCAATAGGGTTACCAGTGCCATCATATTTCTAAAAATCAAGCATTTTGAACTTGGCAGGTCTTGGATGATCCTGGAAGAATCACAGCTCATCATAAGATGTAAGCCCAAAGGTGTCATAGCCATGGAGGCTTCGCAGCGAGTCTTCCAACTTTTGAATTTTTAGACTGAGAGGGTCTAGAAAAATTCTTTTTACAACAGGCGAGAGTAGTATAGTTTCCCCTTCTTCAGTGTTAGCCCCCTTGGCATCCTCCTTGTTTTTCCTTATAGTATTAGATTGGAGCACAGTCCTTGGATTAGCAGGTTCAGAGTCCTTGGGGAAAACCATGGATGATGATGGGGCTATAACAACATCTTTCACAGCCATGGCTTGGATGAGCTTAAATATCTCATCGATCTTGGTTCTCATTTTATTGACCTCTTCTCAAGAGACTGAGGAAGACTCGTCAAGATTAGAGGCCATTAGCAATGACCTTTGTCGAGTAATGATCAGGTCCCTAGTTGGCTGTGTATCTTTCTTAAGAGTAATGATGACTTTTTATGGTGTAGTCTATGTGAAAGAAAAAGAAAGAAAACAAAACAAGGACAAAAGCCAAAAGTTAGTTTTTGGTATTCAGAGAGTTTTATGCAATGCATGCCCTAGGGATGTCCCTTATTCAGAGGGAGACTAAACATGATGCATTTGGCTCACTTTTTGAGAGATAGGGGTTTAACCCTGTATGCAGATATCTTACTATCGAGTGGGAACTTACATTCATTCATTTATTCATTTACAAAAAGTAGAGGAGTACATTGAACTTTGAGTTTAAAATACAAGAGAATCGAAGTACATTTTAATAGAGGGAGAGGGAACATTTTCCTTGAGACTTCCACCTATCTAGTTTTACATTTGAGATCCTAAACTACTCTTGAGTCTTTAGATTCGCCTTCTTTGAGTTTGATGTTGAGGAGTTCATTGAGAGACCTTAGTGTTTGATTGCCCTTTATCTTCTTGGCAACCTTATCTTCATGAGCATAGAGGGGTTGGGGCCCCTCTTTATGGAATGACTTGAAATGTATACCATGAGTTCTTAGGGTTACTTGGGAACTCTTAGGGTTTTGGTATGTTTTATGCAAGGGAGAGTGATCTTGGCATCACTCTCTATGGGTTGATCATATGCATGAGGATGCAGTGACTTGAGTTACTTTGGAACTCTTGTATTCAAATGAAATTTTGAATGTATGAATATGTATGCATAGAGTATTAAGAGAAAGATGCAATTGTAAAGTAAATATGTATGTATGAGCATTTATAAAAGCATTACAACAGCAGGAATAGATAAGAATAAAGGAAAGTAAAGCAGTCATCCTTTCCTCTATGGTTTTGAAATTGACGTGCGTGTTTTAAATCTAGCAGAGGTTCGGCTATGCATGGTTTATACATGAGCATGAGGTTGAGGGTTTACTAATGCTTCCTAAGAAGGCTCGGCTACGAGATCTTCAAACCTAGGCCCACTCCCTAAGGTAGTGCCATTATAGGTTGGTGATCCGAGTGGGAGAATCATCAAGAGGCCGTAGGCTAAGAAACTGACAGAGCATCCGCCCACAACCAATATATTGTTCCCCCTTCTAACTAGAAGAGATGTAGCCAGGTAAAGAATGCAAGTCCATGTGCAGTGTGTGTGTAAAATTTTGAAAAATGAAAGAAAAAGCCCAACAACTCTCATCCATTCTATCCATTCCATCCTAGTCATTCATGACATACATAACAGTTAATATGACATAAAATAAAATGTGAACAAAGGTCCACCTTAAAAAATAAAGATGCAAAAAATTAGTACTTGGATGACAAACTTAATGCAAAATAGAATGATTAAATATGAATGCAAACAATGACATGTTTTTTAAAACAACTTTGAGAAGTTTGATTTTGAAAAATGTAGAGTGGATAGAATTGGACAAATTAGTCGAAAACTTTAGATGAGTGAGGGTGAAGAGACATGACAATGGCCTAGCCCTCTAAGAGTCCCCAGTGGAGTCACCAGCTATCGCACCTTGATTTTTTGCACTCGAGAAAACACACAAGTGAGAAAAACACAGTACTCTCTCGTTTGAACTCATCCTCTTAGAAGGACGAGTGCGACTAGATTTGAACTAGAAATTGATTTGAATAAGGGTTTTTGAAAAAGATTTGGAGTCACCACCTAACTTGATTAAGGTGAGTTAAGTCCTCTAAAACTAAGTGCAATCCGAAGATTAAACTTAGGGTTTTTAAAAAGATTTTGAAAAACTTCCTCACGAGAGAGTTTTTTTTTTTTGGAGAAAACAGCTTGTTTGGCAACCTTTGGGAAGATTTAAGTCATTTTTGAAAAATAACTCCTTTTTTGATCTTTCAAAAATAGTGATTTTAGGTTCAGAGGTTAGTTACGTGTAGGGAAGATGCACTAGGCTATCACCCTATCTTGCCCTTGCAGTACCTACATGTCTATTCACCTTAGGTTCACTCATTCAGAATCTTCAATTAACAAATGTCCACTTATATCCACTCTTGAAAAGAATTTTCAAAAAGGTTTGATATGATGCATGACATGCAAGTGCAAGAAAAAAATTTGATTTTGAAAGTAGATTTGAAGAGAGGATTTGAAGTTTGAAAAAGGTTGTAGAATTAGAAACTTGAAAAAGATTATGACTGCACCCATAAGGGTTGCCTACGTATCCCTTTGTTGGGAATCAGGTTAGTCGTAGTTCGGAATCGGGATCCGATTGAAAATAGACACTTTGATGTTTTTCAGAAGTTTAACTTGAAAAGGTTTAATTTGAAAATGATTTGATTTGAACTTTGAATAGAAGATTTGAAATCAAACTTGGAATTGGCTTTGATTTTAAATTGAACTTGAGGAGTAGAACTTGGACTTGTTCTGGGAAAGATTGAGTTGAGTTTTGAAATCATCTTGATTTAAATTGAAGTTTGAAGACCATCTTGGTTTAGAAAGAATTTTTAGAAAAGAGTTGAAACTTCCTAACTTTAGGGTTAGGATTGAACTAGGGTTTGGCCTACTATGGTCTATGCAACCTAGGGTTGAAACTTGAATTTGAAATAAAAGGTTTGATTTAGACTTGAAAAATATGATTTTAGGAAGTTTCGAATTAGGGAAGCCAAATTTAAGAAAAATTTGAAAATAATTTGATTTGATTTAAAAACAATTGACTTGAAAAGCCTTGTAAAGATTTGAGTTGAATATTTAATTTGAAAGAATTTAGAAAGTTATGGTTTAGGAAAGATTGGATTTTGGAACGTTTTGAATTAGGAAAGTTTCAAAATAGAAAAGTTTCATTTTTAGGAATGTACTAAATTAAGAAAGTTTCATTTTAGAAAAGTTTCCATTTTAGGAAAGAGTTGATTTTGGAAAGATTTGAATTTGGAAAGTTTTAAATTTAGAAAGATTTGAACTTGACATGGAATTGGAAAGGTTGAGTTTTGAAAATCTTAGATTTGAAAATCCATGATTTGGCTTGACTTGTACTTCAAGACAAAGACTTTTTGGAAAGTAGATAATTGAAAAGAGTTTTTAGAAAATAGATTTTTGAAAGGAGTTTCTAGAAAGTAGATTTGCAAAACTGTTTAGAAAGAGTTTTGAATATGGACTTTTACAACTCTCATAAATATCTCACTTTCCTAAAACGATTCTAACCATAAAAAAATTATAACTATTATAGGGTTGTGATTTTGAAAACAAATAGAGTTTGAAATATGGACCATAATGACTACATTAAATGTAACAATTTTCTAAAACAACCCTAACCATGGAATGACTACAATCATCTTAAGATTGTGATTTTGATAAAAACAATTTAGGGTTTACACCAAAGATTTGGACTTTGATAGTCACATTGAATATAATACTTTTCTAAAACAACCCTAACCATGAAATAGCTAGAATCATCCTGGGAGTGTGATTTTGAAAACAAGTTTAAAAAAGAAGATTTTTGAATACAAGTTTTGAAAGAGAACTTTGATGCAAAAGAGAACTTTAATGCAAGTTTGAAAAACAAATTTGAATGCAATTTTGAATAGACATATGAATATGACATGCACAATGCAATATGGTCGTGAACATACAAGGCTAGGCTTCACCACATAATCGAGGGGGCCAAACCACACCATCAAAGGTTGAAGTAGAAGAAAATCCCCAACACGGTGACCTTCAACAGTCTTTCCTAGGCATGAATCGGGGAGTCCTTTGTTTCAAGCATGCAAGAAGAGGAGGTAGAAGATGGAGATTAAAATAGAAGAAAACCAAAGTGGGTTAGGAGGGAGAAGAGAGAGGGGAGATTACATAAAAATAAATAAATAAATAAACCAATCTTGTATTCTTCTTGCTTTGATTGCTTGGTTTGCTTTGCTTTACTTAAAGCTTGAGAGCTTTGAAGTTGCAGCACTTGAGTCTTCAATGGATGCTTGGAGGGTTGTGTTTGAGTGTATAAGGTGTATAGAGGCTAGGGTTTGAGTGTATGAAGGCTAGGGCTTGAAGAGGCTTGAGAGAATTAGGGTTTGGAGAGACTTTAAGCTCTATTTTCAGAGAGACAGAACTTGCAGACCCTTTTTATACAGGGGGAGGGTCTGTATTTATAGGCAATCAAAACAACCTTGGCACCTGTTGTAGTGGCACCAGGGCAAAAATTCCACTGGAGCCACTTCTAGTGGTGCCAACCACTTAAGAAAGTTTTAAGGTGGCAAAAAAGGTTTCTTTCGATGCTTGGGACGCAAGGCAAAAGATCTGGGTGCCTATCTTAGTGACTACCATGCAATTTTTGGCTTGGCTCCACTATGAGTGATTTTGAAAAGTCCGAGAATGATCCAGAAGGTTTCAAGTGACCAGACTCAGTCGAGAATGGAAGGGAACCCTCAAGAGAGTGTCCTAGAGATAACTGACTTTAGAAACAATGCTAGAATAATTGAAAAGGTCGACTAGCCTGCCAGGGGCAAAACAGTCGATTGAACTGAAAGAACACTGGAATGAACTCGAAGTGACCTGTGAGAAGGCTAAAATGTTGAAAATACTATTAAGAGTGTTCTGAGGGGTTGCTGGTTTGATACCCAAAGCCAGTGTGGTTGGAAAAGGCAACCGGCCTACTAAGGGCAAAATGGTTATTTTGCACCGATCTTACCGGAATGGACTCAGAATGATTCAAAAAGGTGTTTGAAGGTTAAGAATACTATTAGAAGGACCCTCAAGAGGTTACTGGTTTGATACCTAGAGCTAGTATGGTTCCCAGAGGTGATCGAATGCCTAGGGGCAAAATGATCATTTTGACTAGATGGTCTCGAAATTAATCTACAACTGATTGGAAGACATTTAAACATGCCGAATTATCTTTAGAACAATCTAGAAAAGGCGGAATTACTACTCTGAGGACTTAGATACTTTCTCGAGAAGCGTGCCAAAAAAGCACAAGGGGTAGTTTTATCATTTTTTACCGAAGTGGCCTACCAGGCACTGGTGTTGACCCAAGTTTTGAGTGTTTTCGTCACTCTGATGGTGTGTGACGAGTTGGTTTCCAAAGGTGTCCGGTCCTTTGGTAAATGCAAAAATGCTAAGAGACGTGTTCAGTCCTGTGACATAAGAGTTTTGTTGGTAATTCCTAATGTCGACCTGTTTGCGAGTTTTGCCGTCACTTTGATGGTTGCGTTGTTTGTGAGTGTTTCCATTACTCTGACGGTGTGCGTTCACTTGGGAAACTACCTGATCTTGGGAAGCTGCTAGATGGTCTTATCATTTGAAGGATCAACTTTCTCAAAAGATGTGTCAAATAACGAACATTCTACATTAGCGGTGTAGCAGGCGCTAGAAGTGAACTACTCTACCATCTTGGAGACTTGGGTTTTGTCTCGGTCAACCAGTTTGAAGGGACTTACCATTTTGAGAAATTTTCTCGGTAAACACACAAGACTAGATGGATTTACCGTATGATGGATTAAGTTTCTCAAAAGACTCTCCAAATTGACTTTAATTGGTCTAGACTAGAATTGAAACTGGAATTAAGGTTGAAATAGGGACTTATCGTCCTTAGAAAAACCTGCTAACTAGAATTAGACCTAGCAATGCCGCCAAGGCATTTTGGTTATTTTGAGTTTGGAAAACTAATTTAGACTTGAGTGTGTTTGTGTCAGTTTGAAAGTGAGCCCAGTCGGGCCAAAGAATAACGGACGACAAAAAATGGGGTGCTTACAATCCCTAATGTGTTGGTTCAAACTTCTTTCCCAAATTCTTAAAGTGGATATAATTGGACATTGGATAATTGGAGATTCTAAATGAGTAAACCTAGGGTGAAAAGACATGTAGGTACTGCATGAGCGGGATAGGGTGACAGCCTAGTGCATCTTCCCTATACGTAACCAACCTCCGAACATAGAATCACTATTTTTAAAGACCAAAAATAGAGTTATTTTTAAAAAGGGCTTAAATCTTTCCAAAGATTGCCAAACAACTTGTTTCTCCAAAAAAAACTCTCTCTTAAGGAAGCTCTCTAAAAGATTTTCAAAAACTCTAAGTTTAATCTTCGAATTGCACTTAGTTTTAGATGACCTAACTCACCTTAATAAAATTAGGTAGCTACTCCAAACCTTTTTCCAAAAGCCTCAAGTCAATTTTCAATTTAAACCTAGTTGCACTCGTCCTTCTAGGAGGATGAGTTCTAACGAGAGAGTACCATGTGTTTCCCACATACATCTAGAGTGCAAAAAACCAGATTTGCACTCTAGAAGACAAGTGAGAAAAACACGGTACTTTCTCGTTAGAACTCATCCTCCTAGAAGGACGAGTATGACTAGGTTTGAATTGAAAATTGATTTGAATAAGGGCTTTTAAAAAGATTTGGAGCTGTCACCTAACTTTGTTAAGGTGAGTTAAGTCACCTAAAACTAAGTACAATTTGAATATTAAACTTAGGGTTTTTGAAAAGGTTTTGGAAAACTTTCTCAAGAGAGGGTTTTTAAGAAAATAGGTTGCTTGGCAACCTTTGAAAGATTTAACCCTTTTTGAAAATAACTCTATTTTTGGTCTTTGAAAACAATGATTCTAGATTTGGAGGTTGGTTACATATAGGGAAGATGCACTAAGGTATCACCCTAGTGCATTACTCTAGGTTCACTCATTTAGAATTTTAGATTGTCCATTATCCAATTATATCCACTCTGAAAAGAATTTTTTAAAAAAAAAGGTTTGACATAATGTATGACATGCAAGTGCATGAAAAGAACTTGAAATGAGATTGATTTAGAACCAGAAAATTGGAATTTTGAAAAGCGTTGTGGAAATTGAAAACTTAAAAAGGTTGTGACTGCACACATGAGGGTTGCCTACGTATCATTTAATTGAAAATCAGGTCAGTTGTAGTTTAGACTCGGGGTCCGATTGAAAATAGACACTTTGAGGTCATGTTTGATTTGAAAAGACGCTTTGGGGCCTTTGGAAAGTTTGACTTGCAAAGCGTTTGATTTGAAGAATGAAAATTGAACTTTGATTTGAAATTGAACTTGGAAGTGACTTTGATTTGAAGAGATTGAACTTTGAAATAGAACTTAGACTTGATTTGGAAAGATTGAGTTGAACTTTGGAATCACCTTAACATGAATTGACGTTTGAAAATGATCTTGGTTTAGACTTAAGTTTAGAGAAGAGTTTTTGAAAAGAGTTGAAACTTCCTAACTTAGGATTAGGGTGGCACTAGGGCTTGGCCTCGGCCTCCTAGAGTTTGTGCAACCTAGGGTTGGAACATGCACTTGAAAACGAAAGGTTTGATTTGATTTTGAAAAGTTTGATTAAGGAGAGTTTGATTTTAAAAAAATTAGAATTAGCAAAGATAGAATTTAGAAAAGACTGGAAATGGTTTGATTTGATTTAGAAATACTTGGCTTGGAATGGTTGAAAAATATTTGACATGAATAGTTGATTTGAAAGAATTTAGAAATTTAGAATTTAGGAAAGATTGGATTTAGGAAATCTTTGAATTAGGAAAGTTTCAAAATAGGAAAGTTTTATTTTAGGAAAGTGCCAAATTAGGAAAGTTTCATTTTAGAAAAGTTTTCTTTTAGGAAAGAATTGGTTTTTGAAAGATTTGAAATTGAAAAGTTTTGAATTTGGAAAGATTTGAACTTTGAAAGATTTGAAATTTAGAAAGATTTAGAAGTTTGAAATTAGGAAAGATTTAAGAGTTGAAATTAGAAAAGATTTGAAAGTTTGAAATTAAGAAAGATTTGAACCGGGAAAACACCGAAATGAACCTGGAGTGGCCCATGAGAAGGCTTTAAGGTTGGAAACATTATGAAGAATGTTTCAAGAGATTACCAGTTTGATAACCAGAGCTGGTGTGGTTTAAAAAAAGGCAACTGGCCCACTAGGGGCAAAACGGTCATTAGAAGCATCCCCAAAAGGTAACCGGTTTGATACTTAGAGCCGGTGTGGCTTTCGGAGGTGGTCGGATGTCTTGAGGCAAAATGGTTATTTTGACCGGATGCTCTCGGAATCGATCTGAAAGCGATTGGAGAGCACTTGAATGTACTAGATTATCTTTGGGACAATCTTGGAAGGGTAAACTTGTCAATACTTTCTTAAGAAGTGTGCCAGAAGGGCCCAAGGGGCAGTTTGGTCATTTTGCTCAAAAGTGGGCTAGCAGGCACTAGTATTGACTCGGGTTTTGAGTGTTTTCGCCACTCTAATGGTGTGTGACGAGTTAGTTTCCAATGGTATCCCGTCTTTTGATAAACGTGTCACGGCCAAGAGGCGTGTTTGGTTTTGTGACATAAGGGGTTTATTGGCAATTCCCAATATCGACTTGTTTGTGAGTGTTTTCGCCACTCTGACGGTTGCGGTGTTTGTGAGTGTTTTCGTCACTCTGACAATGTGCGTTCATTCTGAAGACTATCTGATCTTGGGAAGATGCTGGATGGTCTTATCGTTTAAGAGATCAACGTTCTTGTAAGATATGTCGAATAACAGATATTCTATATTGACGGGTTAGTTGGCGCCAGAAGTGACCTGTAACTACCATCTCGGGGACTTGGGTTCCATCCTGGTCGACAGGTTTGAAGGGACTTACCATTCCGAAGAGTTTTCTAAAAAAAACGTGCCGTGTTGAATGGACTTACCGTCTGAGGAATTAACTTTCTCGAAAGACGTGTCGAATTGAGTTTCATTGGTTTAGATTGGAATTGGAACTGGAATTAAGGTTAAAATAAGGACTTACCATCTTCAGAAAGACGCACAATTGGAATTGGACCGAGTAATGCCCCAAGGACATTTTGGTTATTATGCCTCTATTGGGCCCGGCAAAGCCTGCAAAGTAATTGATTGACTGGATTGAGTCTGGAAAGCCGATCTGGGCTTGAATGTATTTGTGTTGGTTTGAATGAGTCTGGTCTGGTCTGGTCGAAGTTTGCTGAATGGGCAACAATGGGGTGCTTACAGCTGCCCCTCTTTTTCTGTCTTTACTTGTCAAAAGCAAGAAACGATAAAATAAGGGTCCAATGTTGACTGCGAGGCGATCGGATGTATTAAATTTGAAGATTTTTGAAGACTGGAACTTAAAAATATTAGATTGGCCCAAGGGGGCATTTGAAATTGGATTTTGGCAGGCAAAAGGGCAAAGTTGCCTAGGATTTAACTGTGGCACCAAGCATAAAAATGCCTTGGCTTCACCAGGCCTCAGGATTTAGAAGTCCGATAGCCCTTCATTCGGGGCTTACGGGTTTAGCTTTATTTTTGTGTTTTAAGAGCTTCTTTTTGAGTTTTTACAAGAAAGGACCTTTGGGTATTGAAGGATTGAGTTTAGGGAACCCCGGTGAGTTGCCAAAAGTAGTAACTGTCATCGGAATTGTTACTAAAAAGACGATTTCACCGGAGAACTCTAAGTGTTGAGTTTTTTATTTTGTGTTGATTTCGATGCGTAAAACTTTGTTTGAGTCATGTGAATAATTGAAATCAATGTTTTGATGTGCTTTGAACAATTTGGTGATTTTGTTTCTGTGTTTTGGTGATCATTTGATTGAGTTTGAGTAGTTTTGCATGTTTATGTAAAGAGGGTTTTTGCAGAAATTAAAAATTTGCTCCTACAGCTCTGGGTATTAGGTTTTCTGGCAAGATTTTTGCACCATGTCCCTTAGAAAAAATGTATTGATTAACCATATGAAGTTCCATGATTTTCTGAAAACTTTTTAAATTTTTAATTTTTTAAATTTTTAATTTTTTAAAAAAATAAAAAATGCTTTGAAAAATAGAAAAAATTGAGAAATTGATGGAATTGTTTGAGTTTGACATTTAGAAACATACAAGAATATTTTAGAAAATATTTGAAGTAGTTTTGAGGAAATTTGAGATAATTTTGAAGACCCTTGAATTTTTGAAAAATAGAACACGTGTTTGAAAAGTCAAAAATCTTAGGAATGTGCATAGGTTGTTTTAGATGTGCTCAGGCTATGTTATTGTGATGTCATGGGGTGGACGGTTTGTGTTCTGTTGTAATATTTTGAGCGTTGTAGGGGCCATTTACAAACGAGACTTTGCTAAAAGTTTTTGGAAATTTAGGAAACAATTGGAAAATCTTTGAGATAAAATCTTTTTGAAGGAAAAAAATATAAAATCCTTGAGGGTGGGCCCTTTGGCATAAAAGACCTTGGGAATTCGAGGGTCTTTAGAATAAGACTTTTTTCTTAGAAAAAATATTAGAAAAACTTTTGAAACTAGACTTTGAATAAAACTTTTGGAGGAAAAGATTTTAAAACCGTTGAGAGTTGATTTTTTAAATGAAACTTTTTGTAGAAAAAGTTTAGAAACCTTTGAGAATGGATTTTAAGTAAGTATTTTAGAAGGAAAAAGTTTTAAAATCCTTTGAATTGATTTTGAAAATAAGCTTTTAAGGGAAAAAGTTTAGGAAACCTTTGAAAGTTGATTTTGAAAATAAACTTTGAAGAGAAAAGTTTAGGAAACCCTTGAGTTGGATTTGAAAATAAACTTTTAAAGGAAAAAGTTTAGGAAACCTTTGAGTTGCTTTTGAAAATAACTTTTGAAGGAAAAAGTTTAGGAAACCTTTGATTTGATTTTGAAAATAAATTTTGAAGGAAAAGGTTTAGGAAACTTTTGAATTAACCAGAGTAGACTCTGCTAGGAGTAAGTGAATAGGACTTGTGGCATTTGTTCTTTTCTTTGTTTTCTCTTTTTCTGTACCTCTTCATCTTTTTAAACTGCATATAATGTATAGTGACATCTTTTTAGCTTTATTTGATTTTTAGGATGATCGACGCAGGCGACAATGGTTCTGAGCAAAGACGTTGGTATGGAAAGGGGGCCCACATGGATTCCGCTTGTAGTTCAAGCCATTCTAGAGGCAATCATAAATCAGCTTGCAGGACGTCCTCTAGTCAGATTGGAAGGGGGAGTATGCCTCCAGTTGATCTTTTCCCTCTGGTCAAGCCAATTTTTTAGGGGGAGATGGATGTTGAGGATGAGGCACTAGGCCTTGGAGACCGTGCGACAGGTTATCAGAGGGCCTCTACTAGATAGAGGCAGACATATGCAGATTTGGGTGATCTAGAGGTACCAAACATTCTTCCATTAGTGGATTTAGCCCATCATCCGAGTGTATACTGTAGGCAGCACTTGCCCCTTCCCCATGTACATACATTATTTAGAGGGGTTGTCCATCAGGCTTTCAGTACCATGCAGTGAGCTGCTCCATCTTGTTAGGCCTTTCTGGCGAAGATTGGATTCAGGGTGTTCATGGGATTACAGGCAAACTGCCTAAACCACCATTTAGTATTGCCACTGATCGAGAGGTGGTTTGGAGAGACAAGGACCTTCCATTTTATAGGCTTTGAGCTGGGTCCTACCCCGTTGGACTAGACCATTATCACAGGACTTTTTTTTGTTTGTCATCAGATTACCCTATAGCTCATTAGTAGAGTCGAGGCATGTGCTCTATTGGACTTGCCAACTCTTGACTGCTCGGCTTTTCCTCTGTCTTGGCTAGTTTGGATGAGAGTACCTTCTCTATTGAGCCACCACCTGAGCGGTAAGACATTATGTGGCGATGACTGGTTCGGTATATTGTTTTTAGCTGCTTTTGCAATAACAACAAGTCGATCGTCCCTTTCAAACTGGTGAGCAAGCTAGACTGAGGGTCTTTTTCTTTTGGTTGCTTCCTCAAATCCATGTAGGTTCAGACTTCCTCCTGATGGGGCAGTGTGACTGGGTTTTGGCCCTTTTTGGTCTGGTGGAGTTATGAGTACTTGTCGGTGCGCTGTCCAGTGGTAGTAGAGGTTGACCTTTATCCCCGGGCCTCAAGATGGGCTCGTGACCAACTGGCCCATCGATTTGAGATTACTGACTTCCTAATGATATCAGCAAACCTGGAGTTGATAGAGGTGAGAGATGTGACATGGCAGCCCTTTGTTGGATCAGTCCATTATGAGACAATCAAGACTCTAGTCTCGATGTCTCTGTTGAGGATTTCTTTTCTTAGTGATAAGTCTTGGGAGTTCTATATGGGAAACCGGCATTGACAATATCAGCCTCCAATGACTTTGCTTAGGAAGATCCCTTGTCTCATAAGTGGTCGGCAAGTGTGTGAAGTGTGTGCAAATTTAATTCATGTGTAGTGTGATTCGGTAGTGTGTGTGTTTAAAAAAATGAGCACCAGCTATATGTATAAATATATATATATATATATATATATATAATAAGGTGATAACTTGGCTATACACGCAGTTGTATCTATCTATACATCTACATATGTCATACTAAAGAGCCGGTCATGCAAAGTTGATGGGTTAGACTAAGTCTGACGTAAAATGACACAGAGACCTAGTATGTAGCAGATGGGTTCGAGGCTTCAAATTTATAGATTACTTAATCCGAAACCATAGGCAGAAAGCTCTTGAAAATTCAATTAGTTTAGGCTCAAATTTCGCATGATTCCATTACTAGGTGAGAGAGAAAGCTCAATCCGAAGTTTCAGTGAAATCGGGTGCGAATTTACCGGTTGCAGCGGCTATCGGGGACCTTTTAGGAAATTAGATCTCTACAGAATTGAATTTTGAACTATGAGGAGATCGGGCTCGAAGAGTAGATAATTTTAGACACTTGAATCGTCAAAATCCCTCCAGAAATGAGAGAGAAACCTTAGTTTAAAGTCAGGGCAAAATTGGTGCGAGTTTGTCGAGTATAAAGTGCTTTAGAGCCTATTTTCGAGAGATCGAGTTTCTAAGAAGCCGAGTTTCAACATATGGACAAGGTTGGGCTTGGAAGGACCTTTCTTTCGACTTACAATACCTAGGGTTGGGCCTAATTAGTCCCACAAAGGATGTTATGTAGTCAAAGAGAAGTCGCAGGTATTACAGCTTTACCTCATTTAGGAAATTTTGTCCTCAAAATCAGTCTGAAGTAGGTGTGGGTACCTTGATCTCATATCAACTTCTGCTTCCCATGTTACTTCTTCTTCCCCGTGATGTTGCCTTATTACCTTGACTAGGGAAATCTCTTTGTTTCTCAATACTTTTACCTGGTGGTCCACTATCTTACTTGGTCTCTTGTCGTAAGAATGATCAGATTGTGCCACCACAGTTTCCCATTGAATTATATGTGTAGGGTCGGGGTGGCATTGTCTTAACATAGATACAAGGAATACGTTGTATATCCGATCTAATTCCGAAGGTAATTCTAGTCAATATGCTACTTGTCCAATTCTTTCCCAATGTACCGGGGTGCATGCTTTCCTTTCTTGCCAAATTGCATCACAGCTTTATAGTGCTTTACCTTCAAAAATACTTGGTCGCCTACTTGGAATTCTAAGGGTCGCCTACGCTGGTCTGCATAGCTTTTTTGTCGACTTTGGGCAGTCTTAAGCCGTTCTTGTATAAGCTTAATTTTTTCATGGTTTCTCGAATGATTTCTAGCCCATATAAAATCCGTCGCTAGCCTCTAACCAACAGTTAGATGATCGGTAAGGTCACCCATATAATGCTTCGTAAGGGGCCATTTCTATACTCGCTTAGTAACTATTGTTATAAGCGAACTCAGCCAAAGTTATATGATCACTCCAAGTTCCTTGAAAATCCAATACACAAGCACGGAGCATGTCCTCTAGGATTCAGATAACTCTTTAAGATTGGCCATCCATCTGTGGGTAATAAGTGGTACTCATGCACATTTGGGTTCCTAATACCTCTTGTAAACTTTGCCAAATCGCGATCAATGGTTCTAGGCACTCCGTGCAATCGTAGTACCTCCATCAAATACAACCGACTTAAGGTACTAAGGCTATCGATAGACTTAATGGGTAAGAAGTGTGCAGTTTTTGTCAAACGATCCACGATTACTCAAATCGTATCACACCCTTAATGGTTCCTAGGTAGTCTGGTAATGAAATCCATGGTGATATGTTCCCACTTCCATTCTGCTATTGGCAAGGGTTATAACAATCCACCTGGTCGTTGGTGTTCATCTTTTACTAGTTGACAAATGAGACAATGTGCTACAAGCTTTGTGACGTCCTTCTTCATCCCTTTCTAATAATATTGTCGTTTAAGATCTTGATACATTTTGGTGTTTCCGGGATGGATTGTAAACTTAGAATGGTGTGCTTCAGATAGGACGTTTCGTTTCAACTCCTCATTTACCACAAGGTACTTACCTTTGTATTGGAGTTCACCTCCGGGATGGATTGTAAGGTGAAGTCGTAGTCTTCCATGTATTCTACCCACCTTTTCTATCTTAAGTTCAAGTTTTTCTGGGTGGTGATGTATTTAAGAGTTTTGTGGTCCGTATATAATTCAAACTTTTCTCTATACAAATAACATCTCGAAATCTTAAGGGCAAAGATTACTGCGGCCATCTCTAGGTCATGAGTAGGGTAATTTTGTTCATGCTTTTTAAGTTGCCTTGATCCATAAGCTACCACTTTTTCTTCTTATATCGAAACACATCCTAACCCTCTATGAGAGGCATTAGTGTAAACTACATAGGGCTTTCCACTTACACGAACAGTGAGAATAGGTGCAGTAGTTGGTTTCTCCTTCAACAGTTGGAATGCTTCCTCATATTTGTCTGTCCAGACATACTTTAGTCCTTTCTTGGTTAACTGGGTAAGAGGGCCAGCTATTTTAGAGAATCCTTCCACAAATCTTCGTTAATATCCTTCTAAGCCTAAAAAACTTCAAATTTCGGATATAGTAGAGGGTCTCCTCCAATCCATTATTGCTTTTATCTTTGCAGGATTTACTGTTATCCCTACTTTTGACACCACATGCCCTAAAAACTTCACCTCCTTGATCTAAAAGTCACATTTACTTTTCTTGGCATAAAGCTTATGTTTCCTTAAGATCTGAAGGGTGATTCTTAAGTGTTCCTTATGGGTTTCCTCATCAGACGAGTATATAAGGATATCATCTTGAAAATGATCACAAAATGATCTAGTTGAGTTCGAAACACTCTATTCATCATATCCATGAAGGCAGCAGGTGCATTAGTTAATCCGAAAGGCATTACCACAAATTCAAAATGACCAGAGCGGGTTCTAAAGGTTGTCTTGGGTATATCAGATTCCCTCACTTTCAATTAATGGTATCCTGATCTCAAGTCTATCTTAGAAAAGTATATTGCCCCTTTGAGTTGGTCAAATAGATCATCAATTCTCAAGAGTGAATATCTATTCTTAATGGTAACTTTGTTCAACTGCCGATAGTTTATACATAGCCTGAGGGTTCCATATCTCTTTTTCACAAACAACACTGGCGCTCCCCAAGGCGATGTAATAGGGCGGATATACCCTTTCTCCAATAACTCATCTAGCTGTGACTTTAGTTCTTTAAGTTCTGTCGGGGCCATTCTATAGAGTGTAATGGATATAGGTGTTGTTCCTGGATGTAACTTAATCGTGAATTCTATTTCCCAATCTAGGGGTATTCTAGGTAGATCCTCAGGAAATATATCATGGAACTCGTCTACTACAAATAGTGGCTTGGTCTCGACCCGACTCTCACTCTTTTCTGACAAGGTGTTAAGAAAACAAAAACACCCTTCTGTTATCTTCTGTTGCTCCCTAAGAGTCGCAAGAGCTTTTACTAAAGTTGGTGCCCATTTTGTTGGGAAAATGTATCATACATCCACTAGGATGCCATACGGCCAGGGTCTTCTAATTGCAGTCCATGACTACCTTATTCTTTGCTAACCAATTCATTCCTAGGATTATATCAAATCCTTTCATGTCTAGCTGGACCAAATCAACTGTCAATTCAAAGGTACCTATCCGTATAATGATGGATAGACACCCTACTCATACTATAACTGTTTCACTAGTAGGTGTCTGGTTGCTAAGGGGTGTATACAACAATTCAATAGTTTATCCTAGATCACCTACACATTCTCAATGATGAATAAATGTGTAGCTCCTGAATCAAATAATACTGTGACCCACAAGTTGTAGAGGAGGATTGTACCTTCGATCACGGCATTAGGGTTCTCACTACTTTCTTCGGTAGTAGGAAGGACGTACATCTGAGGTGGACAGGTATGATTGACTTGTTTCCCTTTATCTACTGCTCCCGGGTTCACTTGGTTGGAATTGAATGAGGTAGCTACGGGCCTTCCTGCTGTGGTCTGTAGGGACATCGATGCGGAGGTTGTTGGGAAATTTTGTGTTGGCGGGATTTGCAAAGGAATCCGGTTGCCATTACCGTTCCCACTTTGCATGGCCTAAGGGTAGTTCGGTTTCAAATGCCCTTTTTGTTGGCAATTAAAGCAAACAGGTCTGTTATCCAATGTTTCACTAGAATTTGAAGGATAGGGTTGGTATCTCGAGTTTGGGCGTCTAGGGTTGTTAAAACTGGAGGAATTCTTCACATTCCTTCCAGATACTCTCGAATTCAATGCATGCTATTTTCCTTCCAATTCTTGTTCTATCAACATTGCCCGGTCAATTACTTTTGTAAACTTTTGTCCCATAATGGCAACTACCCCAGATTGAATTGCAGGTCTCAATCTTACAAGAAACCTTCGAGTCTTTCTTTCTTTTGTGGACACAAAATCAGGGGCAAATCTTGATAGTTCCAAGAATGTGGCCACGTACTGACTCACCGTCATACTATTCTGTTGAAGCTACACAAATTCCTCCATCTTTGCATCCTTAACTATTTCTGGAAAGTAATGATTATGGAAGAGGACCACAAATTCTTCCCAACTCAGATTTTTCACCTCCCTCATGCGCTTTACAGAATCCCACCAAAAATCTGCCTTTCCCTCATGATAGTAAGTCGCAAACTCCACCTAATACTCTGTCGTTGTTCCTACAATATCTAGCATCTTTTGGATTTGCTTAAGCCATCTCTCCGCTATTAAAGAATTGGGTTCTCTTATGAATTTTGGAGGATTTTATTTTTGAAATTTCTGAAGTAGCTTCATTTTTCTCTCTTTAGGGTTTGGATTTGGCACCGGGTTGGGTGTTACTCTTTGAGGTTTCGAGACTGGTGGGGGCTGTTATGGGACAGGTGGCGCTTGTTGATTTTGCTGCTGTTGTTATAGTAGTTTTGTCATAGCTTGCAGGCTTTGTAAAATTTGGTTTAATTGGGTGTTAGATGGGTTTTCGTTGCTCCCACTAGTTCCAGCTCCAGTCCTAGTCCTCACCATCCAAAAAGGTTATTAAGTTAAGTTAGATTTCTATTTTGCTAATCCGTAAATCAAGAAGTCACTATAAGATTTATTAAGCCGATAATAGTCATAAGGAAAAGATAAGTACATACGGTGTTAGATAAATACAACAAAATAATCTAACACTCTCTGATTTGCTCTTCTCATTTACAATTATCCAAAATATGGAGGATTGTAAATACTACCAAAGACACTAAAAGAAAACAGATACAATCACATATCCATATTCTCCTCGGGCTCTTCCTCGTTGTCTAAAACATCTATCACCGGGGTGGTTGAGGTTATGGGTATGACAGGGCTCATTACCGGCGCGGGGTCGTTCATAAATATTTCTGGAGTCAGTGAATGGTACTTAGGAGATGGTGGTTGGTAAACAAAAGGTGGTGCCATAGGTGGGACAAACTGCTGCTTCTGAGCAGTCGAGTGTGGTGGAGGTGGCTTGGTATAGCCATGGGCACCAGGTAGTGGTAACTTTTCAGCTAACTACATACTTAGTATCAACTGTTGATACTCATCAGGGTGTTGTACCACCTCAAACATCTTTTGGACTATCCCTATTAAAGAAGTCACCCTATTTCAGATAATGACATCTTAATGGCTCCTAGAGAGATGTCTCCATCACTGAGTTACACCTGCGTGTTGAGTCAAGGTTGATCCTTGTTGATTCAAGGTTAATTCCTATATTGATTTTGATGATAACTAAACCTTGTGTTATTTTACTAATGCATCTACATAGTATGCAGATTAACAAAGTTCATAACTTAGACTTAAAGTTGAATCTTAAGTCTAATACATGTCAAAGAGAATGCACAATAAGTTCAAGAAGCAAGCAATGAATTCAAAGAGCTATGCAATGAACCAAACAGAGAAATGATGCCTATCTCTACTTTAAGCAAATGTCTTACATTCGAGGAGATTGAAGGTGTTCAATTAAAGCTTCTTTCAAGTATGCATAGTTTCAATGAAGACTGATTTGCACCAGACTAAAGACTTCATCAGAATATGCAAAGATCAGTTGAGGAGGTGCAATGCTCAGTTGAAGATGTATTGTCTGTTGAAGAGATTGTAAATGCCTCAAGAGATGATTACATCTAGTATGCAAAGATCAATTTCAGATTAAGTGATTGAAGTTGCTCACAATAAATATCTGATCTCTACATGGAATCCAAGTGAAAAATTCTTCTATAGTGTAAAGAATCAATGAAGACTAGATGTGTGAAGAGATTTCAACAAGTCTGCAAAAGTCTCATTGAAGTGATCTTTAATGAAGAATGAAGAATTACTAACAAAGAGAGGAAATTAGAAATGAAGCATTGTGAAGCTCTACGTAGTTGAGGAAGCTTTGGAAATGAAGAAGAAAAGATGAACATTGATCTAATAAAGCTTTGACTGTTTGAGATTCAAGAAGAAGATCAATATCCAATGATTGATTCAATCTAAATTGAATAGAAGTTAACTCTGATGAGTTAAAGAGATTTGATTGATCATCATACCCCAAAGACATACTCCTTGAAGATCTTATACCTATGCTAAGATGATCTGAATCATTGAAAGATAGAATTCTGAATTCTGGGCAATAAGGGGACTCATGGAAATGAGGAGTCACCTCCTGATCACAGACGTAAAAGGTCTGAAGACAAAATAGGCAATAAGGGGACTCATGGAAATGAAGTGTCGCCTCTTGCACACAGAAGCAAAAAAGCATGAAAATAAACTGGACAATGAGGGGACTCATGGAAATGAAGTGTCGCCTCTTGAACACAGAAGCAAAAAGTCTGGAAATCAAATAGATAATGAGTGGACTCATTATTATGAAGTGTCGCCTCTTGAACACAAAAGCAAAAAGCCTGGAAATCAAATAGATAATGAGTGGAATCATTATCATGAAGTGTCGCCTCATGGAGTCAGAAGTAAGAGGCTTGAAGATGAAATGAACAATAAGCAGACACATGAAGACGAAGAGTCGCCTCTTGACAGCAGAAGTAAAAGGCTTGTAGATAATATGATCAATGAGCGGACACCTGAATATGAAGTGTCGCCTCATGACAGCAGAAGCCAAAGATGTGAAGACAAAATGAACAGAGAGTCGCCTCATCGACATGAAGTGGGGACTCATGAACTCAGTGAACATCATCTGGTAAATGCAGAAGCAGGAACTGTTGACTCCACAAACCTGGAGCCGACTCCTTCTGATATAACAGCTATTTTTCTTAACGTTATAACAGACTGGACGTGCATTTATGATACTCAACCACTTCCAACGGATGGAATCAATGCAAGGGTATATATACTAGCCTCCAACTGCATTTATACAAAAGAATCAAGAGGAAGAAACAACAAGAGATAAGAATCACTGATCAACCTGATATTCTTGAACATTCTTCCTGTTTCATTCTTGAGTGAGCTTTGATTGTAAATCTACTCTTGCTAGAGAGTTTGTTTTTTACTTGTATATTCATATACACTTGTAATTGAGAGTTTAGAGAGTTCTCTTGTGTAAAGCAAAACTCTTGTAAGTTTGAGTGGAGCTTGGACAAAACCATTTAGGGATTGAAGAGCTCGGTGAGAAGTTCTTTGTAGAGTGAGCTGAACACTTTGTCAATCAGCAACCCATCTTGTAATAGATGATTACATAGTGGAAGAATACTTCAAGAAGGTCTTGGGGTGAGGACCTAGACCACAGTTTGTGGTTGAACCTCGGTAAATCTGTGTCTCTCTTCTATTGCTCTGTTTTCTTTGCTTCTATTGATTACATTGCTTTGCACAAAGATTAATCACTGCTATATTGTTTAGATTAATTTTAATTAATCTTAACTTGAATTAATCTTCAAAAGAAACCCAATTCACCCCCCCCTCTTGGGTTGCCTATTGGACCAACACTGTAATCTCAGCTCTAAGGAAGGTCTTGTCCTGGTTGCTAGTGACCATCCTATGGTTGTTCCTTATGTCCCTCTCTACCTCAAGTTGATGCATCAGCAGGTTATCCCAAATAGATAGGTTCATCTGCACATGAGAGTTAGCATTAATACTCAGTTGATATTAAAAAGGGTAATGTAAAGGATGCATTCTATATGTAAGGGGTTTACTTCCCTAATGACCTAAAACCGTGCTTTGATACCAACTTTTGTCACAACTCGACTTCGCTCTCACTAAGTTGAGACAGTGAAAGGGGTATGGGGGTGTGGGGTTTATAAGTTTAACGAGACATGATAAACATGAATCTCACTATAATCCAGAATAGTTCAATTATCATTACATTATAAACAAAAACTTAGTAGAGTCTCAACAAAATGTCTCATTACATTACAATCCAAAATAAAACTAGTTAACTCAAAAGCTTCAAAGCAATAGGATAGCAAAGGGACTCGCTCCCACATGTTCATTTCCTTGGAAAACCAGTTGATGTCTCAACTTCTGAAAATGTCCCATAAGATAGGAATGAGTTGCGAAGCCTAGTAGGAAAATCTATGATTTTTATGAAATATAGATTTAAATGCAATGCAGTAAAAGAATGGCATGACAAACATATGTCCCTTATAGTTTTCTTTTTTCAATTCCAAGATCCATGCAAGTATGTCTTGCTCGGGCCAATTCAAGCCAATGGGGCCCACCCATGATTCATCCTCCATCATTAAGTCCAGTGGGCCCACCCATGATCATCTAGCCCAATATCAAGCCCAGTGATACCGACCCATGATAACCTTGAATATCAAGCCAGTCAAGTGCAACCATGATATAAACTCGAGGTTTTTATCTTTCTGGTTGTTCCACCTTTATTCCTCCCCAATGATGCAGTCATGCAAGTAATTTATATTTTGAAATCATTCATAGTTAGACATTATATTCAATAAGATAGTTGGCAAGAAAGTGTAAAGTCAAACACAGTAACTTGCAGATCATTTAATAAGAAAAAAAGTGAGTATGTATATTAAAGAATGCATAGGTTCCTACCTTGATGATATGTCCGAGTCAATTAGGTCCTTGATTCACGTACTTTCTGTGAAAGAATAAAATACTAACTTGTCATAATTATTCAAAATTTCCCAATAATTCTTATAAATCAGTGATTGTTATTTTGAAGTGCCAAATAATTAAAAGAATAGCCAGATTAGAGTGGTTAGTAAGGGTAGGCTCAGTAGGACAGGTCCTTTGGAACCCTCCCTATCTCTCGTCAGGAACGAAATTACCCAGTATCGGGGCCCAAGGGTGAAATCTTAGATTTTACCAGGAGGTCTAGTGATCCCGCACTCTCTCATATTTGGGTTCCTAATATTTTTAGAGGTCTACTAGTAAAATTTCAGATTTTCCCCATTTCTAAATCATTTTCTATGATTTTCTTTGTCCAAACGTTGTTATTAATTTACAGAAGATAATGAACAAGCAAATAATTATTAATACTAGATTTTGCTGCATTGAATCTTGAATTTGAAATTGAAGATTGAAAATAAAATTACATAAACAAATTGAAAATTACATAAACATTTGAAGATTACCAGGTAATATCTGGAAATCACTGATACTTGAACTTGAGATCTTGATTACAGAAGAATTCTAGAGAGAGAGAGAGAGAGAGAGAGGTTGGACTCAAAACTTGGCCTGCCCTCCAAATGGGAGAGTCAATGCTTAAATAGACAGAAAAGGAAAACTGAAACTGTTGAAATAGTGACGGTTTGTCGATTGCCAAACTGGAACTGTTGAAATAGGAACTGTCGGTGGCCGAAAGTTGTTTGTCTCTTGTGAATAGTGAATAGTGAACAGTAAAAGTCGCTTTTACTGTAGCAGTGTTGACTTTTGCTGAAAATTTTTCGGAAGAGCACCGAAAGTTGATGGCTTGATCAGTGGGGTGTCTATCTTGCTTTGATCACTTCCTGTTGACTTTTGGAACGAGTTTTGACTGGAGTGAAAGTGCCAAAACAGTTATCTCCATTGTCCTGGGCAAGATCTGTAGAAGATACTTGAGAATCTTGATCTGGATTGGATGGAGAAGCCTCATCATCACTATCAGAGAGAGATGATAAGGTATCAAGCAGGTGTTGGCGAAGCTCCTTCTTGGATTTGGCTGCAGCTAATTGAGGAATTAATTGGCTACGATTGAGGAGAAATTGGGGATCAGATGCCATAGCAATGGTTGGGTGTTGTTGGAAGAGTTTGTGAACTGTTTGAAAGGCGACAGTTTGGGCAGCCAGCCAATTATCCCACCATTTGACCTGAAAGCTTCGGGCAAGATAGGAAAAGAAATTTTCATAAATGATGGTATAGTTCCAAGCACAAATCCATGGGATGGAAAATTGAATCATAAAAGGTAAAATGCAAGGGAATTTGGATAAAGCCCGATCAGGTTTGAACTGGGTTTGATAGAGAAGGAATGCTTCATGGATAGATGGAGGAAAAATTTGAGGTACGGACCCAAAGTGATTCCACCACAAAAAGAACCAATTCGGAAAAATGAAAGGAAAGTCCTTTTTGAAGGTAAACATCCAAGAGTGACTGAATTTTGGATTTTGAAAGAAGAAAGTATTGAACCAGGCTTGTTGGTAATCATAATAATTGAAAGTAGGAGGGTTGTAAACTTCAGAAAAACGGCGGGGACAGAGAGGATGAGGCCCCCATTGTTCTTGGGTTAAGATTTGGTTAATGTAAACAGTAGAATAGGCAATGTGGGTTTGATCAGGATTATAATGATTTTTTAGGGAAATGGAATCAGTTTCAATGAGGATAAATTCATAAAATTGTTGGGTATGTAAAGGGGAGATTTGGAGAAAGTGTGTGTTCTGGGCAAACACTCTAGGAGGAATTTGAAATGGATCCTCATTCCATGTTTGATTTTCCAAAAGGACAATAGTTTGTTCGCATTGAGTTTTGAGAAAATATTTAGATTTGACTATGGGGTTATTAGCCACCATAGAAGAAGAAGAAGAAGAAGAATAAGTGGGGCGAGAAGCCACCACAGAAGAAGCAGTAGAGGGGCGAGGAGCCACCACTTGTTGTTGTTGGGGAATGACGGTAGTTTGAGCATAAGCTTGAGATAATTGTTGAGTTTGGTCAATAAGTGTTTGGTTATACCAATCACTGGGAGACATGGGAGGAAGTGTTTGGAGAGGAATTGGTTTCATAGCATAAGAAGCTTTGGTTTTAGGTTGAGTTTGAGCAGGGGCTTTGCCGGGATCTCGACTGGGTTTAGGAGGCATGGTGTGAATCTCCCTGTAAGAATTCTCGAGTAAGAAAATCTAGAAGTGAATTATCAGTACCTTTAATGTAAGCGATTTTAAAATAAAAAACAGAAAGAATAGCTTGCCATCTAGCAAAGATTTGCTTAGAAGCTATATTTTGTACATCTTTAAAAATAATATTTTTGGCAGCTTGACAATCAATACGAAGTAAAAATTCTTGATTTAATAAATCACTTTGAAATTTGAAAATACATAAAATAATTGCTAATAATTCATTTTTAATAGTACTATAATTCTTTTGAGTAGGATTCCAGGTACCCGAGGTAAACCTAACTAATTGTTCTTTGTTATTGAGGACTTGTTTAAGAATACCACCATAACCTATATCAGAGGCATCTGTTTCAACTATTTTGAAAGCAGTAGGATTGGCTAGGGTGAGACAAGGCAGGGTTTGAACATATTGCTTAAGGGTTTGAACGATCTTAGTATGTTCATTAGACCAAGCAGGAGGGTCTTTCTTAAGACGTTGCCTGAGAGGAGCAGCAATTTGACTTAAATTTGGATAAAAGTTAGAGACATAATTGAGACTTCCTAAAAACCGTTGCAATTGATTTTTATCTTTAATTTAATCAGGAAATTTATTAGCAAATTGGATAGATCTTTCAATAAGGGTAATTGTACCTTGATAAATATAATGTCCTAAGAACCTGACACGAGTTTGAAATAAACTAATTTTCTTTGCAGAAAGAACTAAACCAGTGTGTTTAACAATTTTGAAGAATTGTTCAAGATGTGTCTAGTGTTGAATAATAGAATTAGAAAAAATCAAAACATCATCAATATAAACAATTGTGAATTGAGAATGGGGATTGAAAATATCATTCATAATTTTTTGAAATTCAAAGGGAGCATTTTTTAAACCGAATGGCATTACATTCCATTCATAATGTCCAAAAGGTAAAGTAAATGCAGTTTTATATCGATCTTGTTCAGCTAATTGAATTTGCCAAAAGCCAGATTTCATATCAAATTTTGAGAAGATTTTTACATGACAGAGACATTGAAGAAGATCTTTTTTATTGGGAATAGGATACCGAATTCATTGAAGAGCATCATTTAGAGGTTTATAATTGATTACTAAACGGGGAGCACCTCGTTCAATCTCAGCATTTTTATAAGCATAAAAGGCAGCACAACTCCATGGAGATTTACTAGGGCGAATTAATTTTTTATCAAGTAAATCCTGAATTTCTTTTTTACAATATTCAAAAAGTTCCTGGTTCATTTGGATTGAACGAGCTTTGGTAGGAATTTTGGCATCAGAAAAATCAGAAGCATAAGGTAAAGTAACAACATGTTTGTGTCTAGACCAGAAAGCATTGGGTACATCAGAACAAACTTCTTGTTGTAATTTGGTTAAAAATTTACCGATGGCTAATTGTAAAGTACCATTTTGTAAGCTACGTTCAATTTGAGTATTAATTTTTTCTTCTTTGAAAAATAATAAGTGTTTTTCTTTTCGAATGATAAGATTGAGAGTTTTATGGGAAATAACAAAATTTTTTAAAGTATTGAGATCTTTGGTACGAGGAGGACTTGCAAAGGGGAAAATAATTTGATTATTATTAAGAGTAGTAGTGATACCTTTAGTAGTAACTTGAAAGGGCTATAGAAGACTAAGGAAAGGAGTCCCTAATATAACTTCTCTGGAAAGGTTTTTGACAAGGACAAAAGGAGTTTTAATACATACATTATTATTGCAAATATGAGCAGTAGAAAGTTTATATTGTATTTGCAGTGGAGTTCCACTAGCAGCAGAGAGACGTTCACGTGTTTTTTTCAAAATATTTAGTAGGGATCAAACCTTCTTGAATACAATTAAGATCTGCACCAGAGTAAAAAAGGGCAATAATGTCAAATCTAAATTCTTGGTTAACAACAATAGTAATTTTGACATTCCATTTTTGATAAGAGATTTGGGAAAGTAAGAAAATATCTGTAGGATTGGGAATATTAGGCTAGCTAGAAGAAGAGGAAGAGTGTTGAAGTAATAACACTTGATTCTTAAGATTATCAAGATCAATTTTGGAAATATTATGTTCAAGTTTTAAATCACGTAATTCTTTTTTCACAGAGTTGATTTCAGTTTGTAAGTCTTGAATAGTTATAGGGGAAGACGTAGAAGTTTGGTCAAATCTTTTGAGAATATCATTAAGATTATAAGGGTTATTTAATAATAAAATATCTTAGGTAGGTTTGTCAGCAGAAGTTAAACTTTGTTTAAGTTAGAGTAAATAATCTTTTTTAACTTGAGGATCAGAAATTTTATCTATAACATCAAGAAGTAATTCTTGTTCTTTTGTAATAACATTAATAGTATGTGTGGTTGGACATTGACAATTGGTTTTTATAATTTGGTCAGATTCAGGGGAAGAAGAAGAAGTATGAGGTACGTCTTCGTCAGAAGAAGATTGAGATACAATTTCATCTATTTGTAATGCATCATCAGAGAGGGAAGGATTATCAGAAGCATCCGAGTTTAAGAATAAATGCATAAGTTGTTGTTTAAGTGTTTCATCAATATCTAAGGAATTAATTTTTTGATTCATTCGACACTGATTTTTATAATGGCCAACTTTACCACACTTGTAACATGTGGGGACTTTTCTGGTGTGTTTAGAAACATGTTTAGGTTTAAATGGAGAAGTTTTAACAGGAGGTTGT
The DNA here is from genome assembly GCA_033060915.1 of Euryodendron excelsum. Lineage (NCBI taxonomy): Eukaryota > Viridiplantae > Streptophyta > Magnoliopsida > Ericales > Pentaphylacaceae > Euryodendron > Euryodendron excelsum. The sequence continues at coordinate 30,619,893 of CM065379.1, forward strand.
GCATGGGGTTTCTGGTAAAAAACATTAGAACTTGGTTTAGGTTTTCGAAAGAATCGTCGTGCAGAAATAGTGCGAGGTTTACGTCGGGAAGGGGGTATGACTTGTGTGGTATTTTCAAATCCAAATTGTTGGCAAAAGGTACCTAATTCACGTTTGGAAGTGGCTAAATCCTTTTGTAATTGTTGGTTAAGTTTGAAATTGGTACAGAGTTTAAGACCTTGGGTTTGGATGGCATTAATTAAGTCACTATAAGTGAGTTGTTCATAAGGGACAACGCCATTGTTGTTTTCTTTGAGTTTGTCTTTGACTTTTTGAGAAAATAGTTTGGGAAGACCATCTAAAAATTTTTCTTTCCAATGTGTTTGACGGCAATCATCACGTAACATAACTTTGGTTAAGAAAACATCTTTATACCAACGGAAATCTTGAAGTTTTGGACATCTGAGATTATTGAGGATTTCAGAGGTAACAGCTTGGACTTTGGAAGCACGCCCTAAGAAGTGCCTAGAAATGGAAAAGATAAGGGTACTAACTGCATCTTCAATTGTTTGATTGTCTTCAGTTTTGATGGGTGTACCATTTGAATCAGTTTTGTTGCAGTAAGGATTTGAGTACGTTCACTAGAGGTGAGAAAATGATCCCACCATCCTTTAAGATGACCAGTAAAACCAGCAACCAAAGCTTGAGCAACAGCAAAATCAGAAGATTTTTGTTTAGTTTTGTAGGCTAAAGCAACCATTGTCATTTCTTGGAGTTTGTTAAGAATATGATATTCAGTCATACCATCAAAATTCCATTCATAAATGGTACCACCATGATAAGCAGCTTAAGTGAATTGATTTCTTTCTTCATATTGCATATCAGGAAGAGTTGGATGAGGATAATAATTTTTAGTGTTATTGGATTCATAGCGGTTTTGATATTTCCATTTTTGTTTTTTATTCTGGGTAGCATTAAGTTCTAAAGGCTGGGAATCATTCATGGTTTGTTCAATCGCTTCAACTTCAGAAAGGGTTGGTTGAGATAAAGTATTAATAGCTTTAGAAGTAGATGGAGGTGTGTCAGGTGCAGTAACAACACGGAGAACATGATCAAGTTGTGCAAGTTTGTGATCAATTTGAGAAGAAAAGTCTTGATTACTTAATTCATTTTGAAGATGTGAAGGGACTTCATGTGGTGTAAATAGAGGGGTTTCAGTAGTGGTGAGTGTAGTGACTTGATCTTTGCTGATAAAGTTTTCTACACGAGTTAATTGGTCACCTATAGTTTTAAATGTTTGATTTGTAAAATTATTTTGTTGTAAAATATTAGAAATATCTTTGGCATTAGGAGGTGAAGTATCAGGCTTAAGTTTGAAAGGGGAAGCAGTAATAATACTAGATCGGTGTTGAATATGAATTTCTTTTAGAGGGGGATGAATAGAAGGTTTAATAATATCGTTGGAAGTAACCCATTGGTTTTCAGTAGTGGTAATAACATTAAGTTGGTCAAAATAATTAGAATAATATTCAAACCAGTCAAAGAAACTTAAATAAATTTTGTTATTTTGAACAAATTGATAATATTCTTCATGTATAGGAAGGCGAGCAATTTCATCAAAGGTTTTTAAAAATCAATTCTTCTTTTGTATATTTTGGGGAGAATTAAAATCACGAACTAAAATAGATTTGTCAAAAATAAATTCTTGTTCTATCATATTTATTTGAGGATCAAGAGGAGGATTTGGAAGCATTTGAGATAGTGTGGGAGATTGGGGAAAATCATCTTGTGTATAAATAGGTTGTGCAACATTAGAAGTTGTGACAAATTGTAAGACAGGAGATCTAAAATGCATTGAAGAAGAAGGAACAGAAGAAAAAGAACTCCTAGGTGGGAAAGATTGAAATTGAGTGCTAGCAGATAATCCAACATCTGAGAATCGTGGTCGAGATGACCCTGCCGTAGTATTGGTGAATTTAATACGAACATTGCCATCAGTGCTTTCATGAATATATTCTAAATTTTTGTTTTTTATGGTTGTAGATGGAACTTCATTGTCTAAAGTCCATTCTAATGGGAGATTAACATCTTCCCAGCGTATGGTCTTGGGAGTACTAATATTGGAGTCACTATTCGTATAAATAAGGAGTGTTTCGCCTTTGGGGCTTATGATCTTACAACGTGGATCTATAAGTGTAGTCATGGCTTTGAGATGGATTCGATAAATAATGGAAAAATGGATATTGCCTAGTCCTAAGTCATAACCAGAAGTTTTAATTTTAAGTGTGAGGACTTTAAGAATACCAGTATCTTGGAGACATACAGCATATCCGGGATAACAATCAAAATGGACAGACCCACTATAAAGACTTGTTTCAATTAAACCTAAGGTACTGTTGATAAATGTTGTGTGTCTTTTATCTTGTAAAGTTAAAAGAATTGGCATTTTGACCCTGACGGGTTAAGAGAACAACAGCTACTTGTACTAATCCTAAGTGTAAATAATTGTATTTTTGTTGTTTGTATTTGTTAATAAGATTTTGACTGAGAAGTTGAATTTGTTGAGATGATTCTGTAAAAGGAATTGTTTGTTCGACAGTTTTGATAGTATAATTGGACAAAAAATCAAAGGGTTTAATTTGATAAACTTGGTGGACTGAGACACGAGGAGGTGTCCAATTGGGAGAAGGAAAACATTGTTCTTCTTGGTTAAGTATTGAAGTGTCATTACTACTATGAGATTGCTTAGATACCAAAGACATGGTTCTCGTTAAATGATTCATTAGGGAACTTAATTGTTTATCATTTAAGTATTTAGATTCAAAATTATATAAAGATTAATACCTATGGGTGATCTAGATGTACCCTAGCCGGTCAACGTTTTACACCTATTGCCTTAACCTTGGGACTTACAACGGCTACGCGACTAGTTAGTTTACAGGTTCATCAGACAACACAGAGGATAAGAATCAAATATATAACTTGAAAACAAATACTTGAAAGATTCACAATAAGTGACTAATAAATACAATTACAAAGAACTTGGCTCTGATACCATTACTAACCCAGGTAGTAAGCCTCAACGATTTATAGGCACGCCCAGAGGGTCAACCAGACGTTGTTTGCAGCTTATAACAAATAATAAATAATGAAAGCAATTAAAACCAGCCAATAAGGCGGTATAATCATAAAAGAAGATAATGAACAAGCAAATAATTATTAATACTAGAAAATCATAGATATATCAAAAAATTTCAAAAAATTTAGGTTAGGCTCAAATAGTCTATGGGACCATGCTACCAAAATTTGGTGGCCATTGGAGCATCCACGCGCCACTAGTGGCGCATGGGGGAGGAAGGCACAACCTTCTTCTTCCTCTATCGTGACTGATGGTGCTTGCAATCCATTTTTCGGCCGCCCACCGTGCCTCCTGGCCATGCATGTGTAACCTAACGATAGCTAAAGACCTGGGTTGCACACTCATAGTTAGAGATTGGCCGGTGGTGGCCGATATAAGTCGAAAAGCTCGTTGCATGGTCGAAACCCTAGGGTTCCAAACCTACAACTGAGTTTTTCAGGCCCTTCCCATGGTTTTTTTGGAAAATCATCCTTCACGAAGGTTGCTCCTAACGTCGAGACAAAGAAGTTCCAAGTGGACTTGTCGCCAACGGTGACCGGTAGCCGAAGTTATGGCCTGATGACTGTTTTCTGGCGACTTCAGCCCTTTAGGGCCATTTCGGCGCATGCACAGAGGTAAGAGGCCTCCCTTGGACTCCGTGAAGGTCCTAGAGAAGCCTCGTACTCCTATGGTAGGCCTCAAGCCCTATCTTGGCTTGCTATAGCCTACAACTGGTGTAACTCCCATTTTTTTTCCTCTTAGTTTATCTCAGGTTCACGACAGGGCTAGGGGGGTGTTCTTGCTGGGTTTAGGTAGGTGAGGGGATGGGGAAGAAATCTCCCTTACCTTGCCTCTTCCCCTCTCTTTCCCTGACTTCTCTCTACACTCCCTCTTGGTCTATATATATATATATATATATTCCCTCTTTCTTATAGCAACACCCCAGAGGAAGGCAGTGGGGTTAGGTATATATAGAGTGCGCATGGGGTGGTGTATCGAGTGGTGGGTGAACTTACCGGTTCATGGGGGGTTCTATTCCCACGGGTCTCTCTCTCTCTCTCTCTCTCTCTCTCTCTAAATAAGTAGCCACCTTGCATGCCCAGCATGTGTGATGAAAGAAGATTCCATGCCAGAGGTGGGTTGGTTGCTTGGGGGGACATTCCCCTCGGTTTCCTTCTCCTCTTTCTTTACAACTCTCTCTCTCTCTCTCTCTCTCTCTATATATATATATATATCAGCCTCCAATGGCTTTGCATGGGAAGATCCCTTGTCTCACAAGTGGTCGGCAAGTGTGTGAAGTGTGTGCAAATTTAATTCATGTGTATTGTGATTCGGGTGTGTGCATGTTTAAAAAAATGAGCATTAGCTATATGTATAAATGTATATAATAAAGTGATAACTTGGCTATACATGCAGCTGTATCTATCTACATATCTACATATGTCATACTAAAGAGCCGGCCGTGCAAAGTTGATGGGTTGGACTAAGTCCGATGTAAAATGACGAAGAGACCTAGTACGTAGCAGATGAGTTCGGGGCTTCAAATTTTATTGATCGCTTAATCCAAAATCGTAGGCAGAAAGCTCTCAAAAATTCAATTGGTTTAGGCTCAAATTTCTCACAATTCTATTTCTAGGTGAGAGAGAAAGCTTAATCCAAAGTTTCGGTAAAATCGGGTGCGAATTTACTAGGTGCAGCGGCTATCGCGGACCTTTCAGGAAATCAAATCTCCACGGAATTGAACTCCAAGAGCATGAGGAGATCAGGCTTGAAGAGTAGATAATTTTAGATACTTGACTCGTCAAAATGCCTCAAGAAATTAGAGAGAAACCTTAGTTTAAAGTTAGGGCGAAATTGGTGCGAGTTTGTCAGGTATAAAGTGCTTCAGAGACTCTTTTCGAGAGATCGAGTTTCTAAAAAGCCGAGTTTCAACATACAGACAAGGTTAGGCTTGGAAGGACCTCGCTTTTAACCTACAATACCTATGGTTGGGTCTAATTAGTCCCACTAGGGATGTTATGTAGTCAAAGAGAAGTCATCGGTATTACACTCCCTGCTTGATTTCCTACTCCTTTTAACTCCTAACTACTGCCAAAAAAAGTCAAAAATAAAATATTACTCATATATTTTATCTTCAGCATTTGGTACACTTACTAGTCTTGTGATAGCATTGGGAGGGCATTCTTAAAGGCTTTTTTTTCCTTATTTTGGCCCCCTAATTTTAACTGCTATTTTCCTTATTATAAAAAAAATGATATGTAGATGTTTGAGAGGGCATTCTTCATTGATAAATTATCTTTGCCAATAAATCAACTCATAAAAATAGTATTTTGATGAGATCAAAGTTAAATGGCAGGCAGACGTGTTATTTTTAAGTCTTTATACTAGTGCATGTGCACGTGCGTTGCACGTGGTATATTTTATTTATACATTTATGTTGCCTGTTATCTAAGAAGAAATTATGATTCTACTTAAATTGTGATTTTTTTGTTACTAAAAAAATTCTCCCTTCTACATTGCTTCACTACTACATTGAGGTCTGGCTACTCTCTACCTCTCTCTCACCATTTCACTATTCCTTCCAAATTTAATTCTTTGCCAAATTCAAAATCATAGACCATAACATGAGATTGAATTTTAGGAATATCAAAAAAATAAAATACGCATGAAAGAAAGGATCATAGAAACACTAAAGTAATCATTGTCGTAGTCAGCGGTTCAATTGGTTGGCTTATGCCCTATAAGCATAAACGAAGTTATGAATATGATGCCTACTCATCTAAGAAGCTCGGACAAAAACACGAGTATCAGATACGCCGACACATCAATTTTAAAAAAATACAAAACATGACACGGTAGGGACACGGCAAAAGAATATATTTTTGTATTTTTTAAATATCATATATATAAATATTGTACACAAGAAGTGAAAAATATACAAGATTACACTAATTAAAATTAATATATATATATATATATATATATTTCACTACTTTATTAACAACAAATCATTAACAATGAGTTAATTACATTCCATAAAAAATGATAAAATAAATAAATACATTAATAACAAAAAAGTTGTTCCATCAATACATAATACTATATAGTCAAAAATACCAAAAATATTAAAACGGTATTACACTTCATCAACTATCTATCATTATCTAATATAAAATTCATAAAGAACACATCAAACAAATTAACCATTAATATTAGTAGCATATTTGTTTTTCTTCTTCTTTTTTTCTTTTCTTTTTCTTCTTCTTGTTCTTGTTTTTGTTCCTCTTCTTCTTTCTTGATCCAACAATTAGTTTTAAAAAATTTATAGTTGAGTCCCTGACTTGTCCCTAAAGTTTCTAAAATGGGACACGCATGTCCAAGCTGTGTCCGTAGAGTGTTTGATATAAAAATAAATAAATAAAAAATTGAACAAGTAAAATAGAGCGTCCGACACATGTCCCCGAGTATCACATGCCTGTCAGTGTCCGAAATGTGTCCGACACGAGTACAGTTCCTCCCACGGAGTGTCCGTACTTCCTAGCTACTCACTGCTAATTCGTGACAATTTTTAGTGGCTTTATTATTGCATCCTCCTTACACTAAGTCTAAGTCAGTGCATATCTATTTTTAAAAAATAGTAGAAAGAAGAAACTAAACTTATAAAGATTTTTGGATTTTCAAGGACTTCAAAAATTTGTAGTCAGTGCACACCTCTTTAATGTTTAGTAACATATATTATTTCTAAAGAGAAACTGCAAAAGTACATATAATCAAATTAGTTATGGAAAAATGAAAATTAGGGGTGATGCTTAGATATAAATAAGATCAATAACTTACACTAAAGCATATTGTACTCTAGACAATTCCCATGATCACCAAGTAAAAAGCATATGGAAACATTTGCCATTGTGGACTATTTTCCTATAATAATTGGACTATTTCGCAATTTGCAAGAGACATCAAGCAAAATAAACAAAAAATAAAAAAAATTAATTACTGAAAATCGACACAACCACTTTAGAAAAGTTCATGCCAACTGTGTATTTCAAATCTCAACTATGTGTATCTTGTTGTTTTTATAGGATGACATGTAGAACCATCCATTATTCAATATGGCAAGACTACTGTTGTGGCTCTAAATAGGTTTGCACACCCAAAACTATCATAAATCTCAAATATCCTCCATAGAGTTTGTTCAGCAGACTCCAAAACCATGCAGTTATATAAAATTCCTCTCTCCTCTCTCATGAATAATGTACCTCTCAAAGTATGTTAATGGTTCAAGTTTTGTAAATCATCAACAATTTGTAGAGCAAAATACAGGAGCGAATTATCTTAATGGTTGCAACAATTTACACATCACCAATAGCCCCTATCAAGTGATCAGTGTCGTGGATTTTATTGACTTAATTGGTAGCTTCAAGAATGAGAAATTAAATTAAGCATGGCAAACAGTAACTGTGATATAATTAGAGGCTTGGAAGAATATTTACATTCATCAATTTTACCATAGGATTCTGCCCAAAAACTGTATAATAGCTAGGTATTCTTTCAGAGCACCAGTTGGTGTTGATGTAGTATGTGTATTTACATAATCGACATCTTCTCTGGCCACTCCATATTGACCTAAGGCCTTCTCTATGCAAAAAAAAGTTTGTGTCCTTGATTTTCAAGAGGCAAATAAAAGACATCAATTCAACCATTCATTTGGTAATCAATTATTTGCTCAACTGTAAGATTGCATGAATACTTGACCATTCATTCAATAATACTTGATCGAATAGCACGGTGTTGGGTCAGGACTGACACTATCAAAACAAGAATCCCTTGTATCCCAATTATAACATAAGACTCAAGTACAACATATACTTGTATGCTCTTTGTGGTTGACAATTCTTGCTTTAGATAGTCTAATTTTGCGTCAAAAACTTTTTCCAACATATCTTCTTTGTTTCTAGAGATTCACCTTCTTTGAATTCATCTTTAGATTTTCACTATCTACATCACAACTCATTGTAACAAAAAATTTCACAAGCATGGAAAGTGGGAACAATATTAAAAAGATTGGAAAATATTTCTTCCAAACCCCTTAAAATTTAAAATGAGAAGGCATTTTGTGAACATCTATGAAAAATAATATTTTCTAATTAAAGATATTTAAGTGGCCCCAAAATATGTTGGCCTGCTTTCATAAGTGCTAAAATTGATTTCACAAAGCCTATTCCATAAAAACATAAAAACAACACATCATTACAAATTAGAACAAAACTACAGGCCATTTGATCTCTTATCATAATGACAAATAGTTCTCACCTTAACATGTGGTTGTAGAGTTATTTAATAACATTGAAGTTGGAGACAATTGTCATAAACACAATTCCAATCAACACAATCATTTACAATGCAACCCTTTCCCAGCACATTGCCATACTCCTTGTCCAAAACTCATTGAATTAAATGTAATCTAGGATGCTAGTTTCAAGGCATCAAAAGTTGCACATGACTGCAAAATGTTTTGCCACAACAAGGGAACTATATGTCATGTATAAAGTGACATTTTCTTGCAAATCTCATTGCCCTCGATATTGGCAAAAAGAAGGCACTATTTAAGAAAACTTATGTGCACTGTTGTTCAATGGACAAAACTGGAGAGAAAGTAAAGAAAGAATACGAGGGACAGACCCGCTTGGACACTAAAATTGAGATGGTAAAGATAAGGAGGGAAGGGACAATCAATCTGACTTATTCTTTCCTCAATAAAGTGGGAGGATTTGGATACTAAGGAGAAATTAGTTCTTTGATTATGGCTTTGCCTATCACCATTTCATGTAGCAAAATATGTAAACAGGTGGTGTGCCGGAAATGAGTTGCCACTTATTAGTTTCACACAGGCAAAATTTAAAGATTCATAAAGCACATTAAGGAAAGTCAAAAGCAGTTAAACATAAGAAAAAAAAGGAAGAACAAAACTACAGGCTATGTAGGCTCTTATCAAAATGACAGACAGTTCTCACCTTGACATGATGAGTTTGCAGGGTCGATATACGTGAAATATATTGAATGCTGGACTTTAATGAACCCTTTCATTTGCATACTCAGTTCATCACGTCGAAGGTGAAAATTATTAAATCTGTATGTTACCTTTCAAGGGTAATGTAATAGAGGAAACCTTCAGTCTTTGTCTTGTCTACGAAAGTAGAACTTGATTTGAATGTAAGAAAGTCCAGAGCTTGTTTTGAAGTGGAAGGGATGTAGCAAACAATTAGTTTAGGCCTTTTTGTTTTCCAACGATTGGTGGGTGGATAACAGTGCCTGTGAGAAAGCTTAAATGGTTTAACGCTGGTTAAAAGTCATAGTTCGTTGGGCAAAATGGCATTTAGTTTGTTTGTAGGGCTATTCTTGGAAGTTTAGTAAATACTTTGAGGGCTTCCGTCTCTTAAAATAGTAGATATATATATATATATATATGTTTACATATATATATATACAATAAACTTAATAGCATAACAATAAATGAAGAAGTGGACTAATTCTTATTGCCCCTATGATATAGCATTTAAAAAATATAAAATGATAGGAAGGGCCATGTAGGTTGGCCTAAATGCTGCTTTTACATATCTTTATGTATGTATACATATAGTAAATGTCCTCATGATCAATTGACCTTATCCCTTTATTTTTGGTCTTGCACTTATGCCTTAGTCATGTAAACAAGGCAGTGGGATTGCCAAATCTATAACCTATTAAAATCGATTGGTGATATATGCATTTATATTGATAGAACTAATGGCCCTAACTCAATCTTAAAAGACATAGGACCAATTTCGTTTGTATTTTTTTAGTCATGTTGCTAAGGTTTTGTTCGCTAAATTTTGATAAACAAAAAACAAAAACTTGTGTATCACATGTTTTTGTTTTTAATGTTTTGTAACCTATTTCAAAATAAGGTAAGAAATTTAAGACACAGAAAAGGTGTAACAAGTGAAAATATATTGAAGAATAGTAAATGAATAACTATTTGCACTTTGAACTTTTTTGAAAAAACACAAAAACATATTTCTTGCTTTCTAAAAACAATACAAATATGAAACATGTATCGCAACTGAATGACAATCTTAATAGAAAAAGAAAATTTGCTCGAAATTTATGAACACAGTGAACATACACACGACTTTAGAGACAAGAACTCAACACACATTGATAGTAAACACATTAAGCCACAAATTGCTACTTCCTCATTCTGCATTCCTAAAGTTGGTAGTTAAAAAGAAGTGAGATTTAAACTATCTCATGGCCAATTCTTCTACAATAACAAATGTTTTATGCAACCCATAATCCATCTATGTCAATTTGAAGATAATAAGAAAGAGAGAGTGAGACACTAGAAATAGAGTTGAAGCAAACGATGAAACGGAGTATGTCAATATATACAAACATATATAATACAAGCAAGCAAGAGAGAGAGAGAGTGAGAGAGAGAGTGCAATTGTTTGGCAAAACTGGCAAGCAATTAAACTCTGTATTCCTAATGGGTAGCAATTGGACTGTATTCTAAACCCTATTACTGCATTTTTGTTCAAAGGCGTTAAGTAGTCTGGTTCCTTTGGTCGCATTGCATGACTCGACGGTTTTCTTATCGATTCAAAAGTTTTGACGTATTTGAAAGGACAGGTCTTGACACAACTGTAAGTGATTTGGCTTAGTTGGAAATAAAAAATAATTTCTTGAAAATTGTGCACATATGATTATCTATAGACCCTGCAATGACGAAAGCTGCAGAACTACGATTTCTTTATTTACCATAAGATAAAATAAGCAACTATATCTACAAGAACCAAGCTGGTTATTGAACCAGTCAAGTGAGTTGTTCATATTTATTGGTTCATTATTCCACTGTAGTTCACTTTAACATGCTTTATAGTTAATAAACTAAAAAAATAAAATGTACATAGAAAATTATAAAATTATCACAAGAATAAATAATCACTTTTAAAGTATATGTAAGTAATCAACCATGACATTAAATTTTCTAAGAAACATCTGATGTTAAGCATTAATCTAATATAATTAGCTAGTACGAAATAAATAGAAAAAGAAAAATGACGTTGGAGCTGATCAAATATGATAGTAGAAATTACACCCTTCCTTAACTTCTGGCATAAATATAAACAGCTACTTTTAGTTTTCGAAAATCACAAATACTTCCTTACCAAATTCGCCAAGTAACAGAGACTACGTTAAATTATTTTATGGAAAATGTTGCTTTTACAAAGATTCATACAAAATTTTTATACAAAATGATGTGACAGTGACAGTTTTGTAATTACAAACCATTATGATAAGTGTTTTATTTTAAAATAAAAGACTCCCATTAAGACACATCATTTTGTATAGAAATTTTGTATTAATTTTTTGTTTATATAATATTACCCTTATTTCTCTCTCCTCATTATCTCTCTAATAGAATCATTGCTATCTCTTTGTGGTGCGGTGGTTGGAGAGGGAAGGAATGATTGATGGTGGTTGCTAGTGAAGGTAGGGGTAAGAGAGTGGCTCTAGGGAGGTGGTTGGAGAGGGAAAAGGTGATTGGGGTGGCAGGAAAATAGAGGTGGGGGAGGAGGTGGAGAGAGAGAAAAGGGTGAAGAAGAAAAGGAGAACATTGACTTTTTTACAACATTGGCCCGAAAGAATACAATTTTAAGGGTAAAATTGCCAACATATTAAACTAATATGCTTGTGTCATCATATTCCACTAATGATGAAAGACGTGTGATTAACAAAAAGAACATCTATTACTAAGTTTCAACTAAAGAGGAAGAATTTATAATTTCCAAAAAACCAATGGTAGCTTTATGTATATAAGCCAAAAGTCAAGGGAGGTTGGTGATTTGCCCAATATGATACCATATCTTTGATGTGAAAAACATGTTAACGAAAGATTCAATGGGGCCAACCTCGCAAAATTATGGGTTACATATACTAAAAACATTATTTTTTAGAACATGGCTTTTACTAATGCATGAAACTTAGAAATGATCGAAACATACGTTCAATGGATTGTTAGATGAAATCAATCAATCCACCTGATTTGACATGATTCAATGACATTTCAGTATAACAATAAAATTGAATCGGTCTAGTGTTGGGTTCTCAATTTGATCTAAATTTTACAACATTGATTTTGTCATTTAGAATATATGTAGGATTATTAATAAAGGTGTCAGTAATCAACATAGAAAAAAATGGTGCTAATTGTAATTCCAAATATCTAATGTATATGCAATTTTTTTATAACAAACTTGATGAAGTGAATATAATATCATCGTAGTTCCATAAGTTACTTAAACAATATTGATAATTTAGTGTTTTACTATCTTAGTTTCTTATTCCATTGAAATAAAGCAAATTCCCTCCAACCTTGTATGAAGGCAAAGACTCACATCCGAAATCCATAACATTGCAGAGAGACTTTACTATTTAGGCTATTGTTGGCACCTTTAAGTAATCTTTGGTTGCTTCTTGCACATCGTAGAATTGGTGTTAATAGGGATACACAACAGTTAGAATGCTAATATCATGTTTTGCAATAGTTCAAGTTTATGTGAAACCACGGTGCTAATGAAAATTATTTTAGAAGCACGCCGCAGGGGGCAGGGGTGTTAGTTTTCAGGACGAGCAAATAAAATAACAATTGTGTATAAAAGCTGAACTTATTTATGAAATTTACAACTGAAGAAATCATTTCTTTTATATAGTTGAGCTCAAAATAGAAAATCAGCTTAATGGATAAATTGTTAGCTTTAAAGAGAGAGTCGTTATAAATTTATGAAGCATATGTTATGAAATAGAAATAATAGCATAAAAAAACAAGATTTTTGGCCCTAAATTTTTAATCATAAAAAAGAAAGATGCAAAATACCAGAAAAAAAATGCACTATAAAATGTAATGGTCAAAAGAGTAATGATCATGATATCCTCTATGCATGTTGTGGTTGTGTACAAGTATTACATATGGCATTTACTTGTTTTTATAGCTGTTTCTCTTACTCGTATCCTATTATTGTTGTAGTTAGGTTGTTCTTTGGGTGTATAAATTTTATAACGTCTACATAAAATAGTTTATCATTAGGCTACCTTTCGTCATGTAATTATTGTCTTATGAGGTTTTGAGGTGCTTGTCAGGTCTAGTTATTTTGATTGGTACTTAGCTTCTTCTGTTTTTTTTCTTTAACAAGAGGGAAAAGAATATTCTTATTCACACAAGGGTTTCGGTACTTGGTTAATAATCTATTGTATACATGGATCTAATATAGAGAATACAGTTGTTGAAATTGAAGTGGTTGATATACAAAAAGATATACCCAAACAAAAAAAAGAAAAAAAGATTTTTCTCAAGTAACATGATGGGTTTTCACCATACCGGTACCTTGCAAGCTCAGTTCTTGGATATAAAACGAGAAAAAGTTTGATCATGGAATGTGAATATTTGAAAAAATTGAGATGGTTTTGGTGTAAAAGCAATTATAAAATACGTTACACCCATAATTGCTATAAATATAAGCTAGAGTCACCACAAATGTGATACATAGTTATCACGTGAATGTGATCACATTTTGTTGTAACTGTTATTATATTAAACAATAACTATAGTTGGTCTACGTGGTAACTGAATTCATTCCAAGTAATAACTTCCCTCATCGTTACCTATAAATAAATCAAATAAACAACACTTAACTTGCATGATGGCATTTCCAGTATTTATGGAGACTTGGTAGATCATAGAAAATGTGATTAAAAGAACGTCTCCAAACACTTTTTCAATGGTAAGGTGTAAACAAGTTGAGCAGACTTAAAGTGTTTGTTGTTTTAAGTTTGGCTTAAAAGTATATATAAATAGAGGATGTCCTTATTATCCTTCTTTGCATAAAATAGTTGGGCAATAGATGTCTATGACATATCATTTCTAAGAAAAGTAAAACTTTATATAAGATGGCTAGCTGTTCTTGTTTTTTTTTTTTTTTTGGAAAGCCAAAAGATTTTATTGATAGGATACACCAAAACAGAGAGGATTCCACAAGCCATAAGCTGGCTTTACAGAAATCCCCCAACCAGAAAGAAACCAAGGCTAAACAGCGATCAACCTAAGCTAGATACAAGAGCTACTCGCACTTTAAAAGAGATGGATCAAGGGATTTTTCAAGATCAATTGCATGGAGGAAGTTATAGCAATTTACACACCCCTCCTTTATATATGTTAGCTTGAATCAAGAACAAGTCCTGCAACTTGATGTCTTCCACCAAACTTTCCGAGCTCATTGATTTTCTATTGAAGGAGGCCTCATTTCTGGCTGGTCAGATATTCCAGACAGTTGCCAGGAACAAGGACTTCCATATGTGAGAACCCAGCTTCCTATTCTTGCATTCGGCCCACCAGTTGAATAAGTCACAAATGGAAGGACATACCCAATACAAGCCCCACCACTTGAGAATGCTGCTCCAGACAAGCCAAGACTCATTACATTTCAAAAACAGATGATCTGCATCTTCAATTTCCTCATTACAGAATTCACACATGGCATTTGCTTCTTGGGGAATGTTTTCCTTCTTAACAAGAATACTCTTGTTTTGACTCAGGAGCCTAGACTTTTCAAATGGCTGCTAAAGCAGGATTGTCCTGCAGATCCTGATCCTCCACAATGCTGCAGAATGATTTTGAAGAGAAAGACCCATTAGAGCTTGCCTTCCAAATCATCTTATCCGAGATATTCCCAATATCCCAGACCCTATTGTCCAGCAGATGCTTCAGAAATTCCACCTTGTTTGTTAATTAACACTAAACATATATTGCATGTGCATTGCATGGAACCAGGACAATATTGAACTATTATTGCCATCATGCACTTGATATAATTAAACATTTTGTTAGAACAATATAAATTTAAGTTGTGAGGTGAGTCTTCAGCTTGCAATTATATGAAACAGATGATAATTAGGGTTGAGTATACAATTGGACAACTCAAGCTCTTCTAGGCCATACAGTTGCAATGTAAAACTATTAATTTCTTGTGTGGAAATAAAAAAACTCCAAATAAGTACGTTTTTGCTCATAGGGTATTGCATCACCGCAGAAGTTTTTAACGTTTTATCTATTTATTTACAATTCATGCCTACTCAAAATGCTATGAATGGCTTAGCTATGTTTTGATTTCGGATTTATGAAGAGGAAAAAAATGAGAAAGGAAAAGAAAATTAAATGAAAGAAGTTTTTTTTTTTTTTTTTTTAAGAAAACAAATCGATATTTGTAAAAAAATCATATTTTTTTTGTTTGTTTGTTTACCCACAAAAAATAATATGTACAAGTAATTTTTTTTCTCTTTTATTTTTCTTTTCCGACATGTTCAAGCTCCAAACGTGGTGTAAATGAAAAGAATCAAGCCAGCTACTTTGGCTATATATAACACTGGCCCCTCCATGGATCATGTTAAGTATCTCCCTCCCTCCCTCCCTTCCTCCCTCCATGGTTTCACTACACATGATAGTGATACATTTGAATTTTGGTAAAGATTTTTGGCACATGCACTTGGAAAATACTGTTTACTTAAAGATGCATAATAGATCACACGATCGAAGTTACATCATTTATAGATTCACATCATCTGATCAGTGAAGTATTTGGAGAAAAGAAAAGAACATTAATAGGACAACATATATAATATATAGACATAGATGTAAATTCCAGCTAGATGAAATATAGAATTTGTAAGTCAGACTAGGCAGCAGCAGCATCTGATCAGGGAGGAGGGGGTCCCCTTGGGCCTGGTGGTCCATGGGGGCGAGGTGGGCCCATTGGACCACTAAAGCAGTCTTCTAGCAACCAGCAACAGCACAGGAGGCTAAGGCTGCAACAAATGAGTGTGAAATTAAAAACAGAAGAGTGTCGATTATTAATCTACATTTTTGAACAGTAAATTGTAATCTACCAACCAAGCAGACATGGAATTGCAGAAAGCACCAAAAAGACCCAGTCCAGGCATAGGTCCCGCTCCCGGTCCACCAGGAGGCGGCCCCCACCCCGCGGTCCTCCTGGCGGTCCCATGACAATAACTAGCTCTCTCTACACGTCGGTCGGCCGCCTCAACCACCGCCACCACAACACAAAATGCCAAATATGGAAGAGACTCTGACAAGCCTATAGGAAACTTATCTTGGAAAATAGCACAAATATTGCATGCAATGCCTCAACCCGGCCACGAACAAACTTGTGAGTGTGACAACCTATATATATAATTATATGGAGAGAGGCTTTGCTTAGTCCAGAAGCATCCAACTTCATATTCACACTCTTAGCGAAGCATCCTATGCTATACTAATTTGTTAATCTAACACTTTCTCGTCTACCATTCCTCAAACCACCGGTCAAAAGGTCATGTAGTCTTCCATGTTGAAAGCTCTCATCACTTGAACCCATTCTCACGTGGCATGTGCTAGAATGGGGCATGCATGCATGTATGGTCGGTTTGATTTGGTCCGAAATATGGCATTATTATCATTCATCAGAATTACATATAGTTGGAACTTCGAAGTTTGATCAAATAACTTCGTATTGAGCCCCCCAAATCACTAGATGGCCAGGCAATGCCATGAGTACTCCATTACTGCTGCTTTTGTTTTTCCTTTCTTCTCTTTTTGGCTGGTAAGCAAAGTCCAATTGCAGCACGCTACTTTGCGGATTAGAATTCTCTCCTTTCAATGAATGAAATGAAAAATTTTATTCTATTAATTGAGAAGTTGACACATCAACTAAAATAAATAATGAAATGAGTTTGTGGTTATATATAAAAAAATAAATTTAAACTAAAATGATGTAATTTTAGTAAGACATCTTATATGACCCCATTTGATCTACTAATTGCTCGAATAGATCAAGATCTTTATTCCACTATGGAATAGATGTGATCCAAATCCCAATTGGGGAGACCCTATCCATTTTCATGTCTTTCTTTTTTTGTTGTTTTTAAAAATAATTAGGTACACGCCAAAATTAATTAGCATAGGAGGCTACGTTTGGTACGGAGGAATAAGTTGCAATAATATGGAATGTTATATTTGAAAGGAAATTGAATGGAATAACTATTATAATTCCCTCATGTGGGATGATATGGGAATGAAATTATACATTTTAAGTATCTACTAGTATATAGGGTAAATTGCACCGACATCTCCTAACATACTTGACAATGACAGACAGTTTTTGTGCAATTTTAAAAATGACACCGACTTTTTTTTCTGATTTATTTGTCTGTGACAGATTATCCCTCTCGAATCAATAAAACCACAACCCCTCTCTTCCCTAGCTACCACCTCCAACTATTTCCATGTCCGATAAGACCCATCTCTGCCAACCACACCACCCATCCAATTGGCCAATTACCATCTATTACTGCACTATCACAACCCAATTGACAAATTACCCATCCATCACAAAAAAAAAAAAAAAAGAAAAGCAATTGGACTCCAATCACAGTTTTGGGTTCGAATTCATAAACAAATGGCGTGTATGTGTGGATATTTAAAAGAGGAAGTACCTAAACCGTTTTCTACTCTTTCCTTCCAGCAAATGTCCCTGAAAAAACAAAAAATTACATATCCAACCAATGCCCCAAAAATACGCCTCTTCATCAAAATGAACCTCGCAAAGAAAGGATGCCAAAATCAGTTAACATCACTCCGCCTTGATCAGTAACGCATCGTTTTCTCTCTTTCATCTTCTACCCACAATCAGCCTTCTAATGGTGTAGACTCCTTAAGCATTCTTCAAAAACCTGTTAGTCTTAAGTTCATCTTTGCATGCCCCTTTCGTTGCCTTAGTTTTCCATAAATTGGACAACAAAGGTCCTTGGTTTTCAAAAACCCATTTCCACTTCACAAAATGGGCATTGAATTGGAAAACCTGTTTGAATTAACTTTTTGTTTTGGACATGGGTTCATTCATTAAGTTTTATTTTCGTTTTTTATTTTTATTTTTGGTTGTTTGGGGTTAATTGGGTTTATGAGCATCTCCAATGAGCTCTCTAAATTGGCTCTCTTAGTTATTTTAAAGAGACATACCTAAAAAATGACACTTCAATGGGTCCTCTATATGGCTCTCTATTTTAGAGAGTTTCACTTCGGCTCTCTAAATGTAGAGAGCCAAAAGTGGCTCTCTAAACTTTATTTTACAAATCTCTCTCAACCTTTGTCCTCTTTTTTTCCTCTTTTATTAGGGTGACTGTTACAAAAAGAATAGTATATGAGGTGGCTAGTTTAAATAGAGAGTATAATTAGATAATTTTTTTTAGAATTGGTTAGCTAAAATAGAAAAATGAAGTTTTAAGTATATTTTAACTAGCTATTTTATACAGTAGCGTTGAGATGCTCTTAGTTTATGAATAAATAATACCGTCTTAGTCTGTACATTGAATGTGATGAATGTTATTTTTTCCTACTATAAATTATATCTATTGGTGTTAATGGTTGGATATGAAAAACTCAAAAGTTGACTATTAGAATATCATCACGTGCCTTTGAAAAACCCATTTCCCCTTTACAAAATGGCCATTGAATGAGATACTTATTTCTTGTTGTTTTTCTTGAAAAACCCATGTTTCCTATCCTTTGGGCATACTTAAAAAATGGGTTAGTCCTTGCATGGCCCCCTTCATTGCCTTAGTTTTCCAGAAATTGGACAACAAAGACTCTTGGCTTTCAAAAACCCATTTTAACTTCTTGAAGTGGGCATTGAATTGAAAAACCGATTTCAATTAAGTTTTTTCTTTTGGGGACGTGGGTCCATTCATTTTGTTCTGTTTTTATTTTCTTTTGGCTATTTGTGTTTATTGGGATTAATTTAGTTTACTCTTGAATAGAGTTGTTCTATTATTAGATTAAGAGTTGGATGTGTGTTGTTCAATGGATTCCTTTCTTTTATGTCTTCTAATGTAAATTTACAGTTATAATTAGAAACCAGAAGTACGACTTCAACAATATCAAGATAATAGACAAAAAAGAAAGTCAAAATTAGCTTATGGATTAAAAAATGTTTGTAAAAATTATGTTGTACTGATCTTTAAACTAACTATTGAAAGCATTTGCAGTTGAGAAGAGTTTAAAGAGTCGAGTTCGTCAAAGAAATCCGATATGTTAGATGTAGACCAAAATATAGACATTAATATATTCAAAACATATTGTGCAAAAGGAAAAGGAAGCGCGATGGACTTCTGAATGTGATTTGGGTTGCCACTAATAACCAACGAATGGCAAGTGCTTTTCCTTGTGTGGATCCTATTTCAATGGGTCTCCTCTTCCTCTAACTATCTCGGGTAAACTGATCCAAATTCAAGTTTGAAACTCATGTAATTAATCTCAAAGCAGAACCGCTTGACGTTGGCGTTGATCTCGCAACGGCCCTCCAGCACGTCCTCATAGTGCCTCCGCCACCACAGCTTTGCAACCCCAGAGAGATAGATTGTTGCCATTGTGACTTGTCGTCAAAAGGGGCACGAACAGCTTTAAAGTACTGTTCCATGTCCCAGAGGCCTTCGAGCCTTGGCATGTGGCCCAACAAAAATGCAAATGCCAACTTGCTTTGTGCAAGGTCAGCGCACTCCATTTCAAACAATTGGTAAGTAAATATAGGCGACTAATTTCGTCATACATTTTTCCTTAATTCCCTTCAGCCTTGTGCTTATAATTTGCTTTATACATGGCCTAACATAGGTGAAACATCATCCCAACCTCATCTGTCTCAATTACATGAATTACAAAGAATCAATCTATGTAGTTTTTGCAAGGCCACAAGGATTGAATATGAACCTCCAAGTTTTTGTTGCTATAGTAGACAAGTATTGTTTGCAAGTCCCGATGTTCAGAACATCTATGCACCTTATTTACATCTCAAACTGATGAAGCTTTGGAATTTCGTAGACATATTAGAGCATATAATAACATTTTTGCTTTCACATCGTTTGGCATGATTTGAACAAAGAAGGTGCTACATCAAGGTGAGGAGTATACACATTTCATGTGCAACGCCAAATCTACCATGACCTCCCATTTTTTATTCCATCTGGTAATGATCCTTGCTATTTTCAAGTGTACTTTTATGATACAGACAATGAACTTCAAAATAGACTGAGCACACTAAGTGATGCACCCCTTAGTAAGTTTATTGTTGAAAAAGTAATAGAAGTGCTCTGAAGGAATCCTTATACTCAGTTTTTGCGAAGACTAGAACATGCTTAATTGGATACTTATGAAATTCATATAAAGAGTGACATTAAGTTGGATCAAAGGGTTTATAATTCTCCCTTAGCTGATCAGGTGGCTGCAATTTGGATTGAAGAAAACATCCCTAATGTACCTCATGAACGTGATATTATGGTTCATTCATTCGACACTATTATGCTTGTTCTGATCCCTTACAATACCCTTCATCATTTTCTAAAGGAGAGGTAGGATAGCATCAAAATATTCTTTTAAAAAAAATCAAGCTAATGTACAAAATGCTGCCATACATATGGAAAATGATTCAAATCTGCAAAGTTTTACATCAATTGGAGACATTTCCTCTTTCCTCTTTAATTATTTTATTTTGTAAAGATGCACTTCTATTTCCATGTATGCATCATGTATAGGGTTTAGTTAACTTTTTTTTTTTTTTGTGTTTTGAAGTTAATGCTCTTTGCAAATGTTGATGGTGGTGGTAGAAAGGAGTTATCATGTCGGTGATATTATTGTTATAAACTGCAAATCAATGAAGGTGACCAATATTTCCTACTACTATTTGGCCGACTATTGCAGCAATATGTTGTTGACCTGTACATCAAGCTTGAGAACACAAGGTTGGGAATAAACAAACAAAAATAAGAGTTGTACCAAAATATTGCCGATAGTGTATTAGTTGGTGAGAGGGGGAAGCATGGTTGGGAAAGTAGTTGTATTGCCTGCATATATCCTTTGTAAGTGGCCTTAGAGATATGCGTAGAAGGTATCTTGACGCTATTTCATTAGTTCAACCATTTGGTAAGTCAGTTCCTTTTATCCCAATGACTTGTAATCTTAATTAAAAGAGATTAAGGATTTATTGAAAGGACGACAAGTACCACAAGATAGGCTTGACTTAATTGCAAGAGTTTTTCAAGCAAATTTACCAACCAAAGGAACAACTATTTAAGTAAGATACATTTGGGAAAGTGGCAACACATGTTCATGTTATCAAGTTTAAAAAAAGAGGATTGCATCATGCACATATATTAATCAGTTTGAGGCAAAGTACAAGATTACAAGTTCAAATCACTATAACAAATTTGTTTGTGTTGAAATTCCTGATCCAAACAAGTTTCTTGATTTACACAAGAATGTAGCAAAACATATGATGCATGGACCTTGTGGAGACTTGAACAAAACGAACCATGCATGCGTGAACGTAAGTGCAAAAACCGTGCACACTAAATGACACAATCTCTTTTTGCAAAGCTTGCAAGGAGCTTGTCCAAAATTAGAATTTCATATAGTATCCTAGAAAAGAAAATACCACACGCAACACCACTAGTATATAAAGGTGTCTGTAAAACAAGTTGCAATTTTTTAGAAGAAACCCTCATTTGTTTTGTCGACTTGGGGCTTCCATTGCTCTCCAAATCACTAAGAATGCTTTTGGTGCAAAGATGCTTTGTCAAAATGCTTACAGGGGAGGAGGGAGGAAGATGGTGGGCTTTCCAACACAGGCAGAGAGGGAAAGGAGCGGGTGGGCAGAGAAGGAACGGAAGAAGTAGGAAAAGAATAAGGCAGCATAATGGCAATGAGGATGTGGTCGGAGGAGGGAGGAGGAGGATGAAGTGGAGGTGGTGGCGCAGTGACAACAATGAGGGCCATGGCCGTCACTGAGTTCATGTGTGCACTCATCATCTTCATGGGCTTGTGGTAATCAACTATTTAGGTTTTAGATTTGTTGGGTTAGTGGGCTGTAAAGATAAGAAGGGAA
Source organism: Euryodendron excelsum (assembly GCA_033060915.1). Taxonomy (NCBI): domain Eukaryota; kingdom Viridiplantae; phylum Streptophyta; class Magnoliopsida; order Ericales; family Pentaphylacaceae; genus Euryodendron; species Euryodendron excelsum. The sequence goes on from CM065379.1 coordinate 30,642,012, forward strand.
GGCATGTTTGGTTTTAGGGATAAGTGGGTAGTTGAAATGATTTGGTAGTGTTAGTTTTAGTGTGATTCAAACGGATGATGTTGTGCTATATTTTAATTGGTGGGTCGTAAAGAAGTTTTTTTAATTTATTTATAAAACAAGTTTAATTGCATTTTATTGTATATATTTATATAAGGTCAAAATTTGTATTTAAACGTTTTAAAATAGTAACATCACCTTTTGGCGAGTACCAGCTTGGCCACCAAGCTCTAGGCATCTCAAATCGAAAGGGCCTCTCTCAGCTCGGCCTCAATGAGGACCCAACACTTCATATCAGATCATGAGATGCCTTGGCCAGGTATCAGTTAGCTAAGGCCTCCACCTCGAGGGAATTTTCCAACAATCAGAAAGCCCGAGATCCTAGCCTCAATATATTCTAAAGATTCTTATCTTCAAACAATCAACCAATATTCAAAGCAAACAATCATGTCCAAATCATTCAACCAGACCGCTATATAAGAAGAGCTTTACTCCATGATGAAGGTACGCCCTAATTATTACAATCAATTAAGATATTTTTACTCCTATTGTGCTAACTTAAGTATCAAAGACTACTTGGTCGACACCCCACTGATGTCTAGAGTTATACATTATTCGTGATCCTTGGAGGTTTAAGTCTAGTGAAGGTGAACATATTTAATGTACCATTAGTTTTTTTGTTTTTTTTTTTGGTACATTGGAGGGCTTTTAGGGAGAGGAAGAGTGAATTAAACCCATGACAACAATCTTAGGTGTGCCACCACTACCATTTGGCTAACTCTTATCCTCCAGATCAGCCATGTGGTGTGCACTCTTAGTGCTCTTGGCCAGCATGTTGTCCACATGTACTTCAACATTTCTTTCGATTTGTTCCTTGAACATACTACTGATGAGCCACTGTTAGGTGGTCCCGACGTTTTTTAGGCTGAAAAGCATCACTTTGTCATGGTATAACCCTCGATTTGCGATGAATGTTGTGTGTTCCTGGTCGTGTTCTGCCATTTTGATCTGACTATAGCTTGAAAATGCATCCATAAAGTTTAGCATCTCATGGTCGGTAGTTGAGTTAACTAGCAAATCAATTCTTGGTAGGGGAAATTGTAAGCACCCCTTTTTTGCCTGCTCGACAAATTCGGGTCCAAACCGGTCCTCCAGTAAAACATTGTAACAATACCAAGCCTCAACTGGCTTTTCAAAACTTAAGTCAAGTCAAAACAATCGTTTCCGGGCTCAGAAGGTCCAATTGAAGCCAAAATAACCAAAATGCTCTTAAGCACTCCAGTCAGCTTTTCGAGACCAGACGATCCCTAAAACCAATCACCGACACCATCGGAGTGACGAAAACACTCAAAAACTTTGAATTGTTCACTTTCGTTGCCTACTAGCCCACCGACGTAAAATGTTCGTTATGCCCCTATGCATCAAATAGCTTCTCGAGATCTGGCGATCTCTAGAGCCAATCGTCAAAACCACCAGAGTGGCAGAAACACTCAAACTATTAAGCTATCGGCATGGCTTGAAAACACTCACAAATAAGTCAACGTAGGCACTCCACAAGTAACCTTGTGTCAAAAGACGGAAAGCGCCCTTTGGCTGTGGCACATTTATCGAAAAATAGGATATCTTCAGAAACCAACCAGTCACAACCGTTGGAGTGACAAAAATACTCGTAAACCTAAGTCGACATCGGCGCCTGCTAGCTTGATGTAAGCACTCCATTTTTGCCCGCTTGGTAATCTCTAGTCCAACCTATCACTTCAATCAAATGTCACAACACTATCAAGCCCTAATTGGCTTTTCAAACTCCAATCCAATGAATTGGTTACTTCTCGGGCCTATCAGGCCCAACTGAAGACAAATGACCAAAATACCCTTAAGCACTCTAGGTAGTTTTCAAAGACCAGGCAGTCTTCGAAACCAATCACCACCATTGGAGTGACGAAAACACTCACAAACCATTAAACTATTGAAGTGACGGAAACACTCACAAAATTTAAACGGTTCACTTCTGGTGCATGCTAGCTCGCCAACGTAGAATATCTGTTATGCCCCTTGGCATCTAATGGTTTCCTAAGATCAGGCAGTCTCTAGAACCAACACAAAACCTTTGGGTTATCGAAAACACTCACAAACCTTTAAGCCGTTGGAGTGACGAAAACACTCACTAGGTCGACACGGATTTTGCCACTAAGCCAACTAGTGTCACGAGACCAAACACGCCTCTTGGCCATGACACGTTCACATAAGGATGAGATACCATTGGAAACTAACCTGTGACAACCGTCAGAGTGACGGAAACACTTGTAAATCCAAATCAATACTGATGCCTACTAGCCTGTCACGGTGAAAAATGACCAATCTGCCCCTTGGGCATGATGGCACATCTTACGAAAAAGTACAAATTTCTAGAGATGATAAGTCTATCCAACCCGGCACATCTTATAAGAAAGTATAAAATTCTCGAGACAATAAGTCCATCCAATCAGGCACGTCTTACGAGAAAGTACAATTTCTCGAGACGATAAGTCTATCCAACCTGACAAGTCTTGGAAGAAAGTATAAACTTCTCGAGATGGTAAGTCCACCTTCCAAAACTATCCCCAAACAGTCCGACATGTTCAATATGTCATTCCACTCGACTCTGGACCAATTCTGGTGATATTCGATCAAAATGACCATTTTATCCCTAGGTAGACCGACACATCCTCGAGAAAATACTAAGTCCTCGAGATAATAAGTCCACCTTTTCAGGATTGTCCCTAGATAGTTTGATGTGTTCAATATGCCATTCCGACTAACTTCGAACTTGTTTCGGTGATACCTAGTCAAAATGACCAATTTTCCCCTAATGACCCGGGCACCCTGTCCCAACCACACCAGTTTTGGGAATTAGGCTGACATCTATTGAGATAATCCAAAAGATATCCTTGTTCATTTCCAAGTGAGTCCCTTAACTCAAAACACCTTTAAGTCAACAAAACCTTTTTGGAGCATCTCACAAACGCTCTGCTAGGGTTATCTTTTTCTTTGATTCCCTAATTAAAATGCATCTTCAAATGACTTGAGAAATGTGTAAATCAAGGAATTTTGAAATGCCTTTTTATAGGTTCTTCTATCGATATGGCTCGATTGAAAAGATCGCTTTTTGAAGCATCTGATTGCATGGCCCTAATGTCGCCACTGTGAAAAACTCTTAAAGCATCTCACAAACGCTCCATCAGGATTGACTTTTTCTTCAATTTCCTGATTAAAATGCATCAAACGACTTAAGAAATGCATAAATTAGAGAATTTCCTGAAGCTTGTTGGAGGACCTCCTATCAGTACGGTTTGATTGAGGAGATCGCTTTTTGGAGGGCATGATCATGTGGCGCGAAAACGGCCATTTCTGAAAACCCTCATAGCGTCTCGCAAACACTCTAAAAAGCTTATTTTTGTGCATGCTTCTTGAGAAAATATTTTCATTATCCAAAATCCTTTGAAGCTCCCCAAGGGCTCCTGGTTCATAAAAAACAATAGGGAAACATTGTGAACATGACCAATTTCCCTGGATCTTTTCAAAATTGCACAAATATCAAGGCAAAGTTTGTATAAGAGTTCCCAAGGGTAGAGAATTGTCAGTACCCTATTTTTCGCTGCTCGGTAATCTCCAACCCGACCGAACACACATTCAAGCAGACACAGATATTTTCAAGCTCATACCGGCTTTCCAGACTCAATCCAGCCAATTGACCGCTTTACGGGCTCGACAGGCCTAATAGAGGCAAATTGACCAAAATACTCTCAAGGCATTGCTCGGTCAATTTTAGTTGGCATACCTTTCTAAAGATGGTAAGTCCTTATTTTAATCTCAAATTCCAATTCCAGTGTAGACCAATCAAATCCAATCTGACATGTCTTTTAAGAAAGTTAATCCCTCAGACGTTAAGTCCATCTAGCACGATATGTTTTTCGAGAAAACTCCTTAGAACGATAAGTCCCTTTAAACTTGTTGACCAGGATGGAACCCAAGTCCTCGAGATCGTAGAACAGTTCATTTCTAGCCCCTGCTAGCTCGCCAATGTAGAATGTTCGTTGTCCGGCATGTCTTTCGAGAAAGTTGATCCCTCAGACGATAAGACCATCTAGCTGCTTTTCAAAATCAAGCAGTCTCCGGAATGAACACACACTGTCAGAGTGATGGAAACACACACAAACATCGTAATCGTCGGAGTGATGTAAACACTCGCAAATAGGTCAACATTGGGAATTGCTAATAAACCCCCTATGTCACGGGACCGAACACGCCTCTTGGCCGTGACACATTCACCGAAGAATGGGATACCTTTGGAAACCAACTTGTCATACACCGTCAGAGTGGCGAAAACACTTAAAACCTGGGTCAACACTAGTGCCTACTAGCCAACTCTGGTGAAAAATGACCAAACTGCCCCTTGGGCCCTTCCGACGCGCTTCTCAAGAAAGTACCTAAGTCCTCAGAGTGGTAATTCCACCCTTCCAAGATTGTCCCAAAGACAATCTCGCACATTCAAGTGCTTTCCATTCGCTTCCAAATTGATTCTGAGATCATTTGGTCAAAATGACCACTTTGCCCCTAGGCATCCGATCACCTCTGGGAACCACAACGGCTCTGGGTATAAAACCGGTTACCTTTCGAGGATGTTTGTAATAGTATTCCCAACATTTTAGCACCTTTCTAGACCATTCAGAGTCTATTCCAGTAAGCACGGTGCAAAATAACTATTTTACACCTAGTGGACCGGTCGCTTTTTTCAACCACACTAGCTCTGGGTATCAAACCGATAATCTCTCGAACAATTCTTCATGGTGTTTCCACACTTCAAGCCTTCTCACGAGCCACTCTGGGCCCATGTCGGTGGTTTCCTAGTTCAAATGACCATTTTGTTTTTCAACTATTCCAGCATTGTTTCTCAAGCTCATTACCTCCGGGACACTTGTTCAAAGGTTCTCGTCCATTCTCGGCCGAGTCTGGTCACTTGAAGCATTCCGGATCATTTTCGGACCTTCTAAAGTCACTCCTAGTGGAGTCAAGTTAAAAACTGCATGGTAGTCACCAGGACAGGTGCCCAAATCTTCTGTCTTACGTCGCAAGGGTCAAAAGATATGTTTTTTGCTACCTTAACACTTACCTAAGTGGCTGGCACCACTAGTAGTGGTGCCAAGCCAATAAATGGCCTGGCGCCACTAGGAGTGGCACCAAGCATAAATTTACATTGGCGCCACTATAACAGGCGCCAGTTTCTATTCGATTTGCCTATAAATACAAACCTTCCCCCTGCATATTCTGGGTTGAAAAATTCAGTCCAGAAACTCTGTCTCTCTGAAAATGGAGCTCGAATCCTCTCAAAATCCAAATCCATAAGCCCTCTACAAACCTTAGCTTCCATGCACTCAAACCTTAGGAATGAATAGAATGAAATGGATAGGATGGATGGGAGTTGTTGGGCCATTTCCTCCGTCATTTAAAATTTCACACACACACACACACACACAGCACGTGCACTCACATTTGTATAATTATATTTTTACCTGGTTACGTCCTTTATAGTTTGAAGAAGGAATGGTTTATTGGTTATGGGCAAATGCTATGTTAGTTTCTTAGCTTACAGCCTCTCGATGGTTTTTCAACTCGGATCACCAACCAATAATAGTACCACCTCAGGGTGTGGGCTTAGATTTGAAAATCTGGGAACTGAGCTTTCGCAAGAAGCATTATTAAACCCTCAGCCTCATGCTCATCTAGAAATAATGTGTAGCTAAACCTCTGCCGAATTTAAAACACACATGTCAATTTCAAAACTATGGAGGAAAGGGCGACTGCTTTACTTTCCTTTATCATTGTCTATTCCTGCTGTTATAATACTTGAATAAATGCTTATTCATGTATATTTACTTTACAATTACATTCTCTCTCTTTCTATGCTCTTGGCATATACATACATGCATTCAATACTCCATTTCAAGTCATTCCACAAAGAGGGGCCCCAATCCCTCTATGCTCACAGAGATAGGGATGCCAAGGAGACAAGGGGCAACCAAAAAGTGAGGTCTCTCAATGACCTCCTTAACGTCAAACTCGAAGAAGGTGAATCCAAAGACTCAAAAGTAGTTTATGATTTCAAATGTAAAAGTAGATAGGCGAAAGTCTCAAGAAAAAATGTTCCATCTCCCCCTATTACAATGTACTTTAATTGCATGTACTTAAGCTCGAATGCAATGAATACGTTACTACCTTTTCTTTGTTTCCATGAATGAATGTATGAATGATTCCAGACACAAGTATGGTATTTGCAAACATGGGCAGCCCCTATCTCCAACAAGTAAGCCAAAAAATAAAAAAAAAACATCATGCTTATTCTCCCCCTCAAAGAGTAGGGGCACCCTTAGGACATACATTGCATAAAAACTTTCAAATCAAATACTAACTTATCTTTTCTTTCTTGTCTTCTATCCTTTTCCCTCATCTCTAAGTATTGAGAAAACTAAAGGCAAAAGCAAGACAAGAAGGGTATCTTATAAACCATTCATTTATTGTTATCATGCTGCTCACATATTCATCTCCATTATTCTCATTCATCCATATCCATTCTAGGATGAGGGTTTCAAGAAATTCAAGTCATTGCATTCTCATGCATTCAATCAACTGTAGAAAGAAAGGAGTAATCTAATCTCATGTTAATTAAATCTACCAAAACTCCAAAGTATTCCTCAACCTTAAGGATTCATGGCATGCATAGAATCATGTCTCAAGAGGGGCCCAAATCTCTCTCTGTCCATAGAGGCAGGATTACCCAAATAGAGAATCATTAACCGGCCCATGCCGAAGAGGTATTGTATTGCATAATAGGGGTAAAACCCTACCTCCAAAATGGACTCAGCATCGTGCCTAGATTTCCTCAAAAAAGGAACTTCCATAGGGCATACATTGCATAAAACCTTCAACTCCACATGCTAATTGTTTTTTGTTTTTCCAAGCTCGAGAGCACAGCCAAACCTATGAGACACTTCTACATCACATCTAGTTCAAAACTCATGAAAAGATAAGTTCATTCACTAGAAAAAGCTTAACCTGCAAAAGGGATTAATCGTTCATCAGTAAAGTGTTGCCACTTGAATAGTAAACTCAAAACCATGTCATGATTTACAATGCTTCATCAGTATGCTATTTGAAAAATCCAACTCATCCCAGTCGCTTGATAGAAGGTGCCAACCCAAAAAAGAACTAAGGGCACAGGAATATAGTAGTCTTCATTCGAAAGATTCACTGAATCAGCAGACTGCCATTCCAGCTCATATCATTGACTAACAATCTGTTTAAAAGAATCATTATCTTCCATGAAGAGGATACCTCAATCCTAAGCATTAGTCCTCTTATGCTGGCTCGCCTTCCTTAAGGCTCCATCAATTTAGCAGCATTAAGATAAGCAGTTGGTCAATCAAACCATCTATTAAAGTCCCCAGACCCTAGAGGCCCTAGAAAAGCCCACAGGAGAAACCCCTTGATTTTAACTTATCAAAGTATCATGTAAATATCAAGTACATAACGGGCTAATATGAAATAAATGACTCTTAATCATAAATTGCTTTATTTGTTACGCTAAGATCTTTTTTTAGTAAAAGAAAACTTGTAGGGTATCCAAATCTTGGCATCTTTTGACCTTAAAGGCTTCCAGATGTCCTCTATAGAGTCGGCCTCCTTGAGTCCATCATCATAGATAATGCCGGCATCCTCAACAATGACACAATGGCAAAACATTGCCAATCCTTTCAAGATCAATCCCTACAACTCGGTAGCCTATCATCTCCAAATAAATGGAGCCAAAGGAGCAACAAAACGAAAAACATCAAGAGAATCCCTCGTAAGAAAAAGGACCACCATAGGGATTGGCACGAGCAGCTACCCTTTGCATTGATAGAATATAGAGCCTCAGTCAGAATTTCAACTAGGGCACCACTAGTTTTCTTGGTCTAAAGCAACGAGGCAGTCCTACCAATCAAAGTAGACATACTCTCTCTTCGAGTCCTCATGGGAATTCAACTCATTGAAGCAGAGTGGATCAAAAACCGGTGTGAACAACTTTGCCTCCTAGAAGAAAAGAGAAGGGAAGCCATCTACCATGCCCAATGCTATTAAAGATATATCGCTAGATCCTTCTACACAAAAGTCAAGCCCCGCTAGTTCAAAGAAGAGGATCTTATTCTTAAAAAGACACTTCCAAGTCAGCAGAAAGCCAAAGGAAAGTTCACCCCCAACTATGAAGACCTATTCCTAGTTCACAAAGTCATAGCAGGAAGAGTATTGATCCTCGTATAGGTGGAAGAAGAAATCTTTGCGACACTCGTCAACTCAGGTTAGGTAAAGCACTACTATGTATATCAAAAACTTTGATAGAGCAATGATAGTAGTGATTGAAATGAAGAGAGGCCCTCAATTCCTCTACCATATAGTTAAAAGCATCCCATTGCAAAACCCAATTGAGCCAATTGCTTTCCTTCAAAAAATCTGACCTAATGGTCACTGCCTACAATGTGTCGAGACTAAGTAAATAGGATAAGGAAAATAAAGAGCGGGTATAGGTTTAAGGAGTGCCCAAGAGAGAAAGCAAAAAAAAAAAAAACAAAAAAGCATGACCTCAAGGACACAGTGAAAACCCGAAAGGACACTGTGAGTAAAAAGGTGGAGGCATGGCAAGATACAAAAACTATCGACTTGGTGAAAATCTATAAGAATACCATGGTGCAAAAGTAATAGATCTGGGATCGTTGAAAGAAAAAGGGGGAATAGAGAATGAGCAGCAATAAGAGAAAGTCAAGCTGTCCAAGGTGATCATAGGTCTTAAAAGCCAAGTAAAAGCAAAATATTTTGAGCCTTTATCCCTTCCTTTCAAATACCCCATTAACCTAGCCCATATTACAGTTCAAGATAAAGACCTTTCAGATCGGTCATTGCTACCATTGCTCTTTAAAGGAATATGATTGCACTAGAAAATACTCTATCTAGCAGAAATTCCAACTCAGCTCTACACTCAATGTCAAAATTAACATCAACAGTCTTTAACCAAAGCAATGACTTCAGTCGGTAACAGATTCCATCATCAATCATTTCTTTCAAATCAAAGAACTCAATACTCCTATTCCCATTCAATAAGGAGTCGTCTTCATCAGCATCAACGAGAGAAATAAAAAAAAAAGCATGGCCTGAGGACATAGTTGTCGCACCTCGATTTTTAAACCAAGCCCTCTAGGCTCAGAAAAAAGCACGGTACTCTCTCGGTTAGAACTCATCCTCCTAGAAAGACATGTGCGATGGGGTTTAAGCTTCAAAACTTAATTTGATTTAAGGGCTTTTTTGAAAAAATGGGAGTCGTTATCTAACTTAGTTAAAGACGTATTAGGTCACTTAAAACTAAGTATAATCCGAAGACTAAACTTAGATTTTTTGAAAAGATTTTGAAAATGTCCTTTTTAAGAAGGCTTTTGGAAAAGTGGTCTTAATAACCTATTGAAAGCACTTTTGAAAACATGACTCTGATTTTGGTCCTCGAAATAGAAATCTATGGTCTGGGGTTGGTTACATGTAGGGAAGATATCCTAGGATCATCACCCTACCCCGTCCTTTCGGTACTTATATGTCTAGTCACCCTTAATTCACTTACTTGAATAACCGGTTACTAATATCCACTTAATATCCACTTTAGAATTTTAATGAATAGGTTTGGTCATCATTTTTTGGATGAATGATGCATGATGTATGTTTTGAAAAAGTTGTTTAAAAATATGAAAGTTTTGAATGGATTTGAGATAGAAATCTTAAATTGACAGAAACTTTTGAAAAGGAAACTTGGGTTGAAATAAAGGTTATGACCGCACCATTTTAGGTTGCCTACGGATCTCATTTGACGAGAATTAGGTCATTCATAGTTCGGGCAAGGGCTTGATAGAAAATGTAAGCACTCCATTTTTGCCCACTCGGTAGTTTCCAGTCTGTCCAGACTTATATTCAAGTCAATATGGACATATACCAATCTAAATCAAATTTTTAAGTCCAATCCTATCAATCAATTGCTTCGCAGGCCCAATGGGCCTAATAGCAGCAAAATGACCAAAATGCCCTTGGGGGCGTTGTTCGGTTCAATTCCAGTGGGCACGTCTTTTCGAAGACGGTAAGTTCCCTTTTCAATCCAATTTTAGTCCAATTCCAATTCCAATTCCAATTAAATCTGGCACACCTTGCGAGAAAGTTGATTCCTCGAGGGGGTAAGTCCATCCTATCCGGCACGTTTCTGAGTGAACTCTTTGGAACGGTAATTCCCTTCAAACCCATTGATCGGGACGAGACCCCAAGTCCCTAAGATGGTAGAACGGTCCACGTTTGGCGCCTGCTAGCCTGCTAATAAAGAAATGTCCGTTTTGGCATGCCTTCTAATAAAGTTGATTCCTCAGGCGCTAAGCCCACCTAGCAGGTTCACGAGATTAGGCAGTCTTTGGAATGATCGCGACCCGTTAGAGTAACGAAAATACTCGTAAACATCGCAACCGTTAGAGTGGCGGAAATACTCACAAACAAGTCGATATAGAGAATTGTCGACAAACCCCTATATCATAGGATCGTTGTTAGAGTGACGGAAACACTCAAAACCCAGGTCAACACCAGTGCCTGCTAGCCCACTCCGGTAAAAAATGACCAAATTACTCTCAGGGCCATTTTTCGGCACGTTCTTGAGAAAGTACCTAAGTTCCCAGAACGGTAAGTCCATCTTTCCAAGATTGTCTTAAAGACAATCCGGCATGATTAGGTGCCTTCCAGTCAGTTTCAGGCCAATTCCGAGACTTTCAAGTCAAGATGACCATTTTGCCCCTAGGCATCCAAATGCCCCGGGAACTATACTGGCTCTAGGTATCAAATCGAAAATCTCTCGAGAATGCTTATTATAGTATTCCCGACCTTCCATTATTTTTTTGGATCATTCCGAGTCAGTTCCGGCAAACCTGGTGCAAAATGACCATTTTGATGGGCCGATCGCCTTTTCCAACCACACTGGCTCTAGGTATCAAACCGGTAACCTCCTGGGACATTCTAAGCAATGTTTCCGAACCTTGAGTCTTCTTCCAAGATAGTCTGAGTCCATCCCGGTAGCTTTTTAGTCCAATTGACTGTTTTACCCTTGATAGGCCGGTCAACTCTTCCAACACATCCTGTCATCATTTTTCAACTCTATTACCCTTGAGACACTGTTTTAAGGGTTTATGTCCCTTTTCAGCCTTCAGAGCCATTCCCGGCCCTTCAAATCATTCCCAAACCTTCTAGAGTCACTCCTAGTGAAACCAGGTTAAAAATTGCATGGTAGTCACTAATACAGGCGGCCAAATCTTCTGAAGATACGTTGCTTGCCGACCTTAAATATTTCCTAATTGGTTGGTGCCACTACGCCAATGTAATATTTTTCCTGGCACCACTGCAACAGGCGCTGGGTCATTCCTTTGTCTATAAATACAAAGCCTCCTCCAGGGTGAAAAGGGTCCGCAAATTCAGTTTAAAAACTCGTCTCTTCAATATACAAAGTTCATAACATCCCCAAACCCTAGTCTTCTTTAGGTTTTCCAAAACCCTAGCCTTCATACATAAACCTTAGCTCTCATACACTCACATACACCCCTATACACTCCTACACTAGCCTCCAAAGCCTCCATTGAAGACTTGAAGCGCTGTAACTCCAAAGCTCTGGGAGATTTGAACAAGCTCTCAAAGATCAAGGGGAAGACCGAAGCAAAGCAAGAAAAGCAAGGTGCACAAAACAAAGCGTATAAAGAAGATATAAGGTAGGCTCTCTAGTTATGTTTATGCACCTTGCCCCCTTTCTCTTCTCTCTCCTAACCCACTTGGGTTTTCTTCTATTTTAATCCATTATCTTCTTCCCCTCCCCCCCCCTTCTTGCATGCTTGAAATAAAGGACTTCCCGGTCCATGTGTAGGATTAGGCTATTGAAAGTCACCGTGTTGGGGGCTTTCTCTTAGTCTAACCGGAGACCATATAGGTTCGGCCCCCTTGATTATATGGTGAAGCCTTTAACCTTGAATGTTCACGACCCCAATTTGCATTGTGCATATCATGATCTTGCATTTCCCCAAAATTCGTTTTCAAACTTATTTTCAAAACTTGCATTAAAATTTTCTTCTTCAAAGCCTATTTTCAAAATCACAATCTTAAGGTAATTCTAGCCTTTCCACGGTTAAAGTTGCTTTAGGAAAGTGTTACATTTAAAGTGACCAATATGGTCCATATTTTCAAATCATTGTTATTTTCAAACCAAAATCCTAGAAGGGTTTTATTCTTCTTATGGTTAGAATCATTTTAGGAAGGTGTGATATTTTTAAAGGCTTGCAAAAGTTCATATTCAAATCCTTCTCGAAAATCTCCTTCTAAACTTACTTTGCAAAACCTCTTTTTAAATCCTCTCCAAAATCTCTTTTTACATCTACTTTCTAAAATCTCTCTCCAATCTCCTTTCCAAAATTGCTTTCTAAAAATTCTTTTCAAAAAATCTCTTTCCTAAAAACTTCTTTTTTAAAATCTCTTTCCTAAAAACTCTCTTTTCAAAATCATTTTCTAAAAACTCCTTTCTAAGATCTCCTCCTAAAAATTTTCTTTTCCACAAAATTCACTTTCCAAAATCTCTTTCCTTGGAGTCCAAGTCAAACCCTAAAGCCAACGATTAGGAAACCCTAATTTCTTTTTCCTAAAATATGATTTTCAATCTTGTCCCAAAACCTAGGTTTCCAAAATCTCCCTTTTTTACATCAAAGTCATAAGTTTACAAAAACCTATTTTCTACATCAAAACTATAGTCTTCCAAATCTAGGATTTCCAAAACTTCATCTTTCCAATTCTATGCCAAATCAAATCTTCTCTTTAGGACACCAAGCCAAATCAAATCTTCTCTTTAGGACACCAATCCAATCCTCCATTTTTGAAAACAAAATCAAATCATCTCTTTCTTAGAAACAAAGTCCAAATCGTTTCTAATTCGAATCCTTCCTAATCTCATACTTTCCTAAACCTTAAGTTTCCAAAACTTAAACTTTCAAATCTTTCATAATCTAAATCTTCCCTAGTTCCAACCTTTCTTAATTCCACACCTTTCCAAATTTCAACTTTCCAAATCTAAGTTTTCAAACCTTTCTTAAACTCAAACCATTCCTAATCTCAAGTATTTCTAAATCTCAAATTTCAAATCTTTCCAAATCCCAAACTTTCTAAATTTCTAATATTTCCAAATTCAAAACTTTTTTAAGTCAAAATTTTCTAAATTTGAAACTTTTTAAAGTTAGAACTGTCTAAATTCTATACTTTCCAAACTTCAAATCTTTCTTAAACTAAACTTTTCCTAATTCAAACTCTTTCCAAAAATCAACTCTTTCTGAAAAAGGAAACTTTTCAATTTTAAAATTTTCCAATTTCAAAATATTCTAATTTCAAAAATTTCCAATTTTAATTCTTTTCTAATTTAAAAATTTTCTAATTCGAAACTTCCCTAAATCGAAACTTTCCTAAAATGACACTTTCCTAAAATAACATTTTCCTAAAATGAAACTTTCCTAATCCGAACCTTTCCTAAATATAATCTTTCCCTAATCTTCCAAGTCCAACATTCGAGTCAAATCTTTTCTAAAACCTTTCCAAGTCAAATCCAATCTTTCTTAAACTCAAATCTTTCCTAAGTTCCATCTTTCCTAGGTCATTTCCTAAAACCAATCCTTTCAAATATTCCAATCAAAGTTCAAATTTCCTAATCTTCCAATCCAAATTCCAACTGAATTTCTTTCTTCCAATCAAAATCTTCTATCGGACTCTTATCTGAACTACGACTGACCTGATTCTCCAACAGGGATACGCAGGCAACCCTCGGTCATAAATTTTTTCAAATCTCCAATTCCAGAATCTATTTTCAAATCCCTACTTCCAATTTCTAGAAATCTCTTTCCAAAATCAAATCTATCTTTTCAAATTCATTCCAATTTCAAATCAAATATATTTCTAAAATCAAATCAAGTCTTTTCAAATCTATTTTTAAAATCAAATCTTTTTCTTGCACTTGCATATCATGCATAATTCTTTTAAACATTCTTTTCTAAAGTGGATAGTTTTGGACATTTATTAATCGAAGACTTTAATGAGTGAATCTAGGGTAAATAGACATGTAGGTACTACAAGGGTAGGGTAGGGTGATGGCTTAGTGCATCTTCCTTACACATAACCAACCTTCGAACTTAGGATCACTGTTTTCAAAAGACCAAATGGAGTTATTTTCAAAAAAGGGCTTCAATTTTTCCAAAGGTTGCCAAACAACTTGTTTTCTTAAAAAACTCTCTCTCGAGGAGGTATTTTCAAGATCATTTTCAATAACTGTAAGTGTAGTCTTCAGATTGTGCTTAGTTTTTAGGTGACCTAACTCACCTTAAACAAGTTAAGTGGCGACTCCAAATTATTTTTCAAAATCCCTTTATTCAAATCAATTTTCAATTTAAACCTAGTCGCACTCATTCTTCTAAGAGGATGAGTTCTAACGAGAGAGTATAATATTTTGCCCGCTTGTGTGTGTATTCCTCGAGTGCGAAACATTTGAGCGCTACAAAAAAGAGGTGCATTGGGGCCTTTGAAATTCTTTAAAGACACATTTAGGTCTTTGAAAAGGTTTGAAGATGCTTTGAGGTCTTTGGAAAAAGAGAACTTGAAGGTTTAGAAAGTTGTCTTTCAAATAGGACTTGAGATGCTTAAACTGTTATTTGAAATCGGGTTTGAAGATGATTTTAAATGTTTTTGAAATTATCTCAAGGGAGTTTTGAAATGTTTTTGAATCAACTCAAGGGAGTTTTGAAAATATTTTGCAGTCTTGTTTTGAAAATTTTGGAGGTAGAGTTTGGGTTGGAAATGTTTTTGTGAACTTGTCTTCGAAAAGCTTTTGACAGTAGTTTTTTGGGATATCTTATGAAAAGCATGTGTAATATTTCATCACCTTTAAGAAGTTAGTCATTGTAGAACTAAACTCCTTTTGGACTATGAGTTTTGAAAACATATTTGGAAAAGGGGGCTAGAAACTTTCCTTTTGGTTTTTAAAACTTTAGGGTTATAGAACCCTTCTTGAATATCTCACTTATTCAACTTTCAAAACTTTCCTATTTCAAAACATTTCAAATTCAAAACTTTCCAATTTCAAAACTTTCTTAAAACGAAATGTTTACTATTTCAAAACTTTCTTAATCCAACACTTTCCTAAATTGAAACTTTCCTAAAATGAAACTTTCCTAAAACGGAACTTTCCTAAAACAAAACTTTCCTAATTCGAACTTTTCCTAATTTGAATCTTTCCTAATCTTCCAAGTCTAACATTTGAGTCGAATATTTCTGAATCTCAAATCCTTCCTAAAACCTTTCTTTCCTAAGTCTAGGTTTTCTAAAACTAAGCTTTCCAAAATCAAATCTTTTCAAGTCTTCTAATCAAAATCTCTTTCTTCCAATCATACCTTCTATTTTCTATCGGACTCTTGTCCGAACTACGACTGGCCCGATTCCTCCAAAAGGATACGTAGGCAACCCTTATGGGTGCGGTCACAACCTTTTTGAAGTTTCTATTTCCACAACCTTTTTCAAATTTTCAATTCCATAACTGCTTTCCAATTTCCAATTCCATAATTCTTTCCAAATCTCTTTTCAATTTTAATTTCAAATCTATCTTTTCAAATTTCTTTTAAATCAAATCAATTTCTCTTCAAATCCATGTCCAAAATCTATTTTCTAACTCTCTTTTTCTATTGCATTTACATATCATGCATCATTCTTTTCAAAATTGTTTTCTAAAGTGAATAGGATTGGACATTCGTTAGTTGAAAACTCTCATAGGTGAATCTAGGGTAAATAGACATGTAGGTACCGCAAGGGCGGGGTAGGATGATGGCTTAGTGCGTCTTCCCTACATATAACCTGTCACGACCCATTTTAATTTCTAGATCGAGACAAGGGGTATTATAAGATAAGGCCACATCATTAATATTCTATTTAAAAGATCATTACATCCTGAAAACATTATATGTCTTAGTAGAGGTTCATAACTTGAGTTTTATGTACAATCCCAGTTAAATGTTAGGAAAATGTCAACTGAACTGGGGGTTCATTCATAATTATTTCCTTGGGATCCAGCTGAGTTCCATTATCCTGAAAATGTTCCCATAAAATAGGCATGAGCGGTGAAGCCCAGCAAAAATATCGTAATTCTATAGAACACAAGTGTAAGATGCAGTAAATCTATGCCATGCATATGTACCCGTTTCTTTTTATCATTATTAGGATCCCGCAGGTATATCCTGCTTGGGGCATCATCAAGCCTAGTGGGCCCACCCTTGACACTCCTTTCTTTTCAAGTTTAGTGAGGTCCACCCATGATCATCTAGCCCAAACTAAGTTAGTGAGTACTGATTTGTGGTAGCCCCGATACCAGTTAATTAGTAGTCACCCATGATCTTGACCTGGGGTTCTTTCGTTTGTCCGGTTATGTCTCCCTTATTCCTCCTCAGTGATGCAATCATACAAGCGATGTATGTATACAGCGTGCAATAAATTAATACAAGATATACGTTAAGCCTAATACAAGTATTAAAGAATATGTCATATGATTCAAAATAAACATGTATCATAAAGAACGCCCGGTTTCCTACCCTGTCGGTTTCTTGGTGCAGAAGGTTCCTGCCAGTTCTTCACGTATTTTCTGTTCATGTTACCATAAGTTAGATATCTATTTTTCATATAATTTACATATATTATTATCAAGTTAGGTTGTTAGAAGTGTGTTAGAATCTTGGGTGGTACACGTTTTTGGGTCGGAACAAAATTTCCCAGTAACTTGGAATGGAAGTTATTCTGGAATTTTTTTTCGGGGTAGCTAGGATGGCTACTCTCCTATATATAGATCCCTTATATTTTTAGGGATTTTTTGACAAAATTTCAGAATATTCCATTATCTCTTTTATTTTTTGTGAATTTTCATGTCAAAAAGCGTAATAATTTCATGAAAACTCATAGAAACTTCTTTAGGGCCTGAAATTTTGAGGGTGTCATAATAAGATATTTATAGTATGGCCATCAAAATTTCAGAGCCTGCCCATGTGGGACACGCCCTCACGTGCCACCAGTCGAGTGTGGGGGAGGAAGGTATAGCCTTCTTCTTCCTCCCACCGCGACTGGTCGCGATGCAGGTCCTTTTTCTGGCTAATTTCTGGGTTTTCCAGCCATGCATGAGAGCCCCAGGTGTTGGCAAGGTCCTAGGCTTCATGCTCATGGTCTGGGCTTGACCTATGGTGGTCGGAGGTGGCCGGACGGAGGCCAAAATGGCGGCTGCATGGCGGAACCCTAGCAATTCAGACCTGCAACTGCCATTTTGGCTACCTTCCTTTCATTTTCAGCCATTGGTCCCTTCTTGACATTTGTTCTTGACCCTAAGAGGAGTCGACCCCAAGTGGTGTGACCGGCAAAGGTGGCCGGTGGCCGGAGTTGTGCCCTTGGACATATTTTCTGACGAGAATTTGCTCCTAGGAGCTAGGAGAGGCATGCACAGAGGCCACGGGTCTCTCTGGGACACCCATGGGTGTCCTTGAGAAACTCCCTAGCAACTGTGACAACCCCCCAGCCCCTATCCTTACTGTCACCACAAAAAACCGTGAACTCTCTTTCTCTCTCCACAGGTTTTGCACTGATTTTCAGCCCTGGGTGACCTTCCTCTAGCTGGGTTTGTCATAAAGAAGGGGAAAGAAGGGGAGTTCTCACCTGGGTATAAGGCTAAGAGACCCGACTCTCTACTTCTTCTCTCCTTCTTCCCTTTCTCTTGATTTTTCTTTATGTTTTGTTTCAGTTTTCTCCACCACCCTCCATAGTTATTGAAACATAATATACTACAAGCATAGATAGCATGTGACGGGTGTGCAAGCCAGGTGTCGGTGCATATGATGTGCGTAGTGTGATTGTATTTCTGATGCAATAGCTTAAGTCGGTTTTGGCGAAGTTTGTTTTTCGATGATAATTCACGACATTTCTAATCGCCTACCAAATTCTAGAGCATTGTTAAGCCTTCATGCAACCAGGAGTCATGCTATAGTAGTGCATAACTTGGCAAGGTGTCTTGATCGGGTGTGATTCCGATGGTCAGTTACCTATGTGATCATGACTGTTATATTTGGTTGTTTTTATTTGATATGTTTGAAGCATATTTCTGATTCCATCTCTATGAATTGTATTTTATGTCATCCATCTTACGTAGGTACAATAATTACAAAAGTATAGTGGAGTCTTGGTTTGGTTGAACCGGCGGGGTTTTGAACAGGTTTTATTTTTATTTACTAATGCGCAAAAATAAATGTAATAAATGACATGTGTTTCTAAATATATTTATTACCTCAAATATTTATTCTAGTAAAATTATCATGGTTGTAGCAATGAATAATTCTAAAGTTACTAGAATTTTCGCGGCGTTACAATCTTACCTCCTTTAGAAAATTTCGTCCTCGAAATTTGGTTCAAGTAGGTACGGATATCGGGTTCTCATATCTGACTCTGCTTCCCACGTGGCTTCTTCTGTTCCATGATGTTACCAAATTACCTTAACTTGAGAAAGTTCTTTATTTTGCAAAACTTTTATCTGATGATCCACTATCTTGATGGGCCCGTCGTCATATGAGTGATGAGGCTGTATGTCAATAGTTTCCCAGTGAAGTACATGTGTAGGATTAAGGTGATATTGCCTCAACATAGATGCATGAAATACGTTGTGTATCTGTTCTAATTCTTGAGATAATTCCAGTCGATATGCCACTTGCCCTATTCTTTCTAAGATACGAAAAGGTCCAATAAATCGTGGTGCGAGCTTACCCTTTTTGCCAAATCTCATCACACCTTTATGTCATATTACTTTGTCGACTTTGCGCCGTCTTGAGCCGTTCTTGTATTGTTTTTACTTTTTCTGTGGTCTCTTGAATGATTTCTGGTCCGTACAAGACTTTATCCCCTAGTTCTAACCAACAATTGGGTGCTCGGCAGGGTCGTCCATATAGTGCTTCGTATGGGGCCATTTCTATGCTAGCTTGATAGCTGTTGTTGCAAGCAAATTTTGCTAGTGGTAGATAATCACTCCAGGTTCCTTGGAAGTCCAGAATACAAGCGCGAAGCATGTCTTCCAAGATTTGATTGGTTCTCTCCGATTGACCATCTGTCTGTGGGTGGTAAGTGGTACTCATGTGTATTTGTGTTCCTAAAGTTTTCTGTAGACTTTGCCAAAATTGAGAGGCAAACCTGGGATCTCGATCCGACACGATAATTTTGGGCACTCCGTGCAATCGAAGTATTTCTTTTACATATAACTGACTTAAAGCTCGTAAATTGTCGGTTGCTTTTACAGGTAAGAAATGTGCGGCTTTCGTCAATCGGTCTACAATGACCCAAATTGTGTCATAACCGTGTCTAGTCTTTGGTAGTCCTGTTATAAAATCCATGGTGATTTGTTCCCATTTCCATTCTGCGATTGGTAATGGTTGCAATAAACCACCCGGGCATTGGTGTTCTGCTTTTACCTGTTGACAGGTAAGACAACGTGCCCCAAATTGTTCAACATCTTTCTTCATCCCTTTCCAATAATATTGTCGCTTAAGATCCTGATACATCTTGGTATTTCCTAGATGGATGGTAAATTTGGAATGTTGTGCTTCTGATAGTATCTTTTGTTTTAACTCTTCCTTGTTTACTACCAAATACCTTCCTTTATTTCGAAGTTCACCCTTCTCACCTATAGTCCAATCTGTATTGTTTCCTTGTTTTTCTGCTTTTTCCCCTATCTCCTGTACTTCCGGGCTTTCTTGCTGAGCTTCTTTAACTTCCTCTAATAACTGAGATTGAATTTGGAGACCACATAGTTTTTCCTCTCTGTGTCCAAATTCTTCATAGGATTCCAATACTTGAATAGCATTCCATTTTTCTAACACGAGACGGCTCATATTTCCTTGATTTTTCCTACTTAAGGCATCTGCTACCACATTGGCCTTACCTGGGTAATATTGTAGGGTGAAATCATAATCTTCCATGTATTCCACCCATCTTCTTTGTCTTAAGTTCAAATATTTTTGAGTGGTAATATACTTAAGACTCTTATGATCCATAAATAATTCAAACTTTTCTCCATACAAATAACATCTCCAAATTTTCAGAGCAAAGATTACGGCGGCCATTTCTAAATCATGAGTAGGATAATTTCCTTCATGCTTTTTGAGTTGTCTTGACCCATAAGCTACAACTTTCCCTTCTTGCATTAAAACGCATCCCAATCCTTGACGAGAGGCATCCGTATATACCACACCTAGTTTTCCACTACTTGGAAGAGTAGGAATGGCGGCGGTGGTCAATTTGTCTTTTAATTGTTGAAATGCTTCTTCACACTTGTTTGTCCATACGAATCTTACCCCCTTTCTGGTTAGTTGTGTAAGAGGGCCTGCTATCTTAGAGAATCCTTCCACAAACCTTCGGTAGTACCCTGCTAATCCTAGAAAACTTCGAATTTCAGTAATAGTATAAGGTATCTTCCAATCTACTATTGCTTCTATTTTTGTAGGTCTACTGATATTCCTTCTGTAGACACTACATATCCTAAGAATTTCACCTCTTTCATCCAAAAGTCACATTTGCTTTCCTTGGCATAAAGCCGGTGTTTCCTTAAAATTTGCAAAGTTATCCTCAAGTGTTCCTTGTGGGTTTGCTCGTCTGGAGAATATATAAGAATGTTATCAATAAAGACAATTACAAAACGGTCTAACTAATCTCGAAATACTCTATTCATCATGTCCATGAAGGCAGCAGGTGCATTTGTCAACCCAAAGGGCATCACCACAAATTCAAAATGTCCATATCGGGTTCTAAAGGTAGTTTTGGAAATGTCCGACTCTTTTATTCTCAACTGATGATATCCTGACCTCAAATCAATCTTAGAAAAGTATGTTGCTCCTCTGAGCTGATCGAACAAGTCATCAATTCTTGGAAGAGGATATCTATTCTTAATGGTCACCTTATTTAACTGCCGGTAATCCACACATAATCATAAAGTTCCATCTTTTTTTTTCAAAAATAACACCGATGCTCCCCAAGGTGAAGTGTTGGGGCGAATGTATCCTTTTTCCAATAATTCATCCAACTGCACCTTTAATTCCTTGAGTTCAGCTGGTGCCATCCTATAGGGTGCAATGGATATGGGTGCTACTCCAGGGTGTAATTCAATGACAAATTCTATTTCTCAATTTGGGGGTAATCCAGGTAAGTCTTCGGGAAATACATCTGAAAATTCATCTACTACAGGTATCGCCTTTGCCTTGGTTTGAGTTTCCCTTTCTTCTTTCAATATACTAAAGAAATAACATCCTTCTGTCAATTTTTGTCGTTCACGGAGTGTTACCTTAGGTTATATCATGATTATATCTTTTTCCTCAAGAAAACGCACCTCATCTTTACTTGGATGCCATAAACTTAAGGTTTTTTTACTACAATCCAGGACTGCTTTGTTTTTTGTTAGCCAGTCCATTCCTAATATTAACTCAAATCTGTTCATATCTAATTGGATTAGATCCACTGTAAATTCATAAATACCTACCCGCAAAACACTGGACGGACATCCCACATATACCATTACTACCCATTGGTAGGAGTTTGGATACCTAATGGTGTGGTAATTAAATGGAGATGATCTACACATTTTGTGGAAATAAACGAATGTGTAACTCCTGAGTCAAATAATACAGTAACCTAAGAATTGTAAAGTAAGATCATACCTTCGATCACCGTATTAGAGGCTTCACCTTTTTCTGTGGTTGCAGGGAGGGTGAACATTCGAGGTGCAATAGGCTGACCGGTTTGTTTCCCTTTTCCTATTCTCCCTTGATTACCCTAATTAAAACTGGTTGGAGTGGGGAATGGTTGTCCTGTAGTAGTTTGTTGGGAGGTTGTTGAAGAGCGTGTTGAGAAATTTCGAGTTGGTTGTACTCGTGGTGGTATCGAATTGGTATTATTAGTACTACTCCAGGTCCTTATGACATGTGGGCAATTCCATCTCAGATGTCCTTTTTGATGACAGTGATAACAAATGGGTCCATCATTCTAGGTTCCCCTAGGATTCACTCCAACTCTTGAGTAGGGCTGATGTCGAGAATTTGAAGATCTAAAGTTATTTACATTAAGGGGACCTCTTAAGAATCGAGTAGGTTCCCTCCGATTTGAAACTTGTAATCCATCTAACTCCTGCTCTATGAGCATAGCTTGATCTATTACTTCAGTAAATTGCTGACCCATGAACACTATTACCCGTGATCAAATTGCAGGCCTTAATCCCTTAAGAAATCTTCGTGTTTTCCGTTCTTCGGTAGTTATAAGATCTGGGGCAAATCGTGATAATTCCAAAAACTTAGCCACGTACTGGCCTACTGTCATATTGTTTTGCTGCAGTTGTACAAATTCGTCCATTTTTGTCTCCTTCATTACCTCCCGAAAATAATGATTCTGGAAAAGAGTTACAAACTCTTCCCATGACAAATTCCTAACATCCCTCATTAGTTTAACTGAATCCCACCAGAAATCAGCTTCTCTTTGAAGGCGATAAGTTGCAAATTCCACCTGGAATTCTGCGGGGGCTCTTACAATTTCCAATACCTTACGGGTCTGTTTAAGCCATCTTTTTGCTACTAAGGGATCTGGGTCTTTAGTGAATTCTGGAGGGTTTTGTTTCTGGAATTCTCGTAGAAGTTTAGTCTTTCTATCTTCCGGGTTCATTATAGGTGTTACTACGGGTGGTGGTTGAGGAGGGACAAAGGGTACTTGCTGTGTCTGCTGTTGTTGCAGCAGATTAGTCATAGTCTGAAAACTTTGCAGAATTTGATTCCACTGGCTATTGGTTGGGGTCTCGTCATTCCCATTTGACTCTGCTCCGGCTCTTGTCCTTGTCATCTAAAATTAATACCTTGGTTAGGCTGATTTGTATAACACCATATTAAACATAGTATTCAGCACTAGTACTTATGAGATGCAACGAATAGTTAAGTAAGATCCATTACCATAAACAATAAGTACAGAAGTGCAATGCTAGATGACAAAATAGCATAGTACCGGTCAATTTGTTTTTTCTTCCATTCTACGGGGGTCAAAACAGGGAAGAACAAAGCTAACTTACAAACTATTATCAACACACCCAAGTTATACATAGTATTTTATGTCCTATTACACATCCTTATCTGGGTCTTCCTTCGTGCCCGACACGTCCACAACCGGGGTGGTAGGCACTACTGGAGTGGGGTTCGTTATTGGTTCCTCAGGTGTTAAAGGATTATAGTCAGGGGATAGCGGAAAATTTCCAGGAGGTGGTGCTGTAGGCGAGGCAGTCTGGTGTCCCTGAGCAGTGGGGTGAGGGGAGGGCCAAAAAGGCTGTCCCTGCCCTCCTGCGAAGGGTAATTCCCCAGATAACTGCATACTGATTATCAGTTGTTGGTACTCGCCAGGGTTCCTCATGATTGCAGAAACCTCTTGAGCTACTTCCTTCATAGAAGTCACTCGATGGTGTACGACAGAATCTTGCAATAATCTAAGAAGATCACCCCATCTCTGGGCGACCCTCAAAATTTCAGCACGCAGGAACGTCCTAGCCTGATCATAAGTTACAGCCCTACGATTGGCCCTCATTTCACTCTCCACTTCTAACTGGTGCATAAGTATATCATCCCACTTAGAAAAATTCATCTGCACCCAAAGTGTTAGAGTTAGCACTCAATTAACAATTTAGCACTTAGGGATTTCAACAAATAGTAATATTAGCTTGAAATAAAGACCTAAAACCGTGCTCTGACACCAACTTTTGTCACGACCCATTTTAATTTCTAGATCGGGACGTGGGGGATTATAAGATAAGGCCACATCATTAATATTCTATTCAAAAGATCATTACATCTTGAAAACATTATATGTCTTAGTAGAGGTTGATAACTTGAGTTTTATGTACAATCCCAGTTAAATGTTAGTAAAATGTCAACTGAACTGGGGGTTCATTCATAATCGTTTCCTTGGGATCCAGCTGAGTTCCATTATCATGAAAATGTTCCCATAAAATAGGAATGAGCGGTGAAGCCCAGTAGAAATACCATAATTCTATAAAACACAAGTGTAAGATGTAGTAAATCTATGCCATGCATATGTACCCGTTTTTTTTTTATCATCATTAGGATCCCGCAAGTATATCCTGCTTGGGGCATCATCAAGCCTAGTGGGCCCAGCCTTGACACTCCTTTCACTTCAAGTTTAGTGGGGTCTGTCGCGCTCAGATTTTTTGCACTTGAGGAATACTCACACAAGCGGGAAAAATGCTGTACTCTCTCGTTAGAACTCACCCTCCTAGAAGAATGAGTGCGACTAGGTTTGAATTGAAAATGGATTTAAATAAAGAGCTTTTGAAAAAGATTCGAAGTCGCCACCTAACTTGATTAAGGTGAGTTAGGTCACCTCAAAACTAAGAATAAACCAAAGACTACACTTAGGGTTTTTGAAAACGATTTGGAAAATATCCCCTCAAGAAAGGGTTTGTAAGAAAAACAGGTTGTTTGGCAACCTTTAGAAAACATTTAGCCCTTTTTTTTTGAAAAATAACTCTTTTTGGTCTTTCAAAAACAATGATCTAGGTTCGGAGGTTGGTTACGTGTAGGGAAGACGCACTAAGCTATCACCCTATCCCGCCCTTTCGGTACCTACATGTCAATCTACCCAAGATTCACCTATGAGAGTCTTTAACTAACTAATGTTCATTCCTATTCACTTTGAAAAACAATGTTTGAAAAGAAGCGATGCATGGGATGCAAATGCAAAATAAGAGGGAGTTGGAAAATAGATTTGGAAATAAATTTGAAAGGAAATTGATTTGATTTGAAAGAGATTTAAAATTAGATAGAACTGGAATTGGAAAGTTTTAGAAATTGGAAAGTGAGATTTGAAAATAGATTTTTGGACTTGAAAATTGGAAATAGAACATAAAATTGGAAACTTGAAGAAGATTGTAGAATTGGAGATTTGGAAAGGTTCTGGAATTTGAAATTTGGAAGATATGGAGGAATTTGAAATTTGAAACATGAGGAGACCGCACCCATGAGGGTTGCCTACGTATCCTTTTGGAGAAATCAGGTTAGTCGTAGTTCGGACAAGAGTCCGATTGAAAATAGAAGAGTTGATTTGAAGAAAGAGATTGAATTGGAAATTGAATTGGAAGATTGAGAGATTGAACTTTGATTGGAAGATTTGAAAGGATTGGTTTTGAAAGACTTGGTTTTATGAAACCTAGACTTAAGAACTTCAAAAAGAAGAATTGGATTTGATTTGGAAAGATTTTGAAAAAGAATTGACTTGAATATTAGACTTCGAAGATTTAGGAAAGGATTGGATTTAGGAAAGGTTCGAATTAGGAAAGTTTCGAATTTGGAAAATTTTATTTTTGGAAAGTTTTCAAGTTAAGAAAGTTTTGAATTAGGGGAGTTTCAACTTAGAAAAGTTTTGAATTAAGAAAGGTTTTGAAATTAGAAAGGTTTTGAATTAAGAAAGTTTCAACTTGGGAAAGTTTCGAAACAGGGAAGTTTGAAAATAAGAAAGTTTTGAAAATAGAAAAGTTTTGAGTTTAGAAAGTTTTGAAATTTGGAAGGATTTGAAATTTAGAAAGTTTGGAATTTAGAAAGATTTAGGTTTAGAAAGATTTGACTTAAGAAAGTTTTGAATTTGGAAAGATTTGGAATTTAGAAAGATTTGAAATTTAGAAAGTTTAGGATTCAGAAAGTTTTAGAGTTTTAGAAAATCTTGAGATTAGGAAAGGTTTGAATTTGGGAAAGGTTTGAAAATTTAGATTTGAAAAGTTTAGATTTGAAAAGAGTGTAGAATTAGGAAAGGGTTGAATTTTAGAATTTTAGGAAAGATTTTTATGTTCAAGTTTTGGAAACTTAAGGTTTAGAAAAGTGGAGGGTTAGGAAGGATTTGATCTAGGAAATGTTTGGATTAGAAAGGAATTGGGTCTTGTTTCTAAAAGAGAAAGTTTGATTTCATTTCCAAAAATGGAAGATTGGATTTGATTTCCTAAACGGGTAAATTAGATTTAGTTTCCGAAAGGGAAGATAGGATTTGGCAAGGATTTGGAAAGAGAGATTCTAGAAACCCTAGATTTGAAAGTGTAGAATTTTAACGTAGAAAAGAGGTTTTGGAAATGTGCATAGTTTGGGTGTAGAGAACGAGAGATTTTGGAAACCTAGGTTTGGGGCAAAGTTTAAAAATAATGTTTTTGGAAAGAAAATTAGGGTTTCCTAATTGTGAGTCCTAGGGCTTGACTTGGGCTGTAAGGAAAAAGAATTTTTGGAAACTGCGTTTTTGGAAACGAAGGTTTTGGAAACGAAGGTTTTGGAAGGAAATCCTAGAGAGGAGTTTCTAGAGGAAAGATTTTGGAAAGAGAGTTTTTGAAAAGATTTTTGGAGATCATTTTTCTAGGAAAGAGACCTAGTGAACGTTTTTGCAAAGTGAACTTTGAAGAGTGCGTTTTGGAAAAGAGTTGAAAAATGAGGTTTTGAAAAATAGATTTTTGGAAAGAGTTTTTGAAAACAATTTTGGAAAGAAGAATTTTTGGGAAGTATGTTGAAAAAGAGATTTTTAGGAAGGGATTTTTGAAAAGAGAGCTTTTTGGAAAGTATAAAAACATCTCACTTTCCTAAAGCAATTCTAACTATAAGAAGGCTAGAACCACTTTAAGAAAGCAGTTTTAAAAACAACAAGATTTGAAAATAGGGACCATATTGGTCGCTTTTAATGTAACACTTTCCTAAAGCAACCCTAGCCATGGAAAGGCTAGAATCACCCTAGGATTGTGATTTTGAAAATATGTTTTTGAAAAAGAGGATTTTGATGCAATTTTGAAAACGAGTTTGAAAACAATTTTGAAAACGACTTTGAAAATGACTTTTGGAAGATGCAAGATCATGATATGCACAATGCAATTTTAGGGTCGTGAACATACAAGGTTAAGGCTTCACCACATAATTAAGGGGGCCGGACCCACGTGGTCTTCGGTTAGCCTAAAGGAAAGCCCCCGACACGGTGACCCTCCGATAGTCTAACCCTACACATGGACCGGGAGTCCCCTTGTTTCAAGCATGCAAAGAAAGGGGGGAAAGAGATGGGTGATTAAAATAGAGAAAACCCAAGTGGGTTAGGAGAGAGAAGAGAGAGAGGGAAGTGTGAAAATTTAAATGGAGAACCTAGCTTGTATCTTGTTTATTTTGCACGCCTTGCTTTCTTCGGTCTTCGTCTTTATCTTCATCTTCAATCTTCAAGAGCCGCCTTCAATCTTCAAACTTCAGATTGCAACTCTTCAAGTCTTCGAAGGAGGGTTGAAGGTTAGTGTATGAGTGTATGGGGGTGTGTATGGGTGTATAGGAGGCTAGGGTTTAGTGTATGGTGGCTAGGGTTTGGAAAACCTAGGAAAGTTAGGGTTTAAGAGGTGCTCGAGCTCTGTATATCGAAATATAGGATTTTTAGATTGAGTTTATGGACCCTTTTCATGCTGGAAGAGGCACTGTATTTATAGAGGTTGGACAAACCTGGCGCCTGTTGCAGTGGCGCTAGGCCAAACTTAACACTAGCGCCACTAGGAGTGGCGCTAGGCCAATTTTTGGCTTGGCGCCACTACTAGTGGCGCCAGCCATTTAGGAAATATTTAAGGTTGGCAAGCAATGTATTTTTGACTAGATTTGGGCGCCTGTACTAGTGACTACCATGCAATTCTTAGCCTAGCTTCACTAGGAGTGACTCCAGAAAGTCCGGGAATGATTTAAGGGACCGGGAATGGCCCGAAAGGCTGGAAAAGGGCAGGAACACTTAGAATAGTATCCTGGTGGCATTTGACTTGAAAAGTGAGGATAGGATGTGTCGGAAGGGTTGACCGGGCCGTTAGGGGCAAAACGGTCAATTGGATCGGGAAGCTACCGGGACGGACTTGGACTATCCCGGAAAAAGACTTGGGGTTTGGAAACATTATTTAGAATGTTCCCAAAGGTTTCCGGTTTGATACCTAGAGCCGGTGTGGTCAGAAGAGGTGACCGACCTACTAGGGGCAAAACGGTCATTTTGCACCAGGCTTGCCGGAACTGACTCGGAATGATTCGGAAGGATAGAGAAAGGTTGAGAATACTATAAGAAGTAATCTCAGAGGATTACCGGTTTGATACCCAGAGCCGGTTTGGTCGAAAAAGGAGACCGGCCCACTAGGAGCAAAACGGTCATTTTGTATCGGGTTTATCGGAACTGACTCGGAATGATCCGAAAAGATAGAGTAAGGTTGAGAATACTATAAGAAGCATTCTCGGGAAGTTACTAAAGGGGCCTTGATTGGAACCATCTCGTGGAATAAACTATCTCGAGAGAGGGATTGAAAAGGGGACTTATTGTCTTCGAAAAGACGTGCCTGATTTGGAACCGTCTCGAGAAATAAACTGTCTCGAGAGAGGGATTGGAAAGGGGACTTATCGTTTTCGAAAAGACGTGCCTGATTTGGAACCGTCTCGAGGAATAAACTGTCTCTAGTGAGGGATTGGAAAGGGGACTTATCGTCTTCAAAAAGACGTGCCTGATTTGGATTCGTCTCGAGAAATAAACTATCTCGAGAGAGGGATTGGAAAGGGGAATTATCATCTTCAAAAAGACGTGCCTGATTTGGAACCGTCTCGAGGAATAAACTGTCTCGAGAAAGGGATTAGAAAGGGGACTTATCGTCTCCGAAAAGACGTGCCTAATTTAGAACTGTCTCGAGGAATAAACTATCTCGAGAGAGGGGTTGGACAGGAAAGGACAATGCTCTTAAGGTCATTTTGCCTCTATTTGGGCCTGGTGGGCCCGTGAAGCGATGGACATACAAGATTTGGACTTAGAAAATCGGTTTTGATTGGAATATGCCCACAATGACTTGAACACAAGTCTGGACGGAGTGTAGACTGCCGAGCGGTCAAAAATGGGGTGCTTACAGGGTCCACCGATGATCATCTAGCCCAGACCAAGTTAGTGAGTACCGATTTTTGGTAGCCCCGATACCAGGTGATTAGTAGTCACCCATGATCTTAACCCGGGGTTCTTTCGTTTGTCCGGTTATGCCTCCCTTATTCCTCCCCAGTGATGCAATCATACAAACGATGTATATATACAGCGTGCAATAAATTAATACAAGATATATGTTAAGCCTAATACAAGTATTAACGAATATGTCATATGATTTAAAATAAACATGTATAATAAAGAATGCCTGGTTTCCTACCCTGTCGGTTTCTTGGTGCAGAAGGTTCCTGCCAGTTCTTCACGTATTTTATGTTCATGTTACCATAAGTTAGATATCTATTTTTCATATAATTTACATATATTATTATCAAGTTAGGTTGTTAGAAGTGTGTTAGAATCTTGGGTGGTACACGTCTTTGGGTTAGAAAAAAATTTCCCGGTAACTTAGAATGGAAGTTATTTTGGAATTTTTTTCCGGGGTAGCTAGGAAGGGTACTCTCCTATATATAGATCCCTTATATTTTTAGGGATTTTCTGACAAAATTCCAGAATATTCCATTATCTCTTTTATTTTCTGTGAATTTTCATGTCAAAAAGCGCAAGAATTTCATGAAAATTCATAGAAACTTCTTTAGGGCCTGAAATTTTGAGGGTGTCATAATAAGATATTTATTGTGTGGCCATCAAAATTTCAGAGCCTGCCCATGTGGGACGCACCCTCATGCGCCACTAGTCGCGCGTGGGGGAGGAAGGCATAGCCTTCTTCTTCATCCCACCGCGACTAGTCACGATGCAGGTCCTTTTTCTGGCTAATTTCTGGGTTTTCCAGCCATGCATGAGAGCCCCAGGGGTTGGCAAGGTCCTGGGCTTCATGCTCATGGTCTGGGCTTGACCCATGGTGGCCGGAGGTGGCCGGATGGAGGCCAAAATGGCGGTTACATGGCGGAACCCTAGCGGTTCAGACCTGCAACTGCCATTTTGGTTGCCTTCCCTTCGTTTTCAGCTCTTGGTCCCTTCTTGACATTTGTTCCTGACCCCAAGAGGAGTCGACCCTAAGTGGTGTGACCGGCAAAGGTGGCCAGTGGCTGGAGTTGTGCCCCTAAACAGATTTTTCAGCAAGAATTTACTTCTAGGGGCTAGGAGAGGCATGCACAGAGGCCATGGGTCTCTCTTGGACACCCATGGGTGTCCTTGAGAAACTCCCTAGCAACTGTGACAACCCCCCAGCCCCTATCCTTATTGTCACCACAAAAAACCGTGAACTCTCTCTCTCTCCACAGGTTTTGCACTGATTTTCAGCCCTGGGTGACCTTCCTCTAGCTGGGTTTGTCATGAAGGAGGGGAAAGAAGGGGAGTTCTCACCTGGGTATAAGGCTAAGAGACCCGACTTTCTACTTCTTCTCTCCTTCTTCCCTTTCTCTCGATTTTTCTTTGTGTTTTGTTTCGGTTTTCTCCGCCACCCTCCATAGTTATTGTAACATAATATACTATAAGCATAGATAGCATGTGACGGGTGTGCAAGCCAGGTGTTAGTGCATATGATGTGCGTAGTGTGATTCTATTTCCGATGCAATAGATTAAGTCGGTTTCGGTGAAGTTGGTTTTTCGATGATAATTCACGACATTTCGAATTGCCTACCAAATTCTAGAGCATTATTAAGCCTTCATGCAGCAAGGTGTCATGCTATAGTAGTGCATGACTTGGCAAGGTGTCTTGATCGGGTGTGATTCTGATGGTCAGTTACCTATGTGATCATGAGTGTTATATTTGGTTGTTTTTATTTGATATGTTTGAAGCATATTTCTGATTCCATCTCTATGAATTGTATTTTATGTCATCCATCTTATGTAGGTACAATAATTACAAAAGTATAGTGGAGTCTCGGTTTGGTTGAACCGGCGGGGTTTTGAACCGGTTTTATTTTTATTTAATAATGCACAAAATAAATGTAATAAATGACATGTGTTTCTAAATATATTTATTACCTCAAATATTTATTCTAGTAAAATTATCATAGGTGTAGCAATGAATAATTCTAAAGTTACCAGAATTTTCGTGGCGTTACATAACTAATCTCTGAATTTAGATCACTGTTTTCGAAAGACCAAAATGGAGTTTATTTTCAAAAAGGGCTTAATTATTTTCTAAAGGTTGTCAAACAACCTGTTTTCCTAAAAACCCTCTCTTGAGGAAGTATTTTCAAAATCATTTTTAAAAACCTTAAGTGTAGTTTTCGGATTATGCTTAGTTTTTAAGTGACCTAACTCACCTTAATCAAGTTAAGTGGTGACTCCAAATATTTTCCAAAAACCCTTTATTCAAATCTATTTTCAATTCAAATATAGTCGCATTCATTCTTCTAGGAGGGTGAGTTGTAACGAGCGAGTACAGTATTTTTCCGCTTGTGTATGTATTCCTCGAGTGCAAAAAATCTGGGCATGACAAACGCCACGAAAGAGAATCCTAGCTTAAAAGGGCCAAATTCATGCTAAATTGGAAGCAGCGTTTGAATGGTCCAAAAGGGCGTTCGAACGATTGCATATGCATTTGAACGGTACGTCAAACGGATTCACGTCAAATTCAGGTTCGAAGTGCGTTCAAAGAATATAGAGAGCAATTTTCCTGCTCAAAGTGCATTCGATGCACCGTTCAAACGGTAGTAAGGGCATTCGAACGGTTGTGCGAACCTACATATTTTTAGAAGCCTATAAAAGTTAGGATTATTTTGTTTTTAGGGTTAGCATTTTTATAGCATTCTAGGAGGAAAAAGTAGCAGAAAACATACGTTTGTGTTTTCGTATTTTAATTGAGGACAATGTAAGTTTTAAGTGTGGGGAAGGAGATTTAAGTTTGTGTTTTCGTATTTTAATTTGTTTTGAAAAAAAACATTTTTTTGTTTTTGTTTTTTGTTTTTGTGATTTTCAACGGTTTTTTGGTTGTATATGTCATGAGCAAGATTCAATTAAGCTTGAAGAATTCATAACAGGATTGAATAAGTAATCTTCCAACTTAGAATTAATTAGTCTAGTTATTTTACTTGAGATTGGAGTGACTGAATTTGGTAGACAAAAGTCGATGAGATTTGAGCCTTCAGACTGACACATCCATATCAGTCTCAATATTTTTTCTCATGTGAGATATTTTTCCATGGATTTGTTTCTCTAGAACTTGCCTCGATTCTCTTCAAGGTCATATTGAGACATGCATGCATAAACATGATTAAGGCCGTCTTTGTTATAAGCTATATAAGCCAAATAGCCTACCTTATAATTAATTTTTCCCTTTGTAAACCCCTTTGAGCTTTATGTGTTGTTTTTTTCATTTATTATGAATTCACATTACAAGCTTTAAACCCAAAGAAAAAAATAATGCATTTACCAAAGCCGTAAAGCTAGTAGAGCATTATTCATCATTATAATTTGTATGGGTGTGCAAGAAATAAGTGTGGGGGTGTCTGGATTTATGGTATGGCTATGGCTGGTGAAATAGAATATGTTTTCATTCTCAATTTGTGAGTTCCAATGTTGATGTAGTTTTGAGAAAAGAAAAGAAAAGAAAAAGAGAAGGAAAGTGATGGAGGAAGTTGTTTTTAATGTTACAAACTATCCATATTCATAATTCCTCCTAAAATTCTAAAAAATGGGTCTGTTATATGGGATACATATAAAGGCAAAAGTTGTTGAATGGAGTGATTGGTTTTGCATGTCTTATATATTTGCACTTGAGTTGATTCATTTTTGCTCCACTAGTTTCGATGGCTTTGGAGCTACATTCCCAAATATTTCCCACCTTGATCCTAAATCCCGTTATAACCCTTGAAAAGTCCTTATGATTCATGTTATGTATGTGGTCCTAGTGGTAGAGAATGAGAAAATATACAAGCCTATGGAAGCTCATTTCCATTGGAATGAATTGGAGCGATACACATACCCTTTAAACACATGAGAGCCGAGTGTTTATTTCCATAAGGGTCTACATATTTAGTTTATTTCATCTTCAAGTGAAATTGCTTGCTAAGTAATTGTGAGTTGTTTAAGAATGTTTGTTCATGATATGTTATGAGTTTTGAAGAGCTTGATTGTTCTTTATTGCAACCTTGGTGTTTCTGGGAAAGCGAATTTAAGTTTTGCCCGAGGACGAGCAAAAGTTAAGTGTAGGAGAATTTGATGAGAATGCAAATGTAATATTTTTCTCCCTTAATGTTTAGTCTTTTATACTTAGTTGGTGCCTAAATATACTCATTATTCTTATATTTTGATTTAGGGTGCTATGGAACGCCACAGAAGATAATCCTAGCTTAAAAGGGCCAAATTCGTGCTAAATTGGAAGCAGCGTTCGAAGGAGCGTTCGAACGGCCCAAAAGGGCGTTCGAACGGTTGCATATGCGTTCGAATGGTATGTTAAATGGATTCATGCCAAATTCAGGTTTGAAGTGTGTTCGCAGAATATAGAGAGCAATTTTCCAGTTTGAAGTGCATTCGACGCACCGTTCGAACGGTGGTCTATGCGTTCGAACAGTAGTAAGGGCATTCGAACTGTTGTGCGAACCTGCAGATTTTTAGAAGCCTATAAAAGCTGGGATTATTTTGTTTTTAGGGTTAGCGTTTTTTTATAGTATTCTAGGAGGAAGAAGTAGCATAAAACATACGTTTCTCCCTTCTTCCGTAACTTCGTCTTTGAGTTTTCTTCATGGCCCTGCATGGCTAAACTTTTAATCTTGGTCAAAGGAAATAGAAGTCTCGGAATTAAAAATAAACTGTGAGATCTAATTTGTTTTCATTATTCGATTTATGCTTTGAGCATCAGATGTTCTTCTGTGTCTATTTTCATGATTAGATATCAAATCCGTAATTGTTTGATTCCTCTGGTTTGCGAAGCAACTAAGATTTACTGATTTGCTGCATTACGAATTATTTTATCTTAGGAAGAACGTTTGACTAAATTAAATGCAACCGCTTGTGCTTGTGTTGTTTAGTTTCATCGATCTCTCTAATTCTTAAAGCTACTACTAGATTAAACCTTGAGTGCTTATCCTGGGTTGTTTAATAGTTAGGGTTAATGAGATCGCTTATTTTCTAATTAGCTACGACTAAGGAGAGATAGGAAAACAATTCCGACGCTGAATATTCAATGTGTGAATTGATATGCTTGCATCAATGATCAGTTATATAATTTCAATGGTGGATGTTGACTTAGACTAAGGTTTGTTCTTTTGATTGATTTCAACACTTTAATCTAAGTTGTTTCTTAGTTATTATTAAAATAGATTTCATCATATCCAAAACCCCCACATCTTTGTTCACATAGCATAAAACTAGGCTGGACACTCTCTGTGGGAGCGATCTTTAATCGCACTACTACATATTTGTTTTTTTTTTGGTATAGGTTTTATTTTTGGGTGCTTGCGACAGCACACCAACCGTTCCCCCTTCTAACTAAAAGGGACGTAACCAAGTAAAAATGAAAATATGCAAATGCGAGTGTACGTGCAGTGCGTGTGTGAAATTTTGAAAAATCGAGAAAAGGGCCTAACAACTCCTATCCATCCTGTCCATTCCATCCGATTCATTACGACATACATGGCAGTTAATATGACATAAAATAAAATGTGAACAAGGGTCCACCTATAAAAGAAAATGCACAAAGTCAATATGTTGATGACAAACTTAATGCAAGATTGAATGATTAAATATGAATTGAATGCAAGCTTGACATTGTTTTGAGAATGTCTTTGAAAGGATTGATTTTGAAAATTTTGAAGTTGATAGGATTGGACAAATTAATCGAAGATTCTAGATGAGTGAAGGGTGAAAAGACATGACAATGGCCTAACTCTCTAAGTGTCCCTAGTAGAGTCACCAATTGTCACGCCCCAATTTTTTGTACTCGAGAAAACAAGTGTGAAAGACGCGGTACTCTCTCGTTAGAACTCATCCTCCTAGAAGGTCGAGTGTGACTAGGTTTGAACTAGGAATTGACTTAAATGAGGGTATTTGGAAAAAGTTTTGGAGTCGTCACCTAACTTTGTTAAGGTGAGTTAGGTCACCTAAATCTTAGTGCAATCCAAAGATTAAACTTAAGGTTTTTGCAAAGGGATTTTGAAAAAACTTCCTCAATAGAGGGTTTTTTTTTTTTTTTTTTTTTGTAGAGAAAACAGGTTGTTTGGCAACCTTTGGAAAGATTTAAGCCCATTTTTAAAATAACTCCATTTTTGGTCTCTTAAAAACAGTAATTATAGGTTCGGAGGTTGGTTACATATAGAGAAGATACACAAGGCTATCACCCTATCCTGCCTTTGCGGTATCTACATGTCTATTCACCCTAAGCTCACTCATTGAGAATTTCCAATTAACAAATGTCCAATACTATCCAATTTGAAAAGAATTATATGATGTATGATATGCAAGTGCAAGAAAAAGGATGTAATTTTGAAAATAGAATCAAAGAGAGGATTCAAAGTTTGAAAGAGATTGTGGAAATTGAAAACTTGAGAAAGGTTGTGACTGCACCCAAGAGGGTGCTTATATATCCCTTTGTTGAGAATTAGGTAAGTCGTAGTTCGGACTCGGGGTTCAATTGAAAATAGACACTTTGAGGTCTTGTTTGACTTGAAAAGACACTGTAGAGACTTTGAAAAGTTTGATTTGAAAAGAGTTTGATTTTAAACTTTGATTGGAGGATTTGAAATTGAACTTGGAGTTGAAGTTGACTTTGATTTGAAATTGATCTTGATTTGCAACGCTTAAATTGAACTTTAAAGTCATCTTGACTTGAATTGGAGTTTAGAAACCATCTTAGTTTAGAGAAGAGTTGGGGCCTCCTAACTTAGAGTTAGGGTTGAACTAGGGTTTAGATATCCTAAGACTTAGGTAACCTAGGGTTGAAGCATGCAATTGAAATATGAAGGTTTGATTTTAGAAAGTTAGATTTTAGGAAAGTTTTGAATTAGGAAGGTTCCAAATTAGGAAAGTTTTAAATTAGTAAAGTTTTGAATTAAGAAAATTCCAAATTACGAAAGTTTCCTTTTTAAGAAAGAGTTGAATTTGGAAATGATTGAATTTAGAAAGATTTGAACTTAGAAATATTGAAATTTGGAAAGATTAGGAAGTTTAAAATTTAGAAAGTCAGAATTTGGAAAGGTTTGAAATTAGGAAAAATTTGAACATTAAAATATTTGAAATTTGGAAAGATCTAAAAGTTTGAAATTTAGAAAGATTTGAAAGCTTGAAATTAGGAAGGATTTGATCTCTATTTCCTAAAGTTGAAGATTGGATTTTATTTTCAAAAATAGATGATTTGATTTGGTTTGCTATTTGAAAAAGACTTGATTTGACTTCAAATTATAAAGCTTTAGTTTTGGAAATCTATCACTTTATGTGACTTTTGGAATTAGGAAATCTATAATTTTATGTAGAAAAGATTTTGAAAACCTATGAATAGAAAGATATGATTTTATGTAAGAAAACTAGGGTTTCCTAAACATGGACCCTAAGATTTTGACTTGAGCTTCAAGACAAAGAGATTTTGGAAAGTGAATATTTGAAAAGATCTTTTAGAAAGTAGGTTTGCAAAATAATTTACAAAGGTATTTGAGTATAGACTTTTGGAAGTCTCTTGAATATTTCATTTTCTTAAAATGGTTCTAACGAAGAAAAGATTAGAACCATTCTAGGATTGTGATTTTGACAACTAGGGTTTGAAATGTCCACCATAATAATCACATTGAATGTAATATTTTCCTAAAACAACCCTAACCATGGAATGACTAGAATCATCCTAGGAGTGTAATTTTGAAGATAAGTTTGAAAGAAAGAGGTTTTGAATATAAGTCTTGAGAGAGAACTTTGATACAAGTTTGAAAATAACTTTGAATGCAACTTTGAATGCAATGCATAAACATAACAATTTCAATGCAATAAAGACGTGAACATACAAGGTTATGCTTCATCACATAATCAAGTGGGTCGAACCTACACCATGTTAGGTTGAACTTGAAGAAAGCTCCCAGCACGGTGACCATCAACAATTCTTCCTAGGCATGAACCAGGAAGTCCATTGTTTCAAGCATACAAGAAGAGAAGGTAGAAGATGGAGATTAAATTAGAAGAGAACCCAAGTGGGTGATGAGAGAGAAGCGAAAAGGGGAATTGCATAAACTAAATTGAAAAACTACCTTGTCTCTTTATTTTGCTTTGATTTCTTTGTTTGCTTCACCTTGAGAACTTTGAATATGCAGCAATTGATCTTCAGTGGATGCTTGGAGGCTTGTATTTAAGTGTACAGAGTGTATAAAAGCTAGGGTTTGTGTGTATGGAGTGTAAGGAGGCTAGGGCTTAAAGAAGACTTGAGAAAACTAGGGTTTTAAAGCCTATTTTTAGCGAGGCAGTGTTTCTGGACAGAGTTTGCAGACCATTTTTACGTAGAAAGAGGTCTATACTTGTAGGCAATTGAAACATGAACTAATGCCTGTTACAGTGGTGCCAGTGTATTTTTAACCTTAGCGCCACTCATAGTGGAACCAAGCCATTTTTTGGCTTAGTGCCACTATCTCTCTAAAAACTTTTGAGGCGGCAAGCTTTGACCCTTAAGATGCAATATAAAAGATTTGAGCGTCTGTCCTAATGACTACCATGCAATTTATAGCCTAGCTCCACTAAAGTAACTTCAAAAAGTCCGGGAATGGTCCAGAAGGCTGGGGATGGATAGGAACCCTTAAAAGAGTGTCCCAGATGTAACTGGCTTGAGAAATAGTGCCAAAATAGTTGAAAAGGGTGACTGACCCACCAAGGACAAAACAATCAAGCCATGGGAGTTTTATGTCACAGCAAAAATGTGTGTTCAGTCCCATGACATGGGAGTTTTGTTGGTAATTTCTAATATTGACCTATTTGCGAGTATTTTCGTTACTTTGACGATTACGATGTTTATGAGTGTTTCTGTCACTCTAATGGTGTGTGTTCATTCCAGAGACTGCTTGATCTCAGGAAGTTGTTGGATGGTCTTATCTTCTCGAGGCCTTAAGTATTTTCTCGATCGACATGCCGGATAGCGGACATTC
Organism: Euryodendron excelsum; assembly: GCA_033060915.1. Classification (NCBI taxonomy): domain Eukaryota; kingdom Viridiplantae; phylum Streptophyta; class Magnoliopsida; order Ericales; family Pentaphylacaceae; genus Euryodendron; species Euryodendron excelsum. The sequence goes on from CM065379.1 coordinate 30,680,234, forward strand.
TACATTAGTGGGCTAGCAGGCGCTAGAAGTGAATCGCTCTAACCATATCGGGAACTTAGAGTTTGTCCCGGTCAACATGTTTAAAGGGACTTATGGCTCCGAGAGATTTTGTGCTTTCTCGGTAAACGTGACAAGTTGGATGGACTTACTATCTGAGGGATTAACTTTCTCGAAAGACATGCCAGATTCAGTTTGACTTGTCTAGATTGGAATTGGAACTGGAATTGAGGTTAAACCACAGACTTACGGTCTTTAGAAAAACGGGCCGACTGGAATTGGGCTTGGTGGGCCCGCAAAGCAGTTGATTGACTAGATTGAGTCTGGAAAGCCAGTTTGGACCTAAATGTCTTTATCTCAATTTGAATGAGAGTCTGATCGGGCCAGAGATTGCCAATCAGGCAAAAATTGGGTGCTTAAAGCGTACAATGTTCAAAAGATAGAAAAGAGATTCAAAGGTGATCCTAGGCAATAAGGAAGCTCAGTAGAAGCAATAGGGTTAAGCCTTTACCTTTTCTTGCAAAAATCTAGAACCATGGCCTAAATTACAACTGTGACAAAGTCATCTCTAATTAAAAAGGGATTGCTTGATTTAAATGAACCAGACGTGTTGCCAAGGCAAAGGAAGGGTACTAGGGGACAAATCCTCGTTAGAGGACTGATTAAGGTTGGTGTGGATCTAAACCCTATTGAAAACAACATTAAATTTGAGCTTGCATATCCTGTCGATTTTCAAAACCCCACAACTTAGCCTACATTATGGTCTTAAAACAAAGCATCCTCAGATTGAAAAACTGGCTGTTCATCGCTCTACCAAAGTTTGGGTAAGTCATTGCCTAAGCCCCGAGGTTTGAGAGTTCAAGTCAAATGATCCCAGATACTAACCCAAAGTAGAAAGTTGGAGTCAATCAAAAGGATGAGAAATGTATGAAATGCTATCATTCGATCAAGGTAGGGTTAAGCCAAAGGAGAGGCCAAACCCCTAAAAAAGGAGTTACCATTCCGAGGATGCAAAGCTCGACAACACCTCATCCGTTTTGTTAGTTGATATATCCCTTACATGTGCATGCATTTTATAAAAATTTTGGTGTGAGCTTCGCATACATAGGACATAGCTCCCTGTAGAAACAGAAGTCACCAACGCAATTTAATTCAATATTTAACACATTTAATAAACACACATCATTAATATCATGATAGTCCTAACTGTATCCATGTTCTTGCATCTGTCCATATATCTAGCTATCTGAATCATAAACATCCATCCTATTTAAGGATTACAAATAAAATGGCCTAACAGAATACTAAAATACATATCTAGGAGATAGTGTAGAAAAAAAGTGGGGCCTACAGTATGGGGCACTCGTCAAGACTCAAAGTCAATGTCTGGGTCAAAATCTCCAAAACCCGGCTCAAAAGGAGGTGGTTGACTACTGGAAGCACCAGCATCCTATAAGAAAAAAGTGCTTCAATCAGCAAATCAGATAAATAACTAAACACTGCCATAATAAAAAAGAGAGAGAGGATAACATACCCCGCCACCTCCCATTTGAGTCAACCGTGTGGTCAAAGCGGCTACCTCAGTCTAGTACTGGTCCCTTTCCATCTAGAACTGGTCTCTCTCGGTCTAGTACCAATCTCTTTGATCCCTTATGGTAGTAAACTCGGCCTGAGGTATGTATCCCCCAGCTCGAGGCCACAAGTCTACTACCCCCTAGCCCACGGCGTAACCTCCGACCACCATCTTGAACTGGCTAAAGGCACCTATGGAGTGAGCCCCAAAATGTGTGGCGTAGTTAGCCTCTAGAGGAAGCAAAAAACTAGCACCCAGCTGATGCTCCAGTTACAGAATAGGGAACCCCTCGACCAAAGCTCCAAACATATACTTAAGTGGATCCCCCATTGACCAGAACTCCACGTGGAACTGGCGCCAATGTCGGTCTCCCAGATAGGACTTCCAAGACTCATCACTAAGAAAGGAAATCTTTGATAGAGGCATCAAGACTAGATACCTAACTACCTCATAATGAATTGATCCAACAAAGGGCTGCTAGGTCACATCTCTCACCTCTATAAACTCCAGGTTCGCTCATATTATCGCAAAGTCAGTAATCTTAGACCGATGGGCGACTTGATCATGAGCCCATCTCAAAATCCGAGGATAAAGATTAGCCTCTACTATTTCTAGACGGTGAACCGACAGGTACTCATAACTCCACCAAACCAGAAAGGGCTAAAACCTAGTCACACTGCCCTAGCGGGAGGAAGTCTAGACCCACATGGATCTGAGGAAACAACTAAAGGAGAAAGACCCCTAGTCCCGCTCTAACAAGGCTCCCAAGTCAACTACCACACTCACCAATCTGAAAAGGGACGATCGACTTGTTGTTGTTGCAAAGATAGCTAAAAATAATATACGAAACCAGTCTCGCCGCTCAAGTGGTGGCTCAATAGAAAAGGCACTCTCATCTCGGCTAAGCCAAGACACAAGAAAAACAGAGCATTCAGGAGGTGGCAAGTCCAACAGAGCACAAGCCTCAGCCCCACTAACTGGCTACAAGGTAATCTGATGGCCAACAAAGGAAAACCCAGTGATAATGGCCCAGCCTAAGGGAGTAGGACCCAGCTCGAAGCCCACAAAGTGAAAGGTCCCTGTCTTGCCAAACCATTTCTTAATCAATGCTGTAAGCACCTTGTTTTTGCTCACTCGGCAATCTCCAGCCTGACCAGACTCACATTCAAGTCAAAACCAATCTTCCAGACTCAATCTAGCCAATCAATAGCTTCGTGGGCCCACCGGACCCAATAGAGGCAAAATGACTAAAATGCCCTTGTTGTATTACTACTCAATCCAATTCCAGTTGACACGTCTTCCTAAAGACCTTAAATCCCTATTTCAACCTCAATTTCAGTTTTAATTTCAGTCCAGATCAATCAAACTCAAACTGGCACGTCTTTTAAAAAAGTTAATCCCTCAGACGGTAAGTCCATCTAGTCTGGCACGTTTACTGAGAAAACTCTTCAGAACGGTAAGTCCCTTCAAACTTGTAGACCAAGATGGAACCCAAGTTCTCGAGATGGTAGAACGATTCACTTATGGCGCCTGCTAGCCTGCAAATGTAGAATGCCCGTTATTTGGCAAGTCTTTCGAGAAAGTTGATTCTTTAGACGATAAGTCTATCTAGTAGCTTCCTAAGATCAGGAAGTCTCTGGAATGAACAAACCCTATTAGAATGGCAAAAACCCTTGCAAACATTGCAACCGTCCGAGTGACGGAAACACTCACAAATAGGTCGACATTGGTAATTGCCAGTAAACCTCCTATGTCATGAGACCGACCTTACCTCTTGGCCGTGACACGTTTATTAAAAGACGAGATACCTTTGGAAACCAACTCATCACATATCGTAAGAGTAGCAAAAACACTCAAAACTTGGGTCAACACCAGTGCCTACTAACTCACTTCGATGGAAAATGACCAAACTGCCTTTTGGGCCTTTTTCGACACGCTTTTTAAGAAAGTACCTAGGTTTTCAGAGCGGTAAATCCACCTTTTCAAGATTGTCCCAAAGACAATCCAGTATGTTCAAATGCCTTCCAGTAGGTTCCAAATCAATTCCGGGACCATCCGGTCAAAATGAGCATTTTGCCCCTAGGCATCTAACTACCTTTGGGAACCATACCGACTCTGGGAATCAAACCGGTAACTTCCTGAGGTTGCTTCTAATAGTATTCTCAAACTTCTAATACTCTTCCGAGTCATTCCGAGTCCATTTCGGCAAGACTGATGCAAAATGACCGTTTTACCCCTAGTGGGCCGGTCACCTTTTCCAACCACACCGGCTTTGGGTATCGAACCGGTAACCCTTCAAAACACACTCAATAATATTTCTAGCCTTCAAGACATCTCACAGGTCACTCTGAGTCTATTATGGTATTTTTCCAGTTCAATTGACCATTTCGCCCCTAGTGAGCCAATCGATCTTTTCAACTATTCCAACATTGTTTCTTAAGCCAGTTACCTTTGAGACACTCTCCCAAAAATTCTCGTCCATTCCCAGCCAAGTCTAATTACTCAAAACCTTCCAGATCATTCTTGAACTTTCGGGAGTCACTTCTAGTGGACCCAAGCCAAAAATTGCATGGTAGTCACTAGTACAGGTGCCCAAATCTTTTGCCTTGTGTATCAAGGGTCATAAGATATGTTTCTTACCACCTCAAAACTTTCTTAAGTGGCTAGTGGCGCCAAGCCAAAAATTAGCCTAGTGCCACTCCTAGTGGTGCTAGTAGTTTTTTTGCCCTGGCACCATTGTAATAGGCATCAGGCTATTTTTGTATCTATAAATACAGACCCTTCCCCTATGTTAAAAGGGTTCGTAAACTCAGTCCAAAAACTCTGTTTCTTGAAATACAGAGCTCGAAATCTCTCTAAACCCTAGCCCTCTCTAGCTTCTTAAAACCCTAGCCTCCATACACTTGAACCCTAACATCCACACACTCTATGCACTCAAGCTCAAGCCTTCAAAGAATCTATTGAAGACTTAAGGTGTTGCAACTCAGAAGCTCTCAAGGTTTAAGTAAAGCAAAGCAAAAAGAGCAAGCAAGGCAAGAAGAAGATAGGGTAGGCTTTCGATTTACTTTTATATAATTCCCCCTCTCTCTTCGTCCTTCTAGCCCACTTGGGCTTTCTTCTATTTTAATCCCCCATCTTTTACCTCCCTTTCTTGCATGCTTGAAAAAATGGACTCCCTAATTAATGCCTAGGAATAATTGTTGAAGGTCACTGTCTTGGGGGCTTTCTTCAAATTCGACCCTTAATGGTGTGCGTTTGGCCCCCTTGATTATGTGGTGAAGCCTAGCATTGTATGTTCAGGACCCTTTTTGCATTATGCATATCATATTCATACATTCATTCAAATTTGTTTTCAATGTTATTTTCAAACTTAAATTGAAACTTTCTTTCAAAACTTGCATTCAAAATTTTCTTTTTCAAACTATTTTTCAAAACAACACTCCTAAAGTGATTCTAGCCATTCTATGATAAGGATTGTTTTAGAAAATTGTTATATTCATTGTGACCATCAAGGTCCATATTTTGGGAGTAAAGCCTAATTGCTTTTTATCAAAAACCACAATTTTAAGATGATTCTAGCCATTCCATGATTAGGGTTATTTTAGGAAAGTGTGATATTCCAATTCCATGTCAAATCAAATCTTCCACTTTAGAGAACTAGATAAAATCCCCTAATTTTGAAAACAAAATCAAATCATCTATCTTTGGAAATAAAATATAATCTTCTACTTTAAGAAATAGAAATCAAATTTTTCTTAAATCAGATCTTTCTTAATTCAAACATTTCTAAATTCCAACATTTCCTAATTACAAAACTTTCTAAATTTTAATATTTCAAAATTCTAAAACTTTATAAATTCTGAAACTTTCCAAATTCCAAAATCTTTTAAATTTAAATCTTTCCTAAAATGAAAGTTTCTTAATTTAGCACTTTCCTAAAACAGAACTTTTCTATTTTGAAACTTTCCTAATACAAAACTTTCCAAAATTCAATTTTTCCTAAATTCTAACTTCCTAAATTTTTTCAAATCAAATATTCAAGTCAAGTCTTTTTCAAATCATTTTAAGTCAAGTGTTTTTAAAATCATATCAAATCCTTTTTCAATCTATTCTAAATCTCATCTTTCCTAATTCTAAGTTTTCCAAAATTAAACTTTTCAAATCCAAATCAAATCTTTCCAATTCAATTACATGCTCCAACCCTAGGTTACCTAAACCCTAGTTCAACCCCAATCCAAAGTTAGGAAGTTTTAACTCTTTTCTAAACCAAGATAGTTTTCAAACTTCAATCTAAGTCAAGGTGTATTCAAAACTCAACTCCATCTTTTCCAAATCAAGTCTAGGTTCTCCTTCCAAGTTTAATTTTTTCAAATCAAAGTTCAATTTCGAATCTTATTTTCAAAGTTTAAATCAAACTCTTCTCAAATCAAATCTTTTCCAATTAAACTTTTCAAAATCTCAAAGTGTCTATTTTCAATTAGACTCTTGTCCGAACTATGACTGACCTGATTTCCAACAAAGGGATACGTAGGTAACTCTTATGGGTGCGGTCACAACCTTTTTCAAATTTCCAATTCCACAATATCTTTCAAGTTTTCAATTCCAAAGCCCTTTTTCAAATTTCAAATTTCATAATCTATTTCAAATTTCTAAAACTTTCTTTCAAACTTCAAATCTTCTTTGCAAATCTTTCTCTTGCATTTGTATATCATGCATCATATCAAACATCATTTCAAAATTCTTTTCAAAAGTGGATATCGTTGGAGAATAGGTAATCAAATATTCTAAATGAGTGAACCTAGGGTGAATAGACATGTAGGTATTGCAAGGGCGGGGTAGGGTGATGATATTAGGATATCTTCCCTACACGTAACTAACCTTCGAACCTAGAATCACTATTTTCAAAGACCAAAATGGAATTATTTTAAAAAAGGACTTAAATCTTTTCAAAGGTCGTCAAACATCCTATTTTCTTAAAAACCCTCTCTCAAGGAAGTTTTCAAAACCTTTTTTTTTTCAAAAACCCTAAGTGTAATCTTCAGATTGTACTTAGTTTTAGGAGACCTAACTTACTTTAATCAAGTTAGGTGGCGACTCTAAACTTTTTTCAAAAGCCCTTAATCAAATCAATTTGTAGTTCAAACTTAGTCGCGCTCGTCTTTCTAGGAGGATGAGTTCTAACGAGAGAGCACTATGTTTTTCTCGAGTACGAAAAATCGAGGTGTGACAAATGCCAATACTATCTCTTAGGCCCTCCCATAACCAGTCACAATCTCCTAGGCCTGGAGCCTCATCCTCGATATCCATCTCTCCTTTAAAAGCTAGCTCGACTGGAGGAAAATGGTCAACCAGTGGCATAATCCCCCTCTCACTCTAACCAAAAGAAGTCCTACCAGTTGATCTATGATTGCCTCTAGAGTCGCTGGAACTGCCAACGGAATCCGTGCGAGCCCCTTCTCAGACCAATATCTCCGCTCAAAACCATCATCGCCAGCATCGGCCATCTTGAAAGTCCAATCAAGGTAAAAGACATCAATATACGGTACATGCAGTTCACAAGACAAGAGGTAGAGAAAAAAAAAAAAAGAGAAGGAAGGACACAAGTCCTATCCCCGTACTCGTAAAAGAGTCTATTCTAGTCAATTCAAATGTATCTTAAACTTTCCCCTACAAAAGTTTATTTTCAAAATCAATTTTTAAAGGTTTCCTAAACTTTACCTTTCAAAATTTTATTTTTTCAACCAATTGAAAGGTTTCCTAAGCTTTTCCCTTCAAAAGTTTATTTTCAGAACCAATTTAAAGGTTTCCTAAACTTTTTCCTTTAAAAGTTTATTTTCAAAATCAGTTCAAAGGTTTCCTAAACTTTTTCCTGTAAAAGTTTATTATCAAAATTAATTATGAGGTTTTTTAAACTTTTCCTTCAAAAGTTTTATTCAAAGTCCATTTTCAAAGGTCTCTCTAAGCTATCCCTTCAAAACGTTTTATTCTAAAAGACCCCCCAAGTTTCTTGAGGTCTTCTCTGCTAAAAACACCCAACCCTCAAAAGTTTTATATATTTTTCCTCCCAAAAGATTTATCCCAAAAATTTTCTAACTCTTCTCTAATTTCGAAAATTTTTTTAGCGGAATCTCTTCTATAAATGGTCACTACAACGGCCAAGACATGATAACGGAACACAAAGCGTGAGCCCCACGGCCTCACAGTCATATAGCACTGACACACATAAATCAATCTTTGCACATTCTCAAAATTTTCAAATTTTCAAATACGTGTCCTGTTTTTTCAAAATTTCAAGGGTTTTCAAAATTACTGCCAAAACTTTTAAAACTACTTCAAATATTTTCTAAATATTTCCATATTTTTCTAAATATCAAACTCAAACAATTCCATCAATTTCTTAATTTTCTCTATTTTCTAAGTATTTTTCTATTTTTTTATAAATAAAAAATTTAAAAAGTTTTTAGAAAATCAGGAAACTTCATACGGTTGTTCAATACATTTTTCTAAGGCACATGGTACAAAACTCTAGCTAAGAAATGCAATACCCAAAACTGTAGGAGCAAATCTCAATTCCTGTAGAAACCCTCTTTACATAAACATACAAAACTACTCACATTCAATCAAACGAGCATTAAAATGTTGAAACAACATCACTAGAGTGTTCAAAGCACATCAAAACATCAATTTCAACTATTTACACAACTCAAACAGAGTTCTATACATCAAAATCAACACAAAATAAAAAAAACTCACTTCTTAGAGCTCTCTGGGAAAATTTCTTCTCCGGCAACAATTCAGACGACGGTGACTACTTTTGGCAATTCTCCAGCATCCTCCAACTCACTTCTTTGATGTCCAAGACTCCTTCCTTGCAAAACACTCCAAAAAGGCTCTCAAAATCCAAAAATTTAAGTAAACCCGTAAGCCTCAAACAAAAGGCTTTTCTGGTTTTTATTCTCAAGCCTGGCACCACTAGCAGTGGAGCCAGGACTATTAAAAACCTTGTGCCACTACTAGTGGCTCCACAGGCTAATTCTAGCCAATTTGGCCCTTTCGCCCACCAAATCCTATTTCAAATGTCCCCTTTGACTAATCTACCAATTTTAAGCTCCAGTCTTTTAAAATTTCAAACTTTCATCCTCTGATCGCCTCGCTGTCAACATATGACTCTTACTTTATCGTTTTCTACCTTTACAAGTAAAGATAGAAAAAGAAGGTTAACTATAAGCACCCCATTTTTGCCTGCTTGGCAATTTTAGCCTGATTGGACTCATATTCAAACCGATACAGACACATTCAAGTCTAGACCGGCTTTCTAGACTCAATCTAGTCAATTAATCACCTCATGAGCCCGCCAGGCCCAATAGAGGTAGAATGGCCAAAATACTCTTAAGGTCTTACTTAGTCCAATTTTATTTGGCACATCTTCTTCAAGACGATAAGTTCACATTTCAACCTTAATTTAGTTTCAATTCTAATCCAAACCAGTTAAACTCAATTTAGAACGTCTTTTAAGAAAGTTGCTCCCTCAAATGGTGAGTCCACCTAGCACAACACGTTTACTGAGAAAGCACAAAATCCCTCAAAATAATAAGTTCCTTCAAACCTATCGACCGGGACGAAACCCATGTCCTCGAGATGGTAGAGCAATTCACTTCTGGCATGTGCTAGCCCGCCAATGTAGATTGTTTGCTATCCGGCACGTTGATCAGGAAAGTACCAAAGACCCCGAGATGATAAGACCGTTCAACAACTTCTTGAGATTAGGCAATCTTCAGAATGAACGCACACCATTAGAGTGATGGAAATACTAACTAACATTGCAACCATAAGTGGCATAAACACTCGCAAATAGGTTGACATTGGGAATTGCTAGCAAGGCCCTTATGTCATGGGACTGAACACACCTCTTGGTCGTGACACATTTACAAAGGACGAGATACCTTGGAAACCAACTCGTCACACACCATCAGAGTGACGGCAACACTCAAAACCCGTATCAACAGCAGTGCCTACTAGCCTATTCTGGTGAAAAATGAGCAAATACACCTTGGGCCCTGCTAGCACGCTTCTCAAGAACGTACACAAGTCCTTAAAGCCGTAAGTCCACTATTCTAAGATTGTCCTAACGATAATCTAGCATGTTCTAGTGCCTTCCAATCACTTCTAGATCGATTCTAGTAAGCCCAATGCAAAATAACCATTTTATCCCTAGTGGGCCGGTCGACGTTTTCAACCACACTAGCTCTGGGTATCAAACCAGCAATCTCTCGGAACACTCTCGATAGTGTTTTCAACCTTCAATCCTTCTTAGGAGTCACTTTGGGTCCATTCTGGTATTTTTTTTTTTGTTCAAATGACTATTTTGCCCCTAGTGGACTGGTCAACTTTTTCAACCATTCTAGCATTGTTTCTCAAGTCAGTTACCTCCGAGATACTCTTTCAAGGATTCTTGTCCATTCCCGACTGAGTCGAGTTACTTGGAACCTTTCGGATCATTCCCAGACTTTCTAAAGTCACTCCTAGTGGAGCCAGGCTAAAAATTGCATGTGTCCTACTTTTCAAAAATTCAAGAGTTTTCAAAATTGCTACAAAAACTCTAAAAACTACTTCAAATATTTTCTAAATATCAAACTCAAACAATTCCAACAATTTTTTAATTTTATCTATTTTCTAAGCATTTTTCTATTTTTTTAAAAATTAAAATTTAAAAAGTTTTTAAAAAATCACAAAACTTCATATAGTTGTTCAATACATTTGTCTAAAGCACATGGTGCAAAAATCTAGCTAAGAAACCCAATATCAAGAGCTGTAGGAGCAAATCCCCAATTTCTACAGAAACCCTCTTTACTAAACTTGCAAAACTACTCAAACTCAATCAAATGAGCCTCAAAACACAGAAACAACATCACTAGAGTGTTCAAGGTATGTCAAAACTTCAAGTTCAACTATTTACTCAATTCAAACAAAGTTTTACACATCCAAATCAACACAAAACAAAAATACTCACCTCTTAGAGCTCTCCGGTGAAATCTTCTTCTCCGATAACAATTCTGGCGATAGTAACTACTTCCCGCAACTCTCCGGTGTTCCCTAAACTCACTCCTTCAATGCTCAAGAGTCCTTCCTTGCAAAAAACTCAAGAAAAGATCTCAAACCCTCAAATTCCCTCTCAAACCCGTAAGCCCCAAATGAAGAGGCTGCTGCATTCTTATTCTCAGGGCTGGTGCCACTACGAGTGGCGCCACAGTCAAATTCTACCTAGTTTGGCCCTTTTGCCCACCAAAATCCGATTTCAAATGTCCCCTTGGGCCGATTTCAAATGTCCCCTTGGAACTCTTCAAAATTTTTCAAATTTCATCCCTTTGATTGCCTCGCGGTTGACATGGAACTCTTACTTTATCGTTTTTTGCCTTTAACAAGCAAAGACAAAAAAAGAAGAACAGTCATAAGCACCCATTTTTTCATGCTCAGCAACCTCTGGCCTAACCAAACTCACATTCAAACCAATACAGACACATTCAAGTCCAAACTAGCTTTTCAGACTCAATCCAATCAATCAATCATTTTGCGAGCCCACCAAGCCCAATAGAGGTAAAATGACTAAAATACACTTAGGGCATTGCTTGGTCCAATTCTAGTTGGCACGTCTTCCTAAAGACGGTAAGTCTATATTTTAACCTCAATTTCAATTCTAATCTAGATTTGTCAAACTCAATCCGGCACGTCTTTTGAGAAAGTCACTCCCTTAAATGGTAAGTCCATCCAACACGGCACGAGAAAATCCTTCAAAATGATAAGTCCTTTCAAACCTATTGACCAGGATAAAACCCAAGTCCCTGAGTTGGTAGAGTAGTTCACTTCTAGCACTTGTTAGCCCACCAATATAGAATGTCCGCTATCCAGCATGTTGATCGGATAAGTACCTAAAGCCACCGAGATAATAAGAGCATTCAACAGCTTCCTGAGATCAGGCAATCTCTGGAATGAATTCACACTCTCAGAGTGAAGAAAATACTCATAAACATCGCCACCGTCAGAGTGGTAAAAACACTCGTAAACAGGTCAACATTGGGAATTGCCAACAACCTCCTTATATCATGGGATTGAACACGCTTCTTGGTAGTGACACGTTTACCAAAGGATGAGATACCTTTTGAAACCAACTCGTCACACACCATCAAAAAGATGAAATATCTCAACACCTGAGTCAACACCAATGCCTGCTAACCCATTCCGATAAAAAATGACCAACCTACCCCTTGGACCCTTCTGGCACGCTTTTCGAGAAAGTACCTAAGTCCTCATAGCAATAAGTCCACTCTTTCAAGATTGTCCTAAAGATAATCTAGCATGTTCTAGTGCCTTCCAATCACTTCCAGATCGATTCTGAGAGCATCTAGTCAAAATGACCATTTTGCCCTTAGGCATCCAATCGCATTTAAGAACCACACCGGCTCTGGGTATCAAACCAGTAATCTTCTGAGGATGCTTCTAATAGTATTCTTAACCTTCCAATGCTGTTCCGAATCATTCCGAGTCCATTTCGATTAAGCTTGGTACAAAATGACCGTTTTGCCCATGGTGGGCCGATTGCCTTTTCCAACCACACCGGCTCTGCGTATCAAACTAGCAATTTCCCAAAACATTCTTAATAGTGATTCCAACCTTCAAGCCTTCTCATGGGTCACTCCGTATCAATCTTGGTGTTTTGTTCGTTCAAATGACAGTTCTGCCACTAGTGGGTCAGTCACCCTTCTCAACTATTTTGACATTGTTTCTCAAGTCAGTTACCTCCGAGACACTCTTTCAAGGGTTCCTGTCCATCCCTGGCCTTCTGGACCATTCCCGAACTTTTCAGAGTCACTCCTAGTGGAGTCAGACTAAAAATTTTATGATAGTCACTATGACAGGTGCCCAAATATTTTGCTTTGCGTCCCTAGGGTCAAAGATCTATTCTTTGCTGCCTCGAAAGTTTCCCAAAGGGATTGGCACCACTCAAGCCAAAAAACTCACCTGGCGCCACTCTTAGTGGCGCTAAGGTTAAAAACACACTAGTGCCACTGCAACAGGCGTCTGTTCATGTTCCAATTGCCTATAAACGCAAACCTCTTCATGCTTAAAAAGGGTCCACAAACTCAGTCCAGAAACACTGCCTCATTGAAAACAGGCTTTGAAACCCTAGTTTTCTTAAGTCTTCTTTAACCCCTAGCCTCCTTGTTGCGCCAAGATTTTTCGCACTCGAGGAATACACGCACAAGCGGGAAAAATACTGTACTCTCTTGTTAGAGCTCACCCTCTTAAAAGAATGAGTGCGACTAGATTTGCATTAAAAATTAATCTGAATAAAGGGCTTTTGGAAAACAATTTGGAGTCGCCACCTAACTTGATTAAGGTGAGTTAGGTCACCTAAAAACAAAGCACAATCCGAAGACTACACTTAGGGTTTTTGAAAACAATTTTGAAAATACTTCCTCAAGAGAGAGTTTTTAAGAAAACAGGTTGTTTGGCAACCTTTGAAAAATATTTAAGCCTTTCTTTGAAAATAAACTCCATTTTGGTCTTTTGAAAATAGTGATCCTAGGTTCGGAGGTTGGTTACGTGTAGGGAAGACGCACAAAGCCATCACCCTATCCCGCCCTTGTGGTACCTACATGTCTATTCACCCTAGATTCAACCATAAGAGTCTTCAATTAAAAGAATATTTAGAAAGAAATTGATATGATGCATGATATGCAAGTGCAAGAAAAGAGAGTTTGAAAATAGATTTGAAAAGAAATTAATTTGATTTAAAAAGAAATTTGAAAAGATAGATTTGAAATTGGAAAGAAAGTTTAGAAATTGAAATTGAGGATTGAAAATAGATTTTTAGAATTGGAAGTCGGAAATAGAACATAGAATTGGAAAGTGGAAAGAAGTTATGGAAATAAAAGCTTGAAAAAGGTTGTGACCACACCCATGAGGGTTGCCTACGTATCCTTTTGAGGAATCAGGTCAGCCGTAGTTTGGACAAGAGTCTGATAGAAAATAGAATGTTTGATTAGGAAAAGAAATTGAATTAGAATTTGGATTGGAAGATTGAGAGATTGAACTTTGATTGGAAGATTTGAAAAGATTTGATTTTGGAAAGCTTGGTTTTAGAAAACCTAGACTTAAGAAAGACTTGAGACTTAGGAAAGATTTGACTCGAGTGTTGAACTTGAAAGATTAGGGAAAGATTGGAATTTAGGAAAGATTCAAATTAGGAAAGTTTCAAAATAGGAAAGTGTCATTTTAGGAAAGTTTCGTTTTAAGAAAGTTTCGAATTAGGAAAGTTTCAATTTAGGAAAGTTTTAGATTAAGAAAGTTTAATTTTAAGAAAGGTTTTGAAATAGCGAAGGTTTCATTTTAAGAAAACTTTGAAATTAGAAAGTTTTGAATTTGAAATATTTTGAAATAGGGAAGTTTTTAAAAGTAAGAAAGTTTTGAGTTTAGAAAGTTTTAGATTTAGAAAGATTTGAAGTGTAGGAAAGTTTAGAATTTTGGAAAGATTCAAAGTTTGAGTTTTAGAAATTCTTGAGATTATGAAAGGTTTGAGTTTAAGAAAGTTTTGTAAAACTTAGATTTGGAAAGTCGAAATTTGGAAATGTATGGAATTAGGAAAGGGTTGAATTAGGAAAGATTTGGAAGCTTAAAGTTTAAGAAAAGATTTGAAAGTTTAAGTTTTGGAGACCTATGGTTTAGGAAGGTATGAGATTAGGAAATAGTGAATTAGGAAAGGTTTAGACTAAGAAGAATTGAGATTCCTATTTCCTAAAATAAGGGATTGGATTTTGTTTCTAAAAATGTGTTTTGATTTTGTTTCCAAAAACGGAGGATTGTATCTAGTTTCCTAAATGGGAAGATTGGATTTGACATTGATTCGGAAGAGGAAGTTTTAGAAACCCTAGATTTTGAAGACTATAGTTTTGACGTAGAAAATAGGTTTTGGAAACTTATGATTTTGATGTAAAAGGGGAGATTTTGGAAACCTAGATTTTAAGGCAAGATTGAAAATCATGTTTTTGGGAAGGAAAATTAGGGTTTCCTAATTGTTGGTTCTAGGGTTTAACTTGGATTCTAAGAGATTTTGGAAAGTGAATTTTTAGAAAAGGAGATTTTTGGAAGGCAGTCCTAGAAAGGAGTTGTTAGAAAGTTAATCTTGAAGAGAGAGTTTTTGGAAAGAAGTTTTTGGAAAGTAAAACTTTGAGAGAGTTTTTGGAAAGAGATTTTGGGAAAGAGATTTTTGGAAAGAGTTGTTTAGGAAGGAAACTTAAGGAGCGTTTTTAGAAAGTGAATTTTGAGGAAAGCGTTTTTGGAAAGGTGCTTTTAGGAAAGAGGTGTTTGGAAAGAGATTGTTGGAAGGGAGTTTTTGAAAATAATTTTGGAAAGAAATTTTGAAAAGGAGATTGGAGAGAGTTTTTAGAAAGTATATACAATATCTCACTTTCCTAAAATGATTGTAACCATAAGAAGATTAGAACCACTTTAAGATAGTGGTTTTGAAAACAATGAGGATTTGAAAATATGGACCGTATTGGTCACTTTAAATGTAACATATTCCTAAAGCAACCCCAGCCATGGAAAGGCTAGAACCACCTTAGGAATTTGGTTTTGAAAAAGAAGATTTTGATACAAGTTTTGAAAACAATTTTGATGCAAGCTTTTGAAAACAAGTTTAAAATGAATCTTAGAGAGATGTAAAACCATGATATGCACAATGCAAGTTGGTGTCGTGAACATATAAGGTTAAAGGCTTCACCACATAATCAAAGGGGCCAAACCCACGTGGTCTCCGGTTAGACTAAAAGAAAGCCCCCGACATGGTGACCTTCCAATAGCCTAATCCTACACATGGACTGGGAAATCCCTTGTTTCAAGCATACAAGAAAGGGGGAGAAGAAGATGGGGGATTAAAATAGAAGAAAACCCAAGTGGGTTCGGAGAGAGAAGAGAGATGGAAGATGCGTAAACTTAAATAGAAAGCCTATCTTGTGTCTTCTTTATTTTGCTTTGCTTTGCCCGCTTTGTTTTTCTTGCTTTGCTTCGGTCTTCAGTTCAGCCTTTGTCTTGATCTTCGAAAGCTTCAGTTTGCAGCACTTCAAGTCTTCAATGGAGGCTTTGGAGGCTAGTGTATGAGTATATGAGAGTGTGTATGAGTGCATAGGAGGCTAGGGGTTTGGAAAACCTAAAGGAGACTAGGGTTTTAGGAGGCTACGAGCTTTGTGTATCAAAAAGTAGGATTTTTAGACTGAGTTTGCGAACCCCTTTCACACTTGAAGAGGCTCTGTATTTATAGACAAAGGAATGACCTGGCGCCTGTTGTAGTGGTGCCAGGCCAAAAAACCTTCTGGTGCCACTAAGAGTGGCGCTAGGCCAAATTTTGGCTTGTCGCCACTAGTAGTGGCTCCAGCCACTTAGGAAAGTTTTAAGGTCGGCAAGTAACATATCTTCAGAAGATTTGGGCACCTATACTAGTGACTACCATGCAAATTTTAGCCTAGCTTCACTAGGAGTGACTCCAGAAGGTCTGGGAATGATTTGAAGGCGCTAGGAATGGCTCGAAAGTCGGAAAAGGGAAGGAACCCTTAGAATAGGTTCCCAGGGGTAATGGAATTGAAAAAGGATGTCAGGGTTTCTTAGAGGGGTCGATCGGGCTATTAGGGGCAAATAGTCGACCGAGCTGGAAAGCTGCCAAGACGAACCCAGAATGTCCCGAAAGAAGACTTAAGATTTGAAAAAATTATTTAGAATGTTTCCAAAGGTTAACCAGTTTGATACCAGAGCCAGTGTGGTCAGAAAAGGCGACCGGCCAGCAAGGGGCAAAACGATCATTTTTCACCGGGTTTGCCAGAACTGACTCAGAATGACTCGAAAAGGTAAGGAAAGGTCGGGAATACTATAATAAGCACTCTCAGGAGGTTACGGGTTTGATACCTAGAGCCGGTGTGGTTCCCGAGGCATTCAGATGCCTAAGGACAAAATGGTCATCTTGACCGAAAAGTCTTAGAATTGGCCCGAAACTGACTAGAAGGCACCTAATCATGCTAGATTGCTTTTAAGATAATCTTGGAAAGGTGGACTTACCATTCTGAGGACTTAGGTACTTTCTCGAGAAACTTGTCAAAAATAGCCCTAGGGGTAGTTTGGTCATTTTTTACCAGAGTGGGCTAGCAAGCACTAGTGTTGACTTGGGTTTTGAGTGTTTCCGCCACTCTAACAGTGGTCCCATGATACATGGGTTTGTTGGCAATTCCCTATATCGACCTATTTGCGAGTACTTCCACTACTCTGACGGTTGCGATATTTACGAGTACTTCCGCTACTCTGACGGTTTGCGATCATTTCCGAGACTGCCTAATCTCGAGAAGCTACTAAATGGACTTAACACCTAAGGAATCAACTTTCTCAAAAAAGTGTACTAAAACAGGCATTTCTGCATTGGCAGGCTAGCAAGTGCCAAAGGTAGATCGTTTTACCATCTCGGGGACTTGGGGTCTTGTCTCGGTCGACGGGTTTGAAGGGACTTACCGTTTCGAAGAGTTCACTCGGGAACGTGCCGGATTGGAGGGTCTTGCCAACTTGAGGAATCAATTTTCTCGAAAGGTGCGCCAAATTTAATTGGAATTAGAATTGGAATTGGAATTAGAAAGGAGACTTACAGTCTTCGGAAAGATGTGCCTGTTGGAAATGGATCGAACATTACCCCCAAGGGCATTTTGGTCATTTTCCTCTATTTGGGTCCGGCAGGCCCGTGAAGCGATGGATTGATGGGATTAGACTTGGAAAAGTTGATTTCGATTGGAATACGTTTATATTGACTTGAGTATAAGTCTGGATGGACTAGAGATTGCCGAACGGGAAAAAATGGGGTGCTTACACTCCTTACACTCCATACACACAAACCCTAGCTTCTATACACTCAAATACAAGCCTCTAAGCATCCATTGAAGATGAAGTGTTGTATCTTCAAAGCCCTCAAGGTTAAGCAAGCAAAACAAAATAAAGCGACAAGGTAGGTTTTCAAATTAGTTTATGCAATTCTCCCTTTCTCTTCTCTCTCCTCACCCACTTGGGTTCTCTTCTATTTTAATCTCCATCTTCTATCTCCCCTTCTTGCATGCTTGGAACAAGAGACCTCCCGGTTCATGCCTAGGAAGAATTGTTGAAGGTCACCATGCTGGGGGCTTTCTTCAAGTTCAACCTAAGATAGTGTGGGTCCGGCCCCATTGATTATATGGTGAAGCCTAACCTTGTGTGTTCACAACCCTATTGCATTGTGGTTATCATGTTCATGCATTGCATTCAATATTGCATTTAAAGTTGTTTTCAAACTTGCATCAAAGTTCTCTTTCAAAACTTGCATTCAAAACCTCCTTCTTTTAAACTTGTTTTCAAAAACCACAACCCTAAGATGATTCTAGTTATTCTATAGTTAGGGTTGTTTTACGAAAGTGTTATATTCAATGTGACCGTAAAGGTCCAAATCTTGGGGTTCAAGCCCTAAATTGTGCTTATCAAAATCACAATTCTAAGAAGATTCTAGCTATTCCATGGTTAGGGTTGTTTTAGGAAACTATTACATTTAATGTGATCATTATGATCCATATTTCAAACCCTAGCTATTATCAAAATCACAACCCTAGAATGGTTCTAATTATTTCATGGTTATAATTGTTTTAAGAAAGTGAGATATTCAAGAGACTTGCAAAAATCTATATTCAAATCCCTTTTTAAAATTGTTTTGCAAATCTACTTCCTAAAAGGTCTTTGCAAAGATTCACTTTCCAAAAATTATTTATCTTGAAGTCCAAATCAAAGCCCTATGGTCCATGTTTAGAAAACTCTAGTTTTCTCACATAAAATTACGGCTTTCTATTCACATAAAATCATAAATTTTCAAAATCTTTTTTCTACATAAAATTATAGATTTCCAAATTTAAAATTTTCAAAACTCAAAATTTCCAATTCCATGTCAAATCTTCCAATTTAGAAAACCAAATCAAATATTTCAATTTTGGAAACAAAATAAATAATTTATTTTTGGAACTGAATTCAAATATTCTATTTTAGGAAATAGAGATCACAACTTTCTTATTTTAAACTTTCAAACCTTTCCTAATTCCAGACTTTCAAACCTTTCTTAATTTCAAACATCCAAATCTTTTCAAATTTTAAATCTTTCTAAGTTCAAATTTTCTAAATTCAAAACTTTTCAAATTCAAATTTTTCCAAAATTAATTCTTTCCTATTACAAAACATTCCTAATATGAAAACTTTCCTAAAATGGAACTTTTCTAATTTGAGACTTTTCTAAAACAGAACTTTTTTAATTTGAAATTTTCTAAAATCAAACATTTTTATTTCAAGTGCACGTTTAAACCCTATGAGGTCAAAACCCTAGTTCAACCCTAACCCTAAAGTTAAGAAGCTTCAACTCATTTCTAAAAACTCTTTTTTAAAACTAAGATGGTTTTCAAACTTCAATTCAAGTCAAATTAATTTTAAAGCTCAACTCAATCTTTCCAAATCAAGTCCAAGTTCAATTTCAAATCATTAAGTTCAATTTCAAGACAAAGTCAATTCCAAGTTCGATTTCAAACCAAAGTCAATTTCAAATCAAAGTTCAATTTTCAATCTTCCAATCAAAGTTCAATTCAAACTATTCTCAAGTTAAACTTTTCAAAGGCCCCAAAGTGGCTTTTCAAATCAAACAAGGCCTCAAAAGTGTCTATTTTTAATCAAATCATGAGTCTAAACTATGACTGGAATGATTCCTAACAAAGGGATACGTAGGCAACCCTTATGGGTGTTGTCATAACATTTTTGAAGTTTACAATTTTCACAACCTCTTTCAAACTTCGAATCCTCTCTTCAAATCTATTTTCAAAGTCAAATCCTTTTCTTGCACTTGAATATTATGCATCATGTAATTCTTTTCAAAGTAGATATAATTGGACCATTGTTAATATGAGATTCTAAATGAGTGAACCTAGGTGATAAGACATGTAGGTACCGCAAGGGTAGGATAGAGTGATAGCCTAGTGCATCTTTTCTATACATAACCAACCTTCAAACCTAGAATCACTATTTTTGAAAGACAAAAAATGGAATTATTTAAAAAAAAGAAAAAGAAAAGGGCTTAAATCTTTCCATAGGTTGCCAAACAACTTGTTCTCTCTACAAAAAAAAAAAAAAAAACCCCCTCTTTTGAGGAAGTTTTCCAAAACCTTTTCAAAAATCCTAAGTTAATCTCCATATTGCACTTAGTTTTAGGTGACCTAACTCACGTTAACAAAGTTAGGTGGCGACTCCAAATCTTTTCTAAAAGCTCTTATTCAAATCAATGTCTAATTCAAACCTAGTGGCACTTGTTCTTCTAGGAGGATGAGTTCTAACGAGAGCACATCGTGGTTTTCTCACTTATTTTCTTGAGTGCAAAAAAACGAGGCGCGACAATTGCCGACTCCACTGGGGTCGCTTAAAAGGTTAGGCCATTAGCATGTCTTTTCAGCCTTTACTCACCTAGAATCTTCAATTAATTAGTCCAATTCCATCCACTTTAATTTTTCAAAATCAAACTTTTCAAAAACATGCCATCACTTACATTCAATTCATATTCAATCATTTAATCTTGCATTAAGTTTGTCATCAAGGTACTAACTTTGTGCATTTTATATTTTAGGTGGACCTTTGTTCACATTTTATTTTTTGTCATATTAACTACCATGTATTTCATGACTGAATAGGATAGAATGGACAGGATGGATGGGAGTTGTTGGGCCCTTTCCTCTATTTTTCAAAATTCCACACATATACTGCACGTGCACTCGCATTTGCATATTTGTATTTTTACATGGTTATGTCCCTTCTAGTTAGAAGGGGGAATGTTATATTGGTTTTGGGCGAATGCTGTGTCAGTTTCTTAGTCTTCGGTCTCTTGATGGTTCTCCCGCTTGGATCACCAACCGATAATAGCACCACCTCGGGGGTGGGCCTAGGTTTGAAGATTTGGGAACCGAGCTTTCTTAGGAAGCATTACTAAACCCGTAACCTCATGCTCATGTAGAAACCATGTATAGTCGAACCTCTGTCAGATTTAAAACACGCACATCAATTTCAAAACCATGGAGGAAAGGACGACTGCCTTACTTTCCTTTATCCTTATCAATTCCTATTGTTATAATGCTTGTATAAATACCCATGCATGCATATTTACTTTACAATTGCATTCTCTCTCTCTATACTCATGGCATATATATACATGCATTTAATACTCCACTTCAAGACAAGAGTTTCAAAGTAACTCAAGTCATTGTAGCTTCATGCATATGATCAACCCATGGAGAGCGGCACCAAGCTCAATCTCCCTTGCATAAAACCTACCAAAATCCTAAGGGTTACCACACAACCCTAAGGGCTCATGGCATTCATTTCAAGTCATTCCACAAAGAAGGGCCACAATCCCTTTATGCACACGGAGATAATGTTGCCAAGAAGGCATGGGGCAACCAAACAGCAAGGTCTCTCAATGACCTCCTCAACATCAAACTCAAAGAAGGTGAATTTGAAGACTCAAGAGTAGTTTAGGATTTCAAATGTAAAAGTAGATAGGTGAAAGCCCCAAGGAAAATGTTTCCCCTTCCCCTATTAAATTGTACTTTGATTTCTCTGTATTCAAACTCAAAGTTCAATGTATTCTTCTTTTTTTTTGCAAATGGATGTATGAATGAATGTATGTTCTCATTCAATGGAAAGGTATCTGTATACAGGGGCAAAACGCCAATCTCCAAAAAGTGAGCCACTTGCATCATGTTAGTCTCCCTCTCAAGAAGGGACTCCCCTAAGATATGCATCGCATATAACTTTCTAAATATCAAGCACTAACTCGTGACTTGTGGCTTTATTTTTCTTTTTCTTTCTTGCAGAGACTACATCATAAAAGAGACATCATTGTTCCTAAGAAAGATACAATACCAACTAGGGACCCAATCATTACCCGACAAAGAGGTTTGTTAATGGCAGCTAATCCTAACAAGTCCTCCTCAGTCTCTCCAGAGGATGTCAACGAGATGAGAACAAAGATCGACGAGATGTTTAGGATCATCCAAGCCATGGCTATGAAAGATGCTGCTTTAGCCCCATCATCATCCACCATCTTCCCTAAAGACTCTGAAACTGCTAACCTAAGAATTGTGCTCTAATCTAACACAACGGGGAAAAGCAAAGAGGACTCTAAGGGGGCCAACACCGAAGATGAAGAAACTATACTACTCTCGCTTGTTGTGAAAAGAGTGATCGCTCACAAATAGTGCAATTTATATCCGCCAGTGTACGGTTGTGATGCAGTAATAATATCTCGGTAAGTCTGAGGTCGAATCACAGAGAATATGGATGGAATATAGTAAAACTCACTTTGGGAAAGTAAAACTCTCAAGAAAAACAACTCTAGAATGTAAAGGAAAATTTTGATTTGAGATTTGGTTTGAGAAATTATTCTAGGCAATGAAAGTAAATTTATACTAAGAAAACTCGATTAGATAACAATAAGCAAAAGGTCTTAGCAGGACTGATCCAATTAATAGGCCTACAAACAAGTCTCTAAGATAGTCTTAATTAAAGAAACTCAAGATTCGATTACCCTTTTTAGAGTTAATATTCAGTTATTTACTAGTGTTCATACCAGGGTCCTATTCATACATATCCCAGTTTATAAACCTGTCTACAAGGTATATTTGAAGCTTAATCAAGAACAGTAGATTTCTAAGACACTCTTAATAGGAATATATATGCAATTATAATTAATATCCTTATAAAAAATTCTAGGTATATATATCCCTGCTTACAAATCAATCTATACATATATGCTAGATATGAGCAAGAATATTGTTTTCGAAGATATTCATGGGCAAGAAAATAAATCTTGATCTAAGATCTTGAAATCTTGAAAAATAAATAACTATCTTGAATCTCTACATGTAACCTACTTACCTTTTCAATCCATACCAAGAAAATGATCTAGCAACTTAAAGCCATAAGAAAGCACAAGAAAATTATAATGAAAGCTTGCAACAATTGAAAAAACATCAAATCTTGAATATAAAGAAAAACTGAATGAATACAAAAATTCGGGTTCTTGAAAGATGAAAAGATCAATAAAACTACTCCTACTCCTAAAAAAAACTCTAATTCTAAGGTTTCCTAACTCTTTATAAAGTTTTCTAACTCTCCCTAACTCAAAAGAATTCCTATGGGCTTAAAAATACCTCAATTCTAACCCCTAACAGATTTCTAGCCCGCAGCAGGGTGTCCGGACAGCTCTGGAGGGCGTCCTGATAGGTTTGGTGATGGGCGTCCGGACGGGGTCTCAAGGGCATCTGGACGAGTCTCAATACTTAGAAAATTTTTCACAGTTTCACCAACATGGCCATTGCCAGTCCGGACGGCCAGTGTGCCTTCACAAAAGTTGTAGATCTCGAAAAGTTGTATGGAATCGACATATTATGAGCCCTGATAGCCTTCCTGGTTTGAGAAATATGGCTTTCTAAAGTTTCAACTCTACTTGCTTCAACAACTTGTACCACAACTTTAGTAACTTGTACTCTAGCAGCATTCTCTTAAAACCTATGTCCAAAATGTATCTGAAATCCTCCCATTTAAGCTTAAAACATATACAAAGCATAATAAACATAGTTAGTACCTAAACATAACTAAAAAGATATATAAAATCATAAACTAACACTAACAAAGCACTAGTTAAGTCCTTATAATTGCACTTTTGAAGCACAATCATTTTCCCCAATTAGATTTTTGCTAGTTGTAAGCACCCCATTTTTGCCCGCTCAGCGATCTCCGGCCCAACTGAGTTCGGTTTCCAACATCACAACACATACAAGCTCAAGATGAGCCTTTCAATCTCCAATCTAGTTAACCGGTCGCTTCTCGGGCCCACAAGGACTCGTTGGAGCCATAAGCACCATTATTCCAGGCAATTTTTTGGACCGGGAGGTCCCAGAAACCAATGCTATCCAAGTGGCTTCCCGGGATTGGGCGATCTCGGGGACCAACACCTCATCAAAAATTCTAGATGGTTGACTTCTAGTGCCTGCTAGCCCACCAATGTATAATGTCCGTCATTTGGTAGTTCTCCGGGACCAGGCATTTTCAGAGACTAACACCACCCTTCCAAGTAGCTTTCTAGGACCAGGCGTTCTTAGGAACCAACACCACCCTTACAGGTAGTTCTCTAAGACCGGGCGGTCTTGGAAACCAACACTGCACATGTAGTTTTCCTAGACCGAGCGGTCTCGGGAACCAATACCTAGGTCAACACCGGCGCCTGCTAGCCCGACTCGGTGAAAAATGACCAAACCTGCCCCTTGGGCCTCTAGGCACGTTTTGGGAAAGTTCAGAATTCCTCAAAACAATAAGTCCATCCTTCCAAAGTGTTGTTAAACCATCAGGCATCCCCCGCACGCCATTTGGTCGAAATCCAGTCCTATTCCGGCTCACTCTGGTCAAAATGACCATTTTGTCCTTGACCGCCTCAGCACGACACAAACCTCGCTGAATGGTAAAAGACTCTCTTAAAACCATCCTTGAACAGCCCTGCACACTTAGCACAACATACCAAATCATTCCTGACCATTTTCAGCCAACTCCGGTCAAAGTGACCGTTTTGCCCCTGGAAGCCCAAAAAAGCCCCGAAACAGCACCAGCCTTGGGATTTCAAGCAGAGGGTTTCACCACACGCGCTTGTTTAACCAGAGGAGCGCCCTACGACACTAAGCTCAAACGACGCGATAAAATTTCCCTGGAGCGTCTCGCAGACGCTTCGCCTAAATTGTCTTTTCCCCCGATTCCCTAGTTATAACGCACTGTCAACTGACTTGAGAAATGCGTAAATCTGGGAATTCTTGAAAGCTTGTCCATAGACCTTTCCATCAATATGGTTCGATCGAATAGATCGCTTCTCGAAGCCCTCCATCGTACGGTGTGCAAACTATGACTTTTAGTAACCCTTGGAGCGTCTCACAAACGCTCCGCCAAGGTTAACTTTTTCTCTGATTCCCTAATCAAAACGCACCGTCAAATAACTTGAGAAATGCATAAATTTGGGAATTCTTGAAGGTATTTCCAGAGTACTTTCCATCGGTACAGTCCGATTGAATAGATCACTTCTCGACGACCTCGATCATGCGAAACAAAAACAGCCACTTTCAAACACCCAGGGAGCATATCACAGACGCTCCGTAAAAGTGACCTTTTTGGCACACTTTCCAAGACGATATCACTCAATTCCAAACATAATTCAAACTTTTCGAAAACATAAAAGTTCACCGGAAGCACTAGGAGAACATCCCGAGTGCCACCGATTCCTCCGAGACCTTCCCGATTGACTCAATTATCGAGGTAAAGTTTGGATGAACTTTCCCGGTGATAGAGCTATTGCTACATGCGCTCAAATTTTGATCCGATCGATCGATTTTCAATCAACGGTCGAGATTTAACCAGTACACAAGGTGCCACGTGGTATTCTGGCAATGGAACAGTACCTGCGCATGTTCTACATGCGCAAGGCCAAAATTTGGCCATGCATCTGTAGCACATGTGCAAGGCCTGTTCCAGATTGCCTATAAATAGAGGCCTCCCCCCTTGCATATTCCAGGTCCAAAATTGATACGAAATTCTGCTGAAATCATTCCAGAAACTTGAATCTCTACATACATTCCTCCCCTCCAACACTTAGGCTAGATTCTAACCCTCCTAAACCTATACACTCCACATATAAGGCCTCATACACACTTATACACTCCACTCTAGCCTCTCAAGCCTTCTTGAAGTCACTCAGGCACCAATCAAGACATCCATTGAAGACTACAAGAGTGTTGAAGGAAAAATGTGGTATCCCTTTTACATTTGTGCTCTCCCCCACTCTTCTCTTCTCCCTCCTAGCCTACTTAGGCTATTCTCTATTTTAATCCCCATCTTCAACCCCTCTTTCTTGCATGCTTGAGCCAAGAGGGCTCTTAGATCATGGCCTAGAGGAAAGCAAGTGAGAGCCACCGTTTAGGGGGACCTCTCACTAGCCTACTTTAAGATGGTATGGCCCAAGAGCCCCTTGTTTATATGGTGTAACCTAAAAGCCTTGTATGTAAGTCATGACCCTTTTGTATATTGCTACTTTGATCATGTCTTATGTGTTTGGCTTCATTTTATGCTTATTGTCATGTTCCACCATGCTTACATTGTCCTTAATTTTATGCCATTTTCAAGTTCTACATTTCTTTCAAAAATTGTTCTAAGAGTTGGCTCCTTGAAGTTTGGGATGGGACTCTAGAAATTATGCATTAGAAAATCTCCTTCTAACCCCTTAACTCTCACTTTGGCATCATGACATTTTAACTTGTATAAGGATTGTTTTCTAGCTCTTTAAAATCCAAGGTTTTCACTCTTTCAAGATTAGTGGTTGGAATGGTCCCATGGAACCCTCTCTTGAGTGGTCTCCTTTTTGTTTAGCCATATGAATCCTCTGTTGATGGAATGGTTCTCTTGGAAAATGGTTTTCAAAATCTTTCTTCAAAGATGATTTTCAAAAATGCATTCTCTCAATCTTTGCATCAAAAATGATTTTTCAAAAATTGCCATCATTATGTTGATTTTTGAAACCCCTACTCTTGTCAAGATAAAGGTTATAATAGCCATGAGGAAACCTTCCTTGGAATGGTCTCCAATCACCAACCATATAAACCATACTCTTGGCTAGAGTCAAAATTTTCATGGAAATGATCTTCATAAAGATTGCCAAGCAAAGTCCATTGCATATCATGTTTTGTTTTCAAAACTCTTTCCAAGAATGCATCAAAATAACTTTCAAGACCATTCTCCAATTTAACCTTAGGTTAACTTGACCTTAGTTGGCCAACCCTAGGTTAACTTGACCCTAGTTACCAAACCCTAGGTTAACTTGACCCTAGTTGTCTAACCCTAAGTTAACTTGACCCTAATTATCCAACCCTAGGTTAACTTGACCCTAGTTCACTCACCTTAGGTTAACTTAACCCTAGTTAGTTAACCCTAAGTCACCTTAACCCTAGGTTAACCTAGCCCAAGTTAGTGAACCTTAGGTCACCCTTAACCATAAGCTAACCCAACATAGGTTAACATGCTTGAAGGTTCCAACTCATGAACCCTTTTTCAATAATCTTTCAAATTATCCTCATAACTTATTCCTCCAAAACCTCCTACTCCCATGATTTCAAAAACCCAACTCCATAAACTCTTCTAATGTCCCTATACTCCATCTTCAAAGCATTTCCAAAAACGTTTCAAAAGGTCACAAACCTAAGGTGTCCCTAGCCCTCTCATGGTTAGGGATTCCATGGACAAGTGATAAGTCAAGAACAACCTCTAAGGTTGTCCACATTAGGATTCCAAACCCTTTGCCCTTTCCAAAAACTACTTTCAAAAATTAATTCATCAAAACATGCCTCCAAGGTTTTCAAAACAAGATTTCAAAAACACTTTCAAGCTCTCTTAAGACATGCCAAAGCATTTTTCCAAAACTCCGTCAAGTTAATCCGAAAAAATTTTCAAGAAACACTCCACCACTCAATTTCAAGTCAAAACCTCCAGGACCACAAAGGGTCTTCAATTTCCAAAGATCTCAAAGTGTCTTAAACTCCTCCAAAGATCTCAAAGTGTCTTAAACTCCTCCAAAGACCTCAAAGTGTCTTAAATTTCTCTAAAGACCCAAAAGTATCTTCAAACCTTCCAAAGGCCCCAATGCGCCTATTTTCCATCGGGCTCTTGCCCGAACTACGAATGACCTAATTCTCGCCAAATGAGATACGTAGGCAACCTAAAATGGTGCGGTCATAACTTTTATTTCAACCCCAATCCCTTTTTCAGAAATTCCAATCAATTCAAAGTTTCTATTCCAAACTCTTTCAAAACCTCCATTATTTTCAAACTTTTTTCAAAAACTTGCATTATGCATCATCCATCCAAAAAGTGATGACTAAACCCTGTTTTCAAAATTCTAAAGTGGATATTAGGTGGACAATGGTAACCGGTTATTCTAGTGAGTGAACAAAAGGGTGATTAGACATGTAGGTACCAAAAGGGCGGTGAAGGCTGAAGATCTTAGGATATCTTCCCTACACGTAACCAACCCCCAAACCTTAGATTTCTGTTTTTGAAAGACCAAAATGTAGTTATTTTCAAAAAGGGCTTAAACATTTGAAGAGGTTGCCAAACAACCTATTTTCCTAAAAACCCTCTCTTGAGGGAGTTTTCAAAAATCTTTTTCAAAAACTCTAAGTTTAATCTTTGGATTAACGCTTAGTTCTAGGTGCCCTAACTCACCTTCATCAAGTTAGGTGACAACTCCTATTTTTCTAAAAAGCCCTTAGTCAAATCAATTTTTCAATCCTAGTCGCACTAGTCCTTCTAGGGGGACGAGTTCTAGTGACAGAGTTCCGTGCTTTAGGGTCTCCGAGCTGAAAGAACCTTGGACATCCCAAAAACCAGTGCGCGACAGCTGGCGACTCCTCTGGGGAACTATACTTAGAGGGTTAGGCCATTTACATGTCTCTTCACCCTTCACTCACCGAAAATCTCCGATTACCTTGCCCAATTTTATCCACTCTTCGAATTCTTCAAGTTTCCAAAGCAAACTTTATTTTTCAAAATGATTTTCAAATAAGTGTCATCACTTACATCCATTGCTTACATTCATGCTCTTGCATTGACCATCCATTTTACCTCGCATTGAGTTTTTCGAAAAGTTACTAACTTTTTGCATTTTTCTTTTGTAGGTGGACCTTTGTTCACATTTCATTTCATGTCTTATTTATTGCTATGTATGTGAATGAATGGACATGATGTGATGTGTATTGTTGGGTCATTTCCTCTATTTTTCAAAAATTTCACACACACTTGGTGCGCTCACTTGCATTTGCAACTTACATGTATTACCTGGTTACTACCCTTCTAGATAGAAGGGGGAATAGTATATTGACTGTGGGCAGATGCTGTGTCAATTTCTTAGCCTATGGTCTTTTGATAGTTCCCTTGCTCGAACCACCAACCAAAGATGGAGTTCACCCTTTCAGGGGTGGACGCTGGAGGTTTGAAGGTTCAGGGACCGAGCTTTTTAGGAAGCATTAGTAAACCCCCAACCTCATGCTCATGTAGCACCCCATGCATAGCCGAACCTCTGCCGGATTTAGGACGCATGCGTTAATTTCAAAATAAAGGAGGAAAGGGTAACCGCTTTATTTTTCCTTATAAATTTTGCTTAATCCTTGCTATTATGCTATCTAATTCTTGCTGCTTCCATGTACATGCATCATAACTGTTCATACATTGGAATTCACTTCAAGATAAGAGTTCTCAAAGTAACTCAAGTCATTTGCATCTTCATGCATCCAATCGACCCCTAGAGAAAGGCTTAAAGACCTTCTCGCCTAATTCAAGGCAACCCAAAACTCCTAAGAGTACCACGAGACCCTAAGGATTCATGGCATGCATCAAAGTCATCTCATAAAGAGGGGCTATAATCTCTCTTCGCTCATGGAAATAAGGTTGCCGAGAAGACAAGAGAGCAATTCAAATCAAGGGCTCCTACCAAAAAAGCAGATTCGGAGGCTCAAGAGCAGTTTAGGATCCTATAATGTGAATGTAAATAAGTGGAAGTCCCAAGGAAAATGTTCCCCCTCCCCATTCCTATGTATTTTTGAGAAAATTCTATGTACCAAAAGGAATTCATCTTAATAAAATCGTTCTTATTGTCAAATGAATGAATGAATCTACGAATGGATGAATGTACAGGAGCAGGTATAGTATTTGCATGCAGGGGCAATCCCTTATCTCCAGACATGAGCCAAAGCATCATGCTTAGCTCCTCTCAAAAGGCAGGGGCATCCTTAGGACACGTATCGCATAAAGCCTTTCCAAATCAAGAACCTAACTTGCAATCTTTTGCTTTGTTTTTCTTTAATTTCTTTTCCTCCTCCATCTCATCAAAAGACTAGCCATAGCTTTGGTGAGACTGCTTGCATTGTAGGTCACCATTGCTCCAAGGAAAGGAAGAAGAGGAACACGAGTGACCCCCATCCTTCGAACGCTAGTCTATACTCAACAAAGAATAACACAAATGTCAAGCGAAGGCAATATCCCCAATCAACAGAATAGTTCGGTGACACGCGAAAAAGTGAATGAAATGAAGGCAAAAATAGATGAAATGTTTAAACTCATACAACTAATGGCATTCAAAGGGCCCGTCACGAACCCTTTGGCATCCACATCCTATCCTAAGAAAACTGAAGCAATCCCACCAAGGGTCGTCCTACGAACTGACGGTACAACAAAGAGCAAGGAGATCCCTAAAGTAGTACAAATCGAGGAAGGAGAGGAGGACAACCCTAAAACCATCTTGCTAACTGCCACTTCAAAGAAAGAAGGCCCAGACCCTCTCGATCTCAAGATACAAGGCTTGGAAGAGTCCCTGCGCAGTCTCCAAGGTCATGACACCTTCGGCGGGATGGCTTATGACAAACTCTGCTTCTTCCCAGACCACCTGAGGCAGCCCAAGTTCAAAATGCCTGACTTTCAAAAATATGATGGGAGTGGGGATCCCGTAGCACACTTGAGGTTGTACGCTGTGGCGTTAAGCAGACATGGGAACGACCCCAAACTTCTGACGCAATTGTTTTAACACAGCCTAACTGGGCCTACTTTGCAATGGTTTGCTCGCTTGGACTTCAGGAAAATAACAACCTGGAATGAGTTAGTTATAGCTTTCCGATCTTACTATCGGCATAACAGTGACCTAACCGTAGACAAATGCGCCTTGATGATGATGACTCGAGGCGAAAAGGAAAGCTTCAAAAGCTACGCTTTGAGATGGAGGGAGGCAGCTATGCGAGTCAACCCTCCACTACTAGAGAAAGAATACGTATAGCTGTTTGTGAATACCTTCCAAGGGCTGTACTATGAGCGCTTGTGCTTGAGTGTCGGAAAGAGCTTTTCCGAGTTGATAATGCAAGGGGAAATGATTGAGAGTGGGCTGAAAACTAGTAGAATCACTGACCCCTACGCCAAGACAAGTGAGGGATTTGCGAACGCGGCCAAGAAGGTGGCAACCACTCGAGGCACGGGTAAGAAAGAGGAAGAAGTATCTGTTATCCTACCTATACAACAATAACCATATTACCCCCAATACCAAGCTCGGCCTTCACCACCTGCTCCCATCATCAATATTCTCGTTGTTGCTACCCAAGCACCCCCAACTGGACCTGCTGTAACCTGACCATACTTCAACCCTAACAAGAACAACAACCGACGGAACCGAGAGTTCACACATTTGGCATGCACCCAGATAGAGGCCTATCATGAGCTCCTCAAGGCCAAGCATATAAACCCCACTCCCCCGTGGTCATTTCCAAGCCCACTGCTGCCAACTTTCAACCCTGCCCTTACCTGCAAGTACCATTCTGGGGGATAGGGGCATGACACAGAATCCTGTTTCTCCTTGAAACATAAGATTCAAGACCTTATTGACAACAAGGCCATTAACACCCAAGAAACAAAGGTGGTCTCTGTGCCTAATGTCACGGTAAATCCCTTACCAGACCACGCTGTTAACATCATCACCGAGGGTGAGGCGGATCCTAATGGCATCATAACCGCAGAGTACTTCGAGGGTGAGTCAGACACTGAAAGCGATTAGGAGGAAGAACTGCCACCATGCCCCATCTATCTTTACAATGCAAGTGGTGAGCAAGACCCTTTCGACTGGCCCATGGATGAACCTGTTGCAAACACTCCCAATGATACTGCACCTGTTGATGGCTAGGGAGAAGAATTCCTACACCCTAGATATGTTGAAGCCGAGGCTCGCCTGAAAGAGGAACTTTTGGATTACGAGGACATGGGCTGGGACATCTATCAGCCAAAACTGCCAAACCCACCCTTCGACTTCAACGAAGGCGATCTAGATAACCTGTTTGAAGAGATTGACAAAGAGGAAGCCCAAAAAGAAGAAGCCAAGGAAAAGTCGTTGCAAGCCTCTGAAGAAGGTCTAGTTATGAAATCCTAAGAAGACGAGCAAGAGAAAATTGCTCAACTAAAGGAAAGCCAGCAGAAGTCCCAAGAAGAGACGCACAACCCCACTGGCCCCACTAAAGAAAAAGAAGGAAAAGGAGGAAGCCCTGGTTACGCTATGGCTGTTGATCTCTGCCACACTGCAGCTGACACATCAATTTGCCCAGCACAACCAAGTGAAGAAGCCGGCAAGTGGAGCATGAAAGAGGCAGGCGTGATCCCAAAGCCTACCTAAAGAAATGATTACCAAAGGGATGTCCTTCTACCAAACTTTGTCTTTAATTTCCTGTTAATCTTCGTTTCGTTAACTCTACTTTCATCTTTTGCTAATAAAGAGCTCATCATGTAAACAAAACTTTTTGAAATGAAAAAAAGTGGGATTTGCATTTATCATCTTTGGCACTTTCTCTTTCTCAGAATTTTCCTTCCTTGTTGTTATACCCTAACTTGAAAGGAGAGATGGTACGTGCATCCTCGCTCGGGGGGACCATTTTTGATCCAAAAGAGAGATAGCAAAAAGAAGGAAAGGGAGTGGGTCACAAAAAGGTGGCTTCCGAAGGACGCCATGGCAAAGCGGTCAGCAGTTAGACCCTTGAAAGGAGGAGAAGCCCTCATTTCAAAATCCATGGAATAGCAAACATAACTCCCTTGGTCAGCCCACTCGAGCCACAAGTAATTCTCATTTAAATACCCTAACCAGGAATCACCCCCCACATTGGGGCAAGTGCAAATAACGGGACAGTTAAGCTAACTTTTATTTGTTTCAAAGGATAACGCCGAAACCTCTAAAACTGAACTTCATGGTCTAAGCAATCTTGTCTAAAAGGAAGAGGGGCCATCTATTCTGCTACCATACCATTAAAAGAAACAATCTTTGAAAAACCTCTTTTGAGCCAAGTTATATTTTTTCGAAAAACCCACCATGGTGATCACTCCCTGCAACGAGCAAAAGCAAACCGAGAGGAAAAAGTGACAAAAAGGAGCATGGAGAAAAAGAAAGCCACTTCCTACAACGAAAAAGGAGGGAAACAAGGCAATACTCCCCAAAAAAAAAATGATTGAAATGATGACGATGATGAAAAATGATGAAAATGAAATAGCAATTAGTGCCTCCTGAAAGTTAATAGACTGTGTAAGTAATAATATAGGGGCAAGAACTAAAAGAAATGATGGGCCCTATATGGGCACAAATTCATAAAAAAAAGAGAAGAGAGAAAAAGAAGGGAGATAGAGAAAGAAGCTCGCAGACGAAAGGAAAAGACCTAAAAAGGTGATCACTAGTGAACCCTAGAAACCACATCATGCTTTGAGCCATCAATACCCTTTCCTTCAAAAACCCGCAACCTGGCCACATTACAACCCCCAGAAAGTCCCCTCAGATCAGGGAAGATTGCTTAGTCTAAACAAGTTCAAAAGGAAATGGCGATACTTGGAAAAGAAAAGGGAACAAAGCAGCAAAAGCTTACTTAAGGTGGTTCTGGTTACTATCGCCCTTAAAAAAAAAATCATTTGAGCCTGGATACCCCTTCATTCATCTCCCATTACCTAGCTTAAATTACGGTCCAAAGTAAAGTCTTCTCGGATTGAGGATGGAAACTGTTCGCTCCTTTGCTAAAGGCTATGACTGTCACCTAGAGAGTCTACCAGATCAAACATAAGGCTCTTGAGAGAGAGTTAATTCAATGACAATTCCTCAGATAAGAGAGAGGGGGAATCGGATCCAAAAATGAAAACCCTAGGAATGGGATGGCTGCTATCTCGCCATGACAGGAAAAAGGCGCAACAAAAAGGGGGAATCTCCAAAGAAAGAGCAAAGTGCTGAAATGACAATTTTTGGGGAACGCCCGATCTACCTCTAGACCTGTCCTCATAAAGTTATATGCACACCTGTGCACCCTGCCTAACATGTGCAATAATGCACCCACATTTTTTCACATCTGCTTAAAATTGGCACCTATCCACCATTTCTCATGGATACCATGATTCATGTACCTCTGTATTCGCATTCATGCCTATCACATGTACACATAACATAAATAACGAGATAAGAAGGAAGAAATAATCATCATCACATGCAAGAAATAAAAATGATGTACATAAAAGCATCATACAATCATCATCCATGAGGGCCAACATGCGGCCTAAAAAACATAAAACAATACAGCCAAACTAACTGAACTACAACTGTGTCAACAGCTGAAAGGGGGTGCCTCAAGGAGTAGGGTCGTCATCCAAGTCAAAGTTGCCTATGTCTGGCACATACGGAGAAGGCTGGCTGGAGGAAGCTCCCGTGTCAAAAGGACCTTGACCAAAGAAAAAGGCAAAAAGGGAAGATGAGATAGCGTCAAAAAACAAGAGATGCGTAAGGAATATGAAAGTAATGAACCACAAATAACGTACCTAACAGGCCTCCATCAAAGATATGCGGGCAGTCAGGACCTCCACCTCAGCGCGATACTGATCTCATGCTTGGCAAGCTGCAAGGTACTCCTCCTCAAATACAAAGCCTTGGGCTTGACGCCAAAGTTCCACCACCTCATGGCCAGCCACCTGCCCGCCAACCACCAGATCTAGCTGGGTGAAAGCACCAATAGATCTCGCTCGGAAGTGAGCCTCATAATCCACATCCGGCGGAAACAAGAACTGCTCACCAGGGACCTCGACTATATAAGGGATCTCTACCCTGACCCGATAAAGTCCAAACATATACTGGGGAAGATCCATGGCGGTGCGGAAAGTAGTATGAAACTGCTGCCAGTGACACTCCCCGAGGTACGTCTCCCACGACACGGGGCCCCGAAAGGTGATCCGCGACCTGAATAAAAGGATGACATCCCTCATACCAGCATACTGGGTGGATCAGTGATAAGGTGCCCAAGTCACATCCCGAGGCCTCAGCAACTCTAAGTTAGCCCGGAGGGCTACAAAATCTGT
The DNA here is from genome assembly GCA_033060915.1 of Euryodendron excelsum. Lineage (NCBI taxonomy): Eukaryota > Viridiplantae > Streptophyta > Magnoliopsida > Ericales > Pentaphylacaceae > Euryodendron > Euryodendron excelsum. The sequence goes on from CM065379.1 coordinate 30,714,864, forward strand.
GAGCAAGGACCGCTGGACTACCTGCTGCTTGGCCCATCTCGTGGCCTGCGGGAAGGCATCGCCTGCTAACACCTATGGTCGGCGAACTGGCAAATACTCATAGCTCCACCATACGAAAAATGGCCAAAAGCTCGTCAAGCTCCCCCAAGCCCCGGATGTCCTCACTCTCATCCCTCATAAGAAACAAGCAAAGGTGAAAGCAACCCAGTTAACATAATCTAGCCCGTCCAGATCCACTGCCAGGTTCACCATAGACAAAGGGACCGTCGACCTATTATTGTTGCAAAAGCAACTAAAGACGACGTACAGCACCAACCAGTGCCTCATAATAACCTGGTCATCTGGTGAAGGCTCAAAAGCAAAGGCTGTCTCAGCCGATCATAATAGTGAAGCTGGGAAACTCGAGCCCCCAAGCCCTGGCAACCCCAAGAGAAGACAAGCCTCCTCCAGAGACACGTCCGGTAGAGAAATCGGTACCCTTCCGAAAGATAGCCCGGTAATCATAGCCCGGTCAACGGGGGTAGTTCCTAACTCGAAACCCACCAAATGCACGGTCCCTGTCTCCCCAAACCACCACTGCAGCAACTCCATAGCGATCTCGTGATCAAGTCTATGAGTCTGCAGGGTCATAAAAGTGCCGAAACCGATCTGATGCAAAAAGTCCTGATAGGAGGGAGCTGACGCTTGCATAGTCCTCAAGGCCGAGATACTGGCCCCTCTAAATGAATTGTAGGTAGACGATGGCATCCAGCCATAGCGCGAATATAGGCACGGATGGAATGCCAAATCACGCAGTAGGTGAATATCAGGAAGGGCTAGCTGATCGTCAGTAAATGAAGCATCCCTCCGACTGTCTCGAACAGAGGCCATACTGTATCCTGTCCGGGGATCCATAGACGAGTAAGTCTCATCCTCAAATCTCTCGTCAGGAGCCACGGAGGGTTGTCCCCTCATTGAACTCCCACTAGAAGTTGTCCTGCTTGAAGATCTCTGTGACCCACTGCGGCCGCCCCAAGGAGAACCGACCCTACCACTGCTCCGCGCAAAAACACCCTTACTGCCTCAGCGCGCTGTGCCACCCCGACCACTAGTCTGAGCTGAGCCGCTCCGGCTGCTACCTCTAGCCGAGCTACCTCGACTACTACCGCCCTCCTCAAGCTCTATCTGTGGTGCCTTCCCATGGCGCCTCCTGTCCGGACCGTCGCCCCCGGCCTCCGACATCCTGAAAGATGATAACATTCAAGAGGATCAATCAGTTACTATATCCGAAAAGCACAAAGATAAGTGCGTCAATGTATATACACAAAAAAAAAAAATGAAAAAAAAAGAGGAAGAAAAAAAAAGAGGAAAGAAAAAAAGAAACAAAAAGAAGGAAAAAAGAAGAAGAGAAGAAAAAGAAAAAGAAAGAAAAAGTAGAAGGGCTAGGGCCCCATGTATCACCGTTTAAAATTCTCTAAGGGTTTTCCGGCCTTCCCTTCAAAAGGCTTGGTTTCAAGATTTTCAAAACAGTTTCATGGGCTTTCCCCTTTAAAAACTCTATTTCAAAATTTTCTAACGGTTTTCAAGCTTTTTCCTCAAAAAGTTTGGTTTCGAAGTTTCCAAACCGGTTTTTCGAGTTTTCTCCTTCAAAAACCCTGGTTCAAAAAATTTCTAACGGTTTTCAAGCTTTTTCCTCAAAAAGTCTGGTTTTAAAGTTTCCAAACCGGTTTTTCGAGTTTTCTCCTTCAAAAACCCTGGTTCAAAAATTTTCTAACGGTTTTCACACTTTTTCCTCAAAAAGTTTGGTTTCGAAATTTCAAAAACCGATTTTTCGGGTTTTCTTCATCAAAAATCCTGGTTCAAAAATTTTCTAACGGTTTTCAAGCTTTTTCCTCAAAAAGTTTGTTTTCAAAATTTCAAAAACCGGTTTTTAGGGTTTTCTCCTTCAAAAACCCCGGTTCAAAAATTTTCTAACGGTTTTTGAGCTATTTCCTCAAAAAGTTTAGTTTCAAAATTCAAAACCGATTTTTCGGGTTTTCTCCTTCAAAAACCCCGGTTCAAAAATTTTCTATGGGTTTTCAAACTTTCTCCCTAAAAAAGTTTGATGTCAAAATTTCAAAACCGGTTTTTCGGGTTTTCTCCTTCAAAAACTCCGGTTCAAAAATTTTCTAACGGTTTTCAAGCTTTCTCCCTTGAAAAGTTTGGTTTCAAAAGTCAAAACCAGTTTCTCGGGTTTTCCCCTTAAAAATCCTGTTTTAAAATTTCAAACTGGTTTCTCAGGCTTCTTCTTTCAAAAGCCCTGTCCTTTAAGTTTTCAAAAAAACAGTGTCCCGGGGCTTTTCTAGTTCAAAAATCCCACTCCCAAAAATTTCTTTAAAATTGCAGTTTCCCTGGGCTTTCTCCCTCAAAAGCCCCCTTCTCAAAAAGGATTCGTCCTACTGAAAGATTTTAAAGCTAAATGTTGAAATTTTTGAAAATTTCGGCAGAGTTTCACCTTAAAAAGTCACTACCCTAATATTTCACAAATCACAAACACACCTAAAACATCTCAAACCATCAACTAAAACAACCCCATCCTCCAAAACACGCATCTTGTTCTCAAATGCAATTTTTAAGCCAATTTTTCGATCTTTTCAAATTTTCCTATTTCATCTACATTTTCAAAAATTTCACAAAATTTCCTGGAACATGCAAGAATATCACTACAATTTTCAAAATTTTTTTTATGATTTTTCAACCATCGATGAGATCCATTTTATAATTTTCTTCAATTTTTCCTATTTTTCGTAATTTCTAAAATTTAAAATTTCAAAATTTTCAAAAAATTATGAAACTTCATATGGTTGTTCTACACATTTTTCTAAGGTTCTCGGTGTAAAAATCCCTCACAAACGGTCAATGCCCAAGCCCGTAGAGGCAATTTTTCGAGTACTGCAGGAAATCCTCTTTCACAAACTTGCAATATCATCCAAAACACACTCAAATCCCCACCAAATCACAAGAACAATCTGATCATTGTGTTCTAAAGATCTTAAAGTATAGGATTATGCAGATCATTTGCAAGAAACGGAGCTACATGCATCAAAATCAAGGACATTTTCAAAAACTAACCTCTCGAATTCACTGGCGAAAACCAAGCTTTCTGGCGATAATCCGACGACGATGGTGATCTTCGGCACGTGCCCGACATCACCTAACACTCCTCTAATGATTCCCAAGCAAAACTCCGCAAAATTCTTCAGAGAGAATCTCGAAATCAACCGACACTCGAAGACACAGTGAGCAAAACGTGAACCTGCTCTGTTTTAATGGCAACGGGCTGGCGCATGTAGCAGATGCGCCAAAACAAAAACTCAATTGGCGCATTTATTAGATGCGCACGGTTTATATCACCGAATACGCATGTGATACATGCGCCCGACCCTTCAGCTTCCCACCAAAACCAATTTCCAGCTTCCCAAAAATTCGAACTTCGCTCGTAAGGGCCTTGTTGAAAGCCGAAAGTCGAGCCTTCGACTTTCACTGGCAGGAATCAGTTGCCCTGGACCAAAATGTGTCAGGCTGGCAACCCAGCTCCCGACCTAGGCCTAAGACTTTTCAAAGATCTTCCAGACCAGTAACCCATAAGAGGTTTCAGAGCACTCGAAATTTCCTGACACATCGTCCCTTCGGTCGCCTCGTGACCAAAAAAGGATCCTTACTCTATTATTTTTTTGCCTTCGGCAAGCAAAGCCAGAAAAAGAGGGGCATCTGTAAGCACCCCAGTTTTGCCCGCTCAGTGATCTCCGGCCCGATCGGGTTCGGTTTCCAACATCACAACACACGCAAGCTCAAGATGAGCCTTTCAATCTCCAATCCAGTCAACTGGTTGCTTCTCGAGCCCACAAGGACCTGCTGGAGCCATAAGCACCATTATTCCGGGCAATTTTTCAGACTGGGCGGTCCCGGAAACCAACGCCATCCAGGTGGCTTCCCGGGATCGGGCGATCTCGGCGACCAACACCTCATCAAAAATTCCAGACGGTTCACTTCTGGCACCTGCTAGCCCGCTAATGTAGAATGTCCGTCATTTGGTAGTTCTCCGGGGCCAGGTGTTCTCAGAGACCAACACCACCCTTATAGGTAGTTCTTTAAGACCGGGCATTCTTGGAGACCAACACCACACAGGTAGTTTTTCGAGACCAGGCGGTCTCGGGAACCAACACCTAGGTCAACACCAGCCCCTGCTAGCCCGACTCAGTGAAAAATAACCAAACCTGCCCCTTGGGCCTCTAGGCACGTTTTGGGAAAGTTTAAAATCCATCAAAATGATAAGTCCATCCTTCCAAAGTGTTGTTAAACCATCAGGCGTCCCCTGCATGCCATTTGGTCCAAATCCGGTCCTATTCCAGCTCACTCTGGTCAAAATGACCATTTTGCCCCTGAACGCCTCAACACAGCACAAACCCGGTTGAACGGTAAAAGACTCTCTCAAAACCATCCCTGAACAGCCCTGCACACTTAACACTACATACCAAACCATTCCTGACCATTTTCAGCCAACTCCGGTCAAAGTGACCGTTTTGCCCCTAGAAGCCCAAAAATGCCCCGAAACAGCACCAGCCTTGGGATTCCAAGCAGAGGGTTTCACCACATGCCCTTGTTTAACCTGAGGAGCACCCTACGACACTAAGCTCAAACAACGCGATAAAAGTTCCCTGGAGCGTCTCGCAGATGCTCCGCCTAAATTGTCTTCTCCCCCGAGTCCCTGGTTATAACACACCGTCAACTGACTTGAGAAATGCGTAAATCTGAGAATTCTCGAAAGCTCGTCCATAGACCTTTCCATCAATACAGTTCGATCGAATAGATCGCTTCCCGATGCCTTCTATCATATGGTGTGCAAACTATGACTTTCAGCAACCCCTGGAGCGTCTCGCAGACACTTTGCTAAGGTTGACTTTTTCTCTGATTCCCTAATCAAAATGCACTGTCAAATGACTTGAGAAATACGTAAATTTGGAAATTCCTGAAGGTATTTCTAGGGTACTTTCCATCGGTACGGTCCGATCGAATAGATCGTTTCACGACGGCCTCGATTATGCGAAACGAAAACAGCCACTTTGAAACACTCAGGGAGCGTATCACCGACGCTCCGCAAAAGTGACCTTTTTGGCACACTTTCCAAGACGATATCACTCACTTCCAAACATAATTCAAACTTTTTGAAAACATAAAAATTCATTGGAAGCACTAGGAGAACATCCCAAGTCCTACCGATTCCCCCGAGACCTTCCCAATTGACTCAATTATCGAGGTAAAGTTTGGACGAACTTTCCCGGTGATGGAGCTATTCATACATGCACTCAAATTTTAATCCATTCGACCGACTTTTGATCAACGGTCAAGATTTAACCAGTACACAGGGTGCCACGTGGTATTCTGGCAATGGAACAGTACCTACGCATGTCCTATATGCGCAAGGCTTGTTCCAGATTACCCATAAATAGAGGCCTCCCCCCTTGCATATTCCAGGTCTGAAATTGATACGAAGTTCTGCTGAAATCACTTCAAAAACTGAATCTCGACATACATTCCTCCCCTCCAACACTTAGGCTAGATTCTACCCCTCCTAAGCCTATACACTCCACATACAAGGCCTCATATACACTTATACACTCCACTCTAGCCTCTTAAGCCTTCTTGAAGTCACTTAAGCTCGAATCAAGACATCCATTGAAGACTACAAGAGTGTTGAAGGCAAAAGGTGGTATCTCTTTTACATTTGTGCTCTCCCCCACTCTTCTCTTCTCCCTCCTAGCCTACTTAGGCTATTCTCTATTTTAATCCTCATCTTCAACCCCCTTTTCTTGCATGCTTGAGCCAAGAGAGCTCTTAGATCATGCCCAGAGGAAAGCAAGTGAGAGCCACCGTGTAGGGGGACCTCTCACTAGCCTACTTTAAGATGGTATGGCCTAGGAGCCCCTTGTTTATGTGGTGTAGCCTAAAAGCCTTGTATGTAAGTCATGACCCATTTGCATATTGCTATTTTGATCATGTCTTGTGTGTTTGACTTCATTTTATGCTTATTGTCACGTTCGACCATGCTTACATTGCCCTTAATTTTATGCCATTTATAAGTTCTACATTTCTTTCAAAAATTGTTCCAAGAGTTGGCTCCTTGAAGTTTGAGATGGGACTCTAGAAATTATGCCTTAGAAAATCCCCTTTTAACCCCTTAACTCTCACTTTGGCATCATGACATTTTAACTTGTAAAATGATTGTTTTCTAGCTCTTTAAAATTCAAGGTTTTCACTCTTTCAAGAATAGTGGTTGGAATGACCACATGGAACCCTCTCTTGAGTGGTCTCCTTTTTGTTTAGCCATAGGAATCCTCTCATGATGGAATGGTTCCCTTGGAAAAAGGTTTTCAAAATCTTTCTTCAAAGATGATTTTCAAAAAAGCATTCTCTCCATCTTTGCATCAAAAATGATTTTTCAAAAATTGCCATCATTATGTTGATTTTTGAAACCCCCACTCTTATCAAGATAAAGGTTATAATGGCCATGAGGAAACCTTCCTTGGAATGGTCTCCAATCACCAACCATATAAACCATACTCTTGGTTAGAGTTAAAATTTTCATGGAAATGATCTTCATAAAGATTACCAACCAAAATCCATTGCATATCATGTTTTGTTTTCAAAACTCTTTCCAAGAATGCATCAAAACAACTTTCAAGACCATTCTCCAATCTAACCTTATGTTAACTTGACCTTAGTTGGCCAACTCTAGGTTAACTTGACCCTAGTTACCAAACCCTAGGTTAACTTGACCCTAGTTGTCTAACCCTAGGTTAACTTGACCCTAGTTATCCAACCCTAGGTTAACTTGACCCTAGTTCACTCACCTTAGGTTAACTTAACCCTAGTTAGTTAACCCTAAGTCACCTTAACCCTAGGTTAACCGAACCCAAGTTAGTGAACCTTAGGTCACCCTTAACCATTAGCTAACCTAACATAGGTTAACATGCTTCAAGGTTCCAACTCATGAACCCTTTTTGAATAATCTTTCAAATTATCCTCATAACTTATTCCTCCAAAACCTCCTACTCCCATGATTTCAAATACCCAACTCCATAAACTCTTCTAATGTCCCTACACTCCATCTTCAAAGCATTTCCAAAACGTTTTCAAAAGGTCACAAACCTAAAGTATCCCTAGCCCTCTCATGGTTAGCGATTCCAAGGACAAGTGATAAATCAAGAACAACCTCTAAGGTTGTCCATATTAGGATTCCAAACCCTTAGCCCTTTCCAAAAACTACTTTCAAAAATTAATTCATCAAAACATGCCTCCAAGGTTTTCAAAAAAAAGACTTCAAAAACACTTTCAAGCTCTCTTGAGACATGCCAAAGCATTTGTTCAAAACTCCCTCAAGTTGATCCAAAAACATTTTCAAGAAACACTCCACCACTCAATTTCAAGTCAAAACCTCCAGGACCACAAAGGGTCTTCAATTTCCAAAAAGCTCAAAGTGTCTTATACTCCTCCAAAGATCTCAAAGTGTCTTAAACTCCTTCAAAGAGCTCAAAGTGTCTTAAACTTTTTCAAAGACCTCAAAGTGTCTTAAATTTCTCTAAAGACCCAAAAGTATCTTCAAACCTTCCAAATGCCCCAATGCGCCTATTTTCCATCAGGCTCTTACCCGAACTACGAATGACCTGATTCTTGCCAAATGAGATATGTAGGTAACCTAAAATGGTGCGGTCATAACTTTTATTTCAACCCCAATCCCTTTTTCAAAAATTTCAATCAATTCAAAGTTTCTATTCCAAACTCTTTCAAAACCTCCATTATTTTCAAACTTTTTCCAAAAACTTGCATCATGCATCATCCATCCGAAAAGTGATGACTAAACCCCGTTTTCAAAATTCTAAAGTGGATATTAAGTGGACAATGGTAATTGGTTATTCTAGTGAGTGAACAAAAGGGTGATTAGACATGTAGGTACCGAAAGGGCAGGGTAGAGTGATGATCTTATGATATCTTCCTTACATGAAACCAACCCCCGAACCTTAGATTTCTGTTTTCGAAAGACCAAAATGGAGATATTTTCAAAAAGGGCTTAAACATTTCAAGAGGTTGCCAAACAACCTATTTTTCCTATAAACCCTCTCTTGAGGGAGTTTTCAAAAATTTTTTTCAAAAACTCTAAGTTTAATCTTTGGGTTAACGCTTAGTTTTAAGTGCCCTAATTCACCTTCATCAAGTTAAGTGACGACTCCTATTTTTCTAAAAAGCCCTTAGTCAAATCAATTGTTTAAACCTAGTCGCACTTGTCCTTCTAGGGGGACGAGTTCTAGTGACAGAGTTCCGTCCTTTAGGGTCTCCGAGCCGAAAGGACCTTGGACACCCCAAAAACCGGGGCGCGACACTAATCCCTAGCAAACTACTAAAACCAAAAACATAATCTCTATTTTCGTAAGAGTCACAAATACATTTAGCCTATGCATCAAGCCTATAAACCCCTAGGTTATCCCTAGTGGACGAGTGATGTTTCGTGAAGATTTCCAGTGATGTTATCCACAAATATCAAAATATGACCTATAAGAAAGATAGTTAGAACAAATAATTCTATACAAAAGATAATCCGAGATATATCATCCATCTTCCCCTTCATTACTCAATACAGAAGTTAAAATAAATCTCAAATAACATAAGTGAGAGTCAATGTGTGTGTGTGGTGTATCAACACATTAGAGCTCACCCATAACTAAGTAAAATAAATATATCCTTCAAGTGTCAATTTCAACTCTCTCCAGGTATACACTCACAATAAAATGAACACACGAGGTACTCACAATGGAAAGCTCATTAAAATAAATTAAATATAATGAAACACAAAAGAGCAATCCAATAACAAGGACCGATAAGGTCTAAGTGTATTCGACTTGGCATAGCTTCATGAAAGAATACTCAAAGATGAACACTAATCGAAGTAATTAACAAAATATAACTTATACTCAAAATTAATTCACAGACATGTACTATTTAGATTAACTAGGACTTTTTACGGTTGTAACTTTGGCCAAGAGGTATAAGGTAGGAAAGGAAAGGATAAATGGTTCAAGACATGTGTGATCAAGGCATGTAATGATCTAGAAGGACACAATTCCAATTCCTAATTTCATTTGATGTTTCATTTTTTTTTCTTTTTTTCCTTGCTTCTTTTTTTCTTTTTTTTTTTCAAAATCTGACCTCTTTATTTTTTTCTTTTTCTTGCTCTTGCTCTTCCCTTCTTTTTCTTTCTTTGCTAGTTTCTTCTTTTTCTTTTCACATCGCAAACATATCACCCTTCTTTCAATGATATTCTCACAAGTGAAGATACTTGTGTTTTAATACTAGGAGAATACTTTTACAATGGTGTATTTTAACGAAAATCACCTCAAATATGGATTTAAATTGGTTCCAAGGGAATACATTCAACAAGAAAATTTGTAGCTCGAAATAACAAAAATGGCCTAGAATCATATCCGAAGTACATAAAAATGAAATTTAAAATAGTACAAGTGTCAACAACTCGAATCAGTATTCAACATATGAATCAATAACAAATGTAATAAAGCTATTGAATGAATGGAAGATGAACAAATTATTTTTGAGTAAATGTAAACACTCTAAAAAGTGTTAATAGATCTAAAGCTCACAAGATAAATCTCCACTCTTGTAGGATATAATCATAATAGATAGCTAAGGACGATGTCGTAACGTTATGATAGTTGTATATGAAATTAATTCTCTCAACTCATTTTTTCAAGAGAGATTTAAACAATTGCAAGAATATTAGAAGAAGAATCAGAAATCATACCCAAATATATCAATGCATATGATTATTCGTTCTTATATCTAACGTTGCAACTCATAATCAAAAATAAAAATAAATAAATAAACAAAATAAAAATTAAAAACTAAACTACAAAGCATTGAGTACAAAGTTAACAATTACCACATTGTGGTATGGATTCAAAGTTTGGCCTTAACTCATTCATTAGTAATTCATCATAAGGATTCAACAAATAAGAAGCAATTGAAATTCTAGGATCCTCATTAAGCTCTTGGCCATAAGTCTTGTACAAGGAAGATTGCGAAGGAGTCATGTGATCATGCACTAAGATGTAAGGACTCACTTCCCTAGGTATCTCTATGTTTTCTTCTCTTTTTTCACTCTCTATCTCCCTAGGCTCTTCCTTTGTCTCACTTTGAACCTTACTAGATTTATCATTCTCACTAACCTCCTCCTTGACCCTTGTAAGTACCCCATTTTTGACCGCTCGGCAGTCTACAGTCTGTCCAGACTTGTACTCAAGTCAATATGGACATATTCCAATCGAAGTCAACTCTCTAAGTCTAATCCCGTCTATCCATTGCTTCGTGGGCTTACTTGGCCCAAACAGAGGCAAAATGACCAAAATGCCCTTAGGGGGCATTGTCCTTTCCACATTCCAAATCAGACACATCTTTCTGAAGACAGTAAGTCCCCTTTCCAATTTTAAATCAGGCACGTCTTTCTGAAGATGGTAAGTTCCCTTTCCATATTCCATCAAGCGCATCTTTCCAAAGATGGTAATTCCCCTTTCTATATTCCAACAAGTATGTCTTTTCGAAGACGGTAAGTCCCTTTTTCCAATTCTATCAGGCACGTCTTTCCGAAGACGGTAAGTCCCCTTTCCAATTCCAAATCAGGCACGTCTTTCCAAAGACGGTGAGTCCCCTTTCCAATTCCAATTTCAATCCCTCTCTCGAGACAGTTGATTCCTCGAGATGGTAATTCTATCTAATCCGGCATGTTTTTTGAAGAAAATCTCTTTGGAATGGTAAGTCCCTTTAAACTTATCAACCAGGATGAGACCCCAAGTCCCCTAGATGGTAGAACGGTCCAACTTTGGCACCTGCTAGCCCGCCAATGCAAAAACGTCCATTTAGGCATGCCTTTCGAGAAAGTTGATTCTCAGGCGCTAAGTCCCTTTAGCAGCTTCCCGAGATCAGGCAATCTCGAGAATGATCGTGAACCGTCAGGGTAGCAGAAATACTCGTAAACATTGCAACCGTCAGAGTAGCGAAAATACTCACAAATAGGTCGATATAGGGAATTGCCAACAAACCCTTGCATCACGAGATCGCCGTTAGAGTGGTAGAAACATTCAAAACCTAGGTCAACACTAGTGCCTGCTAGCCCACTCTGCTGAAAAATAACTAAATTGCCCCTAGGGCCATTTTTCGGCACGTTTCTCGAGAACATACCTAAGTCCTCAGAACGGTAAGTCCACCCTTCCGAGATCATCCCAGAGATGATCCGGTATGGTTAGGTGCCCTCCAGCCCGTTTCGAGTCAATTTCAAGACTTTTCGGTTAAGAAGACCATTTTGCCCCTAGGCATCCGAATGCCCCGGGAACCACACCGGCCCTGGGTATCAAACCGGTAACTTTCCGAGAATGCCTCCTACAGTATTCTCAACCTTCTTTACCATTCCGAATCATTTCGAGTCAGTTTCAGCAAACTCGGTGCAAAATGACCGTTTTACCGTTAGTGGGCCGGTCACTTTTTCCCACCATACCGGCTCTAGGTATCAAACCAAAAACCTTTGAGAATATTCTAAATAATGTTTCCATATCTCAAGTCTTTTTCCAGGACATTCCGGGTCCATCCCAGCAGCTTTCCGGCCCGATTGACCGTTTTGCCCTTGATGGCCTAGTCAACCCTTCGGACACATCCAATCTTCGTTTTTCAAGTCAAATACCTACAGGACACTGTTCTAAGTGTTCCTGCCCTTTTTCCGACCTTTCGGGTTATTTTTGGTCTCTTAACTCCTTCTCGGACTTTCCGGAGTCACTCCTAGTAAAGCTAGGCTAACAATTGCATGGTAGTCATTAGTATAGGCGCTCAAATCTTTCTAAGATACATTGCTTGCCGACCTTAAAACTTTCCTAACTGGCTGGTGCCACTACAACAGGCACTAGGTCTATCCTATCTTTATAAATACAGAGCCTCTTCTAGCGTGAAAGAGGTCCGCAAACTCAGTATGAAAACCTTAATAATCGATATACAAAGCTCGTAGCGTCCATAAACCCTAGCTTCTCTAGGTTTTTCCAAACCCTAGCCACCATACACAAACCTTAGCCTCCTATACACTCATACACACCCCTATACACTTATACACTAGCCTCCAACCCTCCATTGAAAGCTTGGATTGCTGCAACTCGAAGCTCTCGAAGACCAAGACAAAGCTCTCAAAGACTGAAGCAAACACCGATGAAAAAGCAAGAAAGCAAGGCGCACAAAGCAAAGGGAAATAAATAAGACAAGGTAGGCTTTCTTTTTAAGTTTTTGCACTTCGCCCTCTCTCTTCTCTCTCCTAACCCACTTGGGTTTTCTTCTATTTTAATTCCCCATCTTCTTCCCCCCTCCCCCTTTGTTTGCATGCTTGAAACAAGGGGATTCCCGGTCCATGTGTAGGATTAGGCTATTGGAGAGTCACTGTGTCGGGAGCTTTCTTTTAGTCTAACCAAAGACCATATGGGTTCAGCCCCCCTTGATTATGTGGTGAAGCGTTAACCTTATATGTTCAAGACCCCAAATTTGCATTGTGCATATCATGATCTTGCATCTCTCCAAAATCATTTTCAAACTCGTTTTCAAAACTGGCATTAACATTGTTTTCAAAATTGCATCAAAATCTTCTTTTCCAAAATTTGTATTCAAAATCACAATCCTAGGGTGATTCTAGCCTTTCCATGGCTAGGGTTGTTTTAGGAAAGTATTACATTTAAAGTGACTTTCATGGTCCATATTTTCAAATCTCGTTATTTTCAAAACCACTATCCTAAAGTGGTTATAGCCCTCTTATGGTTAGAATCGCTTTAGGAAAGTGAGATATTTTATATACATTCCAAAATCTCTTCTAAAAAACCTCCTCCTAAAAATCTCTTTTCTAACATGCTTTCCATAAACTCTATTTAAATTCCTTTGCAAAATTGTTTTCTAAAAACTCTCTCCAAAAATCTATTTTCCAAAACTTCTCTTTTCAAACTCCTTTCCAAAACACTTTCCTCAAAATTCACTTTCCTAAAAACTTTTTCCTTAAAGTTTCTTCCAAAATTTTGTTTCTAAAACTCTCTCAAAGTTTTACTTTCCAAAAACTTTCTTCCTAAAATTCTTTTCAAAATACGCTTTCTAAAAAACTCCACTTTAGAATCTTCCTCCAAAATCTTCGTTTCCAAAAACACACTTTTCAAAAGAAAAAAAAAAACTCTTTCCTTAGAGTCTAAGTCAAGCCCTAGAACCCTCAATTAGGAAACCCTAATTTTCTTTCCAAAAATGTGATTTTCAACCTTGTCCCAAACCTAGATTTCCAAAACCTCCCTTTCTACATCAAAATCATAAGTTTTCAAAAAACCTCTTCTCTATGCCAAAACTAAAGTCTTCCAAATCTAGGGTTTCTAAAACCTCCCTTTCCAAATCCTCGTCAAATCCAATCTTCCTTTTAGGAAGCCAAATCCAATTTTCCCTTTAGGAAATCAAATCCAATCTCCCGTTTAGGAAACTAGATCCAATCCTCCATTTTTGGAAACAAAATCAAACCTTCTCTTTTAGAAATAAAATCCAATTCCTTGTTTTAGGAAATAGGAATTTTAACTCTTCCTAGTCTAAATCTTTCCTAATTCAACTCCTTCCTGATCTTCTACTTTCCTAAATCTTAAGTTTTTAAAACTTGAACATAAGAATCTTTCCTAAATTTTAAAACTCAACTTCCACATCTTTTCTAATTCAACCCTTTCCTAATTCCATCCCTTTCCAAATCTTAACTTTCCCAATCTAAGTTTTCAAATCTTTCTAAAACTCCAACCTTTCCTAATCCCAAGATTTTCTAAAACTCAAACTCTAAAACTTTCTAAGTCCCAAACTTTCTAAATTTCAAATATTTCCAAATCCAAAGCTTGCTAAATTCAAAACTTTCTTAAGTTAAAACTTTCTAAATCCCAAACCTTCTAAATTCTAAACCTTTCTTATTTTAAAAATTTTCAATTCAAATCTTTCTTAAATCTTAAACTTTCTTATTTTCAAAACTTCTTTATTTTCAAAACATTTCCTATTTCAAAACCTTTCTTAAAATGAAACTTTCTTAATTCAAAACTTTCCTAAGTTGAAACTTTCCTAAGTCCAAGCTTTCCTAAGTTGAAACTTTCCTAAACTAAAACTGTCCTAAATTGAAACTTTCCTAAAATGACACTTTCCTAATTTGAACCTTTCCTAATTTGAACATTTCCTAAATCCAATCTTTTTCTAAATCTTCCAAATCTAACATTCGAGTCAAATCTTTTCTTAAAGCCCTTCCAAGTCAAATATTTCTTAAGTCTAGGTTTTCTAAACCTCAATCTTTCCAAAACAAGTCTAAATCTTTCTTCCAAGTTCTAGCTTTCAAAATCAAAATCCAACCTTTTCAATTCCAAAATTCTAAATTCCAATCTTCAATCTTCTATTCTAAGTTTAAATCAAATCCATTTTTCAATCAAAATCTCTTTCTTCCAATCCAACCTTTTATTTTCTATCGAATTCTTGTCCAAACTACGACTGACCTGATTCCTCCAAATGGATACATAGGCAACCATCATGGGTGTGGTCACAACATTTTTCAAATTTTTATTTACACAATCTTTTTCAAATCTCCAATTCTACAATCTTCTTCAAGTTTTCAATTCCATAATCTATTCTTCCAATTCCAAAAATCTATTTCTAAATCTCTATTTTCAATTTCTAAAACTTTCCAATTTCAAATCTATCTTTGCAAATCTTTTTCCAAATCTATTTTCTTACTCTCTTTATTGCATTTGCATATCATGTATCATGTCTTTTAAACATTCTTTTTTCTAAAGTGGATAGGATTGGTCATTTGTTAGTTAAAGACTCTCATTGGTGAATCTAGAGTAAATAGACATGTAGATACCGCAAGGGCGGGGTAGGGTGATGGCTTAGTGCATCTTCCCTGTACGCAACCAACCTCTGAACCTAGATAACTGTTTTCGTAAGACAAAAAACAGAGTTATTTTTCAAAAAGGGCTTAAATGTTTTCCAAGGATTGCTAAACGACCTGTTTTCTTAAAAACCCTTTCTTGAGGTAGTATTTTAAAAATCGTTTTCAAAAACCCAAACTATAGTCTTCGGATTATACTTAGTTTTTAGGTGACCTAACTCACCTTAATCAAGTTAGGTGGCGACTCCAAATCTTTTCTAAAAGCACTATATTCAAATCTGTTTTCATTTCAAACCTAGTCGCACTCATTTTTCTAGGAGGGTGAGTTCTAATGAGAGAGTATAGTGTTTTTTCCGCTTGTGTGTGTATTTCTCGAGTGCAAAAAATCTGGGCACGACAACTAGTGACTCCACTGGGGACACTTAGAGGGTTAGGCCGTAGTTATGCCTTTTTACCCTTCACCCATGTAGAGTCTTCAATTAACTTGTTCAATCCTATTCACTTTAAATTTTCAAAACCAAAATTTCAAAAAACATGCGTTTATTCGTATTATCTTGTATTAAGTTTGTCATCTACATACTAACTCTTGCATCTTTGTTTTGTAGGTACACATCTTGTTTAAATTTTATTAACTGCTATGCATGAATGTGATGAACAGGATGAATGGGAGTTGTTGGGCTCTTTCCTCCACTTTTAAAAATCACACACACACTGCATGTGCACTTGCATTCTGCATACTTGCATTATTACCCTGATATGTCCTTTCTAGTTAGAAAGGGGGAACGGTATATTGGTTGTGGGCAACAGGCTGTGTCAGCTTCTTCGCCTACGGCCTCTTGATGGTTCCCCCGCTCAGATCACCAACCGATCAAGGCACCACCTCAAGGAGTGGGCCTAGGTTTGAAGATCCGAGGATCGAGCCTTTTTAGGACGCATTAGTCAACCCTCAACCTCATACTCATATAGACACCCTGCATAGCTGAACCTCTGCCGAATTTAAGACACGTGCACTGTTTTTCAAAACCGTGGAGGAAAGGGCGACTGCTCTTACTTTCATTTATGCCTGCTTAATCCTGTTGTTATAATAATTGTATTAATACTGTTATAATGACTGTCTAACAACTCATGCATGCACGTTTACCTTGCTCTTGCATTTTCTCTCCTTATACTCTTTGCATATCCATGCTCATGCATTCAATATCCCACGTCAAGACAAGAGTTTCAAGTAAGTCAAGTCACTGCATCCTCATGCATATGATCAACCCATCGAGAGTGACACCTAGTTCACTCTCCCTTGCATTAAACCTACCTAAACCCTAAGAGTTCCCATGTAACCCTAAGGACTCATGGCATGCACCTCAATTCATTTCATAATATGGGCCCCAATCCCTCTATGCTCACAGAGATGGGATTATCAAAAAGACAAGGGGCAATCGATCAACAAGGTCTCTATCCTTCTCAACATTAAATCTGACGAAGGCAAATCCAAAGACTCAAGAGTAGTTTAGGTTTTTCCTTTGTAAAACTAGATAGGTGGAAGTCCCAAGGAAAATGCTCCCTTCCCCCTATTGAAATGTATTTCAATTCTTTTGTAACTTAAACCCAGAATTCAATGTACTTTTTTTACTCTTGCGAATGAATGCATAGATGACCGAAGGTTCCAACTTGACAGTAAAGTATTTGCATATAGGGGCAAATCCCTTATCTCCAAAAGTGGGCCAATACATCATGATTAGTTTCCCTCCTAAAGAGGGGCACCCTAGGACATGCATTGCATAGAACTCTCCAAGAATCAAACTGTAACTTGCAATTGTTGTCCATATTCCTACAGCCAGGGAGATGACTACTAGTCCAATATCTTCCGTAATAGTGAAGGCCATGGTTTATAAGCTTCAGGAGAATATACTGTTGGAAAGCAAGAATGTTCGCAGAAACACCCTACACAGTCTACTTGCTACAATTCTAGAAGAGACAACTCATACCCTAGAGGGGCCCGACTACCAAGACCATTCCTTCCTAACCATGCAATCTCACCAACCCGACATGAACCTAACCATAGAAACCTCACCGGACCCTTCCCGTTATCACCTTACCCTCACTCCATTGTTTGAACCTGAACCTATGATCGTTGTGGCTAGACCTGAACCTAAACCAATATCCAAGGAGTCGTACGACCTAAGCTACCTTTAGTCTTGCCAAAGAAGCCAATTGTGCCCACCACCCTACCCGTCCTCACCAACCCTTCACCTGT
Source organism: Euryodendron excelsum (assembly GCA_033060915.1). Classification (NCBI taxonomy): domain Eukaryota; kingdom Viridiplantae; phylum Streptophyta; class Magnoliopsida; order Ericales; family Pentaphylacaceae; genus Euryodendron; species Euryodendron excelsum. The sequence goes on from CM065379.1 coordinate 30,732,104, forward strand.
GGTAGTCCCTTTACTCATAAATCTAAGAATAACTCTTCCCATTGTAACCCAACCGCCAATACCCAGTCTTCATAACGTCCTATGGAATTACCCAACTGTTAGGAGCACCGGAGAGCCCGTAACAGAAATAGGAGTGATGACTTGGTCAGGGCACCTCTACACCTCTGCTGAAGTGGAAAGAAAAGGAAAGGGAAGGATAAAGAGGGAGAATGCTCTAACCAACCGACAGATCAAGAGATGTCAGAATTCACCAAAGCTCTAGGAAAGGTTGATTACGACATCATGGAACAACTTAGAAAAGCCCCAGCTCATATTTCGATGTGGGGTTTGTTACTCACTTCTGAAGTGCACCGGGATGCTTTGATAAAAATCCTCAAGGATGCTCATGTGCCTGAGAGTTTCATGCCATATAACCGACATAACATGGTGAGCCTCATCATGGCCCCAAACATCATCACCTTCTCTGATGACGAGATTCCTGCTAATGGAACAGGCCATACCTAGGCTCTGCTTATCGCTGTAAGAAGAAGAGGAAAAATGGTAGCCAAAGTATTGATAGATAATGGGTCAGCTTTGAATGTGTGCCCGTATTCTACCCTAGAAAGGCTGGGAATGGACCAAACTTACTTGAAAAATAATGTTATGATCATTCGTGCCTTTGACTGTTCTCGAAGGGAAGCTATAGGGGAAATTGAAATGCCGGTTGAGATAGGACTAGTAACCTTCTCAATTAAGTTCTAGGTCTTGCACATTATGGCTGTCTACAATTTGCTATTAGGAAGGCCCTAGATTCATTCAGTGGGTGCAGTTCCTTCTAGCCTTCATCAGAAAGTCAAGTTCATCGTGGGCTCCAAGCTAATCTCTACTTTCACTGAAAAAGAGTTTGTTGTATACAAAGCTGATATCGTTGCATCTGACATTGAACTGCCCTCTTGCTTTCAGTTATTTGAATATATCACTGTTGTGCAGAAAGAAGATCAAGTGGAGCCGAAATATTCCTGGAACTCCCAGATGATAGTGCGGTACTTTAAAGCAAATGGTTTTCATCTGGGCAAAGGCTTAGGGAGATGTTCACAAGGAAGGCCTGTGGTCGTAGAAATACCGTCGGCCGAACCCACCTTTGGATTGGGGTATGAACCCACAAGAAAGGAGAAAATAAAAGCAGCGCGGAAGAAGAGGGCTAATAGGAAAGCTGTCATGGAACTCTTAGATCAATTTAAGCAGTTGGACATGGGAAAAGGAATGTCTACATTAAATAAGAAGAAGAGAAAAGTCCAAGAAGAAGCACCCATCATGACAGCCGACACTAGAATAACTCAAGATGGATCCATTCGAGCGATGCTGCCAGGAAAAAATTTGCATGATTGGGCCAGCAAAGACATCATCTGTGCTCGCAAGTTTCGGTACAAAGCTCACTAGAGCGAGATCCCGGAGCAACTGATTTGCCACAAACAAACTTTGTCCTCTTAATTTATTTATCTTAACTTTTTTTTTTTAAATCAAGTTAGTAATGGAAAAATACTCCTTTCTTGTTTGATTCATTGCACACTATTTTCCATGCCAGGGACCCTTGCATCCAATGTCTTACTCAGCTAATCCAGAGAATGCTAATCCTGATAAATGATGACTTAAACACCAAGTTTGATTACCAACAACTGGGAATTGAAGAAGACATAAATTATTTAGAGGAGGTGCCAGAGGAAATTTGAAAACAAATAGAAAGACATGAGAATCGTAATACCCCAAACATTAAGGAAATGGAAACCGTTAATTTGGGGAATGAAGGGGATCTAAAAGAGCTTAGAATCAGTACAGGCCTAGATTAATGGCAGCGTAAAGAATTACTGGAACTATTGCGTGCATACTTGGATGTTTTCGTGTGGTCCTATCAGGACATGCTGGGGCTGGATGAATCCATTGTTGAACATGGATTACCCTTGGACCCACAGATGAAACCCTTTAAGCAGGAGTTAAGAAGATTGAAGCCCAAATGGAGCCTGAAGATCAAGGAAGAAGTGATTAAACAGCTCCAGGTAGGATTCCTGCAAGTAGTAGAGTATCCCCAGTGGCTAGCTAATATTGTCCCGGTACCCAAGAAAGATGGCAAGGTGCGGATGTGTATTGACTTTTGGGACCTCAACAGGACTAGTCCAGAGGACGATTTTCCTCTCCCACACATAGACTTGCTTGTTGACAACATGGCCAGTCACGAAATGTTTTTCTTCATGGACGGCTTTTCGGGATATAACCAGATCAAGCTGGCTGAAGAGGACCGGGAGAAGACTGCTTTCATTACCTCCTGGGGAGTATACTGTTATAAAGTCATGCCATTCGGACTTTGCAATGTAGGGGCAACCTACCAAAAAGCCATGGTAACCTTATTCTATAAAATGATGCATCAAGAAGTAGAAATTTATGTGGATGACATGATCGTCAAGTCTAAACAGCGGAAAGACCACCTGTTTAACCTGCGGAAGGTGTGTGACCGTCTCCGTAAGTATCAGTTTAAGCTAAATCCTGCCAAATGCACATTCAGAGTAACTTCATGGAAGCTGCTGGGGTTTATAGTCAATGAAAAGGGGATAGAGGTTGATCTTGCCAAAGTTAAGTCTATCATCGAAATGCCGGCACCAAAGGGGGAAAGGAGGTTCTCTCTTTTCTAGGAAAATTAAATTTTATCAGCAGATTCATCGCCCAAATGACCCACCTGTGCGAACCTATTTTCAGGCTCCTTAAGAAAGACATTCCAAAAGAGTGGGATGATAACTGTCAAATAGTTTTTGAGAAAATCAAAGAATATCTACAGAATCCACCTGTCCTAATGGCACCAACCCTGGGACGTCCTTTGTTGATGTACATGTCAGCGTTAGATACTTCCATGGGATGTGTTTTGGGACAACATGATGAAACGGGAAGAAAAGAGCAAGCCCTTTACTACCTCAGTAAGAAATTCTTGTCGTATGAAACAAAGTATTCGGATCTTGAGAAAACCTGCTGCGTGTTAGCCTGGGCAGCTCACAGGCTTCGACACTACACGCTCTATCATACCACCTTCCTCATCTCTCAAATGGATCCCCTCAAGTATATATTCGAGAAACCAACCCTATCCAGCAGAATTGCCCGATGGCACATGATCCTGTTAGAATTCGACATCGTGTTCACTACCCGTAAAGCAGTCAGGGGGCAGGTGATAACTGATTGTAAGCACCCCATTTTTGACCGCTCAGCAGTCTACGCTTCGTCCAGACTACTACTTAAGTCAATATGGACGTATTCTAATCGAAACCAACTTTCTAGGTCCAATTCCCTTCTATCCATCGCCTCGCGGGCCCACTAGGCCCAAATAGAGGCAAAATAACCAAAATGCCCTTAGGGGCATTATTTTTTCCAATTCTAACTCCAATCCCTCTCTCGAGACAGTTTATTCCTCGAGACGGTCCCAAATCAAGCACGTCTTTTCGGAGACGATAACACCCCTTTCCAATCCCTCTCTTGAGACAGTTTATTCCTACAGACGGTTCTGAATTAGGTACGCCTTTCCGAAGATGGTAAGTCCCCTTTCCAACCCCTCTCTCAAGACAGTTTATTCCTCGTGACGGTTCCAATTCAGGCACGTCTTTCCGAAGACAGTAAGTTCCCTTTTCAATCCCTCTCTCAAGACAGTTTATTCCTTGAGACGATTCCAAATCAGGCACGTTTTTCCGAATACGGTAAGTCCCCTTTCTAATCCCTCTCTCGAGACAATTTATTCCTCGAGACGGTTCCAAATCAGGCACGCCTTTCCAAAGACGGTAAGTCCCTTTTCCAATCCCTCTCTTGAGACAGTTTATTCCTTGAGATGTTTCCAAACCAGGCACGTCTTTCCAAAGACGGTAAGTCCCCTTTCCAATCCCTCTCTCGAGACAGTTTATTCCTCGAGACGACTCCAAACCAATCACGTCTTTCCGAAGACAGTAAGTCCCCTTTCCAAGCTCTCTCTCGAGACAGTTTATTCTTCAAGACAGTTCGGCACATTTTTTGAAGAAAATCTCTTCGAAACAGTAAGTCCCTTTAAACCTATCGACTGAGACGAGATCTCAAGTCCCCTAGATGGTAGAACGGTCCACCTTTGGTGCCTGCTAGCCCGCCAATGCAGAAATATCCGTTTAGGCACGCCTTTCGAGAAAGTTAACTTCTCAAACGCTAAGTCCCTTTAGCAGTTTCGCGAGATCAGGCAGTCTCGGGAATGATTGCGAACCGTCAGAGTAGCAGAAATACTCATTAACATCACAACCGTCAGAGTAGCGAAAATACTCGCAAACAGGTCGATATAGGGAATTGCCAACAAACCCCTGTATCACACGACCGCCGTCAGAGTGGTGGAAACACTCAAACCCAGGTCAACACCGGTGCCTGCTAGCCCACTTCGGTGAAAAATGACCAAACTGCCCCTTGGGCCAATTCCGAGACTTTCCGGTCAAGATGACCATTTCGCCCATAGGCATCCGAACGCCCCGGGAGCCACACCGGCTCTAGGTATCAAGCCAATAATCTCCTGAGATTGCTTCTTATAGTATTCTCAACCTTCCTCTACCTTTTCAGATCATTCCGAGTCAATTCCGGCCAACCCGATATAAAATGACCGTTTTGCCCCTGGTGGGTCAGTCTCCTTTTTTGACCATACCGGCTCTGGGTATCAAACCGGTAACCTCCCGAGAATACTTCTTATAGTATTCTGAACCTTCCTCTACCTTTTCGGATCATTCCAAGTTAGTTCCGGCCAACCCGATACAAAATGATTGTTTTGCCCTTGGTGGGCCGGTCTCCTTTTCCGACCACACCGGCTCTGGGTATGAAACCAGTAACCTCCCGAGAATGCTTTTTATAGTACTCTCAACCTTTCTTTATCTTGCCGGATCATTCCGAGTCAGTTCCGACAAACCCGGTGTGAAATGATCGTTTTGCCCCTGGTGGGCCGGTCACCTTTTCCGACCACACCGGCTCTGGGTATCAAACCAGCAACCTTTGGGAACATTCTGAATAATGTTTCCAAATCTCGAGTCTTCTTCTGGGACAGTCCGAGTTCATCCCGGTAGCTTCCCAATCCGATTGACCGTTTTGCCCCTAAAGGGCTGGTCAACCCTTCCGACACATCCTATCCTCATTTTCAAGTCAAATACCTCCAGGACACTATTTTAAGTGTTCCTGCACTTTTTCGGCCTTCTGGGTCATTTCCGGTCTCCCAAACTCCTTCTTGGACTTTCTGGAATCATTTCTAGTGAAGCCAGGCTAAAAATTACATGGTAGTCACTAGTACAGGTGCCCAAATCTAGTCAAAGATACGTTGCTTGCTAACTTACAAACTTTCCTAACTGGCTGGCGCCACTACTAGTGGCGCCAAGTCAAGAATTAACCTAGCGCCACTCCTAGTGACACCAAGAGCAATTTTGCCCTAGCGCTACTGCAACAGGCGCCAGGTCTGTCCTACCTTTATAAATACAGAGCATCTTCCAGCATGAAAGAGGTCCGCAAACTCAGTCTAAAAACACCAATATTTGATATACAGAGCTCGAACACTCTCTAAACCCTAGCTTCCCTAGGTTTTCCAAACCTTAGCCTCCTATACACTCATACACACCTCCATACACTCGTACACTAGCCTTCAACCCTCCTTTGAAGACTTGAAGAGCTATAATCTAGAGTTTGAAGAATGAAGACCACTCTTGAGGATTGAAGACGAAGATCAAGATGAAGACCGAAGACAAGCAAGGCGTGCAAAATAAATAAGACACAAGGTAGGCTTTCCTTTTACGTTTCTGTACTCCCCCTCTCTCTTCTCTCTCCTAACCCATTTGAGTTTTCTCTATTTTAATCCCCCATCTCTTTCCCCCCCTTTCTTTGCATGCTTGAAACAAGGGGACTCCTGATCTATGCGTAGGATTAGACTATTGGAGGGTCACTGTGTCGGGGGCTTTCCTTTAGGCTAATCGAAGATCACATGGGTTCAGCCCCCTTGATTATGTGGTGAAGCCTTAACCTTGTATATTCACAGCCCTAAACTTGCATTGTGCATATCTTGATTGTTGCATTCTTCCAAAAGTTGTTTTCTAAATCGTTTTCAAACTTGTTTTCAAAGTTGAATCAAAATCTCCTTTTTCAAAACATGTTTTCAAAATCACAATTCTAGGGTGATTCTAGTCTTTCCATGGCTAGGATTGCTTTAGGAAAGTGTTACATTTAAAGTGACCAATATGGTCCATATTTTCAAAATCTTTGTTGTTTTCAAAACCACTTTCTTAAAGTGGTTCTAGCCTTCTTATTGTTAGAATCGCTTTAGGAAAGTGAGACATTTTTATACTTCCTAAAAACTCTCTTTTCAAATCTAGGGTGATGTTTGTTTTCAAATCTTTTTCCAAATCTATTTTTCAATTCTCTTTTCTTGCACTTGCATATCATACATCATGTTAAATTTCTTTTTAACCATTCTTTTTCAAAGTGGATAGGATTTGTCATTAGTTAGTTGAAGACTGTCATAAGTAAATCTAGGGCAAATAGACATGTAAGTAGTGCAAGGGCGGGGTAAGGTAATGGCTTAGTGCGTCTTCCCTACATGTAACCAACCTTCAAACCTAGAATCACTATTTTCAGAAGACCAAAATGGAGTTATTTTCAAAAAAGGGCTTACGTATTTTCTAAAGGTTGCCAAACAACTTGTTTTCTTAAAAACCCTCTCTTAAGGAGATATTTTCAAAATCGTTTTCCAAAACCCTAAGTGTAGTTTTCGGATTATGCTTAGTTTTTTGGTGACCCAACTCACCTAAATCAAGTTAGGGGGGCGACTCCAAATCTTTTCTAAAAGCCCTTTATTTAAATCTATTTTCAATTCAAACCTAGTTACACTCATTTTTCTAGGAGGGTGAGTTCTAACTAGAGAGTACAGTGTTTTTTCCACTTGTGTGTATTCCTCGAGTGTGAAAAATCTAGGTGCGACAGAAGGTACGGCCTCGATCATTTCAACTGGGAGATTTAATGCTCAAGAAGGTATTCCCCCATTAGCAGGCAGCGCAGGGGAAATTTGCTCCAAACTATGAAGGGCCATTCGTGGTAAAAAAAGGTCCTATCTGGAGGAGCTCTCGTTTTGGAAGAAATTGATGGCCAAGAATTCCCTAGTCCATTGAAATCAGATGCTGCCAAACACTACTACATATGATACTGAAAGTTAGACCTTTGGTTTCTGTGCAGAAGCAATAAAATCTACTCTCCTCATTCTCCACTAATCAATAGGGTAGTGTTTCAGTGGTAAAGCTCTATAGACTAAACAATCTAATTCCAAGATGAGGAGAGGCCCTCGTTTCATTTCCTATACAATTAAAATGTATACATATATATAACCTCTATCAAACCCTTAGAGCCAGTTACTTTCCTTCAGGAACATTCCCCAGTAAAGTGATCATGCTAGGTCCAAGTAGAAGCATTGGAGATATGCGTAAAAAAAAAAAAAAATCCTTGAAGTATTACCTTAAGTTCGCACAAACATTGTTATTAACGTCGTTAGTTCAAAAAAAAAAGTGATAAGATACCCAAAGAAAGATGGGAATATGCAGAAAAAGTGTTATTAGACCAAACATCATTAACAGTGATCACTAGTAGAATGGTAGGTTTGAGCCTTTTCCTTTTCTTTTAAAAGTAAAAAACCCACACCACAAACCCTAAAAGTCCTCTCATATTAGAGTTAAGTTGATTAGTTCAAATGAGCTTACTAAAATATGCTATTGGCTGGAGAATCGTGTAAGTAGTGTTTAGGAGCTTCTCAACAGAAACCAGAGACCAAGCTGAGGAAAGAGAGAGAAAGAAGAGAGAAAAATTAAGCGCGTTCTTGAGAATGCGGTGAAAACCCGAAAGGGTGCCTTAGGTAAAAAAGTAGGGATGTGGCAAGATACACAACTGTCGACCCTGGTGAAAACCTGCAAAGGCGCCTTGGTACAAAAATGATAGAGCTTGGACTGGTGAAAACCCTCATGGGCACTAGTAGTAAAAATAGCGAAAAAAAGGAGAGGGGGGAAGAGATCTAGATGTACGAAATAACCCAAGCTACAGCATTCCACAAAAGTTATATATATGGAAGTAGTAGTGTGAAAGTCAGAAGGCGTCTCGAAAGGCATTCTCCGGCTTAGCCCAGTTAAGGTTAAAGGAAGTAGGGTTTCCTTTTGCGGGACCATCAGTTTGTCAGGGTGTCAAACAAAAAGGAGTTATTTTTCATTGAGCTGCGACTTTCATTCAACTTTCCTCAAGTCTGTTGCTATACTAACCATGCAGGAAAGTCATACCAAAAGTACACGAGGCTGTGAGTGCATAAGACAAAAAGGGGTACAATACTAAACAAAGTATGTTTTTCTACAAATGCAGGAATCAATAAATCTAAGAGCGAGGGGCAAAAATGTATCGCTCCCCATCATCATCAGAGGAGGAATTAGCTATGCAGGGATCCGCTGGCTCGCCAACCCCAGGTGGAACATCCGAAGAGGTACCCACTGTCGATGACCTAGGCCGGCCCCACTCGTAGTCTACACATCTGGCCAGAAGCATGTCCCTCTCTTGGGTAAGGGACTCCACAATCTCCCGCAAGGACTGACTATCCGTCACATCACCCTCTAAGGAAGTGGAACTACCTAGAAAGCCTACGTCCCCTTGCAGCACTTAAAGGTGGGTCATCATGTGTTGATCTGGCTGCTGCTAGCTGTATCTCCAACGAAGCTACCTTAGCGTCTCTCATCCTCAATTGGTTATGCAATATCTGTATCAGTTGGCGGTTCTCCCACCTGTGATGACGCCCCTGAACAATCATAGCTATCAAGAAGTCAGTATACCCTACGGAAGGTAAAGGAGTCTCAATGAGAAGATCCCCAAGTCTACTGAGACCCAGTACGTAGCGTCGAAGCCAATAATGATAGGCCTCAATCGCAAGAGGCATGACAGAGAATGGACCGTCATCGTCAATGTGAGGAAGCAAAGATCTCCATGTGTCCATAACTCTCTCCACCAATGCTCCCAGGATCGACGCCTCAAAGACAAGAGTAAACTCAGCTGCAGATGCCGAATAAGGGATATCTTGACTCTTACCGAGCTGTTACAGAACCCGAATCCCAAAGAAAGGGGCAATGCCTCGCAGGCCTACTAGGGGCACGAAGGCCCTCCCGGAAGGCCCAACTCTCAAGCAATACCTACCAATCAGTCTTGAATACCACCCAACTGTGCCTGACCTCATACTCTGGAGGTAGCCAGCCCAGGATGCAACGGTTTGCAGAAATCTCCCCTCATCTGCCATGACGCACTGAGATCTCTCTAGGGAATGTATGTGGTTAAGCTCAGTATACCATGTATGCTAGAATAAGGGAGTAACAAACAAGTGCCCAATCACCCAGAGGTGGAAGAGAGTAGCGCATCCCCGGAAACGAGCGTCAACGGTTTGCTGGAATCTCGTAAGACTCACAAAGGTCTCCCCTACAATCATGGGAGCATAGGAATGCCCCTTATAGATCAGGGCCAGTAGTGCATACAGTCGACAGTCCACTAAATCATCTCCTCGTGGGAACACCAAGTAGTTTAGCAAAAGTAAGGCCAAAGCAACCATAGGAGAAACAACCCAATCCTGGGAAGTGTGCCAATCACCTAAATGGACTTGCATACTAGTGGAAAACTCAAAGCGAGAAAAGAGGAACTCTGCTGGGACATAAGGAAACTAGGGCAAATAAGAAGATAAAAGAATTGCACATCTGAGTCCGAGCTAGGACAAGACCACTGTAATACAGCCATCTGGAAAGAGGGGTCCCACAATGTCGGCAGAAACATCTCGAAAACCAAGAAGAAACCATACTCGTGGGGGGTAGGGGTAAGCTCGCACTCCCCAAGAGATAAGTCAGGTTGCCAGAAGGGAATCACTGCCTCTATGAGCCCGGGAATAAGCCGCACTGACAGAAGTGAAGCCATCTGACCAAAGGACCGGTGAAAGATATCATGCTCATCCGGAGGGGAATTGTCGTGCCAATCTCTCAATCGACTCAAAATCGTGTCTGCCATCCTAAAAAGGTAAGCCAAAGTAAGAGGCGTTAATGTACCGCATATGCAGATAAATAATAACATAACAAAGCAAAGTAAAATAAACAACTAACACAAACAAAATAAATAAAAGATTTCAAATGATAAGTCAGAACGAAATTTCTACACCTTTTCCTTTTCCCACTTCAAAGTCAAATCTCAAGGGTTTTATGTATTTTTCCTTCAAAAAGATTTTAGTTCTAAACTTTAACCAACTCTTTCCCTAATTTCTAAAAATTTTGGCAAAATTTTGTTTAACAATGGCCCCTACAACACCCATGACATCAACACAAAACACAAACCGTGCACTTTACAACGTGCAATCATATAACATCAACACCCGCACACACTTTTTGAATTTTTAAACTTTTCAAAACACTTGTTTTATTTTTCCAATAAATCAATGGCTTTCAAAATTATCCTAAAATTTCTCAAAATCATTTCAAATGTTTTCTAAAATATTCCTACATTTTTCAAAATTTTAAACTCTTAAATTTCATCAATTTCTTGAGTTTTCTTAATTTTCCTAGGTTTCTAAGTATTTTCCTATTTTTCAAAAAATTAAAAAATCACAAAGTTTTCAAAAAATCACGAAACTTCACACGGTTGTTAAACACATTTTTTTAAGGCACATTACATAAAAATCTAGCCAGAAAACCTAATGCCCATGCATGTAGGAACAAATTCCTTATTCTAGCAGAAAATCCTATTCACATAATCACGTAAAATCACTCAAATTCATTCAAACAAGCACCAAAATGTAAAAATAGCATCACCATAATGTTGAAAACATATCAAAACATCAATTTTCACTATTCACACAATTCAAACGAAATTATACACATCAAAATCAACAAAAATTTGAAAACTCACTTTTTGGAGTTCTCCGGCGAAATCTTCTCTTCCGGCGACTTTTCCGACGACGTGGTCTCCTTCCGGCAATCACCTGTGCTCTTCAAGAAGTGTTCTTTCAATGTCCAAGTCTGTTTCCTCGCAATGTCTCTCGGATTTGCGAAAATCTTCCAAATTCCCGCAAGTGTTCGAACCAGAAAATTTCCTGGTTTTGTTCCTAAGCCTGGCGCCACTAGCAGAGGCGCCAAGCCTTTTCTACCAAAGGCGCCACTCCTAGTGGCGCCAGTATCCAAATTCTGGGCAGCTTTACCCTTTTTCCCACCAAACTGGTTTTTCGATGGCCTTTTAGGCCCAATATCCATTTTCGAACCCCGGTTGTCGAAAAATTCCCAAAGTCCGTCTCTCCAACTGCCTCGCGGTCAACATGGGACTCTTACTCTTATCTTTTTCTGTCTTTGACAAGCAAAGACAAAAAAAGAGGGGCAGCTTACAGCACCCTATTTTTGACCGCTCGACAGTCTACAATCCGTCCAAACTTGTACTCAAGTCAATAAGGACGTATTCCAATTGAAGTCAACTCTCTAAGTCTAATCCCGTCTATCCATCACTTCACGGGCCCGCTTGGCCCAAATAGAGGCAAAATGACCAAAATGCCCTTAGGGGGCGTTATCCTTTCCACATTCCAAATCAGGCACGTCATTCCGAATATGGTAAGTCCCCTTTCTAATTTCAAATCAGGCATGTCTTTTTGAAGACGATAAGTCCCCTTTCCAATTTCAAATTAGGCACGTCTCTCCAAAGATGGTAAGCCCCCTTTCCATATTCCATCAGGCGCGTCTTTCCGAAGACGATAAGTCCCCTTTTCATATTCCATCAGGCACGTCTTTTCGAAGACGGTAAGTCCCCTTTCCAAATTAGGCACGTCTTTATGAAGACTGTAAGTCCCCTTTCTAATTCTAAATCAGGCACGTCTTTCTGAAGACAGTAAGTCCCCTTTCCAATTCCAAATCAGGCACGTCTCTCCAAAGATGGTAAGCCCCCTTTCCATATTCCATCAGGCGCGTCTTTCCGAAGACGATAAGTCCCCTTTCCATATTCCATTAGCCACGTCTTTTCGAAGACGGTAAGTCCCCTTTCCAAATTAGGCACGTCTTTATGAAGACTATAAGTCCCCTTTCTAATTCTAAATCAGGCACGTCTTTCTGAAGACAGTAAGTCCCCTTTCCAATTCCAAATCAGACACGTTTTTCCGAAGATGGTAAGTCCCCTTTCTAATTCCAATTCCAATCCCTCTCTCAAGACAGTTGATTCCTTGAGACGGTAATTCTATCCCATCTGACACATTTTTTGAAGAAAATCTCTTCGGAACGGTAAGTCCCTTTAAACCTGTCGATCGGGACGAGACCCCAATTCTCCTAAATGGTAGAATGGTCCATATTTTGCGCCTGCTAGCTCGCCAATGCAGAAAAGTCTGTATAGGCACGCCTTCTGAGAAAGTTGATTCTCAGACACTAAGTTCCTTTAGTAGCTTCCTGAGATCAGTCAGTCTCGGGAATGATCGCAAACCGTTAGGGTAGTAAAAATACTCACAAATATCGCAACCGTCAGAGTAGCGGAAATACTCACAAAAAGGTCGATGTAGGGAATTGCCAACAAACCCTTGTATCACGAGACCGCCGTCATAGTGGTGGAAACACTCAAAACCCAAGTCAACACCAGTGTCTGTTAGCTCACTCTGGTGAAAAATGACCAAACTGTCCCTAGGGCCATTTTCCGGCATGTTTCTCGAGAACATACCTAAGTCCTCAGAACGGTAAGTCTACCCTTCCGAGATTATCCTAGAGATGATCCGGCATGGTTAGGTGCCCTTCAACCCGTTTTGGGTCAATTCCAAGACTTTTCGGTCAAGATGACCATTTTGCCCCTAGGCATCTGAATGCCCCAGGAACCACACCGGCCCTAGGTATCAAACCGGTAACTTCCCGAGAATATCTCCTACAGTATTCTTGACCTTTCGTTACTGTTCCGAATCATTCCGAGTCAATTTCGGCAAACTCGGTGCAAAATGACCATTTTGCCCTAGTGGGCTGGTCGGCTTTTCCGACCACACTGGCTCTGGGTTTCAAACCGGAAACCTTTGCGAACATTCTAAATAATGTTTCCATATTTCAAGTCTTTTTCCAAGACATTCTGGGTCCATCCTAGCAGCTTTCCGGCTCGATTGACCGTTTTGCCCCTGATGGCTCGGTCAACCCTTTCGACCGTGTCGGGGGCTTTCTTTTATTCTAACCGGAGACCACGTGGGTTCGGCCCCCTTTGATTATGTGGTTAAGCCTTAACCTTGTATGTTTACAACCTCAAATTTTCATTGTGCATAACGTGATCTTGCATCTCTCCAAAATCGTTTTCAAACTCGTTTTCAAAACTTGCATTAACATTGTTTTCAAAATTGCATCAAAATCTTTTTCCCAAAATTTATTTTCAAAATCACAATCCTAGTGTGATTCTAGCCTTTCCATGGCTAGGGTTGCTTTAGGAAAGTGTTACATTTAAAGTGACTTTCATGATCCATATTTTCAAATCTCGTTATTTTTAAAACCACTATCCTAAAGTGGTTCTAGCCCTCTTATGGTTAGAATCGCTTTAGGAAAGTGAGATATTTTATATACATTCCAAAATCTCTTCTAAAAAATCTTCTCCTAAAAATCTCTTTTCCAACATGCTTTCCATAAACTCTCTTTAAATTCCTTTCCAAAATTGTTTTCTAAAAACTCTCTCCAAAAATCTATTTTCCAAAACTTCTCTTTTCAAACTCCTTTCCAAAACACTTTCCTCAAAATTGACTTTCCTAAAAACTCTTTCTTAAAAGTTTCTTCCAAAATTTTGTTTACAAAACTCTCTCAAAGTTTTACTTTCCAAAAACTTTCTTCCTAAAATTCTTTTTAAAATACGCTTTCTAAAAAACTCCTCTTTAGAATCTTCGTCCAAAATCTTCATTTCCAAAAATGCACTTTCCAAAAAAAAAAAAAAACTCTTTCCTTAGAGCCCAAGTCAAGCTCTAGAACCCCTAATTAGGAAACCCTAATTTTCTTTCCAAAAACGTGATTTTCAACCTTGCCCCAAACCTAGGTTTCCAAAACCTCCCTTTCTACATCAAAATCATAAATTTCCAAAAAACCTTTTCTCTACGCCAAAACTATAGTCTTCCAAATCTAGGGATTCTAAATCCTTCCTTTCCAAATCCTCGTCAAATCTAATTTTCCCTTTAGGAAGCCAAATCCAATTTTCCCTTCAGGAAACCAAATCCAATCTCCCATTTAGGAAACTAGATCCAATCATCCGTTTTTGGAAACAAAATCAAACCTTCTCTTTTAGAAATAAAATTCATTCCCTTGTTTTAGGAAATAGGAATCTTAACTCTTCCTAGTCTAAATCTTTCCTAATCTTCTACTTTCCTAAATCTTAAGTTTCCAAAACTTGAACATAAGAATCTTTCCTAAATTTTAAAACTCAACTTCCACATCTTTCCTAATTCAACCCTTTCCTAATTTCATCCCTTTCCAAATCTTAACTTTCCAAATCTAAGTTTTCAAATCTTTCTAAAACTCCAACCTTTCCTAATCCCAAGATTTTCTAAAACTCAAACTCTAAAACTTTCTAAATTTCAAATCTTTCCAAATCAAAGCTTTCTAATTTCAAAACTTTCTTAAGTTAAGACTTTCTAAATCCCAAACCTTCTAAATTCTAAACCTTACTTATTTTAAAATTTTCCAATTCAAATCTTTCTTAAATCTTAAACTTTCTTATTTTCAAAACTTCCTTGTTTTCAAACCATTTCCTATTTCAAAACCTTTCTTAAAGTGAAACTTTTTTAATTCAAAACTTTCCTAAGTTCAAACTTTCTTAAGTCAAAACTTTCCTAAGTTGAAACTTTCCTAAACCAAAACTTCCCTTAAATTAAACTTTCCTAAAATAAGACTTTCCTAATTTAAACATTTTCTAAATCCAATCTTTTTCTAAATTTTTCAAGTCCAACATTCAAGTCAAATATTTTTTTAAAGCCCTTCCAAGTCAAATCTTTCGTAAGTCTAGGTTTCCTAAACCTCAATCTTTCCAAAACAAGTCTAAATCTTTCCTCCAAGTTCTACCTTTCCAAATCAAAATCCAACCTTTTCAATTCCAAAATTCTAAATTCCAATCTTCAATCTTCTATTCTCTATTCTAAGTTTAAATCAAATCCATTTTCCAATCAAAATCTCTTTTTTCCAATCCAACCTTTTATTTTCTATTGGACTCTTGTCCGAACTATGACTGACCTGATTTCTCCAAAAGGATATGTAGGCAACCCTTATGGGTGCAGTCATAACATTTTTCAAATTTTTATTTCCACAATCTTTTTCAAATCTCCAATTCTACAATCTTCTTTAAGTTTTCAATTCCATAATCTATTCTTCCAATTCCAAAAATCTATTTCTAAATCTCTATTTTCAATTTCTAAAACTTTCCAATTTCAAATCTATCTTTTCAAATCTATTTTCTTACTCTCTCTATTGCATTTGCGTATCATGCATCATGTCTTTTAAACATTCTTTTTTCTAAAGTGGATAGGATTGGTCATTTGTTAGTTAAAGACTCTCATTGGTGAATCTAGGGTAAATAGATATGTAGGTACCGTAAGGGTGGGGTAGAGTGATGGCTTAGTGTATCTTCCCTACATGTAACCAACCTCCAAACCTAGATAACTATTTTCGTAAGACCAAAAATGGAGTTATTTTTCAAAAAGGGCTTAAATGTTTTTCAAGGGTTGCTAAACGACCTGTTTTCTTAAAAACCCTCTCTTGAGGTAGTATTTTAAAAATCATTTTCAAAAACCCAAAGTGTAGTCTTCGGATTATGCTTAGTTTTTAGGTGACGTAACTCACCTCAATCGAGTTAGGTGGCGACTCCAAATCTTTTCTAAAAACCCTATATTCAAATATATTTTCAAGTCAAACCTAGTCGCACTCATTCTTCTATGAGGGTGAGTTCTAATGAGAGAGTACAATATTTTTCCTGCTTGTGTGTGTATTCCTCGAGTGCGAAAAATCTAGGCGCGACAGTTGGCGACTCCACTGGGGACACTTAGAGGGTTAGGCCTTAGTCATGTCCTTTTACCCTTCACCCATGTAGAGTCTTCAATTAACTTGTTCGATCCTATTCACTTTAAATTTTCAAAACCAAATTTTCAAAATTATTTTCAAAAACCATGCATTTATTCATATTATCTTGTATTAAGTTTGCTGTCCACATGCTAACTCTTGCATCTTTGTTTTGTAGGTACACATTTTGTTTAAATTTTATTAACTGCCATGTATTGAATGTGATGAACAGGATGAATGGGAGTTGTTGGGCTCCTTTCTCCGCCTTTGAAAATCACACACACACTGCATGTGCACCTGCATTCTGCATACTTACATTTTACCCTGATATGTCCTTTCTAGTTAGAAAAGGGGAACGATATATTGGTTGTAGGCAAGATGTTGTGTCAGTTTCTTCGCCTACGGCCTCTTGATGGTTCCCCCGCTCGGAACACCAACCGATCATGGCACCACCTTGGGGAGTGGGCCTAAGTTTGAAGATCCGGGGACCAAGTCTTTTTAAGACGCATTAGTCAACCTTCAACCTCATACTCATATAGACACCCTGCATAGCTGAACCTCTGCCGAATTTAAGACACGTGCACTGTTTTCCAAAACCATGGAGGAAAGGGCGACTGCTCTTACTTTCATTTATACCTGCTTATTCCTGTTGTTATAATAACTGTATTCATACTGTTATAATGACTGTCTAACAACTCATGCATGCACGTTTACCTTGCTCTTGCATTTTCTCTCCTTATACTCTTTGCATATCCATGCTCATGCCTTCAATTTCCCATGTCAAGATAAGAGTTCTAAGTGACTCAAGTCACTGCATCCTCATGCATATGTTTAATCCATCGAGAGTGACACCTAGCTCACTCTCCCTTGCATTAAACCCACCTACACCCTAAGGGTTCCCATGTAACCCTAAGGACTTATGGCATGCACCTCAATTCATTTCATAAGAGGGGCCCCAATCCCTCTATGCTCACGAAGATGTGATTGTCAAGAAGACAAGGGGCAATCGATCAGCAAGGTCTCTCAGCGACCTCCTTGACATCAAATCCGACGAAGGCAAATCCGAAGACTCAAGAGTAGTTTAGGTTTTTCCTTTGTAAAACTAGATAGGTGGAAGTCCCAAGGAAAATGCTCCCTTTCCCCTGTTGAAATGTATTTCAATTCTTTTGTAGCTTAAACCCGAAATTCAATGTACTTTTTTTACTCTTGCAAATGAATGCATGGATGACTGAAGATTCTCACTTGACGGTAAGGTATCTGCATACAAGGGCAAATCCCCTATCTCCAAAAGTGGGCCAATACATCATGATTAGTTTCCCTCCTAAAGAGGGGCATCCTAGGACATGCATTGCATAGAACTCTCCAAGAATCGAACTCTAACTTGCAATTGTTGTCCATATTCTTACGGCAAGGGAAATGACTACTAGTCCAATATCTTCTGTAATAGTGAAGGCCATGGTTTACAAGCTTCAGGAGAACATACCATTGGAAAGCAAGAATGTTAGCAGAAACACCCTACACAGTCTACTTGCTACAATTCCAGAAGAGACAACTCATACCTTAGAGGAGCCCGACTACTAAGACCATTCCTTCCTAACCATGCAATCTCACCAACCCGACATGAACCTAACAATAGAAACCACACCGGACCCTTCCCGTTATCACCTTACCCTCACTCCATTGTTTGAACCTGAACCTATGATCGCTGTGGCTAGACTTGAACCCCAAACCAACATCTAAGGAGTCGTACGACCTAAGCTACCTTTAG
This sequence comes from Euryodendron excelsum, assembly GCA_033060915.1. Classification (NCBI taxonomy): domain Eukaryota; kingdom Viridiplantae; phylum Streptophyta; class Magnoliopsida; order Ericales; family Pentaphylacaceae; genus Euryodendron; species Euryodendron excelsum. The sequence continues at coordinate 30,749,936 of CM065379.1, forward strand.
TCTTGCCAAAGAAGCCAATTGTGCCCACCACCCTACCCGTCCTCACCAACCCTTCACCTGTGGTAGTCCTTTTGCTCATAAATCTATGGATAACTCTTCCCATTGTAACCCAACCGCCAATACCCAGTCTTCATAGCGTCGCGTGAAATTACCCATCTGATTGGAGCACCGGAGAGCTCGTAACAAAAATAGGAGGGATGACTTGGTTAAGGTGCCTCTACACCTCTACTGAAGTGGAAAGAAAAAGGAAAGGGAAGGACAAAGAGGAAGAATGCTCCAACCAACTAACAGATCAAGAGATCTCAGAATTCACCAAAGCTCTAGGAAAGGTTGATTATGACATCATGGAACAACTTAGAAAAGCCCCAGCCCATATTTCAATATTGGGTTTGTTGCTCACTTTTGAAGTGCACCCGGATGCTTTGATAAAGATCCTCAAGGATGCTCATGTGCCTGAGAGTTTCACGCCAGATAACCGACATAACATGGTGAGCCTCGTCATGGCCCCAAAGATTATCAGCTTCTCTGATTACGAGATTCCTGTTGATGGAATAGGCCATACCCGGGCTCTACATATCGCTGTAAGAATAAAAGGAAAAATTATAGCCAAAGTATTGATAAATAATGGGTTAGCTTTGAATGTGTGCCCGTATTCTGCCCTAGAAAGGCTGGGAATGGACCAAACTTACTTGAAAAATAGTGGTATGATCATTCGTGCCTTTGACGGTTCTCGGAGGGAAGCTATAGGGGAAATTGAAAAGCCGGTTGAGATAGGACCAGTAACCTTCACAATTAAGTTCTAGGTCTTGCACATTTCGGCAGTCTACAATTTGCTGTTAGGAAGGCCTTAGATTCATTTGGCGGGTGCAGTTCCTTCTAGCCATCATCAGAAAGTCAAGTTCATCGTGGGCTCCAAGCTGATATCTATTTTTGCTGAAAAAGAGTTTACTGTATACAAAGCTGATATCGTTGCATCTGACATTGAACTACCCTCTTGCTTTCAGTTGTTCGAATATATCACTGTTGTGCAGAAAGAAGATCAAGTGGAGCCGAAATATTCCCGGAACTCCTAGATGATAGTGCTGTACTTTAAAGCAAATGGTTTTCATCAAGGCAAAGGCTTAGGGAGATGTTTATAAGGAAGGCCTGAGGTTGTAGAAATACCATCGGAGGAACCCACCTTTGGGTTGGGGTATGAACCCACGAGAAAGGAGAAAATAAAAGCAGCACGGAAGAAGAGGGCTTATAGGAAAGCTGTCATGTAACTCTCGAATCAATTCAAGCAGTTGGACATGGGGAAACGAATGTCTACATTAAATAAGAAGAAGAGAAAAATCCAAGAAGAAGCACCTGTCATGACGGCCGACACTGGAACAACTCAAGATGGATCCATTCGAGCGACGGTGCCAAGGCAAAAATTTGCATAATTGGGCTAGCAAAGACATCATCCGTGCTCGCAAGTTTCGGTACAAAGCTCACTAGAGCGAGATCCCGGAGCAACTGATTTGCCACAAACAAACTTTGTCCTCTTAATTTACTTGTCTTAACTTTATTTTTTTTAAGTCAAGTTATTAATGGAAAAATATTCATTTCTTGTTTGTTCATTGCACACTATTTTCCATGCCAAGGCCCTTGCATCCGATGTCTTACTCAGCTAATCCAGAGAATGCCAATCCTGATAAATGATGACTTAAACACTGAGTTTGATTACCAACAACTGGGAATTGAACAAGACATAAATTATTCAGAGGAGGTGCCAGAGGAAATTTGGGAACAAATAGAAAGACATGAGAATCGTAATACCCTAAACATTGAGGAAATGGAAACCGTTAATTTGGGGAATGAAGGGGATCCAAAAGAGCTTAGAATCGGTACAGGCCTAGATCAATGGCAGCGCAAAAAATTACTGGAACTATTGCGTGCATACTTGGATGTTTTCACGTGGTCCTATCAGGACATGCCCGGGCTAGATGAATCCATTGTTGAACATGGATTACCCCTGGACCCGCAGATCAAACCCTTTAAGCAGAAGTTAAGAAGATTGAAGCCCGAATGGAGCCTAAAGATTAAGGAAGAAGTGATTAAACAGCTCCAGGCAGGATTCCTGCTAGTAGAGTATCCCCAGTGGCTAGCTAATATTGTCCCGGTACCCAAGAAAGATGGCAAGGTATGGATGTGTATTGACTTTCGGGACCTCAACAGGGCTAGTCCAAAGGACGATTTTCCTCTCCCACACATAGACTTGCTTGTTGACAACACGGCCGGTCACGAAATGTTTTCCTCCATGGACGATTTTTCGAGATATAACTAGATCAAGCTGGCTGAAGAGGATCGGGAGAAGACTGCTTTCATTACCCCCTGGGGAGTATACTTTTATAAAGTCATGCCATTTGGACTTCGCAATCCAGCGCCAACCTACCGAAAAGCCATGGTAACCTTATTCCATGATATGATGCATCAGAAAGTAAAAATTTATGTGGATGACATGATCATCAAGTCCAAATAGCGGAAAGACCACCTGTTTAACCTGCGGAAGGTGTGTGACCATCCCCGTAAGTATCAGTTTAAGCTAAATCCTGCCAAATGGACATTCGGAGTATCTTCAGGGAAGCTGCTGGGATTTATAGTCAATGAAAAGGGGATAGAGGTTGATCCTGCCAAAGTTAAGTCCATCATTGAAATGCCGGCACCAAAGGGGGAAAAGGAGGTTTGATCTTTTCTAGGAAAATTAAATTTTATCAGCAGATTCATCGCCTAAATGACCCACCTGTGTGAACCTATTTTCAAGCTCTTTAAGAAAGACGTTCCAAAAGAGTGGGATGATAACTACCAAATAGTTTTTGAGAAAATCAAAGAATATCTGCGGAATCCACCTGTCCTAGTGGCACCAACCCCGGGACGTCCGTTATTGATGTACATGTTAGTGTTAGATACTTCCATGAGATGTGTTTTGGAACAACATGATGAAACGGGAAGAAAAGAGCAAGCCATTTACTACCTCAGTAAGAAATTCCTGCCGTATGAAATAAAGTATTCGGATCTCGAGAAAACCTGCTGCGCATTAGCCTGGGCAGCTCACAAGCTTTGGCACTACATGCTCTATCATACCACCTTCCTCATCTCTCAAATGGATCCCCCTAATTATATATTTGAGAAACCAACCCTGTCCAGCAGAATTATCCGCTGGCACATGATCCTGTCAGAATTCGACATCGTGTTCACTACTCGTAAAGCAGTCAAGAGGCAGGTGATAGCTGATTATATGGCCGAGAACCCTATTGATGATTATCAATCCATAAAACCCCAATTTCCAGATAAAATATACTATGCGTTGATGACGCATCTGAAGAGCAAGCAGGAGCCGGGTGGAAGATGTATTTTGACGGGGCTGCTAACAAGAAGGGAGCTGGCATTGGGGCAGTAATAGTGTCAAGAGCAGGTAGTCACTATCCTATTGTGGTTAAGCTATAACTTGAATTATACACCAATAACATCGCCGAATATAAGGCTTGCATCCTAGGATTAAGATTGGCATTAGAAATGAAGATTGAGGAATTGGTTGTTTTCGGCGATTGAGATCTGGTTATTCAGCAATCTAAGGACGTATACCAAACTCGAGATGCCAAACTTTCCCTGTATCATCAACAGGTTAGAGATTTCTGTCAGCTATTCAAAAACGTGGATTTTCATCACATACCCCGAGCAGAGAACAGTTTTGCCGATGCCTTAGCTACGTTAGCTACAGCAATCAAGGTCGACAGGGGTACTGAAATACCCCCTCCATAGATCTTTACCAGGGATATCCCTTCCTATTGCCTACACACAATTGTTGAACCCAACGAGAGACCATGGTTTTATGACATCCAGAGGTATATCCAAGCCAAGACATTCCCTGATGCAGCATTACAATGAGATAGGAAGACCATTTGTCGTTTGGCGGGACATTATTTCATGGCTGGAAATGAGCTTTTCAAGAGATCATGGTTCGGACCCCTAAGATGCATCAATGCCATCGAAGCCAAAGTTATTACGGAGGAAGTACACGAAGGAGTTTGTGGTCCCCACATGAATGGCCACACGCTTGCAAAGAAGATTCTCCGGACAGGGTATTACTGGTCAACAATGGAGTCAGATTGTATCATATACGTTCTTCGGTGCCACAAGTGCCAAACACATAGGGATAAGATTAAAGCACCGCCGACTGAGCTCCATTCCATGTTAGTCTCGTGGCCTTTTTCTATGTGGGGGATAGATATGATTGGTCCTATCAGTCCTAAAGCTTCTAATGGCCACCGCTTCATCCTTGTCGCCATTGATTATTTCATTAAATGGGTGGAAGCCGTTTCCTATGTTCAGTTCACCAAGAGGGTCGTGGAAAGGTTCATCAAAAATCATATCATTTGCTGGTATGGGATTCCCGAATCACTCATTACTGACAATGCTTCCAATCTGAACAACGAGTTGATGTCAAAGTATGCCAAATATTTCGCATTACGCACCGGAATTCGGTCACCTACCGGCCTCAGATGAACAGAGCAGTGGACGTAACCAACAAGAACATTAAGAGAATACTCTGAAGGATGATTGACAACTACAGAGATTGGCATGAGAAACTTCCTTTTGCACTGATGGCTTACCTAACTACTATGAGGGTCTCCACCGGAAGCACCCCCTTCGAGTTGGTCTACGGCACCGAGGTAGTCATCCCCGTCGAGATTGAGATTCCTTCCTTAAGGATCTTAATAGAAACAAACCTGGATGAAGCAGAATGGATCAAAGACCGGTATGCCCAACTCTGCCTGCTAGATGAGAAGCGGCTAACTACGATTTATCACGCTCAATGTTACAGAAGGCGAATGGCCAAGGCGTTTGATAAGAAGGTATGACCTCGATCATTCGAACCGGGAGATTTGGTGCTCAAGAAGGTGTTCCCCCATCAGGAGGCAGCGCAGGGGAAATTTGCTCCAAACTATGAAGGGCCATTCGTGGTAAAAAAAGGTTCTGTCTAGAGGAGCTCTCATTTTGGAAGAAATGGATGGCCAAGATTTCCCTAGTCCGTTGAATTCAGATGCTGCCAAACACTACTACATATGATTCTGAAAGTTAGACCTTTGGTTTCTGTGCAGAAGCAATAAAATCTACTCTCCTCATTCTCCACTAATCAACAGGGTAGTGTTTCAGTGGTAAAGCTCTATGGACTAAACAATCTAATTCCAAGATGACGAGAGGCCCTTGTTTCATTTCTTATACAATTAAAATGTATACATATATATAACCTCTGTCAAACCCTTAGAGTCTGTTACTTTCCTTCAGGAACATTCCCCAACAAAGTGATCATGCTAGGTCAAAGTACAAGCACTGGAGATATGCATGAAAAAAAAAAAAAAATCCTTGAAGTATTACCTTAAGTTCTCACAAACATTGTTATCAATGTCGTTAGTTCAAAAAAAAAAAAAACAGTGATGAGATACCCGATGAAAGATGAGAATACGCAGAAAAAGTGCTATTAGACCTAACATCATTGATAGTGATCACTAGTAGAATGGTAGGTTTGAGCCTTTTCCTTTTCTTTTAAAAGTTAAAAACCCACACCACAAACCCTAAAAGTCCACTCAGATTAGAGTTAAATTGATTAGTCCAAATGAGCTTACTAAAATATGCTATTGGCTGGAGAATGGTGTAAGTAGTGTTTAGGAGCTTCTTAACAGAAACCAGAGACCAAGCTGAGGAACGAGAAACAAAGAAGAGAGAAAAATTAAGTGCGTTCCCAAGGATGCGGTGAAAACCCGAAAGGGCACCGTAGGTAAAAAAAAGTAGGGATGTGGCAAGATATAAAACTGTTGACCCTGGTGAAAACCTGCAAAGGCGCCTTGGTGTAAAAATGACAGAGCTGGGACTGGTGAAACCCCTCATAAGCACTAGTAGTAAAAATAGCGAAAAAAAAAGGGGAGGGGGGAAGAGATCTAGCTGTACGAAATAACCCAATCTACAGCATTCCCCAAAAGTTATATGTATGAAAGCAGCAGTGTGAAAGTCAGAAGGCATCTCGACAGGCATTCTCTGGCTTAGCCCAGTTAAGGTTAAAGGAAGCAGGGTTTCCTTTCGCGGGACCATCAGCTAGTCAGAGTGTCAAACAAAATGGAGTTATTTTTCATTGAGCTGCGACTTCATTCAACTTTCCTCAAGTCTGTTGCTATACTAACCATGCAGGAAAGTCATACCAAAAGTACGCGAGGCTATGAGTGCATAAGACAAAAAGGGGTACAATACTAAACAAAGTACGTTTTTCTACAAATGCACGAATCAATAAATCTAAGTGCGAGGGGCAAAAATGTATCGCTCCCCATCATCATCAAAGGAGGAATTAGTTATGCAGGGATCCGCTGGCTCGCCCACCCCAGGAGGAACATCCGAAGAAGTACCCACTGTCGATAACCCAGGCCGGCCCCGCTCATAGTCTGCACATCTGGCCAGAAGCATGTCCCTCTCTCGGGTAAGGGACTCCACAATCTCCCGCAAGAACTGACTATCCGTCATATCACCCTATAGGGAAGTGGAACTGCCTAGAACGCTTACGTCCCCTCATAGCACTCAAAGGTGAGTCATCATGTGTTGATCTGGCTACTGCTAGCTGCATCTCCGACAAAGCTACATCAGCATCTCTCATCCTCAACCGGTCATGCAATATCCGTATCAGTCGGCGGTTCTCCTGCCTATGACGATGCCCTTGAACAATCATAGCTGTCAAGAAGTCGATATACCCTACGGAAGGTAAAGGAGTCTCAATGAGAAGATCCCAAAGTCTACTGGGACCCAACACGTAGCGTCGAAGCCAATAATGATAGGCCTCAGTTGCAAGGGGCAGGACAGAGAATGGACTGTCATCATCAACGTGAGGAAGCAAAGATCTCCATGTGTCCATAACTCTGTGCACCAATGCTCCTGGGATCGAGACTTCAAAGACAAGAGTAAACTCAACTGCAAATGCCGAATAAGGGATATCCTGACTCCTACCGAGCTGTCGTAGAACCTGAATCTCGAAGAAAGGGGCAATGCCTCACAAGCCTGCTAGGGGCACGAAGGCCCTCCCGAAAGGCCCAACTCTCGAGCAATACCTACCAACCAGTCTTGAATACCACCTGACCGTGCCTGACCTCATGCTTTAGAGGTAGCCAGCCCAAGATGCAACGGTCTGCAAAAATCTCCCCTCATCTGCCATGACACCCTGAGATCTTGCTAGGGAATGTAAGTGGTCAAGCTCGGGATACCATGTGTACTAGAACAAGGGAGTAACAAACAAGTGCCCAATCGCCCAGAGTTGGAAGAGAGTAGCGCATCCCTAGAAATGAGCGTCAACGGTCTGCTGGAATCTCGTAAAACTCACAAAGGTCTCCCCTACAATCATGGGAGCATAGGAATGCCCCTTACGGATTAGGGCTAGTAGTGCACATAGTCGACAGTCCACTAAATCATCTCCTCGTGGGAACACCAAGTGGTTTAGCAGAAGCAAGGCCAAAGCAACCATATGAGAAACAACCCAATCCTGGGAAGTATGCTAATCACCTGAATGGACTCGCATACCAGTGGGAAACTCAAAGCGAGAAAAGAGGAACTCTGCTTGGACGTAAGGAAACTGGGGCAAAGAAGAAGATGAAAGAACTACGCGTCTGAGTTCGAGCTGGGATGAGACCACTGTAATATAGCCATCCGGAAAGAGGGGTCCTACAATGTCGGCAGAAACATCTCAAAAACTAAAAAGAAACCCATACTTGTGGGGGGTAGGTGTAAGCACCTCATTTTTGACCGCTCGACAGTCTACACTCCGTCCAGACTTGTTTTCAAGTCATTGTGGGCATATTCCAATCGAAACCAATCCTCTAGGTCCAAATCCTATCTGTCCATTGCTTTGCGGGCCTGTCAGGCCTAGATAGAGGCAAAATGACTAAAATGCCCTTAGGGGCATTGTCCTTTCCTTTCCAACCCCACTCTCGAGACAGTTTATTCCTCGAGACGGTTCCAATCCAAGCGCGTCTCTTCGGAGATGGTAAGACCCCTTTCCAATCCCTCTCTCGAGACAGTTTATTCCTCGAGACGGTTCCAATCCAGGCGCGTCTCTTCGGAGACGGTAAGACCCCTTTCCAATCCCTCTCTCGGGACAGTTTATTCCTCGAGACGGTTCCAATCCAGGCACGTCTCTTAGGAGTCGGTAAGACCCCTTTCCAACCCACTCTCGGGACAGTTTATTCCTCGCGACGGTTCCAATCCAGGCACGTCTCTTAGGAGACGGTGAGACCCCTTTCCAACCCCACTCTCGAGACAGTTTATTCCTCGAGACGGTTCCAATCCAGGCACATCTCTTTGGAGACGATAAGACCCCTTTCCAATCCCTCTCTCGAGACGGTCCGAGTAGCGAAACTACTCACAAAACCGTTAGAGTAGCGGAAATACTCACAAATAGGTCGATATAGGGAATTACCAGCAAACCCCTGTGTCACAACGACCACCATTAGAGTGGCGAAAACACTCAAAACTCAAGTCAACACCAGTGTCTGTTAGCCCACTTTGGTGAAAAATGACCAAACTACCCTTAGGACCTTTTCCGAGACTTTCCGGTCAAGATGACCATTTTGCCCCTAGGCATCCAAACGCCTCGGGAACCACACCGGCTCTGGGTATTAAACCAGTAACCCTCTGAGATTACTTTTTATAGTGTTCTCAACCTTCCTTTACCTTTCCGGATCATTCCGAGTCAGTTCTGGCTAACCCGATACAAAATGACCGTTTTGCCCCTAGTGGGCCGGTCTCCTTTTCCGACCACGCCGGCTCTGGGAATCAAACCGGCAACCTCTGGGAACATTCTGAATAATATTTCCAGATCCCAAGTCTTCTTCCGGGACAGTCCGAGTCTGTCCCAGTGGTTTCTTGGTCCGATTGACCGTTTTGCCCCTAAAGGCCCGGTCAACCCTTCCGACACATCCTATCCTCACTTTTCAAGTCAAATACCTCTAGGACACTATTTTAGCTGTTCCTGCTCTTTTTCGGCCTTCCGGGTCATTCCCGGTTCCTCCAAATCATTCCCAGACTTTCCGGAGCCACTCCTAGTGAAGCCAGGCTAAAAATTGCATGGTAGTCACTAGTACAGGCGCCCAAATCTAGTAAAAAATACGTTGCTTGCCGACCTTAATAGTTTCCTAATTGGCTGGCGCCAGTCCTAGTGGCGCCAGAAGGAATTTTGGCCTGGTGCCACTGCAACAGGCGCCAGTGTATTCCTCCCTCTATAAATACAGAGCCTCTTCCAGCGTTTAGGGGATTCGCAAACTTAACCTAAAAATCCTATATTTCGATATACAGAGCTCGAGCACCTCAAAAACCCTAGCCACCTTAGGTTTTCCAAACCCTAGCCACCCTACACAAACCTTAGCCTCCTATACACTCATACGCACCCCCATACACTCATACACTAGCCTTCAACCATCCTTTGAAGAATTGAAGAGCTACAATCCAAGGCTTGAAGACAACTCTTGAAGATTGAAGGTGAAGATCAAGACAAAGACCGAAGACCGAAGACCGAAGACAGCACGGCGCGCAAAATAAACAAGATACAAGGTAGGTTCTCCATTTAAATTTCTACACTTCCCCCTCTCTCTTCTCTCTCCTAACCCACTTGGGTTTTCTCTATTTTAATCCCCCATCTCTTTCCCCCCCTTTCTTTGCATGCTTGAAACAAGGAGATTCCCGGTCCATGTGTAGGATTGGGCTATTGGAGAGTCACCGTGTCGGAGGCTTTCTTCTAGTCTAACCAGAGACCACGTGGGTCCGGCCCCCTTGATTATGTGGTGAAGCCTTAGCCTTGTATGTTCACGACCACAAATTGCATTGTGCATATCATAGTCTTGCATCTTCCAAAATTCGTTTTCAAACTGGTTTTCAAAATTGCATCAAAATCTCTTTTTCAAAAACTTGTTTTCAAAACCAAAATTCTGGGGTGATTCTAGCCTTTCCATGACTAGGGTTGCTTTAGGAAAGTGTTACATTAAAAGTGACCTTTTTGGTCTATATTTTCAAATCTTATTGTTTTCCAAAACTACTTTCCTAAAGTGGTTCTAACCTTCTTATAGCTAGAATCGCTTTAGGGAAGTGAGACATTTTTATACCTTCTAAAAATTCTCTTTCCAAATCCCTCCTCCTAAAAATCTCTTTTTCAACATACTTTCCTAAAACTCTCCTCTCCAAAATTGTTTTCAAAAACTCCCTTCCAAATCTATTTTTCAAAACTCCCTTTTTCAACTCCTTCCAAAACGGTCTCTTCAAAGTCCACTTTCCAAAAATATTCCCTAGGTCTCTTTCCTAGAAAAACTCCTCCTTCCAAAAATCTTTCCAAAAACTCTCTTTTTAAAATCTTTCCTCTAGAAACGCCTCTCTAAGATTTCTTTCCAAAATCTTCGTTTCCAAAATCACACTTTCCAAAACTCGTTCTCTTTAAAATCTTTTTCCAAAAACTCTATCTTCAAACTCACTTTCCAAAAACTCCTCCCTAGGATTTCCTTTCTAGAAAACCTTCATTTCCAAAAACTCACTTTCCAAAAATCCTCTTTCCTTAGAGCCCAAGTCAAGCCCTAGAACCCACGATTAGGAAACCCTAATTTTCTTTCCAAAAACATGATTTTCAAATTTGCCCCAAACCTAGGTTTCCAAAACCTTTTGTTTTCACATCCAAACTATACATGTTTCCAAAACCTATTTTCTACGTCAAAACTATGATTTTCCAAAACTAAGGTTTCTAGAATCTCCCTTTCCAAATCCTTGCCAAATCCTATCTTCCCTTTAGGAAACCAAGTCGAATCTCCCTGTTTAGGAAACTAGATCCTATCCTCCGTTTTCGAAAACAAAATCAAACCTTCTCTTTTCAAAACAAAATCCAATCCTTTCCTAATCCAACTTTTTCTTAATTCAAATCCTTCCTAAACTTTCACTTTCCTAAACCTTAAGTTTCCAAAACTTGAACATAAAAATCTTTCCTAAATTTTAAAACTCAACTTTCAAATCTTTCCTAATTCAATTCTTTCCTAATTCTACTCTCTTTTCAAATCTTAACTTTTTCAAACCTTTCCTAAACTCAAACCTTTCCTAATCTCAAGATTTCTTAAAATTCTAAAACTTTCTAAATCCTAAACTTTCTAAAATTCGAATCTTTCCAAATTCAAAGTTTCCAAAATTCAAAACTTTCTTAATTTGAAACTTTCCAAATTCTAAACTTTTCTTAAACTAAACTTTCCTAATTCAGAACATTCCAAAATTCAAAACTTTCTTAACTTGAAACTTTCCTATTTTAAAACATTTCTTAAAACAAAACTTTCCTAATTCAAAACTTTCTTAATTTGAAACTTTCCAAAAATGGCACTTTCCTAAATCGAACCTTTCCTAATTCAAACATTTCCTAAATCCAATCTTTCTTAAACTCTTGAGTCTTTCCTAAGTCTCATCTTTCTTAAGTCTAGGTTTCTTAAACCTTCTCTTTCCAAAACAAGTCCAAATCTATCTTTTCAAATCAAAGTCCAATCTTCTCAATTTCAACTTCAAATCTCCTCTTCTAATCTCAAATCAAATCTAATTTTCAATTCAATCTCTTTCTTCCAATCCAATCTCTTTCTTCAAATCAATTTCTTTTCAATCGGACTCTTGTCCGAACTATGACTGACCTGATTCCTCCAAAGGAATACGTAGACAACCTTCATAGGTGCGGTCACAATACTTTTCAAACTTTCAATTCCACCCTCATGGGTGCGGTCTCCACATTTTTCAAATTCCAATTTATTTTCAAAATTCCAATTTCAAAATTTCTATTTCTAAATTTTCATACTTTCTAATTTCAATTCCATCTCTTCAAATCAATTTTCAAATCAAATCAATTTCAAATTAATCTCTTTCCAAATCTATTTTTCAACTCTCTTTTCTTGCACTTGCATATCATCCATCATATTAGTTTCTTTTCAAAAATTCCTTTTTCAAAGTGAATAGGATTGAACATTAGTTAGTTAAAGACTCTCATAGGTGAATCTAGGGTAGATTGACATGTAGGTACCGAAAGGGCGGGGTAGGGTGATAGCTTAGTGCGTCTTCCCTACATGTAACCAACCTCTGAACCTAGAATCACTGATTTCAAATACCAAAAAGGAGTTATTTTTCAAAAAAAAAGGGCTAACTGTTTTCCAAAGTTTGCCAAACACCCTGTTTTCTTAAAAACCCTCTCTTGAGAAGATACTTTCAAAATCGTTTTTCAAAAACCCTGAGTGTAGTTTTCAGATTATGCTTAGTTTTTAGGTGACCTAACTCACCTTAATCAAGTTAGGTGGCAACTCCAAATCTTTTTCAAAAGCCCTTTATTCAAATCAATTTTCAATTCAAACCTAGTTGCACTCATTCTTCTAGGAGGGTGAGTTCTAACGAGAGAGTACAACATTTTTCCCGCTTGGGTGAGTATTCCTCGAGTACGAAAAATCTGGGCGCAACAGTAGGGGTAAGCTCACACTCCCCAAAGCAGAAAAGAAATAAGTCAGGCTGCCAGAAGGGGATCACTGCCTCTATGAGCCCGAGAATAGGCCGCACTGATAGAAGTGAAGCCATCCAACCAATGGACCGGGGAAAGATATCATGCTCATCTGGAGGGTAACAGTCATGCCAAGCTCTCAGTTGACTCAAAATCGCATCTGCCATCCTGAAAAGGTAAGCCAAGGTAAGAGGCGTTAATGTACCGCATATGCAGATAAATAATAACATAATAAAGCAAAGTAAAATAAACAACTAACACAAACAAAATAAATAAAATATTTCAAATGATAAGTCAAAATGAAATTTCTACACCTTTTCCTTTTCCCACTTCAAAGTCAAATCTCAAGGGTTTTTTTATCTTTTTCCTTCAAAAAGATTTTATTTCTAAACTTTAATCAACTCTTTCCCTAATTTCTAAAAATTTTGACAAAATTTTGTTTAACAATGGCCCCTACAACACCCATGACATCAACACAAAACACAAACCGTGCACTTCACAACGTGCAATCATATAACATCAACACCCACACACACTTTTTGACTTTTCAAAATTTTCAAAACACTTGTTTTATTTTTCCAATAAATCAATGGTTTTCAAAGTTATCCTAAAATTTCTCAAAATCATTTCAAATGTTTTCTAAAATATTCCTACATTTTTCAAAATTTTAAACTCTAAAATTTCATCAATTTCTTGAGTTTTCTCAATGTTCCTAGTTTTTTAAGCATTTTTCTATTTTTTAAAAAATTAAAAAATACCAAGTTTTCAAAAAATCTTGAAACTTCATACGGTTGTTAAACATATTTTTCTAAGGCGCATTACATAAAAATCTAGCTAGAAAACCCAATGCCCAAGCATGTAGGAACAAATTCCCTATTCCTGCAGAAAATCCTCTTCACATAATCACGTAAAATCACTCAAATTAATCAAACAAGCACCAAAATGGAAAAATAACATCATCATAATGTTCAAAACATATCAAAACATCAATTTTCACTATTCACACAATTCAAACGAAATTCTACACATCAAAATCAACAAAAATTTGAAAACTCACTTTTTGGAGTTCTCCGGCGAAATCTTCTCTTCTGGCGACTTTTCCGGCCACGTGGTCTCCTTCTGGCAATCACTTGTGGTCTCCAAGAAGTGCTCCTTCAATATCCAAGTCAGTTTCCTCGCAATGTCTCTCGGATTTGCGAAAATCTTTCAAATTTCCGCAAGTGTTCGAACTAAAAAATTTTCTGGTTTTGTTCCTAAGCCTGGAGCCACTAGTAGAGGTGCCAAGCCTTTTCTACCAAAGGCAACACTCCTAGTGGTGCCAGTTTCCAAATTCTTGGCAGCTTTGCTCTTTTTCCCGCCAAACTCGTTTTTTGAAGGCCTTTTGGGCCCAATATCCATTTTCAAACCCCAGTTGTTCGAACTCTATCGTTTTCTGTCTTTGACAAGCAAAGACAGAAAAAGAGAGGCAGCTGGAAGCACCCCATTTTTGACCGCTTGGCAGTCTACAGTCCGTCTAGACTGGTACTCAAGTCAATAATGGACGTATTCCAATCGAAGTCAACTCTCTAAGTCTAATCCCCTCTATCCATCGCTTTGCAGGTCCACTTGGCCCAAATAGAGGCAAAATAACCAAAATGCCCTGACGGGGCATTGTCTTTTCCACATTCCAAATCAGGCACGTATTTTCGAAGATGGTAAGTCCCCTTTCCAATTTCAAACTAGGCACGTCTTTTCGAAGACGGTAAGTCCCCTTTCCATATTCCATCAGGCACGTCTCTCCGAAGACTGTAAGTCCCTTTTCCAATTCTATCAAGCACGTCTTTCCGAAGAAGGTAAGTCCCATTTCCAAATTAGGCACGTATTTATAAAGACGGTAAGTCCCCTTTTCAATTCCAAATCAGGCACGTCTTTCCGAAGATGGTAAGTCCCTTTCAAATTCCAATTCTAATCCCTCTCTCGAGACAGTTGATTCCTCGAGAAGGTAATTCTATCCAATTCGACACGTTTTCCAAAAAAATCTCTTCGGAACGGTAAGTCCCTTTAAACTTGTCAACCGAGATGAAACCCCAAGTCCCCTAAATGGTAGAACGGTCCACCTTTGGCGCCTGCTAGCCCGCCAATGCGGAAAAGTCCATTTAGACACATCTTCTGAGAAAGTTGATTGTCAGGCGCTAAGTCCCTTTAGTAGCTTCCCGAGATCAGGCAGTCTCGGAAATAATCGCGAACCGTCAGGGTAGCAGAAATACTAGCAAACATCGCAACCGTCAGAGTAGCGAAAATACTCGCAAACAGGTTGATATAGGGAATTGCCAACAAACCCCTGTATCACGAGATCGCCGTCAGAGTGGCGAAAACACTCAAAACCCAGGTGAACACCAGTGCCTGCTAGCCCACTCTGGTGAAAAATGACCAAATGATGGAAGTCCACCTAAGTCCTCAAAACGGTAAGTCCACCCTTCCGAGATTGTCCCAGAGATGATCCGGCATGGTTAGGTGCCCTCTAGCCCGTTTCGACTCAATTCCAAGACTTCTGGGTCAAGATGACCATTTTGCCCCTAGGCATTCGAATGCCCCGGGAACCACACCAGTCCTGGGTATCAAACTGGTAACTTCCCGAGAATGCGTTCTACAGTATTCTCAACCTTTCTTTACCGTTTTGAATCATTCCAAGTCAGTTCCGGCAAACTCGATGCAAAATGACCGTTTTGCCCCTAATGGGTCGGTCGGCTTTTTTGACCACACCGACTTTAGGTATCAAATTGGCAACCTTTGGGAACATTCTAAATAATGTTTCCATATCTCAAGTTTTTTTTTCAGGACATTCCGGGTCCATCCCAGTAGCTTTCTGGCCCGATTGACCGTTTTGCCTCTAATGACCCGGTCAACCCTTCCGACACATCCTATCTTCATTTTTCAAGTCAAATACCTCCAGGACACTGTTCTAAGTGTTCCTGCCCTTTTTCCAGCCTTCCGGGTTATTCCCAGTCTCTTAACTCCTTCCCGAACTTTCCAGAGTCACTCATACTGAAGCCAGACTAAAAATTGCATGGGAGTCACTAGTACAGGCGCCTAAATCTTCCCAAGATACGCTGCTTGCTGACCTTAAAACTTTCCTAACTGGATGGCGCCACTAGTAGTGGCGCCAAGCCAAGAAATTGCTTGGCGCCACTCCTAGGGGCGCCAAAAGGAAATTTGGCCTCGCGCCACTGCAACAGGCGCTAGGTCTATCCTATCTCTATAAATACAGAGCCTCCTGCAGCATGAAAGAGGTCCGTAAACTCAATCTGAAAACCCTAATATTCAATATACAGAGCTTGTAGCCTCCCTAAACCCTAGCTTCTCTAGGTTTTTCCAAACCCTAGCCACGATACACAAACCCTAGCCTCCTATACACTCATACACACCCCTATATACTTATATACTAGCCTCCAACCCTCCATTGAAGACTTGGATTGCTGCAACTCGAAGCTCTCGAAGACCAAGACAAAGCTCTCGAAGACTAAAGCAAAGACCGAAGAAAAGCAAGAAAGCAAGGCGCGCAAAGTAAAGTGAAATAAAGAAGACAAGGTAGGCTTTCTCTTTAAGTTTTTGCACTTTCCCCTCTCTCTTCTCTCTCCTAACCCACTTGGGTTTTCTTCTATTTTAATCCCCCATCTTCTTCCCCCCCCCCTTTCTTTGCATGCTTGAAACAAAGGGATTCCCGGTCCATGTGTAGGATTAGGCTATTGGAGAGTCACCATGCCGGAGGCTTTCTTTTAGTTTAACAAGAGATTACGTGGGTTTGGCCCCCCTTAATTATGTGATGAAGCCTTAACCTTGTATGTTCACGATCCAAAATTTGCATTGTGCATATCATGATCTTGCATCTCTCCAAAATCGTTTTGAAATTCATTTTCAAAACTTGCATTAACATTATTTTCAAAATTGCATCAAAATCATCTTTTCCAAAATTTGTTTTCAAAATCACAATCCTAGGGTGATTTTAGTCTTTTCATGGCTAGGGTTGCTTTAGGAAAGTGTTACATTTAAAGTGACTTTCATGGTTCATATTTTCAAATCTTGTTATTTTCAAAACCACTATCCTAAAGTGGTTCTAGCCCTCTTATGGTTAGAATCATTTTAGGAAAGTGAGATATTTTATATACATTCCAAAATCTCTTCCCAAAAATCTCCTAAAAATCTCTTTTCCAACATGCTTTCTATAAACTCTCTTTAAATTCCCTTCCAAAATTGGCTTCTAAAAACTCTCCACAAATCTATTCCAAAACTTCTCTTTTCAAACTCCTTTCCAAAACACTTTCCTCAAAATTCATTTTCCTAAACACTCTTTCCTAAAAGCTTTTTTCACAATTTTGTTTCCAAAATTCTCTCAAAGTTTTATTTTCCAAAAACTTTCTTCCTAAAATTCTTTTCAAAATATGCTTTCTAAAAAACTCCTCTTTAGAATCTTCCTCCAAAATCTTCGTTTTCAAAAACACACTTTCCAAAAGAAAAAAAAAACTCTTTCCTTAGAGTCCAAGTCAAGCCCTAGAACCCCCAATTAGGAAACCCTAATTTTCTTCCCAAAAACGTGATTTTCAACCTTGCCCCAAACCCAGGTTTCCAAAACCTCCCTTTCTACATCAAAATCATAAGTTTCTAAAAAACCTCTTCTCTACGCCAAAACTATAGTCTTCCAAATCTAGGGTTTCTAAAACCTCCCTTTCCAAATCCTCGTCAAATCCAATCTTCCCTTTAGGAAGCCAAATCCAATTTTTCCGTTAGGAAACCAAATCCAATCTCCCGTTTAGGAAACTAGATCCAATCCTCCATTTTTGGAAACAAAATCAAACTTTCTCTTTTAGAAATAAAATCCAATCCCTTGTTTTAGGAAATAGGAATCTTAACTCTTCCTAGTCTAAATCTTTCCTAATTCAACTCCTTCCAAATCTTCTACTTTTCTAAATCTTAAGTTTCTAAAACTTGAACATAAGAATCTTTCCTAAATTTTAAAACTCAACTTCCACATCTTTCCTAATTCAACCCTTTCCTAATTCCATCCCTTTCCAAATCTAAGTTTTCAAATCTTTCTAAAACTCCAACCTTTCCTAATCCCAAGATTTTTGAAAACTCAAACTCTAAAACTTTCTAAATCCTAAACTTTCTAAATTTCAAATCTTTTCAAATCCAAAGCTTTCTAAATTCAAAACCTTCTTAAGTTAAGACTTTCTAAATCCCAAACCTTCTAAATTCTAAATCTTTCTTATTTTAAAATTTTCCAATTCAAATCTTTCTTAAATCTTAAACTTTCTTATTTTCAAAACTTCCTTATTTTCAAAACCTTTCTTAAAATGAAACTTTCTTAATTCAAAACTTTCCTAAGTTGAAACTTTCCTAAGTTAAAGTTTTTCTAAGTTGAAACTTTCCTAAACCAAAACTTTCCCAAAATGACACTTTTCTAATTTGAACCTCTCCTAATTCGAATATTTCCTAAATCCAATCTTTTTCTAAATCTTCCATGTCAAACATTTGAGTCAAATCCTTTCTTAAAGCCCTTCCAAGTCAAATCTTTCCTAAGTCTAGGTTTCCTAAACCTCAATCTTTCCAAAACAAGTCTAAATCTTTCTTCCAGGTTCTACCTTTCCAAATCAAAATCCAACCTTTTCAATTCCAAAATTCTAAATTTCAATCTTCAATATTCTATTCTAAGTTTAAATCAAATCCATTTTCCAATCAAAATCTCTTTCTTCCAATCCAACCTTTTATTTTCTATCAGACTCTTATCCGAACTACGACTGACCTGATTCCTCCAAAAGGATACGTAGGCAACCCTCATGGGTGCAGTCACAACATTTTTTAAATTTTTATTTCCATAATCTTTTTCAAATATCCAATTCTACAATCTTCTTCAAGTTTTCAATTCCATAATCTATTCTTCTAATTCCAAAAGTCTATTTTTAAATCTCTATTTTCAATTTCTAAAACTTTTCAATTTCAAATCTATCTTTTCAAATCTATTTTCTTACTCTCTCTATTGCATTTGCATATCATGCATCATGTCTTTTAAACATTCTTTTTTCTAAAGTGGATAAGATTGGTCATTTGTTAGTTAAAGACTCTCATTGGTGAATCTAGGGTAAATAGACATGTAGGTACCGCAAGGGCGGGCTAGGGTGATGGCTTAGTGCGTCTTCCCTACATGTAACCAACCTTCGAGCCTAGATAACTATTTTTGTAAGACCAAAAATGGAGTTATTTTTCAAAAAGGACTTATATGTCTTCCAAGGGTTGCTAAACGATCTGTTTTCTTAAAAACCCTCTCTTGAGGTGGTATTTTAAAAATCGTTTTCAAAAACCCAAAGTGTAGTCTTCAGATTATGCTTAGTTTTTAGGTGACCTAACTCACCTTAATCAAGTTAGGTGGCGACTCCAAATCTTTTCTAAAAGCCCTATATTCAAATCTATTTTCAATTCAAACCTAGTCGCACTCATTCTTCTAGAAGGGTGACCTCTAACGAGAGAGAACAATGTTTTTCCTACTTGTGTGTATATTCCTTGAGTGCGAAAAATCTGGGCGCGACAACCATATACTCACTCACCCTAGAAGTGTCCTCTCTATGTGTAGACTCGTCATGATAAATGTTTATATCAATGACTTCCTCATTCCTAAAGGTGATAGTGGTGGCTTAAAATTGCTCATGGTCAAAATTAGAGTTAATGAGAGACTCTTTTGAGTGGGCGATGCTAGTGGGGCTAGGTAGAGGTTGAGGTAGGGAAGGAGACTCACCATTCTCTTGAACACACAATCTTTGTATTACAAGACTCTTAAGATCATCTTGCTTGTTGGCCATCCTAGAGTTCCACTCTATTTGGGATTGCATGAATTGTGACAACGTATCCTCTAGAGTCTCCTCTTGATATTGATAGACTTCAAAAACTTGTGATTCATAAGGTAGAGTTGGGGGTTGGTATTGTTGAAGGCTTGAAGTTCCCTCATTATTGCAACTAAAGTTGGGATGTTGCCACCCCAAATCATAGGTTTTCGCATTTGGAGTGCCCTCTAGAGACCCCGTGTGTGGGGTTTGATAATAATAAAAATCTTGTGGGTAATGTGACTGGTCATATTGTTGAGAGTGTGATACACCCTCATTCATCCAATTGTAGTATGAGTGATTTTGCCACCCTAGATGGCAGGTTTCTAAGTAGGGAATGTATGTTTGTCTAGATGCATTTAAATAATCCTCAATAGTTTGGCATGGCGGGACTTGTGCCTCCTCATAACCGTACTTGCTCATATCATCATCATACACACCCATTGGGAAAGTAAATCTCCTAACTTATACCACCAATTCACAATTAATTATTCCTCTCAATCTCCACTAGAAATCTCCCAACTAAAGAAAAAAACAATCGATAAACAAATCTAACTAAAAATAAAAATAGAAAAAATTAACAAATAAATAAAAAAAATATGCTCGCAAATTAAAAGGGACGGAACGAGTGTACCCAAGCAAGCTAAATGTTGAGTTGGCTCGTTTTTGATAGATTGATTGATGAAGTTACTTTTCCCAGAATCGGTCTCTCCAAAGATTATCACACCAATGCCAATCGCAAAAGTCCTTGGCAATAGTGCCAAAAACTGATCGCTCCTGAATAGTGCAATTTATATCCGCCAGTGTACGGTTGCGATGCAGTAATAATATCTCGGTAAGTCTGAGGTCGAACCACAGGGAATATGGATGAAATATAGTAAAACTCACTTTGGGAAAGTAAAACTCTCCAGAAAAACAACTCTAGAATGTAAAAGAAAATTTTGATTTGAGATTTGGTTTGAGAAGTTATTCTAGGCAATGAAAATAAATTTATACTAAGAAAAATTGATTAGATAACAATAAGCAAAAAGTCTTAGCAGGACTGATCCAGTTAATAGTCCTACAAATAGGTCTCCAAAATAGTCTTGATTAAAGAAACTCAAGATTTGATTACCCTTTTTAGAGTTAATATTCAGTTATTTACTAGTGTTCATACCAGGGTCCCATTCATATCTGTCCCAGTTTATAAACCTATCTACAAGGTATGTTTGAAGCTTAATCAAGAACAGTAGATTTCTAAAGCACTCTTAATAGGAATATATATGCAATTATAATTAATATCCTTATAAGAAATTCTAGGTATATGTATCCTTGCTTACAAATCAATCTATACATACATGCTAGATATGATCAAGAATATTGTTTTCGAAGATATTTATGGGCAAGAAAATGAATGTTGATCCAAGATCTTGAAATCTTGAAAAATAAATAACTATCTTGAATCTTTACATGTAACCTACTTACGTTTTCAATCCATGCCAAGAAAATGATCTAGCAACTTAAAGCCATAAGAAAGCACAAGAAAATTATAATGAAAGCTTGCAACAATTGAAAGAACATCAAATCTTGAATATAAAGAAAAACTGAATGAATACAAAAATTCGGGTTCTTTAAAGATGAAAAGATCAATAAAACTACTCCTACTCCTAAAAAAAACTCTAATTCTAAGGTTTCCTAACTCTCTATGAAGTTTCTAACTCTCCCTAACTCAAAAGAACTCCTATGGACTTTAAAAAAGACCTCAATTCTAACCTTAATAGATTTCTGGCCTGCGGCCGGGCGTCCAGATGGCTCTAGAGGGCATCCCGATGGGTCTGGTGATGGGCCGTCCGAACGGGGTCTCAAGGGCATCTGGACGGGTCTCAACACTTAAAAAAATTTTCACAATTTCAGCAACACGGCCACTGCCAATCCAAACGCCCTGGATGGCCAGTGTGCCTTCATGAAAGTTGTAGATTTGGAAAAGTTGTATGGAATCGACATATTATGGCCCTAATAGCCTTCTTGGTTTGAGAAATATGGCCTGCCAAAGTTTCAGCTCTACTTGCTTCAACAACTTGTATCACAGCTTTAGCAACTTGTACTCTAGCAGCATTCTCTTAAAACCTATGCCTAAAATGCATCCGAAACTCTCCCATTTAAGCTTAAAACTTATACAAAGCATAATAAACTTAGTTAGTACTAAAACATAACTAAAAAAACATATAAAATCATAAACTAACACTAACAAAGCACTAGTTAAGGCCTTATAATCGCACTTTTGAAGCACAATCAAAGAGCCCTCCTAGACCCTCTCAGCTGGAAAAGCCAAGGGTTGGAAGACTCATTGTGAAGCCTCCACGGCCATGACACTTTTGGGCTCACCTCCTATAATAAGCTATGTTTCTTCCCAGACAACCCAAGACCGGCCAAGTTCAAAATGCCGGACTTTCAAAAGTATGGTGGCACTAGCAACCTTATAGCCCACCTCTGTCTTTATGCTGGGGCATTAAGTGGCCATGGAATGACCCAAAGCTTCTCATGTAACTCTTTTAACACAGCCTCATTGGGTCTGCTTTGCAATGGTTTGCTCGACTCGATCTAACAAAGATCACGATTTGGATCAAACTGGTTAATGCATTCAAAACCTAATATTGTCACAACATAGATCTCACTTCTAATAATGGTCCTTGATGACAATGAATAAGGGAGAGAAAAAAAGCTTAAAGAGCTATGCCCTTAGATGGAGAGAAGCAGCAGCACAAGTCAATCCCCCTCTAGAAGAAAAGGAGTATGTTAAACTGTTCATGTATACTTTTCAAGCATACATTATCAAAAGCTCTGCACAAGTATTGGGAAAAGCTTCTCCGAGCTCATCATGTAAGGGGAAATGATAGAGAACAGTCTCAAGATAGGAAGGATTATGGATCCTTATGAAAAAATCAAAGAAAGTTCTACCAACATTACCAAAAAGGTGGCCACTACAAGGGGGGTAATCAAGAAGGAGGGTGAGGTGTCTGTCATTTTGCCCATTCAACCACCGTGTAAGCACCCTATTTTTGACCGCTCGGCAGTCTACACTCCGTCCAGACTCGTTTTTAAGTCAATGTGGACATATCCCAATCGAAACCAATTCTCTAGGTCCAAATTCCGTCTTTCCTTCGTTTTGCGGGCCTGTTAGGCCCAAATAGAGACAAAATGACCAAAATGCCCTTAGGGCCATTGTTTTTCTTATTCCAATTCCAATCCCTCTCTCAAGACAATTTATTCCTCGAGACGGTCCGAGTAGCAAAACTACTCACAAAACCGTTAGAGTGGCGGAAACACTCACAATCCAGGTACGTCTCTTCGGAGACGGTAAGACCCCTTTCCAATCCCACTCTCGAGACAGTTTATTCCTCGAGACAGTTCCAATGCAGGCACGTCATTTCGAAGATGGTAAGACCCCTTTCCAATCCCTCTCTCGAGACAGTTTATTCCTCGAGATGGTCCGAGTAGCGAAACTACTCACAAAACCGTTAGAGTAGCGGAAATACTCACAAAGCCGTTAGAGTAGCGGAAGTACTCACCAAACCGTTAGAGTAGCGAAAATACTCACAAAGTCATTAGAGTAGCGAAAATACTCACAAATCATCAACCCCGTCTGAGTAGCGGAAATACTCAACCGTTAGAGTAGCGGAAATACTGACAAAACTGTTAGAGTAGCGGAAATACTCATGAATAGGTCGATATAGGGAATTGGCAACAAATCCCTGTGTCACGACGACCGTCGTTAGAGTGGCGGAAACACTCAAAAGCTAGGTCAACACCCGTGTCTGTTAGCTCACTTCAATGAAAAATGACCAGACTACCCTTAGAACCTTTTCCGAGACTTTCCGGTCAAGATGACCATTTTGCCCCTAAGCATCCGAATGCCCCGGGAACCATACCGGCTCTGGGTATCAAACTGGTAACCCCCTGAGACTACTTTTTATAGTATTCTCAATCTTACTTTACCTTTATGGATCATTCCGAGTCAATTCCGGCCAACCCGGTACAAAATGACCGTTTTGCCCGTAGAGGGTCGGTCTCCTTCTTCGACCACACCGGCTCTGCGTATCAAACCGGTAATGTCTCGAGAATACTTTTTATAGTGTTCTCGACCTTTCTTTACCTTTCCGGACCATTCCAAGTCAGTCCCGGCAAACCCGGCACAAAATGACCATTTTGCCCCTGGTGGGCCGGTCTCCTTTTCCGACCACGCTGGCTCTGGGAATCAAACCGGCAACCTCTGGGAACATTCTAAATAATGTTTCCAAATCCTAAGTCTTCTTCCGGGACAATCCGAGTTCGCCCCGGTAGCTTCCTAGTCCGATTGACCGTTTTGCCCCTAAAGGCCCGGTCAACCTTTCCGACACATTTTGTCCTCACTTTTCAAGTCAAATACCTACAGGACACTATTTTAAGTGTTCCTGCTCCTTTCCGGCCTTCCGGGTCATTCCCGGCTCCTCCAAATCATTCCCGGACTTTCCGGAGTCACTCCTAGTGAAGCCAGGTTAAAAATTACATGGTAGTCACTAGTACAGGCGCCCAAATCTAGTCAAAGATACGTTGCTTGCCGACCTTAAACCATTCCTAATTGGCTGGCGCCACTCCTAGTGGCGCCAGTGTAAAGTTTGCCCTGGCGCCACTACAACAGGCACTAGGTTTATCCTCCTTCTATAAATACAGGGCCTCATTCAACGTGAAAGGGGTTTGTAAACTTAACCTAAAAATCCTATATTTCGATATACAGAGCTCGAGCACCTCCAAAACCCTAGCCTCCCTAAGTTTTCCCAAACCCTAGCCACTATACACAAACCCTAGCCTCCTATACACTTATACACTCCCCCATACACTCATACACTAGCCTTCAACCATCTTTTGAAGACTTGAAGAGCTGCCATCCAAAGCTTGAAGACAACTCTTGAAGGCTGAAGGTGAAGATCAAGACAAAGACCGAAGACCGAAGACTGAAGACAGCGCGGCGTGCAAAATAAAGAAGACATACAGTAGGTTTTCTCTTTAATTTTCTGCACTTCTCCCCACTCTCTTCTCTCTCCAACCCATTTGAGTTTTCTCTATTTTAATCCCTTATCTCTTCCCCCCCCCCCCCCCCCTTCTTTGCATGCTTGAAACAAGGGGATTCCCGGTCCATGTGTAGGATTGGGCTATTGGAGAGTCACCGTGTCGGGGGTTTTCTTCTAGTCTAACCAAAGATCACGTAGGTCCAGCCCCCTTGATTATGTGGTGAAGCCTTAACCTTGTATGTTCACGACCCCAAATTGCATTATGCATATCATAATCTTGCATCTTCCAAAATTCGTTTTCAAAGTTGTTTTCAAAATCGTTTTCAAACTTGTTTTCAAAATTGCATCAAAATCTCTTTTTCAAAAACTTGTTTTCAAAACCACAATTCTAGGGTGATTCTAGCTTTTCCATGGCTAGGGTTGCTTTAGAAAACTGTTATATTAAAAGTGACCTTTTGATCTATATTTTCAAACCTTGTTTTCAAAACCACTTTCTTAAAGTGGTTCTAGCCCTCTTATGGCTAGAATCACTTTAGGAAAGTGAGACGTTTTTATACTTTCTAAAAACTCTCTTTTCAAAAAGTCTTTCTTCCTAAAAATCTCTTTTTCAACATACTTTCCTAAAACTCTGCAAAATGGTTTTCAAAAACTCCCTTCCAAGAATATATTTTTCAAAGCTCTCTTTTTCAACTCCTCTCCAAAATATTTTCTTCAAAATCCACTTTCTAAAAACGTTCCCCACAACTCTTTCCAAAAACTCTCTTCCCAAAATTTTTCTTCTAGCAACTCTCCTCTAGGATCTTCTTTCCAAAATCTACGTTTCTAAAAACATACTGTCCAAAAACTCCTCTTCTTTAAAATCTCTTTCCAAAAACTCTTTTCAAACACACTTTCCAAAAACTCCTTCCTAGGATTTCCCTTCTAGAAAACCTTCGTTTCAAAAAACGCACTTTCCAAAAGCTCTTTCTTTAGAGCCCAAGCCAAGCCCTAGAACCCACAATTAGGAAACCCTAAATTTTCTTTCCAAAAACATGATTTTCAAGCTTTGCCCCAAACCTAGGTTTCTAAAACCTCTTGTTTTCACATCAAACTATACATGTTTCCAAAACCTATTTTCTACGTCAAAACTATAATTTTGCAAAACTAGGGTTTCTAGAATTTCCCTTTCCAAATCCTTACCCAAATCCTATCTTCCTTTTAGGAAACCAAATCAAATCTCCCTGTTTAGGAAACTAGATTCCGTCCTCCGTTTTTGGAAATAAAATCTAACTTTTCTTGTTTAGAAACCAAATCCAATATCTTCCTAATCTAAATCTTTCCTAATTCAAATCCTTTCTAATCCTCCACTTTCCTAAATCTTAAGTTTCCAAAACTTGAACATAAAAATCTTTCCTAATTCAACCCTTTCCTAATTCTACCCTTCTTTCAAATCTTAACTTTTCAAACCTAAGTTTTCAAACTCTTCCTAAACTCAAACCTTTCCTAATTTCAAGATTTCCTAAAACCTTAAAACTTTCTAAATCTTAAACTTTCTAAATTTCAAATCTTTCTAAATTCTAAACTTTCCAAAACTTCAAAATCTTGTCAAATCTAGAACTTTTCTAAATTCAAAACTTTCTAAATTCAAGACTTTCTTAAGTTGAAACATTTCTTAATTCAAACATTTCCTAAAACGAAAGTTTCCTACTTTCAAGACTTCCCTATTTCAAAACTTTCTAAATTCAAAACTTCCCCAATTTCCTAAACCTTCCAAGTCAAGTCAAATATTTTCTGTGTCTCTTCTCTTTCCTAAGCCTAGGTTTCTTAAACCTTCTCTTTTTCAAAACAAGTCCAAATCTATCTCTTCAAATCAAAGTCCAATCTTCTCAATTTCAATTTCCAATCTCCTTTTCTAATCTCAAATCAAATCCAATTTTCAATTCAATCTCTTTCTTCCAATCCAATCTCTCTCTTCAAATCAATCTATTTTTAATTGGACTCCGGTCCGAACTATGACTGACCTGATTCCCCCAAAGGGTTACGTAGGCAACCTTCATAGGTGCGGTCACAATATTTTTCAAACTTTCAATTCCGCCCTCATGGGTACGGTTTTCAAAATCTTCTCAAATCTAAAATTCTAATTTCAAATTTCTATTTCCAAATTTTCAAACTTTCCAATTTCAATTCCATCTCTTTAAATCTATTTTCAAATCAAATCAATTTCAAATTAAACTCTTTTCAAATCTATTTTTCAATTCTCTTTCCTTACACTTGCATACCATGCATCATGTTAGTTCCTTTTGTAAGCATTGTTTTCCTAAAGTGAATAGGGTTGAACTATAGTTAATTAAAGACTCTCATAGGTGAACCTAGGGTAGATTGACATGTAGGTACCGAAAGGGCGGGGTAGGGTGATAGCTTAGTGCGTCTTCCCTACACGTAACCAACCTCCGAACTTAGGATCACTGATTTCAAAGACCAAAAGGAGTTATTTTTCTAAAAATGGCTAAATATTTTCCAAAGGTTGCCAAACAACCTGTTTTCCTAAAAACCCTCTCTTGAGGAGATATTTTCAAAATCCTTTTTCAAAAAACCCTAAGTGTAGTCTTTGGATTATTCTTAGTTTTTAGGTGACCTAACTCACCTTAATCAAGTTAGGTGGCGACTCCGAATCTTTTTCAAAAGCGCTTTATTCAAACCTGTTTTTCAATTCAAACCTAGTCGCACTCATTCTTCTAGGAGGGTGAGTTCTAACGAGAGAGTACAGCATTTTTCCCACTTGGGTGAGTATTCCTCAAGTGTGAAAAATCTAGGCGCGACAGTTGGCGACTCCACTGGGGAGACTTAGAGGGTTAGGCCGTTAGTCATGTCTCTTTACCCTTTACCTATGTAGAGTCTTCAATTAACTTGGTTCAATCCTATTCACTTTAAATTTTCAAAACCAATTTTTCAAAATTATTTAAAAAAAAAAAAAGCATGCATTTATTCATATTATCTTGTATTATGTTTGTCATCCACATACTGACACTTGTATCTTTGTTTTGTAGGTGCGCTTTATGTTTAAATTTTATTAATTGCTTTGCATGAATGTGATGTACAGGATGAATGGGAGTTGTTGGGCCCTTTCCTCCACTTTTAAAAATCACACACACACTGCATGTGCACTTGCATTCTGCATACTTGCATACCCTGATATCTCCTTTCTAGTTAGAAAGGGGGAACGGTATATTGGTTGTGGGCAAGATGTTGTATCAGTTTCTTCGCCTACGGCCTCTTGATGGTTCCCCCGCTCGGATCACCAACCGATCATGGCACCACCTCGGGGAGTGGGCCTAGGTTTGAAGATCCGGGGACCGAGCCTTTTTAGGACGCATTAGTAAACCCTCAACCTCATACTCATATAGACACCATGCATAGCCGAACCTCTGCCGGATTTAGGACACGAGCACCATTTTCAAAATCACGGAGGAAAGGGCGACTGCTCTTACTTTTATTTATACCTGCTGTTATACTGACTGTATTTATACTGTTATAATGCCTGTCTAATTGTCCATGCATGCATGTTTATTTCAATTGTACTTTTTTTCTTTATACTTTTTGCATATTCACGTTCATGCATTCAATATCCCATGTCCAGACAAAAGTTCCAAGTAACTCAAGTCACTGCATTCTCATGCATATGATCAACCCATTGAGAGTGATACCAACGTCACTCTCCCTTGCATTAAACCTACCCAAACCCTGAGGGTTCCCGCTAACCCTAAGGGACTCATTGCATGCATCTCAATCCATTCCACAAGAGGGGCCCCAATCCCTCTATGCTCACGGAGATAGGGTTGCCAAGAAGACAAGAGGCAATCAATCAACAAGGTCTCTCAGCGACCTCCTCAAGGCAAATCTGAAGACTCAAGAGTAGTTTAGGGTCTCCCTTTGTAAAAATAGATAGGTGGAAGTCCAAAAGAAAATGTTCCCCCTCCCCCTATTAAAATGTATTTCAATTCTTTTGTATCTTAAACCCAGAATTTAATGTACTTCTTTATTTTTATGAATGAATGCATGAATGGCTGAAGGTTCCCACCTGACGATAAAGTGTCTGCATACAGGGGCAAACCCCCTATCTCCAAAAGTGAGCCAATACATCATGTTTAGTCTCCCTCTCAAGCAGGAGCAACCCTAGGACATGCATTGTATAAAGTTCTCTAAAAACCAAAAACTAACTTGTGACTAGTGTTTTTGTCTTTTTCTTTTTTCTTTTTTATTTTTTTTTATTTCTATTTACAGAAGTCACCTTGCACTGAGTCAACATTGCTCCCAAGAAAGTGCAACATCCACCTAGGGATCCTATTATCACTCGGCACAAAGCATCACTGATGGCTGCCAACCCTGAAGAATCCTCTCAAGTCTCTCGAGAGGAAGTTAATGAAATGAGGGCTAAGATGGATGAGATGCTCAAACTCATTCAAACTCTGGCCATGAAGGATGCTACTGCGGTCCCGTCATCATCAACGACTTCATCTAAAGACCTTGAACCCGCTAATCCGAGGATCTTGCTTCAGTCTGACAATGCTGGGAAAACTAAAGAAGATGCCGAAAGGGTCAATACTGAAGAAGAAGAGACCATATTGCTTTCACCCGTCACAAAGAAGGCCCCTCTAGACCCTCTCAGTCTGAAAATCCAAGGGTTGGAGGATTCATTACGAAGTCTCCATGGCCATGATGCTTATGGATTCACTTCCTATGACAAACTCTGTTTCTTCCCTAACCACCCGAGGCCTGCTAAGTTTAAGATGCCTGACTTCCAAAAGTACGACGGTACCGGTAACCCTGTTGCTCATCTTCGTCTATATGCTGGAGCGCTTAGTGGACATGGCAAAGACCCAAAGCTCCTTATGCAGTTATTCCAACATAGCCTCACCGGGTCAGCTCTACAATGGTTCGCTCGTCTGGACTTAAGGAAGATCACAACCTGGATGGAGCTAGTCAATGCGTTCAAAGCCCAATACCGTCACAACATCGACCTCATTTCTGATCGATGGTCCTTGATGACGATGAGCAAGGGTGAGAAGGAAAGCTTTAAAGCCTATGCCCTGAGATGAAGGGAGGCCGTTGCACAAGTAAACCCCCCGCTGGAGGAGAAGGAGTATATACAACTGTTTGTACATACTTTTCAGGGTATATTCTACAAGAAGCTCTGCACAAGCGTGGGAAAAAGCTTCTCTGAGCTCATCATGCAGGGAGAGATGATAGAAAACGGTCTCAAGACAGGAAGAATCACAGATCCCTATGCCAAAATTGGAGAAAATACTGCCAACATATCCAAGAAGGTGGCTACTACAAGGGGCACGATCAGGAAGGAAAATGAAGTGTCTGCTATTCTGCCTAGCCAACCACCTCAATACCGACCTCTGCTCCAATCACCCCAGGTCCTGCCCTTACCCACCTTGGCCATGCCTGCTCCAACCCCAAATTATGGTCCCGCTGGGGCACGACCCAACTTCAATAGACCTGCTCGACGTATCCGCACCTTCGACGCCTTAGCCTGCACCCAAACCGAGGCCTACCATAGCCTTCTAAAGAACAACATCTTGAAGCCCGTCCCTGCTCGTCCGTTGCCAAGCCCTCTACCCCCAACCTTTAATGTTGCCCTTACATGTGAATATCATTCAGGTGGCCAAGGGCATGACACCGAAAGCTGCTTTGCTCTCAAGCACAAGATCCAAGACCTGATCGACAATAAGACCATTGATCTGCAGCCAGTAAAACCTGCTCCCACTCCCAATGTGATTGCTAACCCTCTGCCAGATCACACCGTCAATATGATACTGGTAGAAATGGAGGGCGAGGGATTGTTTGACGAGCCCGAAGCCAAGGATTATGAGGACGATTGGGAGACCGAGGAAGAAGATGACTGGGAGGAGGATCTCCCATTATGTCCAATCTATCTCCATAACCCTGATGAAGTGCCTGATGCTTCTGACTGGCATATTGAGGAGCCAATGTTCCTGGGAGATGAGACTACTAAAAACATGGTTGCTGATGGATGGGGTGCTGAGTTTCTGCATCCGAAATATGTCGCGGGCGAACGTCATTTGCTAGAGTCATTGGCCTACCAATGAGTACAACTATGAAGAAATGAGCTGGAGGATAGAGAAGCCAAGAGCACAAGCAAAGCCATTCGAATTGGAAGGGGGTGAATTAGTCACCCTGTTTACAAAAGAACCCCCTGCAAAGAACAAAAAGGAGGCTGACAACCGCATCAACAGTGTCAACGCCTATGGAGCTCTAGGAGAAGCCTTTGCTTATCTCGCCTTGGCAGAGGATCCGGGTCGCGAATGGAGCATCGAAGATGTGGGGATTGTCCCAAGGCCATACTAAAAATGGGTTCTTCGCACAAGCGTACAAGAGAGGGGTGGTCTCACCCACTTTCTTTCTATCCCTTTTACTTATTGTTTTTAAATTAATGTTTACATTTTCTTATTGCCTAAGAACCTTATGCTCTTCGTAAAAATAATAATAATAATCAAATGACAGTCTTTTATTCCATTGCTGTTGTCTTGTCCTCCTTGGGAATAGTGACTACTTTCTACGTAAGGGGCATGGTTTGTCTTATGGAATGATCCAACTTGAAGGGATGATAGCATGAGTTAACCACTCGCCAAATGACCAACCTTCCACAGAGAGAGAGAGTAAGGATGAGTGAGGATACTACCCAAAGGCAGCACTTACAAGACTCTGAGGCTAAGCGATGTGTGGCCAGTTTATCAAGAGGAAGAGGAGCCATCTTTCATTCCCCCACATATAAAGAATAAATAACTAAATGTGCTCATATTCCCTTTGCTTAACCCCTAGAGCCTCGCGAAAAGCGAAAATTTTCTTTGTCAACCCTGATCCAAGACTGTCCTCCCCACACTGGGGCAGACAATAGTAACAAACTCTAGGAGTAGTGTCTACCTCTATCATGCTAGGATAGTGTTGAAAACTCTATGGATCAAGCAATCTAATTCAAAGTGAAGAGAGGCCCTCATTTCATTTCCCATACAGTCAAAAGCAACCCCTTGCCAAACCCGTCGAGCCACTTATCCTTTCTTAACAAAACCCCAACCTAGGGGTCACCGCCCACACTAGGTATATTGAGCTACCAAGGGAAAATGTTTAAGGGAAAAGGGTTAAGGAATTGTTTCGTTTTGTAAAAGAAAAGAAGAGAAATAGAAAGGAAAAGTAAAAGAGAGGAGTTGCCAAGGGGCAAGAGGCCAAAAAAAAAAAAAAAAAAAACCATGATTCTAAAGAAAGGCCTAAAGAAAATTATGAAGGAGTTATCTTCAAAAGCATATAAGAAGATCAAATGAGAAGAAAGTCATGTCTCTCTCAAAAAGGTACATGGAAAGGGTGAAAGAACGAGGTCATTGTCACCTTGAGAAATATATGGTCAAAAGCAAAAAGGAAATTTAAAGGTGAACCTAGGTTACAAGAAAACCCAATAGAAACAATAGGTTTAAGCCTTTACCCTTTCTGGCAAAACCCCGAAACCATGGCTTACATTAC
Source organism: Euryodendron excelsum (assembly GCA_033060915.1). NCBI lineage: Eukaryota > Viridiplantae > Streptophyta > Magnoliopsida > Ericales > Pentaphylacaceae > Euryodendron > Euryodendron excelsum. Next base: position 30,781,882 of record CM065379.1, read on the forward strand.
AACCCTATTAAAGTCCCCTCTGATTGAAAATAGATTGCTTGATCTACATGAGTTAGATACGCTGCCAAAGCTTAAAAAAAAAAAAAAAAAAAGGATGCTAATCCTACTGAAAAAATGGTAAAAAACAGTATGGATCTAAACCTTGCTGAAAACAACAATGAATTTGAGCCTACATATCTCATTGTTTCTGAAACCCCATAACCTAGCCTACATTACGGTCCTAAACAAAGTCTCCTCGGATTGACATGACTGGCCACTTATCACTCTGCCAAAGGTTAGGTAAGCTGTTGCTAAAACCCCGAGAGTCGAGAGTCTCAGCCCAATAACCCTATACACTAACCTTAAGACAAAAAGTGGGAGATGGTCAAGAGGTTGAGAAAGGTTCGAAGTGCTATCATCCAATCAAGATAGGGTTGAGCCAAAAGAGAGGCTAAACCCCCGAAGAGGAGGAGTTACCATTCCTAAGGCTACAAGTCTAACAGCACCCTGTGTCATTCTATTAGCATATTTCTAACCTATGCATTTACTAAAATATATATATATATATATAAAATGAAAAAAAATATATAAAAAAAAAATCAGCATGGTCTTTGCACACATAGGATATAACTCCCTGTAGAAATAGAAGTCATCAACATCAACTCATGTAATATATATCTAACATCGTCATACATCACATGCCTCAGATCATAAATGTATCTGTCTATCCATACATCTAAATACCATAAATATTCATTTTTGTACAAAATATCAAAATAAAACTGTCTAACATCAATACATCTCAGGGACAAGTGGCAAAAGAAGATCAAAGTCTCCACAAGGGGCATACATCACAGGTCAAAATCAATATCATTTGGATCAAAATCCCCGAAACCCGGCATCGGAGGAGGAGGATAACTACTCGAAGCACCACCATCCTGCAGGGAAGATAGAACCAAAATCAGCCGCAAGCAAAGGAAGCTAAGCAACAGCAGAGCAATAAGGAGCAAAGAGAGAATAACTTACCCCCCCCCCCCCCCCCCACCACCCATCTGAGATAACCGAGCCGTCAGGGAAGCTACCTGGGCTTGGTACTGGTCTCGCTCCATCTGGTACCGGTCTCTCTGGTCTCTCACAGCAGTAAACTCGGCTTGGGGCACATATCCTCCAGCACGGCGCCATAGGTCAACCACCTCCTGGCCAACAGCATACCCACTGACTATTACCTCAAATCGGGTGAAGGCACCAACCGAATGGGCTCCAAAGTGCGCAGCGTAATCCGTATCTGGAGGGAGCAAGAACTCGGCACCTGGCTGACGCTCCTGATAAGGGATGGGCACTCCCGCCACCAGGGCTCCAAACATATACTCTGGTGGAGCCCTTGCTGATTGAAACTCCTCGTGAAACTGCCGCCAATGCCGCTCTCGAAGATAGGACTCCCAGGTGTCATCACTGAGAAAAGCAGCTCTCGATAAGGACAACGGGACCAGGTACCGGACTGTCTCGTAATGGACTAATCCAATGAAGGGCTGCCAGGTCACATCCCTCGCCTTAATCAGCTCCAGGTTAGCCTGGAGTGTCACGAAGTCAGTAATCTCCGATCGCTGGGCTACCGGGTCACGAGCCCACCTCAAAGCACCAAGATAGAGATCATCCTCAACAACTGCAGGACGACGCACCGGCAGGTACTCGTAACTCCACCAAACAAGGAAGGGCCAAAAGCTAGTCATGCTGCCCCAACGAGAAGAAGTCCGAACCCGTATCGATCGAAGAAAGCAGCCAAAAGAAAAGGACCCCCAGTCCAACTCAGACAAAGCTCCCAGATCGGTTACTATACTCACCAAACGACACGGCACGAGTGACTTGTTGTTGTTGCAGAAGCAGCTAAAGATGATGTACAACACAAGTCGCCGTCTCATGATGTCCCGCCTGGCAGGCGATGGCTCAGTAGCAAAAGTACGCTCACCCTAACTAATCCAAGAGACTGGGAAGGCAGAACGCTCAAGCTGAGGCAAATCCAACAACAAACAGGCCTCGTCCCTGCTGACCGGGTGTAGGGTGATCCGCCGGCCGACAAAGGAGAGTCCTGTAATAATCACCGAATCTAAAGGAGTGGGGCCTAACTCGAAGCCGACAAAATGGAAGGTCCTAGTCTCCCCGAACCACCTCTCGACAAGTGCCAGTACCAAGTGCCGGTTCAGGCAGTTAGCCTGTAATCCCATAAAGGCGCCAAACCCAATCTTTGCCAAGAAGGCGCGATATGATGGGGCCGCCTGCTGCATGGTCACAAAAACATAATGAACAGCCCCTCGAAAAGCTGTATGTACCCGCGGAGGTGGCAAATGTTGTATGGAATATACACTAGGATGATAGGCCAGATCCCCGAGAGGTGGGACATCTGGTATCTGCAAATCTCCCGAGTCGGCGTCTGTCTACCTATGCCTGGAAGAAGCTCTCCCATAGCCGGTCACCTGGTCCCCAAGGCCTCAGACCTCCTCCTCGGCATCAACCTCCTCGGCAAAAGCCTGCTCAACCAAAGGAAAAGGGTTGACAGGTAGTCTACTCCCCTGCCCGCTCTGGCTGGATGAAGATCGTCCGGTAGATCGTCGACTACCTCTAGATCGACTAGAACCGCCAGCAGAATTGGTCCAGGCCGCCTTCCCCGAGCGGCGTCTCCTCTCGGAACCGTCATCACCTGTGTCTGCCATCTTGAAAAGGTAAGCCAAGGTAAGTGATGTTAATATACCATCCATGCAGTTTAAATAACAGTAAAATAAAACAAACAAATAACACAAAACAAATAAAGGATTTTGAATAACAAATCAAAAACAAAATTTTCACACATCTTGATTTTCCAATTCCAAATCACGTCTTGAGGGTTCTCTGCCTTTTCCCTTCAAAAAGATTTTATTTCTAAAATTTTAACCAACCCTTTCCATAATTTCTAAAAATTTCGGCAGAGTCCCGTTTAAAAATGGCCCCTACAACGCCCATGACATCAACACAAAACACGAAATATGCACCTTCCAACACCACAATCACATAACAATGGCACCCGTGCACACTTTTCAATTTTTCAAAATTTTCAAAACTCATGTTTTCTTTTTCAAATAAATCAATGGTTTTCAAAAGGTTTCCAAAATTTTTCAAAATCACCTCAAATGTTTTCAAAATATTCCTACATTTTTTCAAATTTCAAACTTCAAAAATTTCATCAATTTCTTGAATTTTCTAATTTCTTCTAATTTTCTAAATATTTTTCTATTTTTCAAAAAATCAAAAATTCACCGAGTTTTCAAAAAATCACGAAACTTCATACGATTGTTAAACACATTTTTCTAAGGCACATTACACAAAAACATGGCCAGAAAACCCAATACCCATGCTTATAGGAACAAATTTCCTATTCCTGCAGAAAACCCCCTTCACACATTTACATATAATCACTCAAATTCAATCAAACAACCATCAAAATGCAAAAACAACATCACCAAAGTGTTCAAAACAAATCAAAACATTAATTTCCACTATTCACATGATTCAAACGAAGTTCTACACATCAAGATCAACAAAATTTGAAAACTCACCTTTTGGAAGTTCTCTGGCGAAATCTTCTCCTCCGGCGACTTTTCCGGCGACATGGTCTCCTTCCGGCAATCACCCGTGGTCCCCAAGGAGTGATCCTTCAATATCCAAGACGGATTCCTCGCAATGCCTCAAATATTTGCGAAAACTCTCCAAAATCCCGTAAGCGTTCGAACCAGAATTTTCTGGTTTTAATTTCAGAACTGGCGCCACCAGCAAAGGCGCCAGGCAATTTTTGCCAAAGGCGCCACTGCTAGTGGCACCAGTTCTAAATTCTGGGCAGTTTTGCCCTTTTCCCGCCAAAACTTATTTTCAAAGGCCTTTTTGGCCCGTTATCCATTTTCAACCCCCGTTGTCGAAAGATTTTCAGTGTCCGTCCCTCCGACTACCTCGCGGTCAACATGGGACTCTTACTCTTATCGTTTTCTGTCTTTGACAAGCAAAGACAAAAAAAGAGGGGCAGCTGTAAGCACCCCATTTTTGACCGCTCGGCAGTCTACGCTCCGTCCAGACTCATTTTTAAGTCATTGTGGACATATCCCAATCGAAACCAATTCTCAAGGTCCAAATTCCGTCTTTCCTTCGCTTCGCGGGCCTGTCAAGCCCAAATAGAGGCAAAATGACCAAAATGCCCTTAGGGGCATTGTTTTCTTATTCCAATTCCAATCCCTCTCTCCAGACAGTTTATTCCTCGAGACGGTCCGAGTAGCAAAACTACTCACAAAATCGTTAGAGTGGCGGAAACACTCACAATCCAGGCACGTCTCTTCAGAGACGGTAAGACCCCTTTCCAACCCCACTCTCGAGACAGTTTATTCCTCAAGACGGTTCCAATCCAGGCACGTCTTTTCGAAGACAGTAAGACCCCTTTCCAATCCCTCTCTCGAGACAGTTTATTCCTCGAGATGGTCTAAGTAGCGAAACTACTCACAAAACCGTTAGAGTAGCGGAAATACTCACAAAGCTGTTAGAGTAGCGGAAATACTCACAAATCATCAATCCCGTCCGAGTAGCGAAAAGACTCCCAAATCATCAACCCCGTCCGAGTAGCGGAAATACTCAACTGTTAGAGTAGCAGAAATGCTTAACCGTTAGAGTAGCGGAAATACTCACAAAACCGTTAGAGTAGCGGAAATACTCACGAATAGGTCGATATAGGGAATTGGCAACAAATCCTTGTGTCACGACGACCGCCGTTAGAGTGGCGGAAACACTCAAAACCTAGGTCAACACCCGTGTCTGTTAGCTCACTTCGATGAAAAATGACCAGACTACCCTTAGGACCTTTTCCGAGACTTTCCGATCAAGATGACCATTTTGCCCCTAAGCATCCGAATGCCCCAGGAACCACACCGGCTCTGGGTATCAAACCGGTAACCCCCTGAGACTACTTTTTATAGTATTCTCAATCTTCCTTTACCTTTCTGGATCATTCCGAGTCTGTTCTGGCCAACCCGGTACAAAATGACCGTTTTGCCCCTGGAGGGCCGGTCTCCTTCTTCGACCACACCGGCTCTGGGTATCAAACCGGTAATGTACCGAGAATACTTTTTATAGTGTTCTCGACCTTCCTTTACCTTTTCAGACCATTCCAAGTCAGTCTCGGCAAACCCGATACAAAATGACCATTTTGCCTCTGGTTGGCCGGTCTCCTTTTCCGACCACGCCGGCTCTGGGAATCAAACCGGCAACCTTTGGGAACATTCTAAATAATGTTTCCAGATCTTAAGTCTTCTTCCGGGACAATCTGAGTTCGCCCCGGCAGCTTCCTAGTCCGATTGACCGTTTTGCCCCTAAAGGCCCGGTCAACCTTTCCGACACATTTTGTCCTCACCTTTCAAGTCAAATACCTCCAAGACACTATTTTAAGCGTTCCTGCTCCTTTCCGGCCTTTCGGGTCATTCCCGGCTCCTCCAAATCATTCCTGGACTTTCCGGAGTCACTCCTAGTGAAGCCAGGCTAAAAATTACATGGTAGTCACTAGTACAGGCGCCTAAATCTAGTCAAAGATACGTTGCTTGCCGACCTTAAACCTTTCCTAATTGGCTGGCGCCACTAGTAGTGGCACCAATGTAAAGTTTACCCTGGTGCCACTGCAACAGGCGCCAGGTTTATCCTCCTTCTATAAATACAGAGCCTCATTCAACGTGAAAGGGGTCTGCAAACTTAACCTAAAAATCCTATATTTTGATATATAGAGCTCGAGCACCTCCAAAACCCTAGCCTCCCTAGGTTTTCCCAAACCCTAGCCACTATACACAAACCCTAGCCTCCTATACACTCGTACACTCCCCCATACACTCATACACTAGCCTTCAACCATCCTTTGAAGACTTGAAGAGCTGTCATCCAAAGCTTGAAGACAACTCTTGAAGGCTGAAGGTGAAGATCAAGACAAAGACCGAAGACCGAAGACCGCAGACAACGCGGCGCGCAAAATAAAGAAGACATACGGTAGGTTTTCTCTTTAATTTTCTGCACTTCCCCCCTCTCTCTTCTCTCTCCAACCCACTTGGGTTTTCTCTATTTTAATCCCCTATCTCTTTCCCCCCTTTCTTTGCATGCTTGAAACAAGGGGATTCCCGGTCCATGTGTAGGATTGGGCTATTGGAGAGTCACCGTGTCGGGGGCTTTCTTCTAGTCTAACCAAAGACCACGTGGGTCCGACCCCCTTGATTATGTGGTGAAGCCTTAACTTTGTATGTTCATGACCCCAAATCGCATTATGCATATCATAATCTTGCATCTTCCAAAATTCGTTTTCAAAGTTGTTTTCAAAATCGTTTTCTAACCTGTTTTCAAAATTGCATCAAAATCTATTTTTCAAAAACTTGTTTTCAAAACCACAATTCTAGGGTGATTCTAGCTTTTCCATGGCTAGGGTTGCTTTAGGAAAGTGTTATATTAAAAGTGACCTTTTGGTCTATATTTTTAAAACTTGTTTTCAAAACCACTTTCTTAAAGTGGTTCTAGCCCTCTTATGGCTAGAATCACTTTAGGAAAGTGAGACGTTTTCATACTTTCTAAAAACTCTCTTTTCAAAAAGTCTTTCTTCCTAGGGGGGGGGGGGGGGGGGGGGGGGGGGGGGGGGGGGGGGGGGGGGGGGGGGGGGGGGGGGGAAAAATCTCTTTTTCAACATACTTTCCTACAACTCTCCAAAATGGTTTTCAAAAACTCCCTTCCAAAAATATATTTTTCAAAACTCTCTTTTTTAACTCTCCAAAATCTTTTCTTCAAAATCCACTTTCTAAAAACGTTCCCCACATCTCTTTCCAAAAACTCTCTTCCCAAAATTTTTCTTCTAGAAACTCTCCTCTAGGATCTTCTTTCCAAAATCTACGTTTCTAAAAACATACTTTCCAAAAACTCCTCTTCTTTAAAATCTCTTTCCAAAAACTCTCTTCAAACACACTTTCCAAAAACTCCTTCCTAGGATTTCTCTTCTAGAAAACCTTCGTTTCCAAAAACACACTTTTCAAAAGTTCTTTCCTTAGAGCCCAAGCCAAGCCCTAGAACCCACAATTAGGAAACCCTAAATTTTCTTTCCAAAAACATGATTTTCAAGCTTTGCCCCAAACCTAGGTTTCTAAAACCTCTTGTTTTCACATCAAAACTATACATGTTTTCAAAACCTATTTTCTACGTCAAAACTATAATTTTGCAAAACTAGGGTTTCTAGAATTTCCCTTTCCAAATCCTTACCCAAATCCTATCTTCCTTTTAGGAAACCAAATCAAATCTTCCCGTTTAGGAAACTAGATTCCGTCCTCCGTTTTTTGAAATAAAATCCAACTTTTCTTTTTTAGAAACCAAATCCAATATCTTCCTAATCTAAATCTTTCCTAATTCAAATCCTTCCTAATCCTCCACTTTCCTAAATCTTAAGTTTCCAAAACTTGAACATAAAAATCTTTCCTAATTCAACCCTTTCCTAATTCTACCCTCCTTTCAAATCTTAACTTTTCAAACCTAAGTTTTCAAACTCTTCCTAAACTCAAACCTTTCCTAATTTCAAGATTTCCTAAAATCCTAAAACTTTCTAAATCTTAAACTTTCTAAATTTCAAATCTTTCTAAATTCTAAACTTTCCAAAACTTCAAAATCTTTGCAAATCTAGAACTTTTCTAAATTCAAAACTTTCTAAATTCAAGACTTTCTTAAGTTGAAACATTTCTTAATTCAAACATTTCCTAAAACGAAAGTTTCCTACTTTCAAGACTTCCCTATTTCAAAACTTTCTAAATTCAAAACTTCCCCAATTTCCTAAACCTTCCAAGTCAAGTCAAATATTTTCTGAGTCTCTTCTCTTTCCTAAGCCTAGGTTTCTTAAACCTTCTCTTTTTCAAAACAAGTCCAAATCTATCTCTTCAAATCAAAGTCCAATCTTCTCAATTTCAATTTCTAATCTCCTTTTCTAATCTCAAATCAAATCCAATTTTCAATTCAATCTCTTTCTTCCAATCCAATCTCTCTCTTCAAATCAATCTATTTTTAATCGGACTCCGGTCCGAACTACGACTGACCTAATTCCCCCAAAGGGATACATAGGCAACCTTCATAGGTGCGGTCACAATATTTTTCAAACTTTCAATTCCATCCTCATGGGTACGGTTTTCAAAATCTTTTCAAATCTAAAATTCCAATTTCAAATTTCTATTTTTAAATTTCTATTTCCAAATTTTCAAACTTTCCAATTTCAATTCCATCTCTTTAAATCTATTTTCAAATAAAATCAATTTCAAATTAAACTCTTTTCAAATCTATTTTTCAATTCTCTTTCCTTACACTTGCATACCATGCATCATGTTAGTTCCTTTTTTAAGCATTGTTTTCCTAAAGTGAATGGGGTTGAACTATAATTAATTAAAGACTCTCATAGGTGAATCTAGGGTGGATTGACATGTAGGTACCGAAAGGGCGGGGTAGGGTGATAGCTTAGTGCGTCTTCCCTACACGTAACCAACCTCTGAACTTAAGATCACTGATTTCAAAGACCAAAAGGAGTTATTTTTCTAAAAAGGGCTAAATATTTTCCAAAGGTTGCCAAACAACCTGTTTTCCTAAAAACCCTCTCTTGAGGAGATATTTTCAAAATCCTTTTTCAAAAAACCCTAAGTGTAGTCTTCGGATTATTCTTAGTTTTTAGGTGACCTAACTCACCTTAATCAAGTTAGGTGGCGACTCCGAATCTTTTTCAAAAGCCCTTTATTCAAACTTGTTTTTCAATTCAAACCTAGTCGCACTCATTCTTCTAGGAGTGTGAGTTCTAACGAGAGAGTACAACATTTTTCTCACTTGGGTGAGTGTTCCTCGAGTGTGAAAAATCTGGGCGCGACATCTGCTCAGCAATCTCCGGCTTAACTGAACTCCCTTTGAAACTCGTAAGCACAACCAAGCCCAAATAAACTTTTAGACTCCTATCCAATTAGTCAATTGCTTTTCCGGCCCGTTGGGCCCAACTGAGGCCTAATAACCAAACTGGCTCCTTTGGGCCTCTAGGCACGTCTTATGAAAGTTCAAAATCCCTCAAGATGGTAAATCCATCATTTCAAAGTATTCCTAGACAATTAGGCATACTCAACATGCCATCTTGTAAAATTCTGGTCCCATCCCATTTCGGTCAACTCAGGTCAAAATGACTGTTTTGCCCCTAGACGCCCCAACACAATACAAATCTCACCAAACACTGGAAAACACTTCCAAGACCATCATTGAACGGTCCATCACGCTTAACATGTCACTCCAACCCATTCTGACCTTTTTCAACTAATCATAATCGAAATGACTGTTTTACCCTAGGCGGCCCAAATGTGCCCTGAAACTAGGCCGACTATAGGTATCGAATGACGGGTCTCATCATACATCCCTATTTAACCCGAGGTGAACCTCATGAAATTAAACACTCTCGACTCAACGAAAGCCCACTGGAGCGTTTCATAGATGCTCCACTAGGGTTGTCTTTTCTCCCGATTCTTTGGTTATAACGCATCGTCAAATGACTTGGGAAATGCATAAACCAGGTGTAAGCACCCCATTTTTTACTGCTCGGCGGTCTACAGTCCGTCCAAACTTGTATTCAAGTCAATGTGGACATATTTTGAGTCAAATCAACTTTTCAAGTCTAATCCCGTCTATTCATTGCTTCGTGGGCCCACCAGGCCCAAATAGCGGCAAAATGATGAAACTGTCCTTAGGGGCATTGTTCGGTCCAATTTCAAATCAGGCACGTCTTTTCGAAAGTGGTAAGTCCCCTTTCCATATTCCCATAGGCGCGTCTTTCCGAAGACAGTAAGTACCCTTTCCATATTCCAATAGGCGCATCTTTCCTAAGACGGTAAGTCCCCTTTCAAATCCCTTTACCAATTCTACTTCCAATCCCTCTCTTGAGAAAGCTAATTCCTCGATACGGCAAGTCTATCTAATCCGACACGTTTTTCAGAGAAAGTTTCTTCAGAACGGTAAGTCCCTTTAAACCTGTTGACCGGGATGAGACCCCAAGTCCCCTAGATGGTAGAACAGTCCACCTTTGGCGCATGCTAGCCCGCCAATGCAAAAATGTCCATTTCGGCACACCTTTTGAGAAAGTTGACTTCTCAAGCGCTGAGTCCCTTTAGCAGCTTCCCGAGATCAGACAGTCTCGAGAATGATCGCGAACCGTCAGAGTAGTAGAAGTACTTGTAAATATCGCAACCGTCAGAGTAGTAGAAATACTCACAAGCAAGTCAATATAGGGAATTGCTAACAACCCCTGTATCACGAGACCGCCGTCAGAGTGGCGGAAACATTCAAAACTCAGGTCATCACCAGTGCCTGCTAGTCCACTTCGGTGAAAAATGACCAAACTGCCCATAGGGCCATTTTTCGACACGTTTCTCGAGATAATATCTAAATCTTCAGAATGGTAAGTCCACCCCTTCCAAGATCGTATTAGAGACGATCCGGCATGATTAGGTACCTTCTAGTCAGTTTTGGGCTAATTCCGAGGCTTTCCGATCAAGATGATCATTTTGCCCCTAGGCATCCGAACGCCTCGGGGACCACACCGGCTCTGTGTATCAAACCGGTAACCTCCCAAGAATGCTTTTTATAGTATTCCTGACCATCTTTTATCTTTTCGGATCATTCCGAGTCAGTTTTGGCAAACCCACTACAGAATGACCGTTTTGCCCCAAGTGGGCCGGTCGCCTTTTCCGGCCACACCGTCTCTAGATATCAAACTGGTAGCCTTTGGGAACATTCTAAATAATGTTTCCAAATCTCGAGTCTTCTTTCGGGACATTCTGAGTCTGTCCCGGCAGCTTTTCAGCCCGATTGACCGTTTTGCCCCTAATGGCTTAGTCAACCCTTTCGACAATTCTTGTCATCCTTTTTCAAGTCTATTACCTTTGAGACACTGTTTTAAGTGTTCTTGTCCTTTTTCGACCTTCTGGGCCATTCCCGGTCCCTTGAAACCTTCCTGAACCTTCCGGAGTCACTCCTAGTGAAGCCAGGCTAAAAATTGCATGGTAGTCAGTAGTACAGGCACCCAAATCTTCTCAAGATACGTTGCTTGCCGACCTTAAAACTTTCCTAACTGACTGGCACCACTAGTAGTGGCTCCAAGCCAATATTTGGCCTGGCACCACTCCTAGTGGCGCCAGAAGCATTTTTGGCATAGCGCCACTGCAACAAGCACCAGGTCATTCCCTTGTCCATAAATATAGAGCCTCCTCTAGTGTGAAATAGGTCTGCAAACTCAGTCTAAAAACCTTACTCTTCCATATACAAAGCTCATAGCCTCCCAAAACCCTAGTCTCCTTTAGATTTTCCAAACCCTAGCCTCCATACACAAACCCTAGCCTCCTATGCACCCATACACTCTCATATACTCATACACTAGCCTCAAACCCTCCATTAAAGGCTTGGATTGCTGTAACTACAAAGCTTTGAAGATTTAAGACAAACTCTTGAAGACTGAAGTGAAGACCGAAGCAAGACAAGCAAAGCAAAGTGCGCAAAGCTAAGCAAAATAAAGAAGACATAAAGTAGGCTTCTTATTTACGTTTAGGCATCTTCCCCCTCTCTTCTCTCTCCTAATCCACTTGGGTTTTCTTCTATTTTAATCCCCCATCTTCTTCCCCCCCCCCCCTTTCTTTGCATGCTTAAAACAAGAGACTTCCCAGTCCATGTGTAGGATTAGACTATTGGAGAGTCACCGTGTCGGGAGCTGTCTTTTAGTCTAATCGGAGACCACGTGGGTTCGGCCCCCTTGATTATGTGGTGAAACCTTTAACCTTATATGTTCATGACCCTAATTTGCATTGTGCATATCATTATCTTGCATTCCTCCAAAATGAGTTTTCAAACTCGTTTTCAAAACTTGCATTAACATCGTTTTCAAAATTGCATCAAAATCTTCTTTTTCAAAACTTGTTTTCTAAACCACAATCCTAAGGTGGTTCTAGCCTTTCCATGGTTAGGGTTGTTTTAGGAAAGTGTTACATTTAAAGTGACCAATATGGTCTATATTTTCAAATCCTCGTTGTTTTCAAAACCACTATCCTAAAGTGGTTCTAGCCTTGTTGTGGTTAGAATCGCTTTAGGAAAGTGAGATATTTTTATGAACTTTCTAAACTCTTTCTTTTCAAATCTTTCTTTCTAAAAACCTCTTTTCCAACACACTTTCTAAAAACTCTCTCCAATCTCCTTCAAATTTCTTTCTAAAATTGTTTTCTAAAAACTTCTTCCAAAAATCTATTTTTCAAAACTTATTTCCAAAACACTCTCCTCAAAATTTACTTTCTAAAAACGCTCCCTAAATCTCTTTCCTAAAACCCTCTTCCAAAATCATCTATCCTAAAAAACTCCGTTTTCAAGTTTACTTTCCAAAAACTCCTCTCTAGGATTTCCTTCCAAAAATCTCCCTTTCCAAAAACTCACTTTTCAAAAAATCTCCTTCTTTAGAGTCCAAGTCAAACCCTGGAACCCATAATTAAGAAACCCTAATTTTCCTCCCCAAAAGCATGATTTCCAATCCCTTATTTTGGCCTCAAAACCTAGGTTTCCAAAACCTCTTATTTTCTACATCAAAACTATATATAATTCTAAAACCTATTTTCTACTTCAAAACTATAGTCTTCCCAAAACTAGAATTTCCAAAACTCCATCTTTCTAAATTCATGCCAAATCCAATCTCCCATTTAGGAAACTAGATCCTATCCTCCGTTTTTGGAAACAAAATCAAAACATCTCTTTTGAGAAACAAAATCCAATCCCTTGCTTTAGGAAATAGGAATCTCAATCCTTCGAAACCCAAATCTTTCCTAATTCCACTCCTTCCTAATCTAGTACTTTCCTAAACCTTAAGTTTCCTAAACTTAAACTTTTAAATCTTTCCTTAAACTTTAAGCTTTCAAAGCTTTCTTAATTCCATCCTTTTTCAAATCTTAACTTTGCAAATCTAAGTTTTCAAACCCTTTTTAAACTCAAAACCTTACCTAATTTCTAGAATTTCTAAAACTCAAACTTTGAATCTTTCTAAAATTTACACTTCCCTAAACTTCAAATCTTTCCAAATCTAAACCTTTCTAAATTCAAAACTTTCTAAATTCTAAACTTTCCTACTTTCAAAACTTCCCTATTTCAAAACATTCTAAACTCAAAACTTTCCAATTTCAATACTTTCTTAAAACGAAACCTTTCATAATTTCAAAACCTTTCCTAATTCGAAAACTTTCCTAAATAAAACTTTCTTAAAACGAAACTTTCTAAAAATGACACTTTTCTATTTTGAAACTTTCCTAAATCAGACCTTTCCTAATTCGAACCCTTCTTAAATCCAATCTTTCTTCAATCTTCCAAGTCCAACATTCGAGTCAAGTCTTTCTTAATCTCGAGTCCTTTCTAAATCCTATCTTCCTAGGCATAGGGTCTCTATTCTTCCATTTCAAATTCCAATATTCTATTCTAAATTCAAATCAAATCCAAATTCCAATTCAATTTCTTTTTCCAATCAAACCTTCTATTTTCTAACGGACTGTTGTCGGAACTACGACTGGCCTGATTCTTCAAAAAGGATACCTAGGCAACCCTCAAGGGTGCAGTCACAACCTTTTTCAAATCTCAAATTCCACAACATTTTTCAAATTTTGATTTCCACAACTTCTTTCAAATCTCCAATTCTACAGTCTTCTTCAAGTTTCTAATTCCATGATCTATTTCAAACTTCTAACTCCAAATTTCTATTTCCAAATCTCTATTCCCAATTTCTAAAACTTTCCAATTCCTTAATTATTTTCAAATCTCTCTTAAATTAAATCATTTTTTTTCTAAATCTATTTTCCAACTCTATTTTCTTGCACTTGCATATCATGCATCATGTCTTTTTAAACATTCTTTTTCTAAAGTGGATAGGATTGAATATTGTCACGGTCGAATTTTTCGCACTCGAGGAATACTCACACAAGCGAGAAAAATGTTGTACTCTCTCGTTAGAACTCACCCTCCTAGAAAAATGAGTGCGACTAGGTTTGAATTGAAAAATTAGTTTGAATGAAGGGCTTTTAGAAAAAAGATTTGGAGTCGCCACCTAACTTGATTAAGGTGAGTTAGGTCACCTAAAAATTAAGAATAATCCGAAAACTACACTTAGGGTTTTTGGAAAACGATTTTGAAAATATCTCCTCAAGAGAGGGTTTTTAAGAAAATAGGTTGTTTGGCAACCTTTGGAAAACATTTAAGCTCTTTTTGAAAAATAACTCCTTTTGGTCTTTGAAATCAGTGTTTCTAGGTTCGGAGGTTGGTTACGTATAGGGAAGACGCACTAAGCCATCACCTTACCCCGCCCTTTCGGTACCTACATGTCAATGTACCCTAGATTCACCTATGAGAGTCTTTAACTAACTAATGTTCAATCCTGTTCACTTTGAAAAAGAATTTTTGAAAGACATGATGCATGATATACAAGTGTAAGGAAAGAGAATTGATTTAGAAATAGATTTGAAAAGAAGAATTTGATTTGATTTTAGAAGAAAGATTTGAAAGGATAGATTTGAAATTGGAAAGTTTTAGAATTTGAAAATTGAGATTTGAAAATAGATTTTTGGAATTGGAAATTAGAAATAGAATATAGAATTGGAAACTTGGAGAAGATTGTTGAATTAGAGATTTGAAAGAAGTTGTGGAATTTGAGATTTGAAAAATGTGGAGATAGAAATTTAAAAAATGTTGTGACCGCACCAATGAGGGTTGCCTACGTATCCTTTTGGAGGAATCAGGTCAATCGTAGTTCGAACAAGAGTCCGAATGAAAAGAGATTGATTTGGAAGAAAGAGATTGAATTGGAAATTGGATTAGAAGATTGAGAGATTGAACTTTGATTGGAAGATTTGAGAAGACTTGACTTTGGAAACTTGGTTTTAGGAAACCTAGACTTAGGAAAGAGAGAATTTAGAAAGGACTTGAGATTTAGAAAGATTTGACTCGAATGTTGGACTTGGAAGAGTTAGGAAATGATTGGATTTAGGAAATGTTCGAATTAGGAAAGTGTCATTTTTGGACAGTTTTGGTTTAGGAAAGTTTTCGGTTTAGGAAAGTTTCATTTTTGAAAAGTTTCGCTTTATGAAAGTTTTCAAAATAGGAAAGTTTTAGAATTAGGAAAGTTTCAATTTGGGAAAGTTTTGAATTTGGAATGTTATGAAATAGGGAAGTTTTGAAAGTTGGAAAATTTAGAAAACAAGGAAGTTTTGAAAATAGGAAAGTTTTGAGTTTAGAAAGTTTTGAAATTTGGAAGGATTTGAAATTTAGAAAGTTTGGAATTTAGAAAGATTTAGGTTTAGAAAGATTTAACTTAAGAAAGTTTTGAATTTGGAAAGATTTTGAATTTAGAAAGATTTGAAATTTAAAAAGTTTAGGATTTAGAAAGTTTTAGAGTTGTAGAAAATCTTGAGATTAGGAAAGGTTTGAATTTAGGAAAGATTTGAAAACTTGAATTTGAAAAGTTAAGATTTGAAAAGGGGTAGAATTAGGAAATGGTTGAATTAGGAAAGATGTGGAACTTAAGTTTTAAAATTTAGGAAAGATTTTTGTGTTCAAGTTTTGGAAAGTAGAAGATTAGGAAGGGTTTGAATTAGGAAAGATTTAGACTAGGAAGGGTTAAAATTCCTATTTCCTAAAGCAAAGTATTGGATTTTGTTTCTAAAAGAGAAGGTTTGATTTTGTTTCCAAAAACGGAGGATTGGATCTAGTTTCCTAAACAGGAAGATTTGATTTGGTTTCCTAAAGGAAAGATGGGATTTGGTTTCCTAAAGGGAAGATTAGGTTTGACAAGGATTTGGAAAGAGAGGTTTTAGAAACCCTAGATTTGGAAGGCTATAGTTTTGACGTAGAAAAGAGGTTTTAGAAATGTGTATAGTTTGGATGTGAAAACAAGAGGTTTTGGAAACTTAGGTTTTAAGGCAAGTTTGAAAACCATGTTTTTTGACAGAAAATTAGGGTTTCCTAATTGTGGGTTCTAGGGCTTGACTTGGGCACCAAGAAAAAAGATTTTTTGGAAAGTGTGTTTTTTATAAACAAATTTTTGGAAGGAAATTCTAGAGAGCAGTTTCTAGAGGCAAGATTTTGGAAAGAGAGTCTTTTAGAAAGATTTTTGGTAGGAGAGAGTTTTTAGAAAAGTGAATTAAGGGAGTTTTTTTAGAAAGTGAATTTTGAGGAGAGAGAGTTTTTGGAAAGAGATCCTAGTGAGGAATTTTTTAGAAAGAGATTTAGGAAGAGGTTTTCCTAAGAAGGAAACCTAGGGAACGTTTTTGGAAAGCGGTTTTGAAAACAACAAGATTCAAAAATATGGACCATATTGGTCACTTTGAATGTAACACTTTCCTAAAGCAACCCTAGCCATGGAAAAGCTAGAATTACCCTAGGATTGTGATTTTGAAAACATGTTTTGAAAAAGAGATTTTGATACAATTTTGAAAACAAGTTTAATGCAAACTTTGAAAACGAGTTTGAAAACGATTTTTGGAAGATGCAAGATCATGATATGCACAATGCAAATTTGGGGTCGTGAACATACAAGGTTAAGGCTTCACCACATAATCAAGGGGGCTGAACCCACGTGGTCTCCGGTTAGCATAAAGGAAAGCCCCCGACACGGTGACCCTCTGATAGTCTAATCCTACACATGGACTGGGAGTCCCCTTGTTTCAAGCATGCAAAGAAAGGGGGAGAAAGAGATGGGGGATTAAACTAGAGACAGCCCAAGTGGGTTAGGAGAGAGAAGAGAGAGGGGGAAGTGCAGAAATTTAAAGAGAAAGCCTACAGTATGTCTTGTTCATTTTGCGCGCCTTGCTTATCTTCGGTCTTCGTCTTGACCATCGTCTTCAATCCTCAAGAGCTGTCTTCAATCTTCAAACTTCGGATTACAGCTCTTCAAGTCTTCAAATGAGGGTTGGAGGCTAGTGTATGAGGGTGTGTATGAGTGTATAGAAGGCTAAGGTTTAGTGTATGGTGGCTAGGGTTTGGAAAACCTAGGGAGGCTAGGGTTTAGGAAGTGCACGAGCTCTATATATCGAAATATATGATTTTTAGACTGAGTTTGCAGACCCCTTTCACGCTAGAAGAGGCTTTGTATTTATAGAGAGAGGAATGTACTGGCGCCTATTGCAGTGGCGCCAAGCCAAAAATTACACTAGCGCCACTCCTAGTTGATGCGCCCAGATTTTTCGCACTCGAGGAATACTCACCCAAGCGGGAAAAATGCTGTACTCTCTCGTTAGAACTCACCCTCCTAGAAGAATGAGTGCGACTAGGTTTTAATTGAAAATAGGTTTGAATAAAGGGCTTTTGAAAAAGATTCGGAGTCGCCACCTAACTTGATTAAGGTGAGTTAGGTCACCTAAAAACTAAGAAATAATCCGAAGATTACACTTAGGGTTTTTGGAAAACGATTTGAAAATATCTCCTCGAGAGAGGGTTTTTAAGAAAACAGGTTGTTTGGCAACCTTTGGAAAACATTTGGCCCTTTTTTGAAAATTAACTCCTTTTTGGTCTTTGAAAACAGTGATCCTAGGTTTGGAGGTTGGTTACGTGTAGGGAAGATGCACTAAGCTATCACCCTACCCCGCCCTTTCGGTACCTACATGTCAATCTACCCTAGATTTACCTATGAGATTCTTTAACTAACTAATGGTTCAACCCTATTCACTTTTAGAAAAACTATGTTTGAAAAATATGATGCGTGATATGCAAGCAATAGAAAAGAATTGAAAAAAATAGATTTAAAAAGAGATTGCTTTGATTTGAAAATAGATTTGAAAAGATGGAATTGAAATTGGAAATTTTGAAAATTTGGAAATAGAAATTTGAAAATAAAAATTTTGAAATTGAAATTTGAGAATAGATTAGAATTTGAGATTGGAAAAGATTTTGAAAACCGCACCCACGAGGGTGGAATTGAAAGTTTGAAAAGTGTTGTGACCGCACCTATGAAGGTTGCCTACGTATCCCTTTGGGGAAATCATGTCAGTCGTAGTTTGGACAAAAGTCCGATTGAAAAGAGATTGATTTGAAGAGAGAGATTGGATTGAAAGAAAGAGATTGAATTGGAAATTAAATTTGATTTGAAATTAGAAGAGGAGATTGGAAATTGAAATTGAGAGGATTGGACTTGCTTTGGAAAGATTGATTTTGGAAAGACTTGGTTTTGGAAAGATGGAGGTTTAGGAAACCTAGACTTAGGAAAGGTAGGAGACCTAGGAAAGACCTGAGAGTTTAAGAAAGATTGGATTTAGGAAAGGTTCGAATTAGGAAAGGTTCATTTTTGGAAAGTTTCAAATTAAGAAAATTTTAAATTAGGAAAGTTTTAGGTTTAGGAAAGTTTTGAAATTGGAAAATTTCAACTTAGGGAAGTTTTGAAAATTGGAAAGGTTTGAAAAAGGAAAGTTTTGAAAATTGAAATGTTTTGAATTTAGAAAGTTTTGAAATTAGGGAAGTTTTGAAAGTAGGAAAATTTTCAATTTAGGAAATATTTCAATTAAGAAAGTTTCAACTTAAGAAAGTCTTAAATTAAGAAAGTTTTGAGTTTAGAAAAGTCTTAGATTTGAAAAGATTTTAAAGTTTTAGAAAGTTTAGAATTTAGAAAGTTTTAGGTTTAGAAAGATTCAACTTAAGAAAGTTTCAAATTTAGAAAATTTTGAATTTAGGTAGCTTAGAATTTTAGAAAGATTTAAAATTTGGAAAGTTTAGGATTTAGAAAGTTTTAGAGTTTAGAAAGATTTAAGATTTTTAGAAAATTTTAGAGTTTTAGAAAATCTTGAAAATTAAGAAAGGTTTGAATTTAGGAAAGGTTTAAAAGCTTGAATTTAGAAAGTTAAGATTTGGAAAAGGGGTTGAATTAGGAAATGGTTGAATTAGGAAAGATTTTTATGTTCAAGTTTTTGGAAACTTAGGGTTTAGGAAACTGGAAGTTTAGGAAGGATTTGAATTAGGAAATATTTGGATTTGGAAGGGGTTGGATTTGGTTTCTAAAAGAAAAGACTTGATTTTGTTTCCAAAAACGGAGGACAGGATCTAGTTTCCTAAACGGGGAGATTGGATTTGGTTTCCTAAAGGGAAGATAGAATTTGGCATGGATTTGGAAAGGGAAATTCTAGAAACCCTAGTTTTGGAAAATCGTAGTTTTGACGTAGGAAATAGGTTTTGGAAACAAAAGAGTTTGGAAACCAAGGTTTAGGGCAAAGTTTGAAAATCATGTTTTTGAAAAGAAAACTAGGGTTTCCTAATTGTGGGTTCTACGGCTTGACTTGAGCTCTAAGGAAAGAGTTTTTGGAAAGTGCGTTTTTGGAAACGAAGGTTTTCTAGAAGGGAAATCCTAAGGAGGAGTTTTTGGAAAGTGAATTTGGAGAGGGAGCTTTTGGAAAAAGATTTTAAAGAGAAGGAGTTTTTGGAAAGCGTGTTTTTTGGAAACAAGCTTTAGGAGGAGAACCCTAGAGAAGAGTTTCTAGAAGGAAGATTTTGGGAAGAGAGTTTTTTAGAAAGATTTTTGGAAAGAGATTGTTGGAGAGAGTTTTTTAGGAAAGTAAATTTAGGAAGTGTTTTTAGAAAGCGAATTTTGAGGAAAAGATTTTGGAGAGGAGTTGAAAAATGGAGTTTTGAAAAATAGATTTTGGAAGGGAGTTTTTGGAAAACAATTTTGGAGAGAGTTTTTTGGAAAGTATGAAAACGTCTCGCTTTCCTAAAGCGATTCTAGCCATAAGAAGGCTAGAACCACTTTAAGAAAGTGGTTTTGAAAACAATAAGGTTTGAAAATATAGACCAAAAGGGTCACTTTTAATGTAACACTTTCCTAAAGCAACCCTAGCCATGGAAAGGCTAGAATCACCCTAGAATTGTGGTTTTGAAAACTAGTTTTTGAAAAAGAGATTTTGATGCAATTTTGAAAACAAGTTTGAAAACGATTTGGAAAACAACTTTGAAAACGGTTTTTGGAAGATGCAAGACTATGATATGCACAATGCAATTTGGGGTCATGAACATACAAGGCTAAGGCTTTACCACATAATCAAGGGGGCCGGACCCACGTGGTCTTTGGTTAGACTAGAACAAAGCCCCCGACACGGTGACTCTCCCATAGTCCAATCCTACACATGGACCGGGAATCCCCTTGTTTCAAGCATGCAAAGAAAGGGCGGGAAAGAGATGGGGGATTAAAATAGAGAAAACCCAAGTGGGTTGGAGAGAGAAGAGAGAGGGGGGAAGTGCGGAAATTTAAATAGGGAGCCTACCTTGTTTCTTATTTGTTTTGCGCGTCGTGCAGTCTTCAGTCTTCGGTCTTCGGTCTTGATCTTCACCTTCAGTCTTCAAGGGTTGTCCTCAAGCTTTGGATGGTAGCTCTTCAAGTCTTTGAAAGGTGGTTGAAGGCTAGTGTATGAGTGTATGGGGGAGTGTATGAGTGTATAGGAGGCTAGGGTTTGTGTATAGTGGCTAGGGTTTGGGAAAACCTAGGGAGGCTAGGGTTTTGGAGATGCTCGAGCTCTGTATATCGAAATATGAGATTCTTAGGGTAAGTTTGCAGACCCCTTACACGTTGAACGAGGCTTTGTATTTATAGAGGGAAGACAAACCTGGCGCCTGTTGCAGTGGCGCCAGGCCAAATTCTACACTGGCGCCACTAGGAGTGGCGCCAAGCCAATTTTTTGGCTTGGCACCACTACTAGTGGCGCCAACCAATTAGGAAAGATTTAAGGTCGGCAAGCAACATATCTTTGACTAGATTTGGGCGCCTGTACTAGTGACTACCATGTAAACTTTAGCCTGGCTTCACTAGTAGTGACTTTGGAAAGTCCGAGAATGATTTGAAGGAGCCGGGAGTGAGCCAAAAGGCCGGAAAGGAGTAGGAACACTTAAAATAGTGTCCTGGAGGTATTTGACTTGAAAAGTGAGGATAAGATGTGTCGGAAAGGTTGATCGAGCCTTTAGGGGCAAAACGGTCAACCGGACCGGAAAACTGCCGGGACAGACTCAAACTGTCCCGGAAGAAGACTTGGGATCTGGAAACATTATTTAGAATGTTCCCAGAGGTTTCCAGTTTGATTCCCAGGGCCGAAGTGATCGGAAATGGAGACCGGCCCACCAGGGGCAAAATGGTCATTTTGTACCGGGTTTGCCGGAACTGACTCGGAATGATTCGGAAAGGTAAAGGAAGGTTGAGAATATTATAAAAAGTGTTCTCAGGACATTACCGGTTTGATACCCAGAGCCGGTGTGGTTGAAGAAGGAGACCGGCCCTCTAGGGGCAAAACGGTCATTTTTACCGGGTTGGCCGGAACTGACTCGGAATGATCCGGAAAAGTAAAGGAAGGTTGAGAATACTATAAAGAGTATTCTCGGGAGGTTACCGGTTTGATACCTAGAGCCGGTGTGGTTCCCAGGGCGTTCGGATGCCTAGGGGCAAAATGGTCATCTTGACCGAAAAGTCTCGAAAAAGGTCCTAAGGGTAGTCTGGTCATTTTTCACCGAAGTGAGCTAACAAACACAGGTATTGACCTAGGTTTTGAGTGTTTCCGCCACTCGGATGGGGTTGAGTATTTCCGCTACTCGGACGAGGTTGAGTATTTCCGCTACTCGGACGGGGTTGACGATTTGAGAGTATTTCCGCTACTCGGACGGGGTTGATGATTTGTGAGTATTTCTGCTACTCTAACGGCTTTGTGAGTATTTCCGCTACTCTAACGGTTGAGTATTTCCGCTACTCGGACGACTTTGTGAGTATTTCCGCTACTCTAACGGGTCTGTGAGTATTTCCGCTACTCTAACGGCTCTGTAAGTATTTCCGCTACTCTAACGGTTGTGTGAGTAGTTTTGCTACTCGGACCGTCTCGAGGAATAAACTGTCTCGAGAGAGGGATTGGAAAGGGGTCTTACCGTCTCCGAAGAGACGTGCCTGGATTGGAACCGTCTCGAGGAATAAACTGTCTCGAGAGAGGGATTGGAAAGGGGTCTTACAGACTCCGAAGAGACGTGCCTGGGTTTTGAGTGTTTCCGCCACTCTAACGGTGTGAGTGTTTCCGCCACTCTGATGGTTTTGTGAGTAGTTTTGCTACTCGGACCGTCTCGAGGAATAAATTGTCTCGAGAGAGGGATTGGAATTGGAATAAGAAAGGACAATGCCCCTAAGGGCATTTTGGTCATTTGGCCTCTATTTGGGCCTGACAGGCCCGCGAAGCGATGGAAAGATGGAATTTGGACCTAGAGGATTGGTTTCGATTGGAATATGTCCACAATGACTTGAAAACAAGTCTGGACGGAGTGTAGACTGCCGAGCGGTCAAAAATGGGGTGCTTACAGCTACCCCTCTTTTTCTGTCTTTGCTTGTCAAAGACAGAAAATGATAAGAGTAAGAGTCCCATGTTGACCGCGAGGCAGTCGGAGGGACGGACACCGGAAATCTTTTGACAACGGGGGTCGAAAACGGATAACGGGCCAAAAAGGCCTTCGAAAACAAGTCTTGGCGGGAAAAAGGGCAAAACTGCCCAAAATTTATAACTGGCACCACTAGCAGTGGTGCCTTTGGTAAAAAAGCACTGGCACCTCTGCTAGTGGCGCCAGGCTTAAGGTTAAAACCAGAAAATTTCTGGTTTGCACACCCACGGGATTTGAAAAGTTTTTTGCAAATTTGTAAGCCATTGCGAGGAATCCGTCTTGGACATTAAAGGAGCACTCCTTGGGGACCACGGGTGATTGCCGGAGGGAGTCCACGTCGCTGGAAAAGTCACTGGAAGTGAAGATTTCGCCGGAGAACTTCCAAAAGGTGAGTTTTCAAATTTTGTTGATTTTGATGTGTAGAACTTCGTTTGAATCATGTGAATAGTGGAAATTAATGATTTGATATGTTTTGAACACTTTGGTGATGTTGTTTTTGCATTTTGATGGTTGTTTGATTGAATTTGAGTGATTATATGTAAATGTGTGAATGGGGTTTTCTACAGGAATAGGAAAGTTGTTCCTATAAGCATGGCTATTAGGTTTTTTGGCTATGTTTTTGTGCAATGTGCCTTAGAAAAATGTGTTTGAGAACCGTATGAAGTTTCGTGATTTTTTGAAAACTCGGTGAATTTTTGATTTTTTGAAAAATAGAAAAATATTTAGAAAATTAGGAAAAATTAGAAAATTCAAGAAATTGACGAAATTTTTTAAGTTTGAAATTTGGAAAAATGTAGGAATATTTTGAAAACATTTGAGGTGATTTTGAAAAATTTTTGGGAGCTTTTTGAAAACCATTGATTTATTTGAAAAATAAAACGTGAGTTTTGAAAATTTTGAAAAATTGGAAAGTGTGCACGGGTGCCATTGTTATGTGATTGTGGTGTTGGAAGGTGCATATTTCGTGTTTTGTGTTGATGTCATGGGCGTTGTAGTGGCCACTTTTAAACGGGACTCTGCCGAAATTTTTAGAAATTATGAAAAGAGTTGGTTAAAATTTTAGAAATAAAATCTTTTTGAAGGGAAAAGGCAGAGAACCCTTGAGACGTGATTTGGAGTTGGAAAATCAAGATGTGTGAAAATTTTATTTTTGATTTGGTATTCAAAATCCTTTACTTGTTTTGTATTATTTGTTTGTTTTATTTTACTGTTATTTAAACTGCATGGATAATATATTAACATCACTTACCTTGGCTTACCTTTTCAAGATGGCAGACGCAGGTGATGACGGTTCTGAGAGGAGACGCCGTTCGGGGAAGGCGGCCCGGACCGATTTTGCTGGCGGTTCTAGTCGATCCAGAGGTAGTCGATGATCCACCGGACGATCCTCATCCAGCCAGAGCGGGTAGGGGAGTAGACTACCTGTCGACCCTTTTCCTCCGGTTGAGCAGGCTTTTGCTGAGGAGGTTGACGCCGAGGAGGAGGTACCGGGCCTTGGGGACCAGGTGACCGGCTATGGGAGAGCTTCTTCCAGGCATAGGCAGACAGACGCTGACTTGGGAGATTTACAGATACCAGATATCCCACCTCTCGGGGATCTTGCCTATCATCCTAGCGTATATTCCAGACAGCATTTACCACCTCCGCAGGTACATACAGCTTTCCGAGGGGCTGTTCATCAGGTGTTTGTGACCATGCAGCAGGCTGCCCCATCATACCGCGCCTTTTTGGCAGAGATCGGGTTTGGCACCTTTATGGGATTACAGGCTAACCGCCTGAACCGGCATTTGGTACTGGCATTGGTTGAGCGGTGGTTCGGGGAGACTAGGACCTTCCATTTTGTCTGCTTCGAGTTAGGCCCCACTCCTTTAGATTGGGCGATTATTACAGGACTCTCCTTTGTTGGCCGGCGGATCACCATGCACCCGGTTCGCAGGGACGAGGCTTGCTTGCTGTTGGATTTACCTCAGCCTGAGCGTTCTGCATTCCCACTCTCTTGGATTAGTCAGGGTGAGCGTACTTTTGCTACCGAGCCATCGCCTGCCCGGCGGGACATCATGAGATGGCGACTTGTGTTGTACATCATCTTTAGCTGCTTCTGCAACAACAAGAAGTCACTCGTGCCGTGCCGTCTGGTGAGTATAGTAGCCGATCTGGGAGTTTTGTCCGAGTTGGACTGGGGGTCCTTTTCTTTTGGCTGCTTTCTTCGATCGATGCGGGTTCAGACTTCTTCTCGCTGGGGCAGCATGACTAGTTTTTGGCCTTTCCTTGTCTGGTGGAGTTACGAGTACCTGCCAGTGCGTCGCCCCGCAGTTGTTGATGATGATCTCTATCCTCGTGCTTTGAGGTGGGCTCATGACCGGGTAGCCCAACGATCGGAGATTACTGACTTCGTGATGCTCCGGGCTAACCTGGAGTTGATTGAGGCGAGGGATGTGACCTGGCGGCCCTTCATTGGATTAGTCCATTACGAGACAGTCTGGTACCTGGTCCCGTTGTCCTTGTCGAGAGCTGCTTTTCTCAGTGATGACACCTGGGAGTCCTATCTTGGAAAGCGGCATTAGAGGCAGTTTCACGAGGAGTTTCAATCAGCAAGGGCTCTGCCAGAGTACATGTTTGGAGCCCTGGTGGCCGGAGTACCCATCCCCTACCAGGAGCGCCAGCCAGGTGCCGAGTTCTTGCTTCCTCCGGATACGGATTACGCTGCGCACTTTAGAGCCCATTCGGTTGGTGCCTTCACCCGGTTTGAGGTAGTAGTCGGCGGGTACGCTGTTGGCCAGGAGGTGGTTGACTTGTGGCGCCGTGCTGGAGGATATGTGCCCCAGGCCAAGTTTACTGCTGTGAGAGACCAGAGAGATCGGTATCAGATGGAGAGGGACCAGTACCAGGCCGAGGTAGCTTCTCTGACGGCTCGATTATCACAGATGGGTGGTGGGGGGGTAAGTTATTCTTCTCTTTGCTCCTTACTGCTCTGCTATTGCTTAGTTCCTTTTGTATGCAACTGATTTCGGTTCTATCTTCCCTGCAGGATGGTGGTGCTTTGAGTAGTTATCCTCCTCCTCCGATGCCGGGTTTCGGGGATTTTGATCCGGATGATATTGATTTCGACCTGTGAGAGATGCCCCTTGTAGAGACTCTGCTCCCCCTTTACCCCTTGTTCCTGAGATGTACTGATGTTAGGCAGTTTTATTTTGCATAGTTTTGTATAAGGATGGATGTTTATGGTACTTAGATGCACAGATAGACAGATACATATGATCAAAGGCATGTGATGTATGATGATGTTAGATGTTTATTACATGAGTTGATATTGGTGATTTCTATTTCTACAGGGAGTTATATCCTATATGTGCAAAGCTCATGCTGATTTTTTTTTTTATTATTTTTTTTTAGACATATGTACAGGTTAGAAATATGTTAATAGAATGACACAGGGTGCTGTTAGACTTGTAGCCTTGGGAATGGTAACTTCCTCCTCTTCGGGGATTTTAGCCTCTCTTCTGGCTCAATCCTACCTCGATCGGATGATAGCACTTTGCACCTTACTCAACCTCTTGGTCGCCCCCAACTCTTTTGTCTTAAGGTTAGTGTATAGGGTTATCGGGCTGAAACTCTCGACTCTCGGGGCCTTAGCAACAACTTACTTGACCTTTGACAGAGCAATAAGTGGCCAGTCATTTCAATCCGAGAAGGCTTTGTTTAGGACCATAATGTAGGCTAGGTTATGGGGTTTTAGAAACAACGGGATATGTAGGCTCAAATTCAATGTTGCTTCCAGCAAGGTTTAGATCCAAACTGTCCTTAACTATTTTTCAGTAGGATTAGCATCTTCTTTTTTTTTTTTTTTTTTTTTTTTTTTTTTTTTTTTTTTTTTTTTTTTTTAAGCTTTGGCAGCGTATCTAACTCATTTAGATCAAGCAATTTATTTTCAATCAGAGAGGGCTTTAATAAGGTTGTAATGTAGGCCATGGTTTCGAAGTTTTGCAAGAAAAGGTAAAGGTTCGAACCTATTGTACCTACTGGGTTTCCTTGTAACCTAGGATCACCTTTAAATTTCCTTCTCGCTTTTGGCCATATATTTCTCAGGGTGAAAATAACCTCGTTCTTTCACCCTTTCCATGTACTTCTTGAGATAAACATGATTTTCTTTTCTGTGCCGTTGAAGTTAATTCAATCACGATTTTCTTCAAGCCTTTCTTTAGAATCATGGTTTTTTTTTTTTTTTTTTTGGCCTCTTGCCCCTTGGCAACTCCTTTCTTTTGCTTTTCCTTTCTATTTATTTTCTTTTCTTTTATGAAACGAAACAATTCTTTAACCCTTTCCCCTTAAATCTTTTCCTTGGAAGTTCAATATACCCAGTGTGGGCGGTGATCCCTAGGTTGGGGTTTTGTTAAGAAAGGATAAGTGGCTCAATGGGTTTGGCAAGGGGTTGCTTTTGACTGTATGGGAAATGAAATGAGGGCCTCTCTTCACTTTGAATTAAATTGCTTGATCCATAGAGTTTTCAACACTATCCTAGCATGATAGAGGTGGACACCACTCCTAGAATTCTCAACTAATGTCTGCCCCAGTGTGGGGAGGACAGTTTGGATCAGGGTTAATCAAAGAAAATTTTTGTTTTTCGCGAGGCACTAGGGGTTAAGCAAAGGGAATATGAGCACATTTGTTCATTTATTTAGTTATTTATTCTTTATATGTGGGGGAATGAAAGATGGCTCCTCTTCCTCTTGACAAACTGGCAACACATCGCTTAGCCTCAAAGTCTTGCAAGTGCTGCCTTTGGCTAGTATTCTCACTCATCCTTATTCTCTC
The DNA here is from genome assembly GCA_033060915.1 of Euryodendron excelsum. Taxonomy (NCBI): domain Eukaryota; kingdom Viridiplantae; phylum Streptophyta; class Magnoliopsida; order Ericales; family Pentaphylacaceae; genus Euryodendron; species Euryodendron excelsum. The sequence goes on from CM065379.1 coordinate 30,809,152, forward strand.
TCTCTATGGAAGGCTGCTCATTTGGTAAGTGGTTAACTCATGCTATCATCTCTTCAAGTTGGATCATTCCATGAGACAAACCATGCCCCTTGCGTAGAAAGTAGTTACTATTCCCAGGGAGGACAAGCAATGGAATAAAACACTGTCATTTGATTATGTTTACAGAAAGCATCAAGTTCTTAATAAGAAAATGTAGACATTAATTTAAAAACAAGAAGTAAAAGGGATAGAAAGAAAGTGGGTGAAAACACCCCTCTCTTGTATGCTTGTGCAAAGAACCCCTTTTTAGTACGGCCTTGGGATAATTCCCACGTCTTTGATGCTCCATTCCCGACCCGGATCTTCTGCCAAGGCGAGACAGGCAAGGGTTTCCCCTAGAGCTCCATAGATGTTGACATTGTTGATGCGGTTGTCAGCCTCCTTCTTGTTCTGTGTATCGGGTTCTTCTGTAAACAGGGTGTCCAGCTCACCCCCTTCCAATTCGAATGGCTCTGCTTGTGCTCTTGGCTTCTTTATCCTCCAGCTCATTTCTTCATAGTTGTACTCATTTGTGGGCCAATGAATCTCTAGCAAATGACGTTCGGCCGTGGCATATTTCGGATGCAGAAACTCAGCACCCCATCCATCAGCAACCATGTTTTCAGTAGTCTCATCTCCTAGGAACATTGGCTCCTCAATGGGCCAGTCGGAAGCATCAGGCACTTCATCAGGGTTATGGAGATATATTGGGCATAATGGGAGATCCTCCTCCCAGTCATCTTCTTCCTCGGTCTCCCAATCGTCGTCGTAGTCTTCGGCTTCGGGCTCGTCAACCACTCCCTCGCCCTCCATCTCTACTAGTATCATATTGATGGTGTGATCTGGCAGAGGGTTAGCAGTCACATTGGGAGTGGGAGCAGGTTTTATCGGCTGCAAATCGATGGTCTTATTGTCGATCAGGTCTTGGATCTTGTGCTTGAGAGCAAAGCAGCTTTCGGTGTCATGCCCCTGGCCACCTGAATGATATTCACATGTAAGAGCGGCATTAAAGGTCGGGGGCAGAGGGCTTGGCAACGGGCGAGCAGGGATGGGCTTCAAGATATTGTTCTTTAGAAGGCTATGGTAGGCCTCGGTTTGGGTGCAGGCTAAGGCATCGAAGGTGCGGATACGTCGAGCAGGTCTATTGAAGTTGGGTCGTGCCCCAGCGGGACCATAGTTTGGGGTTGGAGCAGGCATGGTCAAGGTGGGCAAGGGCAGTACTGGGGGTGATTGTAGCAGAGGTCGGTATTGAGGTGGTGGGCTAGGCAGAATAGCAGACACTTCGCTTTCCTTCCTGATTGTGCCCCTTGTAGTAGCCACCTTCTTGGCTATGTTGGCGGTATTTTCTCTAGTCTTGGCATAGGGATCTGTGATTCTTCCTGTCTTGAGGCCGTTTTCTATCATTTCCCCTTGCATGATGAGTTCGGAGAAGCTTCCCACGCTTGTGCAGAGTTTCTCATAGAATATACCTTGAAAAGTATGTACAAATAGTTGTACATACTCTTTTTCTTCCAACGGGGGATTAACTTGTGTAGCGGCCTCCCTCCATCTTAGGGCGTATGCTTTAAAATTCTCCTTCTCACCCTTGCTCATCGTCATCAAGGACCAGCGATCGGAAGTGAGATCGATGTTGTGACGGTATTGGGCTTTGAATGTATTGACTAACTCCATTCAGGTTGTGATCTTCCTTAAGTCCAGAAGAGCGAACCATTGTAGAGCCGACCCGGTGAGGCTGTGTTGGAATAATTGCATAAGGAGCTTCGGGTCGTTGCCATGTCCACTTAGTGCTCTAGCATATAGACGAAGATGAGCAACAGGGTTACCAGTACCGTCGTACTTCTAAAAGTCAGGTATTTTAAACTTAGCAGGCCTCAAGTGGTCAGGGAAGAAGCATAGCTCATCATAGGAGGTGAAACCGTAAGCATCATGGCCATGGAGACTTCGCAACGAATCCTCCAACCCTTGGATTTTCAGACTGAGAGGGTCTAGAGGGGCCTTCTTCGTAACAGGTGAAAGCAATATGGTCTCCTCTTCTTCAGTATTGACCCTTTTGGCATTTTCTTTGGTTTTCCCAACATTGTCAGACTGAAGCAAGATCCTTGGATTAACGGGTTCAAGGTCTTTAGATGAAGTTGTTGATGATGATGGGACCGCAGTAGCATCCTTCCTGGCCAGAGTTTGAATGAGTTTGAGCATCTCATCCATCTTAATCCTCATTTCATTAACTTCCTCTCGAGAGACTTGAGAGGATTCTTCAGGGTTAGCAGCCATCAGCGATGCTTTGTGCCGAGTGATAATAGGATCCCTAGGTGGATGTTGCGCTTTCTTGGGAGCAATGTTGACTCAGTGCAAGGTGACTTCTGTAAATAAAAAGAAAAAGACAAAAACACAAGTCACAAGTTAGTTTTTGGTTTTTAGAGAACTTTATGCAATGCATGTCCTAGGGTTGCCCCTGCTTGAGAGGGAGACTAAACATGATGTATTGGCTCACTTTTGGAGATGGGGGTTTGCCCCTGCATGCAGACACCTTACCGTCAGGGAGGAACCCTTGGCCATTCATGCATTCATTCATAAAATAAAGAAGTACATTAAATTTTGAGTCTAAGATACAAAAGAATTGAAATACATTTTAATAGGGGAAAGGGGAACATTTTCCTTTGGACTTCTACCTATCTACTTTTACAAAAGGGAAACCCTAAACTACTCTTGAGTTTTCGGATTCGCCTTCCTTAGATTTGGTGTCGAGGAGGTCGCTGAGAGACCTTGTTGATTGACTGCCCCTTGTCTTCTTGGCAACCCTATCTCCGTGAGCATAGAAGGATTGAGGCCCCTCTTATGGAATGAATCGAGATGCATGCAATGAGTCCCTTAGGGTTACGCGGGAACCCTTAGGGTTTGGGTATGTTTAATGCAAGGGAGGGTGACGTTGGTGTCACTCTCAATGGGTTGATCATATGCATGGGAATACAGTGACTTGAGTTACTTGGAACTCTTGTCTTGACATGGGATATTAAATGCATGAACATGAATATGCAAAGAGTATAAAGAGAGAAGGTACAATCAAAGTAAACATGTATGCATGAACAGTTAGACAAGCATTATAACAGTATAATTATAATAGCAGGAATAGACAAGTATAAATGAAAGTAAGAGCAGTCGCCCTTTTCCTCCGTGATTTTGAAAACGGTGCTCGTGTCCTAAATCCGGCAGAGGTTCGGCTATGCATGGTGTCTATATGAGTATGAGGTTGAGGGTTGACTAATGCGTCCTAAAAAGGCTCGGTCCCCGGATCTTCAAACCTAGGCCCACTCCCCGAGGTGGTGCCATGATCGGTTGGTGATCCAAGCGGGGGAACCATCAAGAGGCCGTAGGCGAAGAAACTGACACAGCATCTTGCCCACAACCAATATACCGTTCCCCCTTTCTAACTAGAAAGGACATATCAGGGTATGCAAGTATGCAGAATGCAAGTGCACATGCAGTGTGTGTGTGTGATTTTTAAAAGTGGAGGAAAGGGCCCAACAACTCCCATTCATCCTGTACATCACATTCATGTAAAGCAGTTAATAATGTTTAAACATAAAGCGCACCTACAAAACAAAGATGCAAGTGTCAGTATGTGGATGACAAACAGAATACAAGATAATATGAATGAATGCATGTTTGTTTTTTTTAAAACAATTTTGAAAATTTAGTTTTGAAAATTTAGAGTGAATAGGATTGAACCAAGTTAATTGAAGACTCTACATGGGTAAAGGGTAAAGAGACATGACTAACGGCCTAACCCTCTAAGTGTCCCCAGTGGAGTTGCCAACTGTCGCGCCCAGAGTTTTCGCACTTGAGGAATACTCACCCAAGCGGGAAAAATGCTGTACTCTCTCGTTAGAACTCACCCTCCTAGAAGAATGAGTGCGACTAGGTTTTAATTGAAAATAGGTTTGAATAAAGGGCTTTTGAAAAAGATTCGGAGTCGCCACCTAACTTGATTAAGGTGAGTTAGGTCACCTAAAAACTAAGAAATAATCCGAAGATTACACTTAGGGTTTTTGGAAAACGATTTGAAAATATCTCCTCGAGAGAGGGTTTTTAAGAAAACAGGTTGTTTGGCAACCTTTGGAAAACATTTGGCCCTTTTTTGAAAAATAACT